>JAJHJD010000007.1:1200000-2400000 GCA_020883615.1 Fusarium virguliforme | reverse complement strand
TGGTGCGCACCTGCCCCTCTTCTCACCTCGAGAGGCCCCCCTGAGCTCATCGACATGATCCTGGAGCCCCTTGGTGCCTCAGGAATGGTGGCTCTCGGCCTCTGCTCTCGGACCCTCTGGCGGCATGTAACATCAATGGTCCAGAGCTACTACCGCACCTCGGCCAGCGACCCAAGCTGGGCTGGCGTCCCTCTCATCTGCACTAGCTCGTTCATCGACGACCTGCCTGAAAGCTTACACAGCCTCTTTCCCGAGGTCAACGAACCGTGGAGCGTCGACGAGAACGATGAGAGGATCAACCCTTCCGACACTTGGAGGAAACGGCTGCTTGAGTGTTCCGTCGAGGCTCCAAAAGACCCAAACATCTACCATGTCGCATTCGACCGCTACATCACGAGGAGCGGTATTCCAAAGCAACTGCACACACTGCTCAAGGCATCCATAGACCGCATTCGCTACACCGAGGGAACTCGCTGGCGACTGCGTAACTTGACTACCAATGAATACGTCACCATGGGACTTGTTCTCGAAAATAACAACCGAGACCGCATGACCCTCGCCCTCGAAAAACACCGCTGGGCTACCGTGGACGCAATCTTGCTATGGTACATTTGCTGGACATCTCTCCTCGGGCAAAAGGCCGTAACAAAATCCTCTGCCCGGCTCGACACTCTTTTTCAACGGCGAGGGCTATGGGCCGGACACTGCTTCGACATTGTCCAAGAGGAGGCAGACCCTGAATGGAAGGACGTGACTGGCACTTTTGTCAGATACGCCGACCTGCTCATGGAAAAGAAGCAAAAGGAATGGGCCAAGGAGCCGGGGCAGGTTCTTCGAAAAGTCAAGAGTCTACCTCAAAGCGCAGCACGATCTCTATTCCCAAACTTGGCTCGACGGCGAGAAAAGACCCGCAAGAAGAGCGGGATCAAGAGAGTGAGAGACGCCCTGCATCGTCTTTACTCACTTGTTCGTTAGTCATGGGATGGCTCCATGGTATATGACATGTTTATTATGAGCTTATGATTCGGCACAGGAGTTGGTCGTGTTTGGGGTTTGTCTTTCAACCGGGTCCAAGGCACGAGTTTGGGGGAATTTAATAATCAGATGGATTGGAAGACTCACTTAATTGATATTGACAATATTTTCCCTCTTCAAATGCAAAAAGCTATGTCAACAACACAGCAAGACATATGCACTGGCACCTGCCTACCCGAGTGAAGTCAGCATGCTGTCACATAAGGCTTGTATTAATGTTAGGTTGATATTCTTGCTTTATGATAAAGAGTTAGTCATGGTCTCATAATGGACATTAATTGCAATAGAATTATACCATAATGGTCAGCCCTCATCAGAGCCGTGACAAGCTTTTATCCTTCGTATTTGTTATCTTCAACGCTGGCTTAATGATATAGTGCGGACATTCTGCCCTGAAACCCCGTCCGGTCGGTATTCAATATCAAGCCAAACTGCCACCTCGCCTATCCCTCGGGAGTGGACAAGTGCTCTCCTTGGACCCGTGGGCATCTCTGCGGTGCAACTGCCGTTTTTCAAAGGCTTGATATGGGTCGTCAAACACAGCATCGCATTTGTCGCAGTGTTGAGGAACCTGGTTGAGAAGACTCCGAGTTAGCATAAAGAAACGCAACGGCCAATGATGCATATTTGAAGTATACCTTTGCCCTGTCGCGCATTTCTTGAGGTATATACAAGCCTCGGATTTCGTATATATGAACCAGGAATAGCCCCATCTTGCCCTCATCAACGATCGTTTCCCCTTCAACATTTTGGCCAAACGACAAGATCTCCCGCCTCAGCTCCTCAAACCCCTCAGGCACGGCGGTGGGAAGATCCTCGTCCAGCAATACTTCACGATGCGCATAAACCGTGAGCCACGCATGCGTGACATACGCAACCATGGAATTGCCGTGGCCCTCCCTCAATGGGATCATGACCCGGAACCGGTTCTTATCCGCAGTCCCGCCTGCAAGTTTGATTTTGGCGTAAAAGAGCTTTGAGATCTCGTCTTGGTCTGGGTGGTCGTCGTAGAATGGAGGAGTCCCGTAGGTCTCGAACAGGCCGTTGGCGGCGAGGAAGGCATCCAGAGTGCTTACCGCGACTTTGAAGCCACGGAGAAGTGTAGTAGAGCCCATTTTCAAACTAGAAGTTTTAATTGTCAGATCCAGGTCAATTCACTCGAGAGAGCATTAAATGTGAGATGCTGCGTGGAGCCTGTTACCTACTCTAGGCTGCAACCGGCAGGGATCCCACCATTCCGCTCAACGGCTGCGGATGTAAAACTGCCATGAAAACGATTGAACTAATTGATATTCATACTGAGCATCAAAATACGAAGCGAATCATTGTTTGTCTTGCATTGAAAGCTTCCCAACATGTAGGTACCTAGGTGTTGTTCGCGGTTATCACGTGACCCCCACGTGACTCTTCAGCTGCGTCGTGTTTCCCTGGCGCCTGATTGCACTGGCGCTTCATTCATCATCACTGGGTCGCCTGGAGCCTCGACCTCAACTTCCTCCACAACACCTCCGCCTCAACTCCACACATCAGCATCGCGAGCGTCTCTTTTATCGACAATCAACAGAACTTGAGCTCGCAGAGCTAGATAGCCAAGATGGTGAGCTTCCGTGCCCGGCCGCGGCCTCCGGCAGCTGTTGACGTTGTTACAGGGTCAAGGACAATCTGGCATGGGGGGAGATGGACGCGACGACAAGGACAAGAAGGCAAGTGCATCGCCGGCGCCGATGAAGCTGCTCTGACATCCGTATAGAAGGATAAGCCCAAGTACGAGCCCCCTCCCCGACCTACGACTCGAGTCGGCCGCAAGAAGAGAAAGGCTGGTGGCACCAGCGCCGCCCAGAAGCTTCCCGCCGTCTACCCGACCAGCCGATGCAAGCTCCGTCTCCTCCGAATGCAGCGAATCCACGATCACCTCCTGCTCGAGGAGGAGTACGTCGAGAACCAGGAACGCCTGCGCAAGGCCAAGGCCGCCAAGGAGGGCCAGACTGCCGCCACCGACGCGGATATCGACCGGTTAGCAGACGAGCGAGGCCGTGTCGACGACATGCGAGGAAGCCCCATGGGCGTCGGAACGTTGGAAGAGCTCATTGACGATGACCATGCGATCGTGAGTAGTACGACCGGTCCCGAGTACTACGTCAGCATCATGAGCTTCGTCGACAAGGACCTGCTGGAGCCTGGTGCCAGTGTCCTGCTGCATCACAAGAGTGTCAGCATCGTCGGTGTCTTGACGGATGACGCCGACCCGATTGTCAGCGTCATGAAGCTTGACAAGGCCCCGACCGAGTCATACGCCGACATTGGTGGTCTCGAGCAGCAGATCCAGGAAGTGAGGGAGTCAGTGGAGCTGCCTCTGCTCCACCCCGAGCTGTACGAGGAGATGGGCATCAAGCCCCCCAAGGGTGTCATTCTCTACGGTGCCCCGGGTACTGGAAAGACGCTGCTGGCCAAGGCGGTTGCCAACCAGACATCTGCCACTTTCCTGCGCATCGTGGGCAGTGAGCTGATCCAGAAGTATCTCGGTGACGGTCCGAGACTCGTGCGACAGCTTTTCCAGGCAAGTTGACCCCTTGACCTGCATAATCTCTACTAACATGTGCAGGTTGCTGGAGAAAACGCCCCATCCATTGTCTTTATTGACGAAATCGACGCCATCGGTACGAAGCGATACGACTCCACGTCGGGCGGTGAGCGAGAAGTCCAGCGGACCATGCTGGAGCTTCTGAACCAGCTGGACGGATTCGACGACCGAGGAGACGTCAAGGTCATCATGGCCACCAACAAGATCGAGAGTCTGGACCCCGCCCTGATCCGACCCGGACGTATCGACCGAAAGATTCTCTTTGAGAACCCCGACCAGAACACCAAGCGCAAGATTTTCACACTGCACACGTCCAAGATGAACCTGAACGACGACGTGGACCTGGAGGAGTTCATCTCGCAGAAGGACGACCTCTCTGGTGCCGACATCAAGGCCATATGCTCCGAGGCGGGTCTGCTGGCTCTCCGAGAGCGAAGAATGCGTGTCCAGATGGCGGACTTCCGATCGGCGCGTGAGAGAGTGCTCCGCACCAAGCAGGAGGGTGAGCCAGAGGGTCTGTACTTGTAATGTATCAGTGGTTGGTGCGATAGACGGACGGTTCGGCTTGTAATGCGGAATAGAAGTTGACTGTCATGCGAGTGATGTCTTGATGGGTGAATAGCGACAAACATTGATGTGCAGCAAGTGGAATGATGTCATGTATTCTTCTCATCCGTTTCTACTGAGTGCCTACGCTGTCCCTTGAACCTGACCATCCATCCGTTCATAGCGCTTTTCCGAACAAAGAAACCCCGAGACCGTTGATTACCCTCCCAATACCAGAACCCTGTCTCCTCAGCCCATTCCAATCAATAACGACCAAATTCGATCCAGAAATCACCACATGGAAAGAAGATTGTTCGCCCCTAGTTCCCATTCTCCTGCTTGACCACGACCTCACTGCCCTTGGCCCCAATGGGCGCATGCTCGTACAGCCAACGGATAACGATGAAGCTTCCAGCAGCCCAGGCCCAGGCGAGAACAGCAATGGACGATGTGACGAGCAGCGTGGGCACCAGGAGCATGAGGGCAACACCGATCCAGAAGAGCGCAAAGAGGATGGCAGCGCCGAGGGAAAAGGCGACGGTAGACAGGCTAAAGGTGATGAAGAGGAGAATTGGAAGGAAAGAGAAGAGGAGCTGAAAGACTATGATGGACTGGCCACAGGGTCAGGATGCTTCAAGGGAGGCTCAAGGGAGGGCTTACGAAGAGAAAAGGCCGCGCAGAGGCGAACGAGGCGGTGTCCTTATACGCGCGCTCGCGGGTGTCGGGGGATACGACACGGTTGACAGTGCTGCGGGCATAGGCGATGAAGCCAGATGCAGTGTCGTAGCTGGCATCGCTGTACGAGCGGGAGTCTTCGGCAGGCATGTTGGATGAACGGAGCTGCCGGAATGGACGAGCTAGTGCTTGTGTAGTGGCTAGTTTGAGAGACGATGCTGTGGAAGACGTGATTATAGAATGAATGGAGCTTGGATCAAGATTGAACTTTTGGTGATGGTGGAGCTATCATGATGGCGGAGGAGAGCTCTCGGAGCTCCAGGTTGGAATAGATGACGTGGGGAAACGCGGCTGCCCTTGAGAGGTACGTACCTTCCCTCGGACTCGGGAATCTGGCGTCCGCCCTGCGAGGCGCAAAAATGCAGGGTCAGTACCTATCCAATGGATGATTCTCATGACAGGGTGCCAAAAAGGGACCAAGACATGGAAAAAGAAAGACGGTGCGGAAGCTGCTTGCCTCCACCAGGGATCGAACCTGGGACCTTATCATGTCCTGTGAAGGAGTACTAGTGATACGCTCTACCACTGAGCCATAGAGGCGTGCTTTCTGATTGGATGACGATGGCATGTGTAGGAGGCGTCATGTCGAGATCGACAGGGGTAGCCAGGCCATGGGCTCGACTCACCTGAAGCTCGTAACTTGCTTGAGTACAGAATGTCGAATAAGAAGACTAAAATAGTAGAAATAAGATGTCATTAGAAGAGATGAAGCTAACATTGTTTGTCATTTTGCAAACCCGTCTTTCCCTACTACGTAGAGCAGTAAGGAGATATCTTTGCCTCGGCGTATCGCTCATCTCATCTCAACGCGGGATGATACACAACCTTAATCTCACCTCTAAACCTCTGTCAATCATACCACAGCGGGAGTGTCCATACCTATCCATGTACGACTCGATCCCTCCAATGAGTTGTCAAGTGTTGGATCTGTAACCAAGACCAAGTGGCGCATCTCACTCAGCCATTCCCGAATGCCAAGTTTCTGTACATCCCCAATCTGTGATCCAACAATACCGACACCTCGGGCTGCGAAACGCCCTTTCTTCAGCGGCCGAGTCTCTGCCAGGTTGATCACCTCCTTCGAGCCAATGTCCGGCCGCCGTGTGGTCTAGAACGCCAAGAGTTGAGATTGCGATGGGCTCCGCGACGAGCACTTGCATCGCGCTATCGATAGACTATCGACTCCCGCGGCTGTTGCCAACAACAAGAGGACGCAGCCTCCCTTTACACTCTCTTCTTTCTTTTCCTCAAGCTACTTCCTCTCATCGTGAAGCCTTCATCGTCGCTCTTTGCCTCTCTATTGCAGAATTTTTATTTTGCGTCCTATCGCTTTTCACTTTCACCATAAGATCCGACATCTTTGCTCTTCCGCTCCTGGCTCTTGGAGTCTTGGCTTCGCCATGCGTGCCTCGCTCTTCTTCTGGGTCCATGACTGTCAGCACGACTGCTACTGTGTCGAAGGCTTCTACTGAGAGCACCACTGCGTCGGCCAGCGAGTCCACTGCTACTCTGTCTACGACGGCTTCTGAGAGCACCGGATCCACCACCGTCTCAGTCACCGAGTCCACCACTGTCACTTCTCTCTCTACGGCCTCCACCGAGAGCACCACCCTCTTCACCTCGGCCTCAACCACCTCCTCGGCCGTCCAGTCCACAACGACGTCCGCCGCACCCGAGCCGGAAGAGCCCAACCTGCTCGTCAACTCGGGCTTCGAGGGTGGCACCACGAGCCCCTGGGTGCTCTTCAGACCCAGCCAGAACCAGGGCCAGCTCACCATCGCGACGGACCAGTTCTTCAGGGCGCGCAGTCGGGCCGCTTCCAGTACAGCAGCAACCCCTCGGGCAGCGTCTGGGGCCTCCAGCAGATCATCGACGGGTCCCTCCTCGTCGCCAACCAGCCCTACCGCGTCACCCTCCGCATCCGCGTGCCCAATACCTCCTGCGACACCATCTGGGTCGGCGGCACGTCCGGGACCCTGGCCCGCATGACCACGGGTCAGGTCGTGGTCGACGTGCCCGCCGCCGTCAACAACTGGCTCGAGGTCAGCACCGTGCTCCAGTACCCTCAGGCGACCATCGACGAGGGCGCCGGTATCCATATCTCGGCCCTCTGCCACGGGGCAGCCCTCTTTTGGGTTGATAATGTTGCCGTGAGGCCGCAGGTGTAGCCTGCCTCGCCTTGAGCAAGATGGGGTGTAGGTGTACATATTGTCAATGATCTATACTTTTTCGCTTCGCCGCCTATGTTATATAGCTATGTGCCCGCCCAGTTAGAAATCCCGAGGCTTGTCACTTAATCCAGTAATTTGAAGGGTCCCGAATAAGAAACCAAAGGGTGTGTCCAAACCATCCCAACGACTATAAACCTGAACGGCGTTCCTCAGATAAATACTTTTCCTAATCTCCCTCAATCAGTTTCAACAACATCTCCAGCTCGATCCTCGCGTACCCGGCAGACCAGGCCCTTTACCGAAGCAAGGACGCCTCTGATGTCGATCCGTCGCGGACAAAGACCTTGCTGACGCCAACGTCGGCGATGATGGCGTGGGGAGGGGATGATCCTGGCTCGTGGAGGATGATGTTTTCGGGCTTGATGTCCTTGTGCTTGATGGACAGGCTGTGCGGGTAAGCAACCGAGTCGGCGAGCTGCTCCATGATGCGATAGATGCACAGGTGGCAGGCTTGATGTCTTGCATGTTTACAGGGCACGCATGTAATAGATACACTGGGATAACTTGGTGATGGGTGCCATCTAGAACCTATCGGCAGAATGCTGTGCTGCCGCCATGGCGTCCCTCGCGACTTCTCATTCCGTGATGGTGATGTTGTGCCTGCCTCGCAACCTCATGCCCACCACTCTCCCAATTCACTTCTTCTCTTCATCTCCCATCTCTCCGCTCCACAGTCCCGTAGGCTTCAGTCCATTTCTACGCATCGGTTCATTTGAATCCTTACCCATTACCCACACCCAACATGTCCTCCTCCAGTCCTCCGAACAGAGACATCTCTTCTGGAAGTGGAGGCTCGACTCCCGTAAGAACAGGCCGATCTTTTGCGAGAACAACTCCATACCAAACGGGAACGAGTCGATCCTCCGCGCAAGCAAGTTCGTCTTCCACGACAGCAGGTCCATCCGCGCAAACATATTCATCTTCCGAACCGACTCTCTACCTAGAGTTCCGAGTTACCAAGCCGGTCACAGAGGACTACATCATACGTCACCCAGGAAAAGGTCTCATAGTCCTCGAAGTCGACTGTCATGGAGTTCTTCCTGACACTCCCAAGGACGGTGATGAGCAAGCGGCATACCCCAAAGCGATAGTGGCCCCCACGGCAGGACTAAGAGCTCGCTCTCTTTCAGACCTTCTACGTCAAGGGTCCCACTGCCGGGTTCCATTGTCCCATATCCAAATTGAAAGCCTCGTGGCAGAACCAAAAGACGTGTGGACCCGAACAACCGTCCAAGGTTCGGGGGAACTGCCTGCTGTTTGGAGCTTTCGCACCACCCCTCGACGACTTGAACCCACAGCGTATCAATTGCTCAAATTCACCAAAAAAATCAACGTGACCTTATAGCCCAGTATCCAATCAACATCGGTGCAGAGGTCGCTTCTTTACAGCTCAACCATGGCAGACTGGTCAACGTTGTGATTGAGATCACGACCGAAACCGATAAGAAGCACCCGTCTCCATGGCTCAACATCCCTGATATTGGGCCTTTTGAGAATTGGGGTGAGGCGTCTCGGATGGGTATTTGCATCGAGTTTCTGGACGCTCAAGGTATTTGGAAAACCCAGTATCTCCAATATAGGGGTATCAAGCTTGCCTCCAGCTATTACAAGACTTGGGGCCAGCGGATATCGGAGAAGAGGCAAATCACCTTGAAGTGGGTTGGCTGAACTGCATCAAGATCATGGCTACACTGTTGAATTGGCAGTGGTCGTCAGGTAACGATGCAATTCGGGTTTATGGGCGCCCTTCCGCGCGACAGTCCGTCACTCCGGCCAGGATCCAGTCCCTTCAGACTTTTCGCCGGAACAGAGGCCGTATCCTCGGCTCCAGACTCTACAAGACACTACCTCCTCGATTAGGGCCCTTCATCCTGATGCTCATTTCCAGCGGCCAACAGACCTGGGGGGTAGAAAACGCTGCGACCTTTGCTTCGTAAGTTGACGCCGACCGAGAGCAAGATCTTTCTTAACCAGGGGCTCCCATACAGATGTACGGAGACTCACACCATGCAATATTTTGCAGTGATGCAATACGAGAGCGCACCACGGTGGACGGTCAGGAGTACTCGCAATGTAGACTCTCGAAAGCGATGAGGCGCTACTGCACCTTCACCCATGACATCAAGTCCAGGACGGATATCTTTGGCACCGTCGTGCCCGCTCCTCGCGATGCATTTGATGTGCAAGACGTATCACCACCGCCGAATGACTCTCAGTATCACCGCCTCCTGGAGGTGTGCGAAGCGCATGAACGGGCATGAGGAATGAGCTGACGCGACGGGTAGAAAATTGAACAATGTCACGTATGAAGCGCTCCATCTTGAAAGTGGTTGATGCGATTATCCGATGCAGTTGCTCATTCTATATCCAGCCCAATTTAAGATGCCTAAACTCCTATTCCAGAGAACAAAGAACACTGGACTATGTACACAACCAATCACACACTCTTAGTAGCTAGACTTGGCCAGCTTCTCCTTCTCATCCATGACGTTGTCATTCTCCTCCTTGTCCTCCGGCTTGACTTCCGTATAGCTGGGGAGCTCCTCCTTGGCCTCAGGCTGCTCTCGAGGCTGCTGCGTCGGCAGCTCGGGCTCATCAGTGTACCTCTCAGCCAGGACAGCATCGCCGGGAGGAGGAATGCTTCCGACGGCCTGGACGACGGTGCGGTCGTAGTCGGGGCGGCCCTCGAGGGCGAGGAGCACCTCAAACAGGGGCTTCGCGCTCATCGGCCAGGCCACATCCTCTGTCAGGATCCTGCGAGCGGTAATGCCCTTTTCGTTGTAAAAGGCAGAGTTGGCGTCTCCTCGGCTGATGATGACGGTGCCGTCAATCTGCACACCCGCCCAGAGTCCCCGGCTCTTCATATAGCTCCACACGGGTCTTCCAGCCTTAGTGACAGTAGCCTCGACACTACCGCCGGTTCCGAGAGGACCAACAGCGATGGAGCCCTCGGCGCCGAGGGAAAGCCGGGGCTTGGTAAAGGCGGCGACCTGATCGGGGGTGTTGAGGACGCAGACGCAATCGTAGACATCGAGGCCAAAGACGAAGCCGGCGCCGACGGTGCTCACGATAAAGGACGAGGGAGGGGACCAGGTCCCGTCGGGGCGGCGGGCTACGACGACGCCAGAGCCACCGGCGAGGGAGCCGTGACAGGCGCCGGCACGGATGACGTTGAATATGGCGAGGCCGGCGGCGCGGTGGAGGACGTGGGGGGATCTTGACCATGGACTTGCGGGTGAGTCCGGTGGGGTGCATCGGGCCGCTAGTCTTGGGAGGTGCAGAAGAGCTGAGGTCTGAAGACGGGTTAGTAAAGTCGGTGATGCGATGCAGGGCACTTACCGGTGAAGCTGTGGAGGATGCGGGCGGCCTTGTTGCACTCCTTGTCCATGGTGGTAGGCCACCATCCCTCAGCGCCGATCAGGTTGGCGGCCTTGTTGAGCGGCCAGCCAGCCTTGGAGCTGATTCTGTGAAAGTGATGGCCCTTGGCCTGCTTTTCGGTGACATCTTGGGGTTGCTCAGACAGAGTAGGCGGGTAGTCGTGCTCGACCGTGTAAGTGGGAGGGGCCTGGCCAGGCTGCTTGAGGGGGTCGACGACAGGCTCGTGGGGGTAGACGACGGTCATTGTGATTGATGAGATGATTGGGTATGAGAATAGATGTAGGATATAAGGTTATTGTATGAATTGCTTGATCTGATCATTCCAAATCCACGGGTTACGGCAGCCTTATATCCCACGACGAGTTCCTCCATCCCCGTGCGACGACCCTCGCACTCTCTTTCGGATCTACGCAATCCATAGTAATCACAGCAGAGCTATTCCGTGGGCACAGGCACCAGCGGTAGACCATTGGCCGCCACCTACCGCAGCCGGAGGATGAGAGGGCTGCGCGTTGCGTGGGAGCGTCGTGGACGAGCGTGGCGCAGCACGGGTTTGGGGAGAGCGAGCGATGCGAGGGCGGTTTTGTGACGCGAAGAGGGAGGCGAGGGCGAGGGGCGAGGGTTATGGGGTACTTGGAGGGAGGCTGGAGAATAGTGCTAGGAAAGGTAGCTCGATAACAGGGATGAATCGTCTCGCTGCTCGCTCAATTGAGTTTCGGATGAGCCTCTCCTCTTGAACTCAATTAGATCATTCGCCTTCAACAATCAGAAACAGTCGGTGTGGCTCAGTTGGTTAGAGCGTTGGTCTCATAGCATGACTTGGCCCAAGGTCAGGGACATCCAAAGGTCGAGAGTTCGAGCCTCTCCACCGACAGTTACTTTTGCCAGATCTGCTTCGGCCAATCTTTTTGGCTGGCGTCTTTTTGCCGTCGTCCATCAATGAATGAATGGATGAATGTTCCTGGTAATTATTCTCATTTATCTTCCTCCATACGTATCTTGCTATTTCTCTGGCCGGGCCGTCGTATAGGTCAAGAAATACTTTATGCATTTCGGTGATCTCATCAGAATCAATGGCTTGCCTGTGTGCATTCATAGATCATCTGCATTCGCTGGTTTCTTGGCATTGGGATGGGCAACAACACGCCGTGTACCCAGGTTTCAGATTCTTCGGTGCATCTTCAAGGTCGCACTTGACGACTGGTAGGTAACAATTTCGTGGGGTCAGCACTGGCGCTGTTCATTCTGCGGTGCGACATGAGATGGAGATGTTAGGCACACTGAGTGGTGCATACCGCCACAGCATGCAGAGCCGTGGGGATTCAAGAAACAGTACATAGTAAGAGTAAATATCCCTTAAATATCCTTAGTCTCGGGATACTTTTCAAGGTTTCTTTTCTTCAACATATGGTCAAGTCCTGTTATCTTGTAAGGTGGCTATATCCTCTTTGCAATGCCTCAAGATTTTCTCAATCCAAGTGCCGGCCATAACCTCCGAGAAGTCATGGACTTGCTGGACAAGACACTCGCTATCTGCTGCTGCATCACAGCGGCGACCGAGACTCGGGCCTCCCAGCTTGCGCCGTTTCTATCCTCCTCGACGAGCACACGGAATGTTTGAGAAAACCCGTGTGTTCTCTCCGGACGAAACTACTCGGCGCCGACATGGGCCCAGGAGATGATGTACCGGCCGCCCAGCTGTTGCTGGTGCGCCAACAATAGGTCTCTTCGAGGTTGTCGACTTGGCAGGGTTCTACGCTCGCAACCCAACAGCTGGGCAAGACGGCCGCATAAACGCCCTGTATGCTCGCAAGTCTATCCTGGGAGGTGTTGGGCGCGCCTACTCGGCGTCTTCTTTACCTGGACCTGATAATGTGCAGCGAATGGCGACGGGCCTTCAAAGGCTGGGTCCATGCGGCCCAACGTATGTCCAAGGACGAACAATGGTGAGCAACCACAGTCTCATAATGGAGGGACGGAACTTGGGAAATTGCTCCGCAGACAGCTATGAAGCTTGTCGAGGCGTACACCGTGGCCACAGAGGATGAAGAAGATACGATAAGCATCATCATGAGTCCCTGGGCCCCGTTTACCCGTGAAGATTTTCTGCAAATGCTCGACACAAGGAGGAGACCTCAGTGCCCCTGGTTCCAACCAGACCCGGCCTGGTCCGATTCTCTCCTCTTCCCATACGTCCAGCAGTCCCTGTATCGCCACGGACAGTCGAGTTCATGGCCCTCTTGGCGTCCACAGCGAGGGCATTTCGGTCTCTTCTGCGTCTGCCCCTGCATTACTCTGTAAGCGCCCATCCGATCTGACGAGTACTGCTCCGCAAACCTTTCTTTCCGCCTGCTTCTTTTTCTCCTCCATATTGTTCCCTTCTGTCCGTGTTTTAGGTTGCTCTCTGTTGGTGGTGCTTATGCCGAGGCGTCGTGTGTAGGGTGTGAGGGTGCGCAAAGTGGTGACTCGCGGGTGATACGACGCTGCGATGAAGATGCATCGAGAGGAGAAGATGAATGACTTGGAATAAGTAATAGGCAGTGATGAAAGGTTTGTTGATCTGATAAAGCCAATCGTGAATAAACTTGAGTTCGCACGTGCATGCGTGCTGGTGATACTTGCACACTGGCCAGGTACCTCATCAACAGCATTCGGCAGTCTCCCTAAATTCTATATAAATGAAGTCTCTTTATTATCTTATACGATCTTTCTTTATATAAATTCTAGCATCCTTTTGACCTTGACTTCTTATCATCCTTCTCACGGCCGGATAGGCTATCCATGAGATGCTCACAAACATGGGGCGCAGGCAGAAACATGTCTCATCCCATGGAAATTCTTAAAGTACTTTTGAAAGAAAATTCACCATAGAAATGGCAGTCGTAACATACCTATCTAGGGTACCTCTCCCGACATCTTCCATGGTGTTGAGAGGTGATTACATAATGCACTTGGCGCTCTTGCTCGCCTTCTCCAGACGGAGCATTCCTCTCCACCACAACAGCAAAGTCATGCTTCGCCAAGCCCAAACGACGTCCTACGCGACCCAAAGACGGACACAAGATTCTCCCCAAATGACAATGTCGCATCGCCAAAGCATTCGGATGGAGCCGGCGTAAGCACAACGATGGCTCCCCGGCCTGGTGTAAGCTGGCAGGGCTGGGAGATGACCAAAACGTCTCTGCGCTGGCTGCGCCTTGGACCGGGCTTGATCATTCACGACGCCATCTTTTCAGCTTGATTGCACGCTACGAACATGGATGTCCCCAGACGGCCGGCCCCCTCTTATGTCCGGGTCGGAGATGTCAGGTTGTGCAACAGCAGGATCAACATCGGCCGAGTCAGCGCTGCAATGCCTCTGCGGAGGAATCCTGCACTCGACTCGTTAATACATCCCAATCCGGACCACCAAAGTTCGCCTTGGGGCGCGGGTCACGATGGCTTCAGCTTTGGTTCTGCGCTAACCACTGGGCTGAGTCTGGTAATCTGCTCGAGCTGACATGACACAGAAGGCAGCCTCGCTGTAAAAATAGCCGTTAGGCAGATCGGCTCGAATCTAACCGAATTGTCTTGGACTCGACGCCATGTTTTTCTTTGTGGGGCCCGGAACGGTCTCGTCGAGCTGCTCTTGTCCGCAGTATTGTCACTCGCCCTTCACGACTCATTGGGCCGAAAAGACCTTTGGTCAACACATCGTTTGCACAATAACAACTCACCGCATGGACAATCTCCTCCGTTGCAACTTGGTGCTTACTCGAAATCCCCTGCAAAATCCGCAACTCAGACCCGCTGGTCTGGACGAACATCCACACTCTCGCGCTAAGCTGCGGAGATCAGCACAGCCCGCGTCCCAAGATGCCAGGGGATCACGCCCCGAGAACCAACCGCGAGCCCCGGCTGGCCTCCAAGTCCCACAGCCCGGCCCCCCGCTAAGCGACGCCGGGTCCCTCTGGCCACTCGGCCCCATCCACAGGGCAGAACCCAGCCCCAGGAGCTGGGATGAGACGGGCGGCTGATGCCTCTCGAGTTTGAAACGCTTGGGGAGATGTGGTTGACTCGTGGCTGGCATATAAGGGTTGGGTAGGCGCCCAGAGGCCATCTCCATCCAGCCCTACCACTCCATTCAAACATCGTTTCCTTTCGTCATGCTTTCCCTTGGTGTCTTGGCCCTCGCGGGTCTGGCCGCCGCTCTTGAGCCCCGGCAGATGATGCACGAGGCCCGGGATCTGCCCTCATTCGTCCACAGCAGAGACTACACCAACACCAACACGCCGCCTTGCAAGATACTCAGCCAAGTGTATGAGGATTCAAAGACGGAAAAGGGACAGACTGCTATTCTTGCAGTTCCTCCTTCAGTGGGCATTGCTTGCCTCAAGTCGGTTCCCCTCGACAAGGAGCGTGACCTTGCGCTGCTGGACTATCTTGAGCCCTTTATCGGCTTTCAGAGCACGCTCGAGGTCCTCGCCGATCCCCCAGAGGAATACCTCTTTCCTGGTGTCAATGTCTTGGGCGGTCTGGATGCTATCCGCGACAAGTTGAACGGTGACAGGTATGAGAACCAGTACGAGGTCATGACGGATCTGCGCAGTCTTGTAAGACATCTCGGCTCCTGACTGGAACATTGCTCACCATATCAGTTTGCTGCCGCCAACGATCTCCACTTTGACTACCCTCCAGCGCTCCTCAACACCTTTGTTTATGTTCGACGAGGCCTCGACTTCATGTCCATCTCCCCCGATGGCATCGCTCTGCCCGACATGTTCCACAGCCTGGATGTCGTCCGCGGCAACAAGGGTCTGCTCGACTACTATCCCTCCGCCATCAAGAGCATCGACGGCATCCCCATCTACAAGTGGCTCGAGGAGGATGCCGCGCAAAACACCAACAACATGAACGACCCCGACGCTCAGTTCAACAACCTGTTCTCGAATCTGCCCCGCGCCGCCAACGGCATGTCTGGCACGACGCTCGTGACCTCGTTTGAGATTCCGGATGTCTACAAGGTCAAGTTTTACAACGGCACCGTGCTCGAGATTGAGAACGAGATTGCCATCCCCGGCACCGTCGACTTTTCGGGCATCGAGTCTGGCGAGGATTTCCAGACCTACTTTGAGATCCCTCAGAACAGCACCAGCGAGAAGGGGTCGGACAAGGAGCGTCGCTCCACCAAGCCCCAGCCCAAGAACCAGCTTACTGGATACCCCAAGCCCGTGGTGAAGCACTCGCAGGGCTCCATCGCCGGTTACTTTCTCGAGGGCGAGGGCTACGAGAAGACGGCGGTTCTCTCCATCCTGAGCTTCCTGCCCCTCCAGTTTGACTTTACCACGCTCAGCACGTTCAACATGACCGAGTACATCCTCGAGGGCGAGGCGGTGCTGGTCGAGTTTATCGAAAAGGCCAAGAAGGCTGGCCGTGACAAGCTCATCATTGACATGTCTGCCAACGGCGGCGGCTCGGTCGTCCTGGCTCAGTCCATCTACAAGTTGATGTTCCCCGAAGGCAATTTCACCGGCTTTGGCCGATACCGCGCCAACGGTGCCCTCGAGGCCGCCTCCGAGGCCGACTACGAGACGCTGGTCAACGTCCTGATCACACACGGGAACGGGTGGCCTGTCGGCCCCGACGAGAAGCCCATCAAGACTGGCGAGGACTGGTTCGGCCCGTACACGGCCAAGGGCGGGCAGAACATGACGGCGGCGTTCCAGAACGACATGGGCGTCGCGTGGGATCCTTCCATCCCTGCCTACTTTAACGGAAACGACCCCGACTACGAGCCTCTCGTGGCCAAGGCCCCCTGGAAGCCCGAGGATATCCTTATCGTTACTGACGGCACCTGTGCGTCTGCCTGCACCATCCTGACGGGTCTCTTCACCCGCAACCACGGCATCCGCACGCTGGCACTCGGCGGCCGTCCCCTCCGCCTGGCGATGCAGGCCATGGGCGGCGTCAAGGGCACGCTGCTCTCGTTCCACTCTGACTTTGTCACCGCGACGGCTTCCTTCCTCTCTGGCGTCAAGAACGACAAGAAGGCCATGAAGATCCTCCAGGACAACGAGGCCGATTTCCCCAGCCTCGACGACCCGCCCCTGCTGCCCCTGACCAACGGCGCGTCCGCCGGCAAGGTCAACGCGCTCAGTGGCTACACAAAGGACGACATTGACGGGTACCCGGTGCACTTTCGGTATGAGGCTGCCAACTGCAAGCTGTTTTACACGCAGCGCATGCTGGCCGATCCCTCAGAGACGTGGAGGCACGCCTCGGCCGTGGGGTGGAACGGAGCGCCGTGTGTTGCGGGATCGACCGTCAACAAGGATAACACGATTGGCGACAAGGCGCTCAAGTATGACAGCCGGGTGCGGAGCCGTGCGACGGGTGTCAAGGGGCCCGGAGCTTTGAAGAAGTGATGATGCCCCGAATGATAATTCGGAGGCTTGATGATTGCATGGAGCGGGCGTTATGATTGGGTGTTTGGATATATAAACGATACCTTGTTGATAAAATAGATTTGCTTACCTCATGATGGTTATATTCTGGTGACTGCATTTGAACTCATATTCTCTCGTCTGCAAGATTCTAAGAGGAAGTGACAACCAATCTTGTACGCGGCCGTTGAGTCGCACATGCTCGGGTCTCGTGCGTCATGACGTCACATATTTCGAGCACGCGACAGCAAGCATTCCTCGTGACAACACCACACTCTGTTCGTCTCTGCCATTTCTTTACTTGATATTCTTTCCTTCTACAGTCTAGACGAAAAGATCAACCGCTGGATATCGCCAGCATGCCGGCCCTCGCCGACTCCAAGTCGCGACAAGTCAAGCTATTCCTGCGACAATGGTTCTTGATCAACTGGATTGACCTCATCTCCATGGCCATAATCGGAGGTCTATCCTTTGGAGTACGTCCCTACCCTTCCATCTTGAAACTCGGCTGACCTTTAGATCTATCACTCCCCCGTCATCATCACCCGAACCTTTCCCATCACGTTCGACGCAACCTCGGGCGACATCATCTACCCAGAATGGGCATACCCCGACCGAGGCTGGATAATCCCCTCGTCGATATCCGGCGTAATCTCCATCGCCGGACCGTTCATCGTCTACATCGTCGCGCAGATACAGATCCGATCGGCATGGGACGCCAGTAATGCCATAATGGGCACGACATGGTCCGTCCTGCTCGCATCCCTCTTTCAGGTTACCCTCAAGCAGCTCGTCGGAGGGTTCAGACCTTATTTTCTCGACGTCTGCATGCCGGATATTACACTCGCTCCGAAACGAAACGAATCTGGGCTCAACGGTGTGGGATTTCACAAGGTCATGTACACGACAGAGGTGTGCACGCAGCCTGACAAGTGGAGGATACAAAACGCCATCACGTCGTTCCCCAGCGGGCACACCACAGCTGCCTTTGCCGGCTTCGGGTTCCTGTTTCTCTGGCTGAATGCAAGGCTCAAGGTCTGGGCTGATCACAAGCCCGCGTTTTGGAAGCTGTGTCTTACGTTCGCGCCGCTGCTGGCTGCGGTGCTGATAGCTGGGTCTTTGACGATAGACGCCGCGCATAATTGGTATGACATCGTTGGAGGTGCAGTGATTGGCACTACCATGTCGATTGCTTCGTATCGGTCCACGTACGCTGCCGTGTGGGATTGGAAGTTTAATCACCTCCCGCTCCAGGAGAGGGAAGGGTTCAGGTACGACGGGGATCTCGATGCGGCGCACACGCTGTCGAGGAGTGCTGGCTGGGGAGGCAAGAGGGTTAGGTTGCCTGAGGGGCCGGATGCCAGCGCTACGACGAGCAGTGGACAAGAGATAGGGCGTCCGGATGCTGCTAGGAGGAAGCCGCGGGGGCCTGTCGGAGAGGAGGCTGTATGATGGGCAAGCAGTGTTAGTTGAGCAGTGTTTCAAGCATGTCTACCAGTGTGATATGGGTTAGCTGGCAACAGTATAAGCATGTCTACTCTATAGAATGCACCTTTTGACCCCTGACATACACCTCGACAATGTTTCTATCATCTCCCGTCATGAGAAACTTGTCAAACACGGTCCTCAACGAGTCCTCTCCCTCGACAGGCGCATTCACACCTCCCCGAGGACCCATATCCACGAGAACAGCATCAAACTGCTTCCCAGCCTCGAAACTTCCAACCTCCTCCCCCAGCCCCAAGACTCTCGCCCCTCCCACCGTGGCCAGATAAAACACTTCATCTAGACTCAGCCCAGCATCCGCGCCCTTTGTCTCTGCCTCTTTAGCAAACGAGGCAATCAGCGCATGCCGCATAGAATCGAGAATCGAAGATGAAAACCCTCCGCCGGAATCAGTCCCCAGCCCAACCTTGATCCCCCGCCTGATAAAGTCCCTGACGGGAGCAGCCATGAACCCTCCCCCGACTGTCATGTTGGCTGTCGGACAGTGCGCGATCCCACACCCTCGACCCTGCAGCTCGTCCGTCTCGGTGGGCGTCATGATGGTGCAGTGCGCGAGGACGGACCTCTCGTTGAGGAGGTTGTAGTGCGCGTACAGGTCGACCTCGTTAGTGAACTCTGGGAACAGAGAGAGCGTGGCGTCAATCTCTTGCTGAGCCTCGTTGAAGTGCGTCTGGATCGGTAGATCTGTATTCTTTGATGCGATTTCTCCCAGACCAGTAAGCAAGTCTGGCGAGCAGGATATGGCGAAGCGAGGCGTGATGACGTATCTGACGAGGTCGCCGTGAGGATCTATCGACCTGACATGCTGGATACACCTCTCCGTCTCAGCCAACGACTCTTGAGTGCTAGCATCACGGTAGTAATCAGGCGAGTTCCGATTCATGTTGCACTTTCCTACAAACGCCCTCTGCCCCTTTGCGAGACACGTATCAGCAAGCACACACGTAGCATCCCCATGCAGAGAGCTGTAATAACTCGCAGTAGTCACACCCTGCCTCAGCATGCCCTCAACCAGCGAGGCATAAACACGGCGCGCGTACTCGACGTCCCGGAAGCGTGATTCGTTGGGAAAAGTGATGCCCTCGAGCCAGTCGAGGATATGCATTCCTTGGCCGAGACCGCGCTGCATCCACTGCGGAGCATGGTTGTGCGTGTCGACGAAGCCAGGGATGAGGAATTGGTGAGGGGCGAGCTTGGTTACGGGTGTGTTGGGGAGTGGTGCGCCTGGCTGAAGGGAAGTGATGCGGCCTGAGGAGACGGTGATGCGGGTGTTTTGGAGGATGGTGACAGTGGTGGGGGATGTCGAGTGAATGACTGTGCCGTAAAAGGCTGATTCTGCCGCCATGCTGGATTTTGATGAAGAATGTCGGTTTGTTGGTGTTGTTGAAGGTTCCAAGTCGGAAGCTGCGTGTCTCACTCACATCACGTTGGCTTATTAACCAAACCTTGGTCACACAGATACAACTCCAACCACAACCATGAGATAATCTTCCGAATTATTGACCAGAGTAACTAAGTCAACATCGTGTCAGCATGGACTAAAGGAGCAGGTTGCTTTGACGTCTTCTTGGGTATCTATATCACTACTCTATCTCCCTTCCTTTGGTTAGTTGACATGCAGGTTTGGGAGAAGTCTGTCACTGAGACTACTGATCCTAGGAACTTTAGTTGGGTCTCCAAACCATGGAAGCCTCTCCACAGTTTATCATGTCCCCCATCACTCACCTGAGGGAATCAATGGCTTCAGACATGGACAACAGCCCTGGACTACTCGTCGTGATAGGAGCAAGTCCGGCTGCCGACTCTCAACCAATCATATCCGGTATGGTGTAGTGGCTAACATTTCGCGCTCTCATAACTCGAGAGATCATCTGATCCGCGGAGCCCAGGGTTCGATTCCCTGTACCGGAGGCATTTCCTTTTGCTTTCTGGGGCTATTTTTGCTCTTGACTTTATCAGCGGGTTCATTTCTTTTCAGTATACCTATCTCTCTTTACCTTACTTACTTGTGACTTATAGGAGTTAGTATAAAATTTTATAAAAGTTTAATACTTAGTTAGCTATAGTAAAAAGGTAATTCTGCTACACTGCTAAGCGTGGTCTCTGCTCCCACAACGCGTTCGATGCATCAGCAGCGCCGGCAAAAAGAAACTCCGGTACAGGGAATCGAACCCTGGGCTCCGCGGTGCTATTCCCTCAGGTTATGAGAGCGCGAAATGTTAGCCACTACACCATACCGGATGTTGTGGTTGAAAACTCTATTTTCGTTCCGCCCTATGATCGCGGTGTGGTCGACTTGGACGGAGCCGGACCAGAATGCAGAGTCCAGCATTGCAAAGTCTCAGGTTCCCTTGTATTAATAAGTTTTCCTTGATTCTCTGAATTGACTTATTCACTGGGTGTTCATTTACTGTGTGTGGTGTTTCGTTTCTCGTTGCTGCTGGTGACAGCACCCAAGTTACCCGGCAACGCGAGTCCATAACAAGTCACTTCTCTCTACCTTGGTAGGCAACAACTACACTCTGCCACAGTTCACTTTATGGACCATTGTGTGTGAACCTCTAGGCCTGTTTGGTTCTCTCTTTACCCCGCGTTTGCCCAAGAAACAGCTTTCCACACTCCGAGTGTTGTTGCTGAGGGGCTGCGAGCTGGATTCAACACCCCTCACTCCGAGCCTGTTCACGATCACACAACAAAGTGGTTGCCGAATCCCTCGAGTCAGAAGGTCGCTTAGATTGCTGTCATTGCTTTGAGGTATGTCGGTTCTTTGTCCTCCCTCACGCCCCTACTCACCAAACTCTAGGCTCCAGAGGCAGCTCAGTCACTCCCACTCCTCTCCTCTCCTCTCGAGCATGTCTCTCCAGGAGACCAAGGCTCCGCCTGAAGGCTACCTTGTCACGCATAGCCCAAACCTCGTGGAGATCGGCACGCTCTGCTGTCCGTACGTTGGCTGCGATGGTTTCGTGTTTACCTCGGCCGAAGAGTGCTAGAAGCATCAGAAGAGGTGGCATGAAGGCCAGTACGCCTGCGGCCAGTGCGGCGCCATCTTTGCGTCTGCTCCTCCTCTCGAGAGGAACGCTCGCGACAGCGGCCATGACATCGAGTGGTTCTGCTTCGATGAGGCGTGTGAGATGTTTGAGAAGCCTCTTGCGACCTACAGGATCTACCTTGAGCACTTTCGCGAGTCACCCGCTCACAAGCACGAGGCTGAAGCTGAGGATATTATTGATGCCCTTGGGGCTGCCGATGTCGTCTCTTCACCTCAAGCCCAGCATGTCGACGATTCGCAGTCTCCGTTCTCCCCCACCGACCTCTACGTCTGCCGCGAGCCCTGCTGCCACCGGTACGGCTTGAACTACCGGTGCGACTCCGAGTACACCAGACACGCCAGCTCTTTGCACCACATCTCGGCTGCCAAGTTCAACCGGGTCTTTCTCGACAACATCCCACCCGGCCCAGCCCTGGCCGCCGAGCAAGAGGCCTTCCGAGCCCTGAGATGCAGCGCCCCCGGGTGTCCTTCGTTTGGAGAGACGTTTTCAACTACGAAAGACTTCTTGAGCCACATTGCCAAGATGGAGCACCGCATGGCTTGGGCGGCCATCTCCGGAGCAAGCTTTCCTGTCGAACAGGACGAGACACCAACGCTACCCGGGATTTCTATCGACGCAGGAGGAACAAGCGGGACATGCGTCAACGAGAAATGTCCCAAGTTTGGCATGACATTCAACGCCTTCTGGAAGTTGAAGCAGCACGCTCATACCTTTGGACATGCCGTGACGGAAGAGGACCTGGCCTCCTCCGACGAGGGCGCCGAAGCCGTGTGGGTGAGCTCCGAGTTTGACGGCATGGAAATCACCGAGGACAGGTCCCTGTGGAGATGCGCCAAGAGAGGCTGCAGAGGGTTCGGCAGGACCATGACTCCAAGGTGCAAGGCCAGAAACCACTTCCACTCGATGACGCATTCTGGAGGGAAATTGACCCCGAGACCCCTACGACGCCATCCGCGACACCCAAGAGCGCGGCCCCTCGGACTCCGATGAACACCAGCAGCAGCATCATCCCCGCTACCCCCCTGAGCCCATCTACCGGTCGAGGACCAAGCACACCCATGGAGATCACGACTCCCACAAAGGCTGCCGCAACACTCCGCACGCCAACCTCCCGTCCTGCGATCAAGATCCGCAGAGTGTCTGCCGCCGCCGAGGTCAAGAGACGTCAGGATGAACTCGAGCGTCGGAACCAGGAGCTGGAGGAACGGGTCAAGAGACTCGAGGAGCAGCTCGCCAGGGTTCTCGGCACGGGAATTCAATATGACGCAACGGATGGAGGTGTTTATGAGGGAGGTGACAAGTCGGCTGAGAACTTGTTCAACTTTGTGCGTTCTACCTTTCAGCCTGTCTAGAGCTGAGGGAGATGTGGACGTGTGTGCATGGATGCTTGTGCATTGAGGACGGGGAAATGTCAGAGTTGATGGAGACGGCACGATTAGAATCATGGATGCGATGAGGATTACATTTGCTTATCATGGCTGTATAGGGGTTGAGGTAGATGTAGAAATTGTAACTATTATTTGTCTGAGTGCAACGGCCCTAGTTTGATGATGCCATCCGTGTGACATGTCCCAATACTCAACAGACGGTGTCTCGAATGAGCGCGCAATTATTGTGAAGATTCCCAGTATAATACCGCCAAGGCTGTGCTAAATGGCACCCTGAACCGAGGAGGCCATTGTCATCCTCTCTCCTGACCAGACCGTCCACTGGCCGTTCAAACCACACAGGCTGATAGCCCTCTGGCTACAGGGCTGATATCGCAATTGAGCGAGTGCGGTATACTTAATTCCTCCACGTGGGTATATACGCTTGTTTGATCGCAAACAAGTCTTTCCCCCTTTTCGTCTCCAAGTGTCCACCTCAAGATATCGATAAGGGCACTTCCCAACACTTCAAGCCAGCGCCATCAGAACAGCCAAGACCGTTTGTCGGGCAGGATTCAACCTAAAAGCGGTATCTTCCAATTCCCAAGTGGCTGCATCGCCCCAGATACCTGGGCTGCGCTGCAAGTTGCAGCGTCGAGATTAGAACAGAAGACGACCACAAACACGCTCACTTTCAACAACCTATTGCCGGAATTGTATCTCATTGTAGAATTGTAATCATCACGAAGTTTCCTCTCATTTTAAACAGGAATTAATCTCCATCATCTCTCCTCTTTGCAACGTAAACGGCATCTATCCAAGACCCCCAAACGAGCATGTCCATTATACAATATCCCCAGAAGAGACAAATGGCACACCACGAGTATGGAATCGTAAACCCTTCTCCCATTGAGCTCCTTGTAGATGCTCCTCTCTTCTTCTCCTCTTTGCCCTCCTAAACTCGAGTCCCGTCCAGATCTCGAGCTTTCTCTTCGACATACACTCTCAAACCAACCAACGACCCTCAAACCTCACTCAACATGCCTGGACGCAGCACTCTCCGTATCTGCGCCGCGGCCAAGTCGGCCTTTGACTTTGTCGCCCGCGTCTTTGGACGCAACAAGATCCGCCGCAACGCCCACCAGGAAGGCCATACCTTCTACTCTGTCACCACCGTCGAGAGCTCCGACAGCGATCCCAGCTCCTGCGAAATCGACAGAAACCTTCGTGTCTGGATTGCCAGCACCGCCTCTATTGGTAAGTCTTTGCAATCATCGAGTGGAAAGAGGTTGAACTGACAGTTGACACAGGTTCTCTCTACGGTGCTAGTCGTGCGGTTGATGTTCCCGCCAGCACCGGTATGTATCAAGTGACTGCAGTACGAGATGGGATCTAACAGCTAGCAAGCTTCTTTCGAGGGCTATGGCGACCTGACCCGCAGCGTCAGCATCCGTAAGTATGCACCTTTACCAACGCTGAGTAACCATCGACTGACAATCATAGATAGGTGCCAGGGACAACAAGCGCAAGGCCAAGGGTGATAAACCCGCCTCCAAGCACTCTTCCATCGCCATGGTTTAGACAAGGCACTCCAACAACGTGTGAGGACAGCAAGATCATGAGGAAAGGTCATTGGGTTTCGTTGCTTTTGTCGGGAGGATTCTATCTGGTTTCCACCCAAGGATGCATCTGGGGCTTCTCTTTTCTTTCATCCTGGTCCATTCTGGGACCGTCCAAGGCTTGACATGGCCTGTTCATACGTTTGTCGTCTTGTCGTTTTCGACCGTTTGGAATCATCTCGAGGGGGAGAGAATAATGGTGGTATCAAGGATCGAGGCAGATCCAATCGAAAAGGACGTCTCAGTCGTAGTTTTCTCGCTCGTCGTGACATGGCATTCGTTTCACTGAACATCCCCCATGACAACCTCCTCAGCCTTGTCCCCTCCCTCCTTTTCCACAGGCGCATCTACCAAGGTCAGTTCCCATTCCAAAACTCGTCTTCCCAGAAACTCACCCTTCATCTCGGCCTCTCCCTCGGCCTCCATCTTCCTCTTCATGGCATATCCCATCTTCTTCTCCATCTTGCGCGCCCTCTTTCCGCTGACCTTTGCCCTCGGTCCGCTCGTGGGGAGGAGTCCCGGCCGTGCGCCCCGCGTCGCATCCGCCTTTGCGATCTTGGACTTGGGCGCCTGGGAGCGCTTGCGCCGTTCGTGCTTGGCCTTGGAGGCGCGCGCGGCGAGGCGGTTCTTGGAGGGGCCGTTGGGGTTCTTGACGGACGGCATTTCGACGGGTGTTGGGCGGATGTCGAGGGAGGATTTGGGGATGGAAGGTGTGGGAGGTTCTGCGATAAAGTTCGTTTTTCGGTCAAAAATCTCGGTGAGTTCGGTCAAGAAATCGCCAAGCGCCCCGCCAAGCATGGATCTGGTTCCAGAACGCTGGACCCTTGTAAAGAACGAAAACTCCAAAGGCCATCTTCTTCTTGTTCAAATTCCGTTCAATTACGCCTTATGCATCCGTATATCTAGTGACATCTATTTTACAAAACCTTTCCCATCGTTTACATCATCAGAGCCCAGCAGGTCGCATTGCCGCATCATCATTTACACCCATCCCAGCAAGGTGGCGTCAAGGTAGGCGTGTAAGCCATCCAAGAACCTTGACCTCTGGGAGCGCCTCATGTTGACGCTCGTAGATCCCTATTATTGAACACGGGTTTGGTGATTCCTGCCCATGGTGCTTCCGCTATCCTCGCTGTTTGGACCAAGCATCCTTCGACTGGGATCGTCGTCGTCGTCGTCGCTCATGAGCCCATCCAGCTCAAACTCCTCGGCGTCTCGAATCTGCCCGTCTTCAACGGCCCGACCACTCACGTGTGTACGGCTGGTATCCAAGGTCTTGGTGTTTAATAGAGGGTTCGCAAGCCGGTCCCAGAGGTGGATGAGCATGTTGACAAACAGAAACATCAGCGAGGCGAACGAAAAGGTGATGAGAATGTACGAGACGTGGTCCATGCTGGAGCCGGCGACAAGATTCATCTGCTCTTCGGTGGCGCCCATGAAGAGGAAGCCGGCAGCATACATGAGCTGGGCGTGTTAGCAGACGCGCTCACTCTTGGACAGTGACTTACAAAAACGGGGATGAACTGGAAGCTGTTGGCAGACCGTCCATCTTCCGAAATCGAGTGCGCATCCTGGAGGACAAAGGCAATCTCGATGATCCGAGTGAAGCCGACGCCCATGAGCGTATATCCAAACATGGTATGCGTCGCAGCGCTGACCATCAAGTCCTGCGGGTGCGCAGACATGGCCCAGCCGGTGATGAGGATCACGAAGCCCGGGATAAAGTTGCGCTTGGGGTTTCCGTCACGGTCCTTGCTCAGCCAGACACCAGCCAGGCCGGCGCACCACCAGATGACACCCATGGTCGTGTGCTGCCAGTCATTCTTGACCCAGGGGCCACCCCAGCGATGCTCGGTAAACGTGTTGACGCAGCCCCATGCAGCTATCACGGCACTGTCGTAAAACTCCTGCGAGCGCCCACGGCTTCGAATCCACAACTGGCCGACGAGGAGAAGAATAGTAAGGACGACTCCGTAGGCGATAAAGGCACCGCCCATGATAAAGTGCGCCGCGCATTGACCGGTGTGGTGATCCTGACAGAACCCCAGCGCCGTGATGCCGCCAAAGATCATCTGCGTCCACGACAGCACAGGCATCGCCTTTCCGATAAAGGAGTGGCACGGGCGGACGACCTTTCGGATCCTTCCGTTGATGCCCTTTTCCCAGTGGAGCCTGAGGTACACCCCGATGAGGACCTGGGCGGCCAGGAGCAGCTGGAGGATGTGCGCAAACTTTCCGTGGACGTGGTTGGGGATGAACTGGCGGCCCTTGTGCGCGTGGCCGAGGAAGAAGCCCAGGATGGCGAGGACGGTGCCCACGGCCTGTGTCGGAACGTGCCATCGGTTCTTGGTCATCTAGCAGGGTCAGCTTGTCGTCGTGTGTGGGAGTGTGGTCGCATACGCCTAGGACCATGCCAATTGGAAAGATGACGCCGTAAGCTAGCATCTGGATAAAGATGTGAATCCATAACACGGTATCCTGTCACGGTCAGGCTCGGTCGCTATCGGGTCTGCCAAGAAACATACCAGCGGCTCGAGAGACACCGTCTGGCCTTCTGGGATGTTGCTCGTATCGTGTTCATGGGCCTGGGCGACTGCTGTAAAGAGAGCAATTGCTAGCCCCAAGGACTTTGCCCTTCCAACAGCCATGATGGCGTGCGGTTCTGGCTCGCGCTCTCAGCTTCGCGACAGCTCTTTCGAGCAATTCGAACGTTGGCGACGCCGTTTCCGCCGTTTCCGTCACGGCAACCGGCGGTGGGGGATCGTCACGGAGTGGAAGCGGCTATGACGGCACGAGATGGGCGATATCGACGATAAGTGAGGAGAGCAAGTGAATGACTGCCACTGGACAGCTAAAAGACGTCGAATTGAAGCTCCCCTAGGGAGAAGAAGAAGAAAAACAACCAAGGTTACTCAAGAAAAGGTTCAAGTCGCGCAAAGCAAGGGCCGGGCATGTGTTGTTATAGCTTTGGTAAGCCTCCACCACCCGTCCAAGCAATTGGAACCTGAAGCAAGCCACTGGCCCGCATGGGAGGCGTCATTCCGGAGGCTTCGGTCGACGCAAGAGACCGAGGGCATCTGCCATATTACACTGCGACAGCCCGTGATTGGTCCGTCGCGTCCATGCTTGGACACTTTGGGCATGGACTGCCCGGGAGCTTTTACCCCGCCAAGGCTTGTGTTGATGCCATCGCCAACGTGCATCCGAGAGACCCGTGGCTTCAAATGCTACATGCGTAGTTCCGACTGTGTTTATAGAATCTAGAGTGCTTAAATTTTTGATGTTTCACCCTGCTCCATGAGCTCTCTACTGAACAGATCAGCCTCTTCTAATTAATCCCTCCCCACAACCATTTCCCCCCGCGACCCATCGGCTTGCGCGGCATGAGGCTATTCACCTTGGCTCCGGAGCTTGGCCTTGGCCTTCCCTGTCCTATTTCTTATCCTCATTTCCCGCCCAGCGTGTTTCACAAACATTGGCTACTTCCAACTCTGGCTACTGAATCATGGCCGTCATCCTCCTTCGCCCTGCAGCTTGGCGACTTGGGAGGTTGTCGACTATGCCGACATTGAATCGGTGACTTGGCGACCTGGGAATTCACAGACTGACAAATATGTGAAAACTTGCCAATGATACTAACATTGAATCGCTGACTTGACAGCCAAAGCCTGTCTGTCTTAGGTATTTAATAGGTTCATGTTGCTATGACTCGATGCCAGCTCATACATTCTACCGACCAACATCCATCAATTTTCTAACACAACATCACAATGGCGGTCGTAACTTGTCAGGAAGAGGACTGGCGCTCCAACGTCTTAAAGGCCTTGTCACTCGGTTTGAACATTGCGACTTTTTCCATGTCTATTATCTTGTTCCACCTGTTTTGCGAATACCCGCCGCGGAGGCCTCGGCGTTTAGCACATGGTAACAGCAATGACCGCAAAGAGGGAGCCGGCAGTCACAACACTCAAGGAAACCCGCCTTCACAACCTCTCCCAGCCGACCAAGCACTCGTGGAGACAAAGAATCAACAGACCCAAACCAGCCTGGCCAGTATCTAGGGTAGGCTCAAGTCAACGCCATGCGGATATCAGAGCAATGAAGCATGTACCAAGACGAGTTACATAGACAGGTAGACTCGTACCAGGAATCATTGAGACCTAGTTGCCTTGGACCTCTATCTGCCAAATGATGTCTGATTCCTCGAACCATACCCGGAACGTGAATACATCCCACCCCAACGCCAAGCAAGAAACACCAAACCCGGATCCCCAGCCAAGCCCACCTAACTGTTCTTTTCCACCTCCTTTTTCAAGGCCTCCTTCGCCTTGGCCCAGAGCTCCGACTCCATATCCCTCTCCACCCTCGTCCCCCGACTGTTCAGCCAGCCCACGTCGAGATTGCCCACAGCTCCAGTCCCGCTCGGCTTGAGCGACGCCTTGGGTGGCCCGTTTGGTTCCTGCCGCTGTGGATTCGCCAGGTTGACGATGCCGGCCTCCTCTAGAGCAAGAATCTGACGCTTCATCTTGACGTCGATGGCGTGCAGCGTCGTGAGGAAGGAGTCGGTGGCAGAGCGGAAAGCCTGCTTCTGCGCCGGGGGGTTGAGCGACGGCTTGACTGCTTCGCCTGAAGGGGCTGGGTTTGGGGCGCCGTCGCTGGAGGAGGGTGTTGTGAGGGCGTTGAGAGCAGTGGCCGTGTGGCTCATGAGCTGGACGGCGCTCTGGTCGATGGCGTTGAGTTGCTTGATGTTTTCTTCCACGGTGAAGGGTTTGTGGGTGCTGGAGTCCCCAGATTCGCCCATGACAACGTCTGCCGGTGAAGCCATATTGCAGGTTTTCTTTTGATGATTGGTGACCTATAACGTGGTGCAAGGTGACGCTCGTTGTGAGTGTGGGAGTTGACTGAACGAAGCTGATGCGAATCTAGCGATGAAAGTGGGCGTTTCTCCGGTGAAAGATACGAGAGCCGTAAAGTCTTGATGGATATAAAATTAGAGTCCAAGAAGAGGGGAAATGTCCAATGCTGATGTATCCCGTTCGTCAGTTTCTGATGGTCGAGGTGGAGGTCTCGCCTGCAAGTGCCATGAGAGCTTGAAGTTGGTACGTACCGTGACCAGCCCAACCACCTCGAGGTCTGTGCGCGAGTTGAGACGGCGACTGTTAAGATGTGGTTCTTTGTATAGAATGAAGCAAGAAACAGTAAGGTTGAATATTGGGATCCCAAAAGGGTAAATTACCAGTAGATTCGATAACAGATAAGGTACCTACCTAAGGTTGACCTCTTGAAAAGTGCTGAGCAGTCAATCCGGAGGTGTTAGGCTCACCACAGCATGCTTCCACTTCGCTTAATCCTCGGCTCAATCAACCGCGCATCTCGGTCGCGCTTCAGCCTGCCTTCCGTGTTCACCTTCAACATCGAAGCATCACTCAACCAAACTTGCCTTCAACCCTGCCTGCGCGCATCTACTATCATCACCTTCTTAATCTTCCAAGAAAGAAGACTCGGAATCTCACTGGTCAGCCTTGTCTACACCGAATTCGACGACTTGCGCCTGCTTTCCGCCTTCACGTCCTTGGGTTGGACGCCGTGGGGCAGGGTCACTTCCCCTTCCTGCGCCTCATCCTCTAATGGCATGAGCCATCTCTAGAGGATTCACTTGTTCTAGAGCCCGGCTTTTCAGGCGCATAGTTCTTGTCTGCTATTTGCTATTGCGCGACAAACACCATGTCTGCGCCAGCTCAAAATCCCGGTGCTCCTGCGCCTGGCGCATATCAAGGGCCTGCGCCGACGACTCCAGCCCCGGCTCACACGACAACCAGCACCACAGGGCAGACTGGCACAACTGGAGGCGCCATGTCCAACCAGAACCTCAACCAAATAGTAAGTTTCCTTTCGGTATCTTTGGTTTGTCTTTGGTTTGTTGCGTTGGGTTTGTCTATTGCCACCTCGATGAGTTCACGGTCGCACATGCTTGGCCACAAAATGAGAGGGATTGAGTAGCTCGCTCTTTATTGCTTGCGATGTTTGCTTTCATTGTTGATTTCTGATCTGATTGCCCTGTCTCTACGACTCCCATTGGGCCATGAGTCACTCATGCAAACTCCGGGTTGATCATGAGGACGCCGTTAAGAGATGCAAAAGGACATTTGGCAACTCACAAAACACGTGGTTCTCGTCTTGCACATGTACCACAAACTGGCTCGGCTAACATATGAGCACGTATAGGTTACAGACTATTTGCTCAAGAGGGGCTTCAACCGGACCGAGGAGGTGTTTCGTCAGGAATCTAAGCATCTGGGTCCGGATGGTAAGCCCATCTACCAGCTGGCCAACCTCGGACCAAAGAAGTATCAGAGGGCGTTCAACCTTCTCCGAGAATGGGTCGAGAACAACCTGGACATTTACAAGGTAAGCGAGTTCCAGCCTTCTACTACCATGTCACTGACATTTTCAGTTTGAACTCTCAAAACTTCTATGGCCAATCTTTGTCTACTCGTTCCTGGAACTCGTCAACAATTCCTACACTGAGGATGCCAAGACGTTCCTCCGAGAAGTTGGCCCTCATTTCCAACCGGTTCACGCAGATGACCTCAAGACATTTGCGACCGTTACACTGCCTCAACATGTCAATGAGAATCCCATGACCAAGCTTTACCGGGAAAACAAATACCGGATTCCCCTGAACCAGCATGCCAGCGGAGATCTCTTTAACTTTCTCGAGCGCGAATCCGATCAAGGTGGCTCCGTGATTAGGCAACTTCTCGCGACCTACTGCCAGATTGACTCGACTGCTCGAGGGCCGATCACGCCATTCAGCTTCGAAGCAGTCTATCGGAGATCAAGGAATATGGAGATGGAGGATGTCGACACTAACGAGGGTATTCCCGGCGTCAACATCGGCCTCTCCAACAAGGATGTGTTGGACCCAACGGCACCTCTCAAGCTTGGGCCACTCCCCATGGATGCAGACCTTCGCGATGATGTGCGCGCCGAGCTCGAAGATGAGGAGCGGCGGAACCCACCAGTCCCGGGCAGGCCAACTCTGCTAGAAGAATTCGACCAACGGATCAAACGTGAAGAGAGCGCCGATGCGCCTAGCAGAGCTGATCTGCCTCTACCCCCATCCCGACCCCGAGACATCATGTTGGAGATGCAAAAAGTGCGAGAGAACCGCGATCGCTTCAAGATTGACAGTCAAACGGGCGGCGTGGGATTGCCCGTGAGCGCGTGTATGTTTACGTTCCATAACACGCTTGGCAGGTAAGCTCCCCACAGCTGTGCAGTGATGCTGGTGCTGACTATGATAGTGTTTCCTGCATGGACTTTTCCAATGACGGGCAGATGATGGCGGCTGGGACGACTGAATCATACGTCCGAGTCTGGTCTCTGGATGGCAAGGCCCTTCCAACAATGAATGCCCACGAAAAGGACGCCAAATTCAACAGCCGGAAGCTGATTGGGCATTCTGCCCCTGTCTACGACGTCTCCTTCTCAGACTCTGCCTCCGGCCCCCCTCAGAAGCTCTTTGGCGACGAAGGCAAGTCAAATCCAGCTATTGACACCAGGTCGAAGCTGTTGCTGTCGGCGTCGGCAGACGGCCAGGTCCGTCTCTGGTCTCTTGAGTCCTGGAGCTGCTTGTGCCTCTACAAGTCTCATGACGGCCCTGCATTCAGAACCCTTTGGAGTCCCCAAGGTCATTACTTTGCCAGCGGTGGTTACGACAAGGCTGTCAGAGTTTGGATGCAGGATCACGCATCACCGCAGCGACTGCTGGTGGGGCATGATACGTCCATCTCGGCGCTCACATGGCACCCCAACGGCCTCTATCTCTTCTCGGCATCGGATGAAACAGACAAGTCGATCCGGATGTGGTCTGTGGTGACTGGTGCCTGCGTGCGTGTCCTTACCGGCCACAACGACTACATCACTGCTCTCGAGTGTGCACCAAACGGCAAGATCCTGGCGAGCGCTGACTGCGCCGGCAATATTTTCTTCTGGGATATTGCCAAGGGAGTACGGATCAAGCGGTCTCGTGGTCACGGAAAGGGAGGAATTTGGTCTCTGAGCTTCAGCGTTGAATCTAATGTGCTTGCGTCTGGTGGTCAAGATGGAACCGTGCGGCTCTGGGATGTCGAGTTGCCGGCCGATCCTCAGAAGGCGAGCTCACAGCAGATTGGACACGATGCGGCAGCAACGGGGGCCGACGGGACCAGCACAGCCAATGCAACCGGCGACGCTTCCCGAATCGCGTCAGGAACCTCCGGACAGGCCAGCGGAAGCGGAACGACTAGCGGGACTCACAAGAAGAAGAGCAAGGAGGTGATGATCACACCTGATCAGATCAGCGCATTCCCTACCAAGAAGACGCCGGTGATGAAGGTCAAGTTTACACGGATGAACCTGGTGATTGTCGGGGGCTGCTACGATCCCGAGCGCTAGGAGCGACAAGGAGACCCAGCTGCGATGGAGCAATATCGAAGGCAGAAGTTTGCTGCCCAGTTTGGGATAGGATTGGGACGGGAGACAGTGACGGCTGCACCCGCCGAGAGGCTTGAAAGGAAACGCAAAGCCATGGACTAAACAGGGAAGCAAGGTCGTTTCCAGCAGCTGGGAAAATGGTGAACGGATAGGTGGCTGGTTCGAAGGGGAGAAGATGCAGCTCATGAGATTTCTTGGTGGTGAATCGGCATTGCTATATCCTGCCGAGGGAGAGGGACTATGTACACTAGGCAATTTCTCTGAATCCAATAGCTAATAAGTGTACGACTATCAGATTCTGATCCTTAACTATGAAGCGAGTATTTTGTTGCCTGGAGGTCCATGCCCGTGATGGGAGTGCCAGGTGCAGAGTGTACGTACACAACGGGGGTGAGTGGGGCCGGCTCCGCTGACGTCCGCTGCGCATGCTCCCCAAGCTTCCATGTTCCTCTGCGCTCCAACATCGCATCACCTCCATCCCTCAACCAACTCGATCAACGGCGGTCGCCAAATCAAACGAGTAGCTTCACTTATAGGTCCCGTGACCATATCCATCAGCAATGGACGTCGAAGAGTCACCATGGGCCGACTCGTCTCAGGCCTCTCAGCAGGCGTCGCAGCCCGAAGCCTCGGCCTCCCAATCATCCGCAGCTCCCTCCACTTCCTCGGCGGCGCCTCGTCCCTCGCGCGGCCCTCGTCGCCTCGTCGCCCAGCCCACCCGCCTCGAAGCCGTTGATGATCCTCTCGGCCCCCTCGGTGCCGTGTCCGACGACAATGCCCCTGCTCAGGACGCACCTCCGGTGCCTCCGCAAAAGGAGCAGGTGGTGATTCGTACCACCATGCCCCAGCCCCAACAGCAGCAGCGACGGCCCGCGGATCCTCACCACATCGAGGAGGAGGAGTTTGATGGACCAAAGGGACCTAGAGCGCCCCCGCCTGTCGAGGCTGCCCAGCCGAGCGCCGTGAGGACCAGCACTCAGCCGAGTGTCAGTGTTGAGCAGGCTGCAAAGCCCTCGTTCCAGATCACCGTGGGAGATCCTCACAAGGTCGGCGACTTGACAAGCTCCCACATTGTGTACTCTGTTCGCACCAAGGTAACACATATCAAGCTCTGGGATTATCATGTAACTGACCCATGAACAGACCACTTCCAAGGGATACAAGCAGCCCGAGTTTGAAGTCAAGCGCCGATACCGCGATTTCCTCTGGCTCTACAACACGCTTCACGGCAACAATCCCGGCATCGTCGTGCCGCCCCCTCCCGAGAAGCAGGCCGTCGGCCGTTTCGACAGTAACTTTGTCGAGAGCCGCCGAGCCGCGTTGGAGAAGATGCTCAACAAGATTGCGATACACGCCACGCTTCAGCACGATCCCGATTTGAAGCTCTTCCTCGAGAGCGAGGCATTCAATGTCGATGTCAAGCACAAGGAGCGGAGGGACCCGATCCCAAGCGAGAGCAAGGGCATGTTTGGATCTCTGGGTATCAACGTCGGAGGTGGAAACAAGTTTGTGGAGCAGGACGAATGGTTCCATGATCGCAAGGTCTATCTCGATGCGCTCGAGAACCAGCTCAAGGGTCTCCTCAAGGCCATGGAGACCATGGTCGGTCAGCGCAAGATGATGGCGGAAGCTGCCGGCGACTTTTCGGCGTCTCTCCATGCGCTTTCCACGGTAGAGCTGTCGCCGTCGTTGTCGGGCCCCCTTGATGCTCTCTCCGAGCTCCAGCTTACCATCCGCGACGTCTATGATCGACAAGCCCAGCAGGACGTCCTGACCTTTGGCATCATCATCGAGGAGTACATTCGGCTCATTGGCTCGGTTAAGCAGGCTTTCGGACAGCGACAGAAGGCCTTTTACTCCTGGCACGCGGCCGAATCAGAGCTGCAAAAGAAAAAGTCGACACAGGACAAGCTTCTCAGACAAGGAAAGAGTCAGCAGGACCGCCTCAACCAGATGGGAGCTGAGGTGGGAGAGTCGGAGCGAAAGGTGCACCAGGCCCGGCTCCTCTTTGAGGATATGGGCCGATTGATGAGGAGCGAGCTTGACCGGTTCGAGCGAGAAAAGGTGGAGGATTTCAAGAGCGGAGTTGAGACATTCCTGGAGAGTGCGGTTGAGGCACAGAAGGAGGTGAGTTGATTGATCATTAGCGACTGGGTCCAGACTAACACGATACAGCTCATTGAGAAGTGGGAGACGTTCCTGATGCAGCTGGACGCTGAAGACGACGAGTCGGCATTCTACAGGCCGCCCGTGTACCAGCAGCCGCAGCAGCAACAGCAAAAGCCGGGCGAGACCGCAGTCGATCGAGCCCGAGCCAGAATAGACGAGGATTCGGACTAGGTTCTCCGAGCCGATTGGTCTAGCTCGCTTTACCATTATTACATTTTATAGCGGAAATGGGGGATCTCGAGTGGAGGACTGGGGTTCAAAACCGTGGAGGCTGTTTGACTATTCATCACTTCCGAGAACTGGAGACCGTGTTTTATATCATACAAGCCTCGAGGCTTCTAACACTGTTGTACATATTGAGCCGCCCATCCCCCATGCTCCGCGATACTTGGGCCTCGCCAGTAGTAGTTTAGACATGACACATTTATACCCCTTATGTTGGATCGGACATGAGCAAGGTGCAGGCAATAACCTCGGCTATCCAATGGCCACACCCGGCTGTCGTTTACTTTCTCTTCTTGGCCTGCTTCTTGGGCCCAGAGTCCTTCATGGAGCTGGCATCCTGTGCCGGCGCATACCCTGTGATAAGATCCGCATAACCGCCATCCGCCTCTGCGTCGCCTTCCTCGCCGGATCCGCTGTCGTATGCGCGACCGAAGCGCTCTCGGAAAGCAGCCAGCTTACCGGCCTCATCGAGCTCGACGTTCTTGAGAGACTTTTCCGACGGCTGCCACAGGAGTGTGTTTCGGGTATCCTTGGCTGCGCGGTAGATTGGTAGGGGGGAGGTGGTGCGCATGGTGTAGGCGGAGCCGTCGGAGAGGGTGACGAGCTGGGTGAACGTGTACGGCCGGCGAGACGGGGGATGAATGTTGCGTGGCGGACCTGGCCGAAGGAGGAGCGTGTTGATGATGATGTCGAGGTGAGGGTTGTGCGGATGGGCGAGAGGGTCGCCGGCGTGACGGGGAGCTTTGCCATTGTGAAGGCGCTGCGAAGAGGCCGAGGAGGAGGAATTGGCGGCCGTGAACGGCAGGGGGACGTTGTGGTGGACTTTGGGTGGTGGTTTGAAGTCGTCGTCGTCGATGGGCCGGGTAAAATTTGGGGCGTGAAGCCGGAGGGTGGGATGGGATGCAGGGGTTTGAGCTTATCGATAAGAAAATTAATGGTTTCCCTCGTCATTTTCGGCAACCAGCTGGACTACCAACCAAGAGCAATTCCCACGACTGACGACGAGACCTTTTTCTTTTCTAGGAAACGACTAGAGAAGGTTTTGTTTGTTGATAATGCGCTGTTGTCGGAAATGAAGAGCTCTAGGGCGCTGCGCAATGGCGCTGCAACGGCTTTCGTCATGACGAGGGGAGGGACTAGAGGGATGAGCTCTTTGCGAGGTTTACATGGTGAAAGGGCGACATGTCGAGGCTGTGGAAGGCCTGTGGCATTGTCTTGGAGTTTAACCAGGCCTCAATGGTCTACAGCAATACCAGGGGCTCAGACCCACCATCGTGAGTGCTCCTCTAAGCTAAGAGACTTGCCATCTAATACCGCCGACTTAGACAAACCATCACGAAGCAACCACACATCCGCCGCCTGGCACTCCTCCCCCTCGAAACCCCCGACCGTCCACCCAACCACCGAAACCCCCCTCCCCGAACAGCTCCGCTCCATCATGCGCCTGCTCCCCCACAGCGTCGTCGTGTGCACCTCCCACCAGCCCGGCGACGGACCCCGCGCCATGACAATGTCATCCTTTACATCCCTCACCCTCGCGCCGACTCCCCTCGTCACGTTCAACATTGCGACGCCGAGTCGGACTCTAGACGCCATAAGCGCAAGCGGAGGGTTCAACGTCCACATCCTAGCCGGTGACGAACGAGGCGCGAGGGTGGCGAACCACTTTACAAAGGGAAACGTGAGCGGTCATGTACTAGAAGAGCTGGAGGGTCTTGGGTACAGCTATCCCGACGGTGACTCGGCGCCGGTGTTGAAGGGAGAGGGCGTCATGTTTGCGCTGCGGTGCCGGGTGCTTCAGGATGCGCTGGAGGGAGGGCTCGTGAGGGTGAGGGACCATGTGATTGTGGTGGGAGAGGTGGTGGAGATGGTGAGAGTAGAGGAGGAGGAGGAGTTTGGGCTTGTGTATGCTGATAGGAGGTATAGACAGGTTGGGGGCGTGTTGGAGAAGTGAGGTTATAGAGTGTAGTATATACGTATAAAAGGACATAGGGGGATTCATGTAGAAACGCACTTCACGACTCAAATGTACTATATTCCGAGGTTATTCAGTTCTCAAAGATATCATTGTCAACTCTCATGATCCGTTGATGTTTGGAGTTGCGATTTACAGGTGTTGTGCATCCGGGACGACTCCTGGCCAAGTGCATCTCGGGATCCATTTAGATCCCGGTCAAGGAGGGCATGGGCAAGCAAGTTTTCATCCGTAGCGAGAACTGTATTTATTATCAAGAAGGCTCTGGAAACAACATGCGGGATTGTTGTGATTTCAGGGATCCGCCTCACTTTCCACCTCGGCAGGCGGCCAATAGGCAGAGGAGCCTAAACATCAAGAGTGTCAAGCTCGTCAGAGGGGAAATCATCAGAAAAGATGAAACAATAACATCAGGCTAGCTTTTTGCTTTGTTGCCCGAGCCTCGAGATAACCAGAGTGCTACGATGTGACACTACAGAGTAGCTTGCCGGGCATCTTGATCAATGCGTCTGGCTTGTGCCTGAGCTTACATACTATGCCCTCCATCCAATCTCAACAGCTCGTTCAGCCTTGCTGCCTTGATGCAATGCCAACCATTGGCCCCCTCTCGCACATCTACAGTTTCAACTCCTGGCAGGCCTCAATAAGCCTCGCTGCCCAAAGAAATAGGTGATACATCACCAGCGTGAGTGGCTAGAAGATTCGATCGAGGGGTTGTCGTTGTCTAACCGGGGTTCGGAGGCGGTGGGGACCTTTGTTGGGCGGAAGAGCCTAGAAACTCGAGCAGGGGTAGGATCTTTTCAGCCTCGAAAGAGCGGGGAGGGGTTGACCTGGGCCACCAAGACTGCCCTTCAAGCTTGCGCAGACTGAGTTTTGAACGTCTCTGGCATGGCTCGCAAGAATATAGAGAAAACTCTGTCTTTTACCGTCTTCCAGTCCAACGCTTGACTCAGTCTCTTCGGTACCTGATCTCGCAACACATGAACGCCGTGAGGCGATGCAAGTTGAGTTGGGGGAAACGTGCAAGGCCCTAGCAGCATCTGGCCAATCATTGGACCTCAAGCAGGGGCGGTGCGTGCGTGCGTGCGTTCCGCCTGGTCCCTTGGTGCTTTTGGGGTAGAGGTACGTACCTTGAAGCTCTGAGATTCGAAAAAGTGGCGGGACTGCAGGCACAAGGCGGTGGCCACTTGCCGCGGCGTAGCGTAGCGCAAGGGCGGTTGGTTGCCGTGGTTGCCTGAGACGCCCAGCGCCTGTCAGCGCAGCAAGGCGGCGGGGAGGGGAGGGGAAGCACAGTTTGTAGGCGCTAGGTGGGCTCTTGTGGTCGTGGAATCCCATGGAAGCCTCACCGTGAGAGAAGCAAATGGAAGGGAAGGAGGGGCCGACCACCTCTGCCAGCTGCCTACATATTTTTTGACCTCTCCTCCCCTTTCCTCCTCCAAACATCATCCTCTCTCCCTTTCACCATCATCCTCTCCTCCCTCTCACCGGAGAACCAACTCTCAATCTCAGACGAGTCAACTTGTCTTTTGCATTTCCTTTTTGTCAAACCATCTCAAGGTACGTTGTTGCGCTGCCCCTCGAGCTGCAAGGTTTCGAACAGCCTGCCCTCGATCTTCTCCCCTCCACCGCCCATCTTTCGCAGTACAGATGGTGCATCGCGACAAGAAAAGGCATCAGCTTCATTACTGAGCCATCGTCTGTCACGCTCACCATTTCTCATCCGTGATTGATGCTGCGGGCGGTCGCTGGGAGCTCAATTCCAGAGCCTTCCAAACCCCTCCATCCCCCTGCACAACCTCTTTGGCCAACCCACCGCAAATCTACACCCTCAATCAACCCCACCTCGATCGCTAACAATCTTCCCCACAGTCACGATTTTCTTTGATACCCGACAAGATGGCCGAGACTTTCGAGTTCCAGGCTGAGATCTCTCAGCTCCTCTCGCTCATCATCAACACCGTCTACTCCAACAAGGAGATTTTCCTCCGAGAGATCGTCTCCAACGCCTCCGATGCCCTCGACAAGATCCGATACAAGGCCCTCTCGGACCCCAGCCAGCTTGACTCTGGCAAGGACCTCCGCATCGACATCATCCCCGACAAGGCCAACAAGACCTTGACCATCCGGGATACCGGTATTGGCATGACCAAGGCTGTAAGTTTTTGACCTTCCTCTCACCGACGCACTGACTAACATCTCAGGACCTCGTCAACAACCTTGGTACCATTGCCCGCTCCGGAACCAAGCAGTTCATGGAGGCCCTCACCGCTGGCGCTGATGTTTCCATGATCGGCCAGTTCGGTGTCGGTTTCTACTCTGCCTACCTCGTCGCCGACCAGGTCACCGTCATCTCCAAGAACAACGATGACGAGCAGTACATCTGGGAGTCCTCCGCCGGTGGCACCTTCTCCATCACCGCCGACACCGAGGGCGAGCAGCTCGGCCGCGGTACCTCCATCATCCTCCACCTCAAGGATGAGCAGACCGAGTACCTGAACGAGAGCAAGATCAAAGAGGTCATCAAGAAGCACTCCGAGTTCATCTCGTACCCCATCTACCTCCACGTCGAGAAGGAGACCGAGAAGGAGGTCCCCGATGAGGACGCCGAGGTCGAGGAGGTCACCGAGGAGGATGACGACAAGAAGCCCAAGATCGAGGAGGTCGACGATGAGGAGGAGGGCAAGGAGAAGAAGCCCAAGACCAAGAAGATCAAGGAAACCAAGATCGAGGAGGAGGAGCTCAACAAGCAGAAGCCCATCTGGACCCGCAACCCCCAGGACATCACCCAGGAGGAGTACGCTTCCTTCTACAAGTCCCTCTCCAACGACTGGGAGGACCACCTCGCTGTCAAGCACTTCTCCGTCGAGGGTCAGCTCGAGTTCCGCGCCATCCTCTTCGTCCCCAAGCGCGCTCCCTTTGATCTCTTCGAGACCAAGAAGACCAAGAACAACATCAAGCTCTACGTCCGCCGCGTCTTCATCACCGACGATGCCACCGACCTCATCCCCGAGTGGCTCGGCTTCGTCAAGGGTGTGTCGACTCTGAGGACCTTCCCCTCAACCTGTCTCGTGAGACCCTTCAGCAGAACAAGATCATGAAGGTCATCAAGAAGAACATTGTCAAGAAGTCTCTTGAGCTCTTCCAGGAGATTGCCGAGGACAAGGAGCAGTTCGACAAGTTCTACAGCGCCTTCTCCAAGAACCTCAAGCTCGGTATCCACGAGGACTCCCAGAACCGCCAGATCCTGGCCAAGCTCCTCCGCTTCAACTCGACCAAGTCTGGCGATGAGCTCACCTCGCTCTCCGACTACGTCACCCGCATGCCCGAGCACCAGAACAACATGTACTACATCACTGGTGAGTCGATCAAGGCCGTCTCCAAGTCGCCCTTCCTCGACACTCTCCGTGAGAAGGGCTTCGAGGTTCTCTTCCTTGTCGACCCCATTGACGAGTACGCCATGACTCAGCTCAAGGAATTTGAGGGCAAGAAGCTGGTTGATATCACCAAGGACTTTGAGCTCGAGGAGACTGAGGAGGAGAAGACTGCCCGTGAGGCTGAGGAGAAGGAGTACGAGTCTCTCGCCAAGGCCCTGAAGAACGTTCTCGGCGACAAGGTCGAGAAGGTCGTCGTCTCCCACAAGCTCGGCCTCTCCCCCTGCGCCATCCGAACTGGCCAGTTCGGTTGGTCCGCCAACATGGAGCGTATCATGAAGGCCCAGGCCCTCCGTGACACCTCCATGTCCAGCTACATGTCTTCCAAGAAGACCTTTGAGATCTCCCCCAAGTCTCCCATCGTCCAGGAGCTCAAGAAGAAGGTTGAGGCCGACGGCGAGAACGACCGCACCGTCAAGTCGATCGTCCAGCTCCTCTTCGAGACCTCTCTGCTCGTCTCGGGCTTCACTATTGATGAGCCCGCTGGCTTCGCCGAGCGCATCCACAAGCTCGTCCAGCTCGGCCTCAACATCGAGGAGGACGATGCCGCCCCCGCCGAGGCCGAGGTTGCCGACGCCCCCGCTGCCGCCACTGGTGACAGCGCCATGGAGGAGGTCGACTAAATGACCTGCATGAAACGGGATACCACAAAAAGTCAACGGAGTTGAAGGGTTTCGGTTTTTACGAGCAACAAGGTCTTTTATGTCGTCATGTTTTCCTCTTTTGATGAATGCGGCTTCGTCGGATTTAGAGAAGCCGCGCCTCTACCATAATTCCCGGTTCTTGAGAGGAGGACGGGGGTGTACTCTAGTTAGCTCTATGATCATGAGAAAGATGAAGTAGACGCGAAAGAATGGTATAGAACAAGTGTATCTGTGTCTGTGACACGGTGTGATTTCATGAGATGTTTCTCCCAACTCCTGTTACTTAGGACTTCTGTTGGTGACACGGCAAGACTCCAGATGATAACATTAAACAAGCCTACGTAGTGGGTATATATCTAGTCAAGCAAGGTGAAAACATGCCATACCATGATTCTATGATCCATCCAATTGTGCCCCAGTACCAAGCCTATATGTGTACAGACAAGAGATAAAAACGAATGATGCGATTCTCCGCCTCGTATATCGTACAGAGTCCCCGTGCTATTGATGACCTGAAAGGATGGATATCAATGTGGTTGGGATTGGTCAAGAACAGGACAGGGAGATGAGATGTATTCCGAAATCAACTAAAGGAGAACATAAAGTGCGCATATCTAGACTTGTTAGAAGTGTTGCAAAGAGGGGAAAAGCACAACTCACCATGCTGAGGCCCATAATCATCGAGGCCCAGAAACAAACATTGTTCAAGGTTTCGCGATCGCGAACCCACTTTGTCCGCTGCAGAACCACAATAGGCAGCTGGAGCATCTGGCACACAAAGCCGTACCCGCGGAGCTTCTTTGTGATGCATGCCATGACAATCTCGTGGCCAAAGGCCGAGATGAGAAAGGTGAGCGCCGTAGCCGCGCCCTTGCCCACGCGGGACCTCGAGGCGCTGTATATACGTGACGACGGAGAAAGCTGTAGACGGGTATGTTCCACTCGCGAGAAAACTCCATCCAGTCGGTCGAGTTCCACCAGTCCGAGTAAAAGTGGCGATCGGCAAAGCGGGTGATCTCTGCAAAGGCGCCGAGGACGTATTCAAAGATGACGAGGAAGACGAGGAGAAAGGTGAGCATGAATGGGAAGAGGAGCCACGAGATGGTCTCGGCGAGGATGAGAGCCGTCTCGGAAACGGACGATACGGCGGGGACGGCGTCGAGGCGCTCCGAAGCGTCCATGAGGACGGGGAGGATAAAGTCTTCGGAAATAATGGTCAAGAGGAAGATGCAGCCAAAGGTGGCAATGATCTTGGAGACGAGCGAGATCCAGTTGATAGAGGCGGTTCGGGGGTACTCAATCTCGTAGCACAGCGTCGGACAGAGGAGATAGTCTGTGTAGTTTGACCAGGTGAGGTTGCTCGGGTACGTGACGTTGCCCATGGGGCTCGTAAGCTCACGAGCGAGGTCTTCACGCAGCTCGTCAACTTCATCCGCACTGTTGTTGGCACTCGCAGGAGGGCTCTGGATCTGTTGGGCGTTGGGGGTCTCCTCCTCGTCGTTGCTCTTGGTGCTATCACTAGCCACTCGCTTCGCCTGCTGGCGTCTTCGGCTGCGCTGTCGACGGCGCTTCTTGCCATTGCCGTTCGAGGGAGCACCAGATGTGCTGTCGACGCTGCCAGGAAAGTCGGCGCTGGGGTATTGGTATGCTGGTCGGCGATCGGGAACTGACGAGGGTTGTCGAGGGCGTGGAGGCGCTTCTCTGTTTCAGACAAGTGGCCGTTGTAGAAAGCGTACGAGTGCATCTTCATGAGAAGCACCATGGTGTGCAGCAGAAAGAAGACCTGGGCGGTCCACGTCCACTCAAAGTAAAAGGGCACAGCAATCCAGAGGGAGAGCCAGGCGACCTGGTAAATGCTCTGGAGAGCCACCCCTCCGCGACTCCATGTTGCAATGCCGCCAGACTTGGCAGCACGAGCTGCGCGGTGCAGCGGCAAGCTGATAGCAGTGGTGGCGACCATGAGGAAGTCGGCGATGGCGAGGTGCCAGAGCTTCACAGTAAAAAGACTCCAGATCTGTACTCTCAGAGGGACGCCTGTGTCCTTGATGTTGCGCAGCATCGAGGTGATGCCCATGATGGCGAGGCCAATCCAGAAGAGATTGAAGAAGCCATGGAAGTCTCGGTAATCGCTATTCGGATCGAAGTGGCTGACGCGCGAGGCGAACTCGATGGTGGGAAAGATGCGACGGCGCTGCTCTGCTCGAGCCTGCTTGCGAGCGGTGGAAAGGGACTTGACGGACGGAGGGGCGTTTTCGGGGACAGGCGTGGAACGACCACTGAGAGAGTTAGTGCTATGCCATTGACATGCGCCGAGAGTATGAGGAGTATACCTAGTTAAACCACTCGCTGTGCCGGTGCTGACGCTGTCAGGCATGAGGTGTCCGTTGTCGTCGCTCGCGGCCGGCATGCGAAGGAGCTCAGAGACCTGGGAATGTTGGGGTTTGCGCGGGCGCGGGCGGAGGACATGATCGTGGTCGCCGTCGCCGTTAGGCGCGGTATCTACTGAGGAGCTCATCCTCGCGGTCTGTGTATCGCAGCCTGGGTATCGTGGTGGTGATCAATCTCGGAGGCGCATCGGTCGAGTCTGTTGGGGATCTGCTCTCTGGGGCAAGCTCTTGGGGTGAAGTGGACAGAACAAGGCAAGTGGCGCAAACAAGGAATGACGCAAAATAGGTACCCGAGGGGACGGGAATAAGGTGAGAATAGGGCTGTTGTGAGACACAGTTGATACCTGGGCAGGTAATTGCTGTGCTGCGTATCTTCCCCAGTCGTCAACGACTTGCAAGGAGATGGATGATGAAATGGAAGAGGGGAAGGAAAGAAGGAACAAGGCAGAAACGAAAAGGTCACAACAAGTTGTCATTCACTACCAACTTGTTGGGAAGGCACGACTCTGACTTTGTTTGGTTTGGGCTAGGCTGGCAAGTGCAGTAGTTAACAGCGGAGGTTGTGACTGCCGTGTGAGCGAATGCGACTGCCTCTTCGCTTCTGTTCGGGTGCGGCGGGATGCTCCTTCTAGATGACAGCTGCCCTCTTTTTTTAGTGCTCTTTCCCTCTTGGTCCCTCTTGTCCCTGGAAGCGTATGACGTAAGACGCCCACGAGTCGGAGCTCCGCGTCGTCATTCATGCATGCACTGTTAAAATGTGCCTCTCTCCGTCGGACGTGGATTCGCGTGACAACATGAATCGTTCATCCCATCTGGTGCGTAATTTGGGCCTTGTCCTGTTGATTCTGCCTCGGACAGGCCATCCAGGCAGCCTACCAACACGTACAAGTCCCATCACAATTGGCTGCACCGAGTCTGTATAACCTCATTTCATAGCGATATACTCGTCATGCACAATTCACAGCCTGCCTATCCGCGTATCATTTCTCGTTCCACGGAAATTCGTAAATCGTATTCCCATCCCCGCCATTCGCCAAGAGCTTCTCATCCGCGCCACGCCTCGCAAGGCGTCCAGGAGAACCATGTCTGCTCAGCCATCCGTCAACGTCACTCGGTTCACACGGCCTCCCACTCGTCCATGCCACGGCACATTTGCAGGTGGCTGGACCGTTGGAGTCTGAAGGTGAAACGTCTCTTTAGAGTTTATCCATCACTGCTGAAAAGCCAATCTCGCAGCACAACAATTGACATCGGCTAGGGCCGTCCCGAACCTTGACTGATGAGGCTTACATCTCAGCTATCTAATATCCAAAGCCAATTTCTGCCAGGGGATGGAGGCCATGGGTAATAACACTTGCTCTCTACTTTCTCGCGAGAGTTTGAAATTAACTATTTACAATATTGCCAAGGCGCCCGAAGGCATAAGGGCCAAGCAAGTCGACGACGCGGCCAGCTTGGAGCCCCCGTTGACAACGACGAAAGGCACCGAGTCATCGGGCTGTCAGCTGTCCGTGAGCTCCTCTACCGTGGCGAGAGGAGAGGAAGCAGCAGCAGCAGGGGAGTCGTGGGCTCTTTGACTAAAGGATCACGTCGATATAACCCGGACCGCACAGGGGCCACAAGATCCCAGGGCAGATTACAGAGTTGACGAGAAATTCTCAACACCAACAGTACAGCTCATTCTTATCCAACAACTTCATGCGATACAATCTAGGTACATTCAGGTAGTGCATCACCCTTGTTTTCTCCGTCTGGCCCCTTTCGCAGCAGGCTCCCGCATCAACTAGCCACTCCTGGGAGGTGTTTCCTCAAGCCCGGGGAAGCACAATGCCAATATTCCCATTCTCGTCAGGGACGTACTCAAAGTGTCGACGACGATCTCTAAGCTCTTCTTGGAGAAAGATGTGCTGTGAATGTGTCGTTACCCGTCGAACGGCTCCCCACAGACACTGATAAGCCTCTCTGTCAGGAGGCAGCTCCATCAACAAAGTCCGAAGGACCTGGAACACAGACTCCGGCACGATCAGGCCCTCCTCCTCGGCAGCGTACTCGTAGCGTTTCAGTCTGTTGCCCTTGGCCTCAAACAGCACAGCCAGCCAGGAAGGGTCATACACTTGACACCAGTCAAAGACCTTCTTCTTCATGCGTTCGCCGAGAACCATGATGACGGGCTTGGAGAGCCATCTTATCATTTCGGGGACCAGGGCTCTCTGGTTGTATTCATCGTCGCCGAGCTTCTCCCGCAGGCCTCCGGCTCTCTCCATGGCGTCTTCTCTGGTGATGACGAATGTTCTTTCTGTGCCAGTCTCTGGCTCGGGGCGTAGAGCAGGCGGCAGCCGCTCGGACTCGGGCTCTGACTCGGCCTTGACCTCAGAGGCCGATCGTTTCTTTCCGCGTGGCATGGCTTGAGTGCGAAGAGTCGAGCGCCCTCCGATCTTAGCCAAGTGACCAAGTCGCCGTGGTAAGAGCCGGGCTATTCCTTCCAAAGGTCAGCAAGGTTGCAGGAATTTTGCCGAGATGAAAAGCGAGGTCTCACGATGTTGATCTGAGCGAGCTCAGGGTCGCGATGAGGGCGCTGACAAGCAACCTGGACTGGGACTGGAAGTTTGTCGTCAATCGCCAGCATTCATCACATCAAGATTATATAGATGGAGATATACCACTTCTTGGCAAGATCTTATCGCTTTGGAGATGAAAACAACCCAGCTCATGGTCTGAATGTTTTGTGACAGGTGAAGCACGCGGGCGGCTACTGGCAGTGTCAAACACTGCGTCGACAATGATTCACCGCCATCCAAACAAAGCCATATACCTCTTTCACTCGGAGGCCAATAACGGTTATAACAAGAATGAGAGGCAGAGATTTGTCTACAGGCACATCCGGAGTACCTATCCTAAGCAAAAAGATTCATTACGAGATAACACGGATAGGTTCACCGGCAAAAAGAGACTCCGGTACAGGGAATCGAACCCTGGGCTCCGCGGTACTTGATCTCTCAGGTTATGAGAGCGCGAAATGTTAGCCACTACACCATACCGGATGGCGATCTTGTTTTGACAGCGGCGATGAGAATAGGGGTCAACTGGAGGCCAGGGGAGGGTGGACGTTGGGTTCAGCCACGCCGACTCGTCTGGGGAGACGTATCTTGAAAGACACGTGGGAACCTTATCTTCGATTAGAGTTTGGGGAAATGTCAGCATATAAGGACCTGAGCATTCCCAGAGCTCAGTTAGGTAGGATCGGTAAGTGATGAGAGTGTAGTTGACGTGGTCTCAAGCCTTCGTCTGACTGATCGGCCTGCCTGGTGAGACACCCTTGCTTACGCCCTTCAACTGGGACCTCTCAGAGGCCACGGTACACACGGGCCGGTGCGAACCCTGGCCACATCCTTCCGCCTTTCCATCGCGTCTCGGAAACCAACCACAACTCAACATCTTCACAACACCAAGACTCGAAGCTGTCCACTCCACCTCCATCCATCCAGCATCTCCGTCCGATACCTCTTGTTCTCCATGGCCACGGCTCCACGTCAACAACAGCCAATCATATCCGGTATGGTGTAGTGGCTAACATTTCGCGCTCTCATAACCTGAGGGATTAGTTCCGCGGAGCCCAGGGTTCGATTCCCTGTACCGGAGATATTTCCTTTTTGACGCTCATGTCAAGTGTCGAAGTCTCTTTTTGCCATCTCGCTCGACCTCTGCCTAGTTGGTGGTGGTTTCAGAGCGTCTCCATCCGACCTCAGGTTGTCAACTCTGACGGCCGGACAGAGCGGTCCAAAAGATGCCAACTAGTGCAGGGAGGAAGACAGACAGACCTCTGTCAAATTGACTCAAGCGAGTCACTCTGCTCTCGGCTGGGATATCCACTCACTTGCTAACGAATAGTCTCGACCTGGTGCCGCTGTTCATTCGGTGAGGGCAACTCAAAGTGGTCAGGGAGTGTCTCGAAGAATCACTGACACATCACTCACCCCCCTGACATAGGCGGGGAACCCAAGCACCGCGATCCTCTACGAACACCTTCAACCTCACTCACCGTCAACAAGGCAAACCCCCTCCCACCATGACCAGAGGACATACAGAGCCAGACTCGTCGCATTCCCCAGTGTTAGGCGCCCTGCCCGTCCAACTCTTCACAACAGCCAATTATATCCGGTATGGTGTAGTGGCTAACATTTCGCGCTCTCATCTTCAAAGCTGAGGGATCAGTGCCGCGGAGCCCAGGGTTCGATTCCCTGTACCGGAGAGTCTATCTTTTTGACACCCTATTGACTGTCCTCTCAGTCTATTCTTTTTTTGCCGGTCGTTCGGTCCGTCGTCATTCTTGCACTAGTCACTGAACCAACGTATTGAGTGCTGCTGGTCGACTCCTTGGGAGAAAGCATTGATTGCCTGGGATAACTTTGGAGGAATGCAAAATAGGTGGCTCGCTCGCCCTCGCTCTGTTTCTTGGACCTTGGGGTGAGGGAGGGCAAGAGGAGTTGTTGAGGTCAGTCTGCGATGACATTTTCCAGGCTCGATCCACGGCAGCCTTGTTATCAAGACAATGTCTCTGAACAATGGAAACTTGGCAAACAACCGAGTTACATCCTGGGTTGGCCGATGGCCCTCTGAGGTTGACGAAAGCTTCAGCATAATAGGTGGCAGGGGACCAGTTACCAGCCCTCTCAGCTAAGGGGGATACACGGTCGACAACTAGGCAGGCATTCTCCCCTGATGTCAATGTATACTTGGATATGCCAGTCCGTCTCGTCAGCGGCATCCCACTTCCCTATCCATATCATCCTTGGGAACTTCCAGGGTACAGCTCTCCGAGAACACTCGAGTTACACAGGACAGCCCTATTCTCAAACCCGGCATCCGTCGACTCGGCCAGCCGACCCTGATTTCCCTCACCTACAGTTTCCGGAAGTCTGGATTCGGTAACCTAAAGCTGGCGTCCCATAACCCCGACTGTACCAGCTTAGGCAGGGGAGTCCGCCAAGAGCCAGCCCAACACAGCACTCTCTAGCTCTCTCTCTGATACTGAGAGCCCCCCCCTCGACAGGCGAGTTGGCCGGGTCGTCCTAGGGACCGTTTGCAAGCGCAGCCGTCATCAAGAACACCATCCGGTATGGTGTAGTGGCTAACATTTCGCGCTCTCATAACCTGAGATCATCTGATCCGCGGAGCCCAGGGTTCGATTCCCTGTACCGGAGTTTGCTTTTTGGCGAATATTCTCCTTTCTTTTTGTCCTGGTTTACTGGAACGAGAGTTTCCCAAGCCCACACCAACCAGTCTCATAGACACTCCAGTTTCCGTCTCGTAGCGCCACCCCTGGAGCCAAACATCGCTCGTATTCTGTAGTTACGCGAGCATGTTGAGACGCTGGCGCGAAGCGTTTGACGGTATCACGAGTGAGTTTGTGGAACGCACTGCGTTACATGCATTCCCCTTTGACACGCCCCGGTCGATACCGAGAGAAGTCTAGTGGCCAGGTCATGCCGGTTCCCGTGAACCGGGCCCTTGGTAACGGGCTCCAAACACCTTTACTAGCCAGTGAAGTTCTGCTCCTCTGTTGAGGAGTGTTGGTTGAAGTGTCAGTTTCGGGAGACATCCTACACAAGACTGTACACTTTACTTGGAATCCACTGTCGAAGATGAGAAGGGAAACAATAAAGTATCGTTAGAGTAAACATTGACATATTCTTTGTGTAAGAGTATAGGGTGGAATGGGCTTCATGCCAGACTTGCCATCAATTCACTCTTCTCCCTGCTGCCATGTATGCCCCTACCCGACAGTCACGTTGCTTGACGACTGGGAGTCTTTGACGTCAGAGGGAAATACTGCGAGAGGTCCAACTCGATGACGTTGTAGACGAGATCCCCCATCATACAGGACAGAGCTTCATCACAGTTTAAAGCAACACCAACTTCCGAGGCAGAATACGCTGAAATACACAAACCACGGATCACGCACAGTAGCATCGCAAGCAAACGTGGCATTAACATCTAGGTACCTCGTCTATCACAATGGGAGCCATGCAACACCGGCGATGCAGATACAAGAAAAACCACACCATTCGGGGGAAAAGATACGCACGGGTCCACAAATACTAAAGCAACGGCAATAAAAACTTGATTTCATCCACCTAAAAACCCAAATCCAATTCCTTGGGGTCCCAGCTTTTACAGAAGGACCATGCCGGCACCGACGGCACCGGCGACGGCCATGTAGGCGCCGACGGCGTAGTCGCCGAGGGAGAAGAGGCGGGCGATCGAGGCAGACTGGATGCCGAAGCTGTCGTCGTCCTCCTCCTCAGCACCGCCGGTGGAAGAGGCGCCGGAAGCAGCAGTGGCGGTGGCGACCTCGGCGTTGATGGAGCTGGCGGAGGCAAGAGCAGACTTGCAAGAGGAGGCGGACTCGGCCTTCTGGGTGGTGGCAGAGCCCTCGAAGTCGCAAGCATCCGAAGCTTTGTCGAGGTCCTGGTAGTAGGCGTCGAGGACGTAGGCGAGCTTGGCCGACTCCTCGCACATGCTGTAGGCGCCGTAGATACCGGTGCTGGCGTTGGCCTGGATGCCCTTGCAGAGCTCGGGCTTCTCGCCGCAGATGTAGCCAAAGATGGAGCCGAAGCTCTTCTCCTTAAGACCCTTGGCGGGGACACACTCGCGGGAGGCAACCATGCAGTCGCAGAGGGTGGTGTCGGGGGTGCGGGGGAGGACGCTGTTGGCGTTCCAGGTCTCAGACAGGTCGGGGCAGGTGGCGGCCTTGCCGGAGGGCGTGTAGTCGTCGGACTCGACACCGTTGGGGCGGGCCTGGGTGACCTTGCTCTTGAGGGCGCTGAAGTTCTTGAGCTTGGTGGCCTTACCGTTCTTAACCTGGACCAGGCCGTAGTCGTTGTCCTCCTGGAAGTACATGTAGACGATACCGCCGCTGAAGACGCCGGTCATCTCGTCGCTGTACAGAGCAGTGGTCTCCTCAAAGATACGGGCATCAGCACCGTCGGGCTCGTTGCAACCGTACTCGGCAAAGAAGACGGGGACAGAGTAGTCCTTGAAGAACTTGACCTGGTCGGCGTAGCCAGACTTCTGCATGTCGCTCTTGCCGCACCACGAGTAGATGTTGTAACCCCAGTAGTCAATGCGCTCCTCGTCCTTGCCACAGTTGAAGTAGTCGGCAATATCCTCACGAATATCGACATCATCGTTGGCGGCGTAGCCGACACCGAGCCAGCGGTCGTGGGTGTCCTTGATGTGCTTCTTGGTGTCACGGACGGCGGCCTTGACAAAGGCGGAGGCGTCCGTGTTGGACTTGTTGTTGGAGACCTCGTTACCGGCGAAGAAGCCGATGACGTTGTCGTACTTGGCGAGCTCATCCACAACCTTGGTGTAGCGGGTGTAGAGCTCGGTGTTCCACTGAGGGTCGTCACGGTTGATGGAGAGGCTGGGCTCGCTCAGATCGGAGATAACGTAGATGCCGGCGGCGTCGAGGAGGGCCATGCACTCGTCGTGGTCCTTCTCAGGGTTGATGGCGTAGGTTCGGATGGTGTTTGTGCCGAGCTCCTTGAGAAGGGGGACATCGCGCTTGCAGCTGGTGACGTCGGCAAGAGGGTCAATGTAGCTGTCCTTCTTGGTGTTGGTCGCGCCGGCGGCGGCGGTATCCTGCTGGTAGGCAACACCCTTCATGAAGAATTCGGTACCGTTTTCGTAGAAGAGCTTGGAGCCCTGTCGGGGGTTAGAACTGCAACGGTCGGCTTGCCTCGAGTCGGCGACGAACCTTCATGACGATGGGCTGCAGCTTGGCGCTGGCAGCCGTGGCCGCCGCAGCGACGATGGCGGCGGAGAACTTCATTGTGCTATCTCAATCGATTGCGAGCGAAAAAACGAGCTTGTCAAAGGAAGGACGAGAATCAAGTATTGGGAGCTGAAAGTTGCACCCGGGTTCAATTTATCGCCTCTCGGAGAGGGGTCAAAGAGCGGTTTGTTCAAAAGAGTGACGGGAAGGAGTAAACGGCCTCAAACACAGAGGAACCGAAAAAAGAGGAAGCAAGAATTAAAGAGTTAGCGAAGGTTGATGAAGGAAGAAGGGAGGCGTAGATGATGGAGAAGGACAGACGGGTCGAGGAGGGATGGGGAGATTTGAGAGGGAAAATGGGCAGCGAGAGGACTAGCCAGGGGGACCCCTGTGCTGCAGCGAATGAAGGCCGCTAGAGATTCCGGCAGGGGGTTGGCTAGTTGCTTCTAGCGCACTGTGCCCCGACGTGCCCCCCAGGCCCCCAAGCCCCGACGGTGAACCACCAGGACCTGTCTGTCCACCCGGTCGATCCAAAGGGGCCACGCTCACAGACCGGTGGACCAATCGAGGCAGTTCCCCTGTCGATGTCGAGGCGCAGCACCAGCGATGGAAGCTTGTTTGGGACTTGTCCGGCGCCACCCGCGGCCAATCAGGGCATGTCGACGTGGGATCTCATCTCGCTGGGACGGTGATAATGTGCGGTGGGTTAATGCGCACTGTGGCCGGCTTGCTCGCTAACGAGACGGACATGAACCAGTCGGGAGCATGTGTTAGTGCCTCATCTCGCAGCCTCCTCGGGCACTGTGGGAATAGGGGATAATCTCCACTGAATCTCGCTCCACGCCAAAACACATCAGGGGCGCTTCCGGACTTTGGTCTGCCTCTTGTCGACACACTATACGAGGCCTCGAGCGACGGGAAATTGCTACCAGATCTACAAAACACCAGGTATACTACGCACAATCATGTCGGAAGTCGGTCTGGGCTTGGGAGTAGTCAACTCGACTGAATCATGTGAATCTCAAAGACATTGATCCAATATCATCCATCTCTGGCCATCTCTCGATGCGCCGGCACGTCAATCTAACACAAGACAGCTTACGTGTATCCGTATTTCCCTCTGTCGCATGGAGATTGTCCACTCAGGGATGTCCTCGGCCCCCCAGCTCGTGTTTGACTTCTGGCTCATCCTCAGGCACGTCTGTCTCCTGCACAACACACTGTGCTGTACGCAAGCGGTGTCCGGTATCTCTCACTGCCGTCTGCTGGTTGGCTCTGTCGAAGGGATCCTCGGCGTCTGAAACAAAGTGCAGAATGGCATGGGCGGCTCTGCACATCAATGGAGCCCTGCTTTGTCAGGTTGACCTGGTCTGGAGATATTTTGGGAAGTTGTTTCCATCTTTTCCTCCCATGGATCGACGCTCGGGTGTCTATCGTCATCACGGTCGACAGCTGGCTCGGCTTCTTTGCTCGCAAGTTTGCAAATGCCGCTGACTTGAGCCATCGTGTGAGCCTGTGAGGGAGACAGTGCCTCCTCGGCGGGTCAGCCAAGCCGGGTTGCCGAGTCCTCCCCCTCGTATAGGATTGCGTGGGCGTCGAGGGCCAAGCGTCGTCATCTCCAACCTCCCTCACCGTCCCCGAATCTTGTAGTAGACGCTACCAACACCGTAGAGGATGTGGTCCCAGAACTCGTATGTCCTCTGCCACAGCCCTCCGGATCGGCTGCCGTGCCGGTGTTCCGACTGTTCCGGCTCCGGGTGGTAGTGTCCGTCGTGATAGACGAGTTCCGTCATTTTGTGTGTATGTTTGCGATTGTGTCTCGAGTGCTTCTGGTTGTGTTTGACCCGGCATTCCTCGGCGTCCCCTTGGAGCTTGGCTTTTCTTAAGTATTTCCTCTACTGGTAGAGGTGACTCCGACCGCTGACCGGCCAACCTCCCATCAGCCTTTCATCAATCAAGCATCATCTGCCCTTGGCACGCACCTCCAAGCCTCTTTGCCGCCGGTCGTTGACCTCTCGCATGCTCTGGATTGCCCGGACGTCGATCGGATGGCTCCACCGCCGGCCGATCACACGCTTCATCCCCGTGATGCCGGCGAGAGGTGGCAAAAGCACCGGATCTCACCTCTCGCTTTGCGTCACGGCGACTACATGTGTGTGAGACTATAAGCTTGGCGGTTGCTTGGCGAGAATGTCGCGTACACACACAAGTCCCAAGTATCACAGCTGCTGCGCCTCTTCAACCACCACCTTGTACATATGCAACGCTAAATGTTCATGTTGTAGTTGTCTCTGTGCTACCTCTCTACCTGACATTCTCCCACCGGAACCCCAAACAGAAATGCCAACCCTTGAGCCTCGCTACACTGTCCGCAGCGCTGATCCTGAGCGCGTCGTCTGCTCCACGAGAGACGACCTCCTCTCGGCTCATCAACAGTCTCTTGACCGGGTTCCACACGCCTGGAGCGTCACGACCACGTACGAGAGCATCACGTCCCTCATGTGAGGGATCAAGCGCCATTGATAGGACCCGGGCCGAAACAGCCGAGACACCGTCGCTGCTCACCGAGTCGACAATGTTCCAGAACAACTTGGCCCACGGCTCGCGTCCTTGAAAGAATTGTTCGTCGAAAGCACCGCCATCGTCGACTGCGGCCCTCAGGAAGAGCACATACGACTTGACGAGTCTGACCACGTCGTTGACCCGGCAGTTGGAGAGGTTGTTGTTCAGCCGGGACCACAGAATCGACGAGTGATATGGGTGGTCTGGTTCTCTGGCGTTTCCCAGATCCGCCAGTATCCATCCCTTTGTCATCTCGAGATTCCCATCTACCAAGGGCCCTTTTCCCGAGAGAAAGATATTGTCTGGCTTGACATCGTCATGACACAACCCATGCCGATTATGCATCCGGTCGAGCCCATCGAGGAGCCGTTCCAACGACGGACGGTAGAAAGTGTCGAGATCGCGGGCCGTGTACGCGTGTCCAGAGTGGTGCAAGTGCTCCGCGAGTCTAAGCAGACTGCCAGACGCCAGATAGGGTGTCAAGAAATGCCACCGACCCTCTGGCGACATGAAGTAATCCGTCACAGGAAGAAACTTGTCGTCTTTCCAACTGCCATCACCAACCATTCCTCCCAGCAACAACGAGGCTTCAATCTCCGTCGGCCATCGTAACCCCATAGGACCGTCCGGAACACAGTTTCGAAACGGAAACTTTGCCGTTTTGTACACTTTGATGACGGTGCCATTATAGGTAAACGCCTCCCCTTCGGACCCTGAGCCCAGTCGCTTCCACAAGTGTCGATTCGTCCATATCTCTCTCCGGGAGTACGACCCCCGGGCGAACTCCTCCATCCCGTTCCATCTCCAGTGCGTATCTGCCAGCGTCACGCTGTCTCGCGGCGTTAGGTGGTTGAATAGGGTCGGGCTAAATTTGGCGACCAAGGCGTCTCGGTGGGTATGGATGACGGATATCCAGTGGAATACTCCAAGCACCAGGCAGAGTACGGCGGCTACTCGTGCCCATCGGCTACTCGATCGTTGGTAGAGCCTTGTCCTTGGCCACCTATGCAGGGTCGCTAGCTTCTCCTTGAACATGATGGGTTCGTGCAGAAGCAAGTTTGCAGATCCGACCGACGGACATCGAGAGAGCGTCTACGTCCGTATATACCGATCCCGATCTGATTCACTGACGCAAAAGCAACGCCATAAATAAACCACGGGTCAGCCGTTTACACGACGCCAGCTTGATCACCGCCTCCCTCCACCCAGCCCCAAACGTGCCCTGGAGATGCCGAAGATGTCTTGGCAAAGGAGCAGGCAGACGGCATTGGTGCTCCAGCGTTGTATGGCAGGGCTGAATGTGCGCTGGAGATGGGCCATTGGCCGACTGGCCGGATGTGTCGGGTTGACAGCTCATGTGATATTAAGCAAAGGCACAGAAACAAGGGTTCATACAAGCATAAAGCCTCCGCTTAGGGGAAATGGTTGCGCTGCTGATGGGGATACATATGGAGTTGTCGGGGACTCCAGCGCTCTGGGGGATTTGGGTATCTGACCGCGTGCGTTCATCTGCACTACATAAGACCAACAACACCATTCCAGCTGCAAACATAAGACCAACATGGTTCAGCTGCAACCACAGAACCAATACCGAACCATGTCTTGGCATCTCGTCTTGGCCACCATCAGCTGGTTTTCTAGCCCTACAAAAGCAGAATAGCAAAGTGATGAAGCAGGTTTATTAACGTCCCCGTGCGGTTTGCTGAGCCATCCCGTCGATCCACACCAAACAGGTTGAAAGCACGGTGACGCATTGAAAAGCCAAGAGCCAAGACTTTGTTGGCATTGCACGGCCACAGTCCCCCATTTTTAGGAGTACGTATTCTCTAAGGGACCAATGCCGTCTATTTCAGGTGTTGAAGACTGGAAATAACTCGACTTTGTCATCAACGTCTTGATGTTGGATGAGATGCTCACTGGTCGACCAACCATGCCTTTACCCTCTGTGGTGATAATACTTCTGAGCAACCCATCATTCTACGGACTATATTCTGGCTTTCCTTTAATGTATTCAGCTGCTAACTCATGATACCATATCCCGGATCTATGCCTCTGTGTTCTAACCTCATCTCGAGCTGAGGCTGCGAGACCGGAACGATGTCGATGGTTACCGAGTGGTTTCTCCATCAAAGTTTCGGGTTCGCCCTCTTTTCAGCTGAACGGTGACCAGTACCTCTCATTTGCTGGGAAAGCAAGCCAAAACAACGTCCAAGAAACCTCATGATGTAATTCGGTGTCATGTTGGAGAACATAGACGTCAGTCGTCGCTCACCAACGTGATGTCATACGAACCAAAGGGCAGTATATTATCGAGCTCAAGGACTATCAGACATGTTTCCATTCATCAACAGCCCTTCGACTCTTTAAAAAAATAGCCTCACACGTCAAAAACACCTGAATCAAACACCGTCTCACATCTCAAACTCACCATCGCCCGTCTTTAAACATGGCCCCCGGCTCCGGTACCAAGGTGAGTTTTGGAGTACTCGTTTCAGAACATGAGGCTAACATGATACAGGTCGACCTCGGCAAGGACGCGCCCACTAAGAAGGAAGGCGCCGGCTCCGTCCCTTCGGAATCCCTCGCTGCCGAGTCCCAGAAGGAGGGCGGTGAGTTTGCCTCCAACAAAGGCATCCGCTCCGAGAACGCCCCCTCCAAGACGTCCGAGACTTCGAGCGCCGGCCGCGATACCACCTCTACCGCCAAGTCCTCCACCGGCACAGCTCCTGGGCAGGCCGAGGGCCAGCACCAGAAGCACGCAAAGGGCCGCCACGGCAAGAACACAGAGGGCGGCTGGGACGACTCCAAGACTGAGGATGGTCTTCAGAAGGCTTTGAGCGCTGAGCCCGGCAGCGAGAATGACCCTGGCCGATTGGCAGAGCTCAAGTTTGAGCAGCAGCGGGCTGGAGGCAGTGGTCCCAGAGAAAGCAAGCTGTCGACCAAGACTGCGTATGATGCTCTGAACGCCGAGACGCCCTCTTAAATAGTCGGGGAGCTGTCATATTCACGATGAGATAGTATCAATGATGAATGATTGCATGATGTTCACGTTTGAACCATCCCTGCACCTGGACTATTGCACTTGTCTTCACATGATTAGGCATTGACGCTCAGGTTCGCATGAGATCGACTACAAGCCACAGCAATGGCCAAGGCAACTGTAAACGAACGCCTTGCATCGAACGAGGCAGCTCAGCCTGACAAAATCCATCATGAAATGAGTCAGGGAGGGCCTTGACGATATAAATGCCTGATACGAGTTTGTTTGCAGGGGTCGTGCAAGAATAAATGCCGTTGCCTTGCCGGGCGCAACGCGCGGCAACATGATTCTTATCCAGTCCACGACTCTCGACGCTAAACAATTGGGAAAACAAGGGCCCAATCATGTAGTTTTGACCATTTAATCGGGGCATCCGAGTCGTAGAGGCGAATAAAGGCAGTAATTGCACTCAACGGACTCGCCGCCATTCAAGGTTGTGAGCAGGCCACAGGAGGGCTGCGTGAAAATCCTGAATCTTATCAGCCAATCAGGAGAGATGGATTCATGACGTCAAGGTTGAGGTGGTAACGAGTCTTGGCATGTGTTTGCAGAGGATCAAGTCAAAGATTGAACGTGGATGACATTGAGCATAGGAATATAGGTAAAATTAAATAAATTATATCCTTATAGAAAGAGAAGGCTCTTCAAAGATCTAATGGATCTCTATCTGTCAACAGATAATGCAGCTCTCCATCGGAAACAGTTGATGCCTTAGTTGCTGCCTGACTCTTTATCAGCCAAAAAATCTGAAAATCCTGCCCCACCAAACAAAAATTCACCCGCCTCGCCTCCATCAACCGCGAAAAAAAAAGCCTTGAGCCTGAGCACACCCATCCAACCGGCAGGACAGGAACCGCCACGCTCATTGTTTTGCTTGGCCACTTTTTTTTCTTTGCCGGTCAGCTTTTCCTTTCCATCATCCTCCTTCTCCCCTCCCCATCGAACGGTCATCTTCCAAACCACCATATACCCCGGTTTGGATTTCTAGACTCTCTTTTCGACAGTCTCCGTTCCTTCGACCCCGCGCCTTCTCTTTTTTTCTCCCCCCACCGTCATCATGGCTCCCTCTTCGTCCAAGGAGAAGCGCCTCGCAAAGAAGGCCGCCGAGGGCAAGCTCAAGGGCCGCAAGGGCAAGAAGGCCACTGAGGAGGTCCAGCTCGATGTCCACGGCAACCCCATCAAGGACGACGATGGCCCCGCGACCACTGGCGACAAGCTTGACGAGGTGAAGCGTCTCACCGACCAGATGGACAAGCACGGCATCTCTGACCGAGTCACCACCGGTGTCCTCGCCTCCACCCCCACCAGCAAGGACGTCAAGATCACCAGCGCCAGTCTCGTCTTCCACGGCCGAGTCCTCATCACCGATTCCACCCTCGAGCTCTCGTACGGTCGACGATACGGTCTCCTCGGTGAGAACGGTTGCGGAAAGTCCACCTTCCTCAAGGCTGTTGCTGCCCGCGAGTACCCCATCCCCCAGCACCTCGACATCTACCTCCTCAACGAGGGTGCCCCTCCCAGCGACCTCGGCGCCCTCGAGTGGGTTGTGCGGGAGGCCGAGCTGGAGCTGGAGCGTCTCGACGCCCTCGCCGAGAAGCTCCTCGAGGATGAGGGCCCCGAGAGCCCTGTCCTCATTGATCTCTACGACGTGAGTTCCCTGCCTTGCAACTGATGCCCAATGCTAACACCTCGCAGCACATGGATAAGCTGGACCCCTCCACCTTTTCCACCCGTGCTTCCCTGATCCTGACGGGTCTGGGTTTCAACAAGAAGACCATTCACAAGAAGACCAAGGACATGTCTGGTGGCTGGCGGATGCGAGTCGCCCTCGCCAAGGCCCTGTTCGTCAAGCCCTCGCTGCTGCTTCTCGATGACCCCACTGCCCATCTGGATCTCGAGGCCTGTGTGTGGCTGGAGGAGTACCTCAAGAAGTGGGAGCGGACCCTGGTGCTCGTCTCTCACTCGATGGATTTCCTCAACGGTGTCTGCTCCAACATGATTGACATGCGTGGAAAGCAGCTCATCTACTACGGTGGTAACTACGACTCGTACAACAAGACCCGGTCCGAGAACGAGACCAACCAGATGAAGGCCTACCAGAAGCAGCAGGACGAGATTGCCCACATCAAGAAGTTCATTGCCAGTGCCGGTACCTACGCCAACCTGGTGCGGCAGGCCAAGTCGCGTCAGAAGATTCTCGACAAGATGGAGGCCGATGGTTTCATCCAGCCTGTCGAGCAGGACAGGGTCTTTACCTTCCGCTTCGCCGATGTTGACAAGCTCCCCCCCTGTTCTGTCCTTCGACAACGTCACCTTCTCCTACTCTGGCAACCCCGAGGACGACCTGTACCGCAACCTGGACCTTGGTTTCGACATGGACTCGCGAACTGCTCTCGTCGGCCCCAACGGTGTGGGCAAGTCCACTCTGCTCCGACTCATGACTGGCAAGCTGTCTCCCACTGGCGGTGTCGTGACCCGACATACCCACTTGAAGCTGGGTCTCTACTCGCAGCACAGTGCCGAGCAGCTTGACCTGACCAAGTCTGCCCTCGACTTTGTGCGAGACAAGTACAGCGAGAAGTCTCAGGACTACCAGTACTGGCGTCAACAGCTGGGCCGCTACGGTCTCAGCGGTGATTCTCAGACTGCTCTGATGGGCACTCTGTCCGAGGGTCAGAAGAGCAGAATCGTCTTTGCCCTGCTGGCGATCGAGAGCCCCAACATGCTGCTGGACGAGCCTACCAACGGTCTGGATATCCCCACCATTGACAGTCTGGCGGACGCCATCAACGCCTTCAGCGGAGGTGTCATTGTCGTGTCCCACGACTTCCGGTAAGTCCACAGATTAAAACCGATTTGATGAACCCAGCTAATTATGACAGATTGCTCGACAAGATTGCCAAGCAGATTCTCGTGTGCGAGAACCAGACGATCCGCGAGTGGGACGGCTCCATCTCCGAGTACAAGAACTACCTTCGCAAGAAGATGATCACGGCCGGCGCCGTCTAAAATGGGATTCGAGGGGTGACGTTTTACCACGAAGCATGAAGGGAAAATTGACTATAGAGGATCCTGTTCCAAAAGTTGATGAATGACATTAGCATGACGTGGGTATGTATTTTCATGGGTTTTCAGCGGCGGGTGGCCAGACCATCAGGATATTTGACACGATGGGACACGGAAATGGCCACGACGACGCTGCCAGGACGCAAGGGCACGGCCTGATAGAGAGGCCCGGAAGCGTTCATGAAGATGCGGAAATGTTCACGGGATAGATTTTTTTTTCTTTGGGTCCGGCTGCTAGAGGCCTTGATTAGTATGAACAAGGCTATCGTTTGATATCATATCATGTCGTGAGTGCCCGTGAAGGTGATTTTGCATGGCAATCGGGACAAAGCTCGAGATCCGGGTGTTTGTTGGCCGGGAGGAACCGTGCACGCAGTCAACAGCCTTGTGTGTGATCGGTGAGACGACTTTAAAGTTAAGACTCGGTAGAGGCTCGAGCGCAACGAGGGTTCAGTATGGTAATTTCCCGTCACAGTTTGCATCATTGGCCCATGGTCATGGCAATAACTTGTAGCTTGGGGGATGTCAATGGTGACGTGTGGCATATGCCGCATCTGCTGCCGTGTGTTGATTCGCGTGAGCGGTGAAACAGTCTTGGTTGGTCGTAAATTCACCGACAGAACCAGAAAACAGCAATGAATAACCAGGAATAAGTACAGACAACACAGTATAGATAGAAATCAAGAGAGGCCCCCCGTAATCATAATACAGTCGTCTATGGAAATGCCAGAATCTGCTGCTGAAATCTGGCTTTGACTACCCTACAAGCCCAACAAATGAGGCCATCTCCGGATTCTATTCCCCGCTGCCGGAGCGACGGGAGCGTCCAAAACAGGTTTAACGCTGCAAGGCATAGCTCGGGGGCGGCGTGGCCCACATGGGACGGAGACGAACGGGACAGGGGCAACAGTCGGGACCTGGGACCTGAAGAAGTCAAAGAAGAGAAGAGAAGAAAAGGCGAGTCGACTCGGGATTGTGTGTGCCTTGGGTTGTGCCACGATGATGTTGCAATGTGATCAAGGGTCATGGCTGTACAGGCAGGTACACAGCAGGGGACTAGCTGGTTGTCGGGACAGACAGCCCGCCCTAGTATCTCATCCAATTCGAGATGTAAAAAAACCGTCTGAACCCATCGCCAACTCCTCTTTGGGGAATCGTGCCTTGAACCAGTTGGTTGATTTGAAACGATATCCAAGACTCTAGATAGACACTCATCTAATGGCGTGAGCTTGTTGTGCCAGCAAATGCCATCTTGGTGGTCATATTTTAGGCCGCTTAAGCCCACTCCACGCCCCCCGGCCATCGCGTGGGAAATTCTCGTCAAAAAATCTTGGGGGTTTTTTTTTTGTCTCGATCCGCCAATTCCACGTCCACCACCCGGCGCCTCCATCCGCGTGCGCATCACGGCCAGGACTGGGGGCTACGCCTCGTCCTTCTCTTCTCTTCTCTTTTCTCTCTGTTTGGGCCACCCACACCATCAGCGTCAGATCGAGACGTGTTTCTTCCCCCCACCCCATTACTTGATTCTATCGATTCAGCTTGCTACTTGCACACTCGCCTTGTCTCACCTGCGCTGTCACTCGGCTCCATCCAACCATCACCACAGCTGGCACCTCATCACCATCAGCCTCCCCCAAGGAAACAAACTCGACTCCACACCTCTCTACTGCTCGATTTCCCGCTCAATCCGTGTCCCTCCCCCCCTCGTCTTCTCGCCATTGTCCGTATTCTCCGTTCCCCCGCTGGCTCTGGCAGACCCATTGGCCCTGAATTCGCCTTGTTCACCCACCCTGTCCCTTTTTTCCCTCTTCCCCATCTCGACTGCCGCTTGCATCGCCGCATCCCAGCGCCACGCTCCGGTCCATCACCTCCACACCAGAAACCATCTGCCCCCCCCCCAGTCAGGGCACCCGTTTCCTTTCAAGTCGCCTTAGACCTGAGCTCAACCCAGACCCGACAAACCTCGCGATCCATCCCTTCGTCGGTCATCGTTTCCCTACCCCCGCGTGTGTCCTGTCGTTGCGCCTCGCTGCATCATCGTCGCGACCGAAATCGAATCGGATCGACACCCACAGAGCCTCGCGTGCGCATCGCGACCTCTGGCTGACCCCGAGTGCGCATCCTCGCCTCGAAATCCCACCCCCTCAATCGTCGCGTCATTGCCCATCGTGCACATGGGTCCTCAAGCCTGATACATCTTTTCGGTCGTCGACTATTACACGCTGCCTGCTCCTGCTTCCTGGTGCTTGCTGGCTTGGTAGGCCCTCAGCATGGACAAGAACGGCTACAACTCGACGTTGCTGCAGCGGCCGCATAGAGAAGAGGGTGGCGATGAGGAGCGGGAATCTCGCTCGCATCACCACCACCATCACCACCATCACCATCACCATCACCGGCGCGACGTGATGGGCGGTTCCGATGCTCCTCGTCCTGGCGGCGACTCGGCCGGCCCTCCAGCTGGTGCGACGGCGACAGCCTCATCGAATGCGAACGCGAATGCGCATCGGCACTCGACCTTTAACCTGCGCTCGCCCAAGCAGTCCGAGTTCCGTCCCCCTCCCTTCCCCCCCAAACCACGGCCACTCCCACAACACCAGCACCTCGAGTGCCGGCCATGCTCATCAATCCCCGCCTCGCCAGGCCTTGCATAATCCCTACATGTCTTCCTCGTCCTCGGGCGCACCGGGCGGCCCCGTCGCTCCCACTCTACCACCTCCCGTTGGTCTCAAGTCATCATCGCCCGCGGCGAGCACGCCTGCCGGGCTTCAACACCATCCTCCGCACCCGTCGCACCAGCCACAGCATCAGCAACACCAAGCTCCTCCGCCCGTGTCGCCGCTGCACCCGCCGGCTGGATACTATTCGCCCTCGGCGCCCGACGTCCATCACGGCCGCGACAGCAGCAGCAGCAGCAAACCCGCATCGCGAGGCTTCTATGACCCGACCACCGACACCACCAAGGAGCGTCGAGTTTCTGTTTCCGACGCGGCTACGCCTGCCGCCTCCTGGCACAACGCCAACGCCAACGCCAACGCGCCCCCGGCTGGCACTCCCAAGGTAAGGGGCGCAAATCCACTTCTTTTTTTGTCTTTCTTTGACTCTCGTCTCGCCCAGACTTGATTTGATTGAATGCACTTTTCGGCCCTTGATTTTCTTCTCCCCAACATCATTCACTTTTTAATTCTCGTCATCATCATCACCCATCGTCTTCAGGCCATCAATGCCTGCTTCCCTTGTCAACTTTCCTCTTTGTAATTTTCTTACCTCCCATAACATCCATCGCATCACGCTTAATTTCATCACCACCTCCCCCCTAACCCGGCAACACGCATTCCCTCACCCGCGGCAAACCATAACAACCACATCTCTGCTGACGTGGAGCTAACTTTTCTTCCACCCCAACAGACCCGTGAGCCGTACAGCTATTCGCAATCTGGCGAACAGCACACTCCATATTACAACAGCAGCTCTTACACATCACCTCGCGCATCTTCATTCAATCGCCCGCGCAGCCCATTATCACATTCGCACCCTCAGCCTGGGTCCATCAGCCCTCCAGGTCGACAGCCACTCCTAGCTTCCCCGAGCTTGAGACATGGTGCCACGGCCAATATGAGCTCGACTACTAACGGGGCTCCTGCCCTTCCACCCTTCAAGTCGGACCTGGCGGCTCCCTCACCACCAAAGCCTACTCCTCCATCAACCAGCGTACGCCATCTCAGTCATTATTCCGATGCATCAGTGCTAACTCCGTCCAAGACACCGAGCCGAGCTGCCGACCCCATGTCCTTCTCCAACATTCTTTCCAGTGCCGATCCTGCGCCGAAACCACGGGAACGAACCCCTGCCTTGGAAGAGCGCGAGCGAGAATATGACCTCAAGCATGAGCGAGACCCCAGACGCGACCGGGAGCTGAAGCGTGATTCACGAGAAGCCAAGCCGTCAAAGCGCGAGCTAGAGCATGACGAGCACGACACCGAGGTTGAGAAAGACGTCGAGACGGAACCCGAGCCCATCAGGGGGAAAACGAGAGAACCCGCCAAGAAGAGAGGAGGTCGCAAGTCGACCAAGGGTCGCGCTTCTGACATCCGAGAGGCGGCAAGAGAGACGTCGAGTCCCAAGAACGGGCGACGACTGTCTGTCAAGAAGGAATCGCCAACCCCTCGTCTCCCCGCCAAGCGACAAGCAAATGGTCAGCCCAAGCAAAAGATGTGGTCGAGCGAGATGGAGAAGAAGATTCAGAACGCAGAGGCCCAGATTGACAGCAAGGCCGCCGCCCTCGACCCCGACGAGTTCGACGAGCAGCAGTACAAGGAACGCGCCCAGAAGCGCCGACGTGTAATGGCCGAGCTGGATCTGGACCAGAGCCGGCTCCGACGGGAGGCATATGCAACATCAACAAGTAAGAAGCTGGTGCTGCACGCTGAGCTCGGCAAGCGGCGATACGACGATGTCTTCTACGACGAGGCCCTTCACGAAGTTCGTGAGCAAGAGGTCTACGCCGAGAAGGAGCGCAAGAAGGACATGCAGCGAAAGCGACGTCGTGAAAAGTCCATGGCTGTCACCATGGAGCAGAAGGAGGCGGCTCTCGCGCGCGCCGAGGCAGCCGAAGACGAGGCGGAGCGCCAGAAGCATCTCCGTGACGCTGAGCGTGCCAGTAAGAAGGCGCAGCAGACGAAGCTTATTCTGCAACAGGGAATCAAGGGTCCTGCCCGGAATCTGGAGCTCAACCTGGAGGGAGGCACCATGTCTTCCTTCCAGGCCTCCGATATGGAGTCGGGTGAAGCGGGAACTCCATCCGGTAAACGAAAAGGCAAGGGACGAGGCGGCCCCCGGCTCAAGAAGTCGAAGGAGCAGAAACAGGCTGAAAAAGACTCTGCCGAAGCTGCCCAGGCAGCCCTGGATGCCGGCGAGGAGTTGCCTACCAAAGAGGAGAACCGCGTCCGCATCAAGATCAAAAAGTCCAAGAAGGATGCCGCCTCGGAAGCCGACAAGGACAAGGACAAGGATGAGGCTGACAAAGATGACGAGGAGCCTGTTGAGAAGAAGCCTAAGAAGGGCAAAGACAAGGACAAGGATAAGGACAAGGAAAAGGTTGACGACATCCCGAGAACGAGAAGCGCTTCCTGTCCAAGGGCTACAACCAGATTTATGATCAGATCTGGCGAGACATGGCGAGGAAAGATGTCAACAAGACCTTCAAGCTGGCTGTCGACTCGTACGCGACCAAGGCCTCCAACCTCAAGAAAACGGCGATTCTGGCATCCAAGGAGGCCAAGCGTTGGCAGCTGCGGACCAACAAGGGCACCAAGGATCTCCAGGCTCGTGCCAAGCGAGTCATGCGTGACATGATGGGCTTCTGGAAGCGCAACGAGCGTGAGGAGCGCGACCTCCGCAAGGCTGCCGAGAAGCAGGAGATTGAGAATGCCCGTAAGGAGGAAGCCGACCGTGAAGCCGCTCGTCAGAAGAGGAAGCTCAACTTCCTCATCTCCCAAACTGAGCTCTACTCTCACTTTATCGGCAAGAAGATCAAGACCGACGAAGTGGAGCGCAGTACCGACAACCCCGATGTTGCCAAGGATGCGCACCAGATCGAGCAGCAGAAGCTCGATATCGACGAGCCTACCGGTCCCGTTTCTGGCAAGGTCACCGACTTTGCCAATCTCGACTTTGAGGAGGGCAGTGACGAGGCGCTTCGTGCTGCTGCCATGGCCAACGCTCAGAATGCCATTGCAGAGGCACAGAAGAAGGCTCGCGACTTTAACAACCAGGGTCTTGATATGGATGAGGAGGGCGAGATGAACTTCCAGAACCCCACAGGTCTGGGAGACGTCGAGATTGAGCAGCCCAAGCTCATCAACGCCCAGCTCAAGGAGTACCAGCTCAAGGGTCTCAACTGGCTCGTCAACCTGTACGAGCAGGGCATCAATGGTATCTTGGCAGACGAAATGGGTCTCGGAAAGACGGTTCAGTCCATTTCCGTCATGGCGTACCTTGCCGAGAAGCACGACATCTGGGGTCCTTTCCTCGTTGTTGCCCCGGCTTCGACCCTTCACAACTGGCAACAGGAAATTGCCAAGTTTGTTCCCGAGTTCAAGATCCTGCCGTACTGGGGCGGCGCCGCCGACCGAAAGGTTCTCCGAAAATTCTGGGACCGCAAGCACACGACGTACCGGAAGGATGCTCCATTCCACGTGTGTGTCACCTCGTACCAACTGGTTGTCTCGGATGTGGCCTACTTCCAGAAAATGAGATGGCAGTACATGATTCTGGACGAGGCCCAGGCCATCAAGAGCTCGCAGAGTTCTCGTTGGAAGTGCCTTCTTGGCTTCCATTGCCGAAACCGACTGCTGCTCACGGGTACCCCTATCCAGAACAACATGCAGGAACTTTGGGCCCTTCTCCATTTCATCATGCCGTCGCTGTTTGACTCTCACGACGAGTTCAGTGAGTGGTTCTCCAAGGATATCGAGTCGCACGCGCAGAGTAACACCAAACTTAACGAGGATCAGCTCAAGCGTCTTCACATGATTCTGAAGCCGTTTATGCTTCGACGTGTGAAGAAGCATGTGCAGAAGGAACTTGGTGACAAGATTGAGCTTGACGTCTTCTGCGACCTCACCTACCGACAACGGGCGTACTACAGCAACCTGCGGAACCAGATCAACATTATGGATCTTGTGGAGAAGGCCACCATGGGAGATGACCAAGACTCTGGCACGCTGATGAACTTGGTGATGCAGTTCCGAAAGGTCTGTAACCATCCAGATCTGTTTGAGCGCGCTGAAGTCGGTTCGCCATTCGCCTGTGCCTACTTTGCCGAGACGGCGTCCTTTGTTCGCGAGGGTACCGAGGTGGCTGTGGGCTACTCGAGCCGCAACATGATCGAGTACGAACTCCCCCGTCTCGTCTGGCGAGAAGGCGGCCGTCTGAGCAAGGCTGGCCCCGACAACCAAACGGCTGGCTGGCGAAACCAAGCCCTCAACCACATGATGAACATCTGGAACCCCGAGAATGTTCGCGAGAGCAGCAGCGGATCCAAGGCGTTCTCATGGCTGCGCTTCGCCGATGCCTCGCCCAAGGAAGTCTACGAGGCTACGCACGAGAGCTTGATCACCCGGGCTGCCAAGGAGCTTCAGAAGCGTGACCGACTTGGCTACTTGAACGTAGCATACAGCGAGTCTGACGACAAGAACTACACTCCGGCTCATGCTCTCTTCCAGATCCGGGCTCGCCATAACCGGAAGCCCCTGGCGGAAATTACCACAGAGGGCATCTTGACCCAGCTGATGAATGTTGCTCGCGCAGACTACAACGAGTCTGGCCTTGGACGACTGGAGCCAGCCGGGAGACCTCGGGCGTCGGCTCCTCCGATTCAAGTCTCTTGCCGCAGCTCAGGCTCCGAGGTCGAGCGAGCCAACAACCTGTTCAGTGTCGACGTGCGCAAGATCCTCTTTGGACCGACCGTCTTTGAGCAGAGGGCGCTGGTCGAGAAGAAGGTTCCTCTGGAGCTGTACCCCTCGCGAGAGATGCTTCCCAAGCCCGATCACGAAAAGAAGGGCTTTACCAACATCTCGGTCCCATCCATGCGGCGGTTCGTCACCGACAGTGGCAAGCTTGCCAAGCTGGACGAGCTGCTCTTCAAGCTCAAGGCGGAGAATCACCGTGTGCTGCTCTACTTCCAGATGACTCGCATGATTGACATGATGGAGGAGTATCTGACGTACCGCAACTACAAGTACTGCCGACTGGATGGTTCGACCAAGCTCGAGGATCGACGAGACACGGTGCACGACTTTCAGACTCGCCCCGAGATCTTCATCTTCCTCCTGTCTACGCGTGCAGGTGGTCTCGGTATCAACCTCACGTCTGCCGACACGGTTATCTTTTACGACTCGGATTGGAACCCGACCATCGACTCACAGGCCATGGACCGAGCGCATCGAGACCAGCAGGTCACGGTGTACCGTCTCATCACTCGCGGCACCATCGAGGAGCGTATCCGAAAGCGTGCTCTGCAGAAGGAAGAGGTGCAGCGTGTCGTCATCCAGGGTGGCGGTGCCAGCGTCGACTTCTCTGGCCGCCGTGCTCCCGAGAACCGCAACCGCGACATTGCCATGTGGCTGGCGGATGACGAGCAGGCCGAGATGATTGAACGCCGCGAGAAGGAGCTGCTCGAGTCTGGCGAGTTGGAGAAGCAAAATAAGAAGAAGGGAGGCAAGCGACGCAAGGCAGAAAACTCTGCCAGCTTGGACGAGATGTATCATGAAGGTGAGCAGTTTGTTTCCTCAAGACGACACAAGCTAACAAGTTCAGGCGAGGGTCACTTTGATGACGGCTCCAAGGGGCTCTCTGGAACAGCCACACCAAACACGCCGGCCGAGAGCGACAGCAAAGGCAAGAAGGGCAGGGTGAAGGGATCTAAACGAGCCAAGACGGCCAAGCAGAGGCTGGCGATTGCGGATGGCATGGTTTGAGGAGGATATGGATGGCACAATGTTGAGTCGAGATGGGTGTGTGATAACGGACGGGGACTTGGAGCCCTGGTGGGCTCGAGAGCTGGAGTTATTCTGTACAAGCTTTGTTTGACATTTGATCACGGCGAAGGTTTTGACCGAGGAAGGGGTTAGAGGCGGGAACAAAACAAAAGACAGGACGGCGAGCCCTCTAGGAGATGCCGCCGGGCTGGACACTGTACTATTATATAGACGGACGGAACAGTGCGTACGTTTGATCAGTCGGTGATGTCTGATGTCTGTGATGTGTCTGAGCTGTGGGATGGGTGTGTTTCATCGTACATACTTGGATCATGGCCCTTGACAACGGAGTCTCTTGTTCACACGTCAAGATATTCTTGATCGTCTGTCAAGTGATGGATGGATGGGTTCAAGAAAGGAAGATGCAGTTTGACGTGTCTCACCTCCCGCAGGCATCTGAGTTCCAATCTGCACCTCGGTGTCCATCGAGAATCATATCCGGTATGGTGTAGTGGCTAACATTTCGCGCTCTCATAACCTGAGGGAATAGCACCGCGGAGCCCAGGGTTCGATTCCCTGTACCGGAGTGCCAACATTTCTTTTTGCCTCTCCTTGAAGAGGGAATGCGCACGCCTGCTGAGGTCTTTCTCGTCCTTTTTGCTGTCAACGTAGCTTTTGCTTTTGTCCCTCCTTATTTTCATGTCCGTAGTCGAATCTCTTAACGCATTATGCGCTGTCCCCCAAGTGGTGTGGGACATCATCCGCACACCAAAGGGGCTCACTCACTATGTATTACGTACTTTTTCTTAGCCTTACTCCTTAAGAATACCTTCATAACTAGCGATAATAATTCTTAAAAAATATTATAAATTCTTAAGGCCTAACCTACTCTTATGATTTATTATTTCTTATATGAGGCTCTATAGTCGTGTTTTAGCTATATCGCAGATTGCTTTAGTATGCGGATTATTTCCCACACCACTTGCCCCCTCTCAAGTCGAGTTCACAGTGCAGTAACAAGATCACACTTTATTACCTACTTACAAGGAAAGATATCAACAAGTAAACAAAGGAAATAAAAAAGTCTGAAATACCCTTATAGCTTATCAGTGTGCTTCCTGTCCATGTGTCTCTTCAGATGGTCCTTTCTGGCAAAATCCTTTTCACAAAAACTGCAAGGAATCCGTGACATGTCAATCCCCATCTCAACAGCCTCCTTTTCATGGTGCTTTCTAAGATGCCTCTCCAAGTCCCGTCTGCATTGGACTCTATGGGGGCAGAAGGAGCACTGTGCCGGCTTGTCTATCTTGCGCCGCCTCCTCCTGTGTAGGTTGTTAGCGAAGCTCTACACAGGCACGAAGTACCCCTACTTTATATCGCAGGGGCGGGTGCCGGGTGCGGCCTTGGCCCGACGTCTTGGTTTATGGGTCTTCTTGGGGGAAGACCCATGCGTAGATTCTGGTGTCGGACCAAGGCTTGGTGGGAGCAGTTGTTCTGCTGGGCTGTAGTTGGAGAGCGATGAAGCACTGCATCCTGGTGAAAGGTTGAACGACTGCATAGAGGCGTTTGAAGAGTGAAACGTAGTGCTTGGTGAGTATCCTGAAGACGTGGGCATCATGTCTAGAGGCCATGCAAAGTGTAGTGTGGGGTCGATGTAGCTAGAGTCAATGTTGTTTGGCTCCGTGGTCTGGAGCAGAGTGTTAAAGTTGAACTCGGTTAGTTCAGTAAGAGGGTATGATGAGTAGTTCAAGTGTTCAGGAGCATAAAGTTCCAGCTGCGTGTCAGCAACGGGTGCGTCATTCACGGCGAGGTTGTCGACCAAGACTGCGTCCATGATGGCAAGGGCGAGGTCGTCGAGTCCCTCCATGGGGAGCATGTCGTAGTCTGCTCCGGGGTCCTCCATCTTGGAGTCTGCAGCTGGGGACGGGATGCCCCGTCGAGTGGTAGAGTGTTTGCTAGGTTGTGAGTTGTGGATTCGATTGATGTTGCTATCCGTCTGTTGGGGATGACAACAGGACACCTTTTATTGACTTGACCGGGTCCATCAATCTGGCTGTATCAAGTCAGCGCCTATCACTTCTACTAGCTGGAGAACTGAAGGGATACCAGAGAAGTAGGGAACCATCGTCGACAATCCATGGTTGCTTATCTTGGCTCACGGCTGGCTGATCATGTACAGCAGGGCAGTTGTCGACTGCTCCATTGAAACATGTACTTGATCTTCTACAAGGCATCTGTCGCCGATTGTGTGCAACAACCTTGTAGAAGATCAAGTACATGATCCAACTTTGCAGCCGACAAAGGCCTTGAAGTAACTCGACACACGACGGCCTGTACGGTGTTAGTGACGGATACTGGCCATCTTGTAGGGACATACGGCGGCTCCAGATGTGCAAACTCGCAAGAGAAACCCCAGCGCCGAGCCGACACTGAGGAGAGTAACTGTTTTTGGCGGTGGATGCTGTACGCTGATCCGTATCAATATACCAACACCACCGGAGGCAGCCCCAGCCTTCTGGCGACGCAAAACTCATTCGTGAAGAGATACTCACCTCCCACCCTATCATCATCGCACGAATGAGAGGCGCGCGGATGATGTCGAAGGCTGGAGCTGCCTCCGGTGGTGTTGGGGGTGGGAGGTGGTGGCCCGGTCCCGCTGGGAGGGGACGGGCTGCTCTAAGTGGAAGTGGATTAAAGAGTGTACAAGAACTGAAGGGCAAGAAAGCAAAGACAAAGGAAATTAAAGGAGTGTGGGTGAAGGGTTGTTGTAGAAGGTTGTTGTGATAGTTGAAGAGGAGGAAGAAAGGCGTGAATAGTTCGTGGGAGGTCATGGCATTTAATCATCGAAAAAGAGGCCGGCAAAGCAGGAAACTGCTAAGAGGGGAACTGCATTTTCAACCATAGACACGACGTGATTGGCACATCCAGTCACTTTGCATAATGGTCTCATGACCTGTTCAAACGCGACTGGAGGAAGGCCTCCCTACGGGTCGAAAAAATACACCAACTGGCAACCATGTTTGGTGATGGCCATTCCTGTGTTTTTTTGACCCCCCCCTAGACCTGTAGAGCCTGATTAATGTCGTCGGCCTCTGGTCCAAGATGGTAAGAGATGAACGGCGCTCGTCGGCGTGTTTCTCAAAGATTCTCTACCCAGACTTTTCATCATCAGTATCTCTAAAGGTTACAGAATGTCATCTCCCAGCAAGGAATACCAGCACTTCATCCCTCAGTTCCTCCTCAAGAACTACTCTCACCCCTTCATCTGCCCGCAAGTCAAGGGCCCCTCCAAAAAATGCAAGAAGCACAAGCATGAGAAGGGCAAGTACCCAGGCGACCCTGTCGTTAACCATCTGTGCCTCACGTCCGAACCGTACACGCTCCAGCAGACGCCAGTGTCTCGCGTGTTTGGGCAGTTTGACATGTATGAAGACATGACGGCTTCTCCCGACAAGAAGCATCGTCGCATTGAAGAGATGTTTGGGAGGATGGAAATGGAGGCCAGCAGGATCTTTCTCAAGATCAACACGGCCTTTGGCAAGGGGCAGTCAGATATATGGCTATCGCGAACTGAGCGGAATCTTGTTCGCAAGTTTCTCTTTCTTCTCAAGTACCGCGGCTCGGCCTTTCATGAACGCTTCCATCATGGAGACGCAGAGAGCTACAGCTGCAACGACAAGGAGCTGCTGCACGACTACATGGAGAAGCACAGGTTCAAGTCGCCGCTGGACGTCTGGTTCCACGGCCTCGAGACCATCATGACATTCGAGATGGACGCAGAAAAGCAATGGATACTCACACTCCCGGATCGCATGTTTCCCAGCGACGCCATGTGGTTCACCATGCACGTCGAGTACTTTTACATGGCCATCTGCACGCCCGCCAACCCGGACGAAGAGTTCATCCTCGGCGACAACTCGTACAATGTCTTTGAGGGACCAAACACGTTCGTCGAGGACGCAGAGACGGGTGAGCGGACGGGCGGCTATCACGCCGGCTTTCACGAGTTTGTGCCCATCGCCCCGCGCTTGATGCTGGTGCTTCGATCCGACAGCCTCCCCGTGCCCGAGGAGGACAAGATCGAGAGCGTGAGGGAGCGGCGAGAGGACATGCGAAAGATGTGCTTTGACAACATCTTTGGGCGGGCACAAAGTCTCTTCTGCATGATTTGCCTGTTAAAAAGCCCAGGAACAGCTACACTGATGTCATCGACGGGGTATTCGTGCGCAAGAACGGTCACAGCAGGAGGCATAGCAAGGACGATCGCTTCTGCTTTAGGTACTTTCCGCTCGAGACTCAGCACGTCCGCAAGATTAATGGGATCTTGATCGATAACTGCCATGTATGCTCGAGCATAGCCTTTGGATCCAAGGACGCCTTTCTCAACTTTCTGGACTGGTGGTTGACGGAGCCTTGCACGACCGGCAAGATTGTCATGGGAGAGTACGAGCACGTCCATCTCAACTTTCTTAAGAACCTGGAGGCTTTCATGAAGACGACGGGATGGGATAAGCAGCTTGTTTACAGGCGGAAGCCGACGCCAAAGATGCCGAGCATCGAGAGTTGGCGGCTTCGTGAGCTCAAGTTCAGACGAGGCATGGAGCGGATGATGGAGAATTCAGAGGTCCTCGCGCCGTTTTGGGAACACATGAAGCCGAAATGGCCTCTTCAGAGTGGCCCGGAGGATCATTTCACTTCATGTTGGTATCTCTGTTTGATGCAGAGTTTTGGAACTGACCATTCGCAGTGCATGGGATTTTACCGACAGAACATGTGAATCGATGCATGTACGATGCCTTTCAGAGCGGGGAGGATTGGTCCTTGGCTCAGACGGTGATGAGACATGTCCATGGAGACATGATAGACAGATGAATTCGGGGAAAGCAAGGTCATAGTGGAGGGATTCACAGTCAAGGAGCAAATTGGGGTTCATATCAAGTTTATTTGTAGTTCTATCTAGTCTGGTAGCTTGGCTTTCCAAGTCTTGGTGCTTCGCCAAACCCGCAGTGGATGTAGGGCATGATTGAGTCAAAAGGGACCGACCATCGTGAGTCAGTTTGACGTGAAGGGATATTTGGTGATGAGCGGCATCAGGCAAGCCCCTTGAGGCCGACGCAGCCGCGGCGGTTGATATCCACCCGGTCTTGCGACTTCTTCTTCAGCAGTGAAAGTCGGCAGGAAAAACGAGCCATCGAACCTGCCCATGATGTTCCCGAGAACGCCGGAGCCATGCTCCTATTGCTGCCCAGCAGACCAGGGGCGAGGAGGATCGTCGGGGTCGTCTGCCCATTCGCGACGGTGGTGGTTGGAGAAAATCGTTGTATATATATAGCTGCAAAGAACCGGGCAGGCGATGAGCATGAGGAACCATCCACCTGTTGGTGCCTGCCCATGATCTCTGCGCATGATGGCCAGGTTCACAGCCAAACTGTTGCGCTCCTGCAGTATACGTGAGAGGTCGTTTGTGTGGTGGAAAGGCAAGTGGAACAGCCAAAAGGCATTGGCGAGGCTGATGGCCGGCCAAGAACATGGTGTTCAGGCCGGCCCTGTTGTGTTGGATGGAACCGTGATCTGGTTGGTTGTGTCCATGGAAAAGAGTTGACAGTCAATTTCGCCGTCGTCGTCGCCGCCGTCTCCTTCGTTGGTGATCAAGTTCAGCGCCGTGACTCTGTCTTCCTCGGGGGTTTTCCTCGTTCCCAGGGGCGGACCACTACAGAGATCAACAGCCAGAGGCTCGCCCTAAAGGAAAAAAGGAAGTCCGTTCTGTTTGGCTTAAAGAACGCTGCCCGGAATGGAGCATGGCGTGCCCCTGTGCTGGCAATGTCCCCAAAGGCGCTCGCGCCGCAAATAATGGCAGGCGCGTCCTCTGCCGGGGCGGAATGGGGGCCATGTCTTGAACGTTGATGACGCCGGGACAAGATGCTGGGTAGTTTGTTCACGTCCAGAGAGCTGTGCTCGCCGGCCGGGGCCCCAGGAGAATTCCTCGCTATCGGGAATGACGGCGAGGAGAATAACCGGGGTCGATCCCGAAGGCGAGCAAGGCGGTTAGGCTGGGGGCCTCCATCTCCTGCTCGATCCTCGCGATTCAGTCCACGTAACATGTGGAAGCTGGCTCAGATGTGCTTCGCCTTGACTCTAGGGTCCCGTGAGTTTCCCGCCAGGGTATGGGAAAGCTTTCAAAAGCTCCATCATGAGAAAGGTCCAAATCCTCGGACAAGCCGCAGAACGTTGTTGGATCAGAGTTGATGCGCGATCTGACTGTCCTCGCGGCGGAGGCCCGACAATCTGGATTGTATATCCGATCCCGTTCGAATCCAGACTTGAGGCGATGGTTTTCTGCTCGGTTTCGGGACGGATTGGTCGAAAAACGAGTTGGGGGGATTGAACCATCTGTTGGTGTTATCGACTGGTCAACCAGATGCTGCAGGATCTTTGTGGCCTCTGCCTGGTTGTAGTCCCGGATGATATCGTTCCGGAGAACAGCAATCGAGCCAACACGGGGACAGCATAGCTGTGGACGACCCAGCGTGTCCAACATGTACTTCGGTGCTGTTGACACCAGGGATATCGTAGTCAGGCCCGCCAAGCATCTTGCTGGAGCACAGCGTGAATGGCCAGTCACCCAGACCCCATCGTCTCGCCCGACAAAAGTAGCCAAACACGCCCTCCGGGGGGCAGTTCACAACCTGCCCTTGGTAAGGGTGGTGCCGAAAAGGGAGCGTGATAGATGCTCGAGGGCAGGGGGGCGCGTGTCCGGGGACTATCACGTGGACAAGTGTAAAGGGGCCCAAAGGAGGCCATCGGGTCGTTTTCTCGGACCAGGCAAGGGTCATTCCCGACATGCTTCTCGTGTGGGAAAGGGCACTGGGGCGCCTGGCGACTTTTGGGATGGGGTCTCTCTGGACAAATGACTTGAATACCTCCACGAGGCTCGTCCCACCCCTCGCCAACTTCCTCTAGGTTGGCCCATAGGTCGGCCTCGGCTGTAGTCAAACCGGCCTTGAGCCATCTGCAACGTGAAACGCAACCACAACCGTGGTCCAGATCGGGGCGAGAGGTAGGGTAGGCTGAGTGACGGCCGAGAGGGGCCAGAATGCCCCGTAGTAGGTATGAAGTAATGGTACATATCCATTGCTTCCTATGGTGTCCCACACAAGACATCCAAGAATCATGGCGAAGGGTCGAGACCAGCCCAAATTGACCGCCACGGTGAAGAGACGGGATGGAACAAGACACGCGCCAAATCCAAGTTCAAGCTTGTTTGCGGGCGTCGCCGGTGGCCGAGGCAGCCATCACAAGGCGTGGGTAGGGCTTGGTGTCTGCGCCGTGGGTCGCAGAGTTGATGCTGCTTTCCACCTCGTGGTGGGCGACAAGGTTGATGAGTATATATAGTACGAGTTGGGAGAGAACAGAGTCGCATGAAATGACGCCCTCGTGGTCGCATTGTGCCGCATTTTTGATGCGGGCTCTAAGACTTGGATCCCAGTACTCTGTTCCCCAAGATACTCGGCAAGGAGGACATGGAGCACGACCAGGATGCTCTGATTGGAGGCCCTGAGTCGCAGCCCGAGGACCGAGACAAAAGCGATTTGAGGATGCCCTCTTGTGCTTCCAAGTTGTTGTTGAAAGAATGTAATGGTCCTGGGGTTCCTGAGCTTCATTCCGACGTCTGGCGCGGAGTGGCTTCGGTGTAGAAGGACAAATAGAGGAACCGGCTCTCTGGCTGAGATGTACCATCCAGGCAAGCGACTGAATCTTGGCGGCGTGTGACACGCTCGGCAGACACGGCAGAATTCAACTCGACTTCTCCGTTGGGCGTTGCCATCTGCTCATTGTGACTGAGCGCGCGTCGATCAAGGCGGTCCATCAGGCGATGGTGTCTCTGGCCATTACTTGGACCACGCCCATAGAATGTGGAACAAGCTTCGTAGAGTCCCGAGCCAGACACACACGAAACCCGTTATTGGTGTCTGGGGGCGGGGCCGATTATATAGGGAGGTTGTGGGCCAAAGTTGGGCTTGCTTCGTGACGGACACGAGCGCACCAAGAGAGCCCTTCGAAGTCTGTCATCCACCTTGCCTGGGACAACAGAGCTTCAAAAAAGGGTATTTGAGATGGTACTTGTCGAAAAACAAAACCAAGTACAGTGGACACTGCGGCCACGGGCTCCCAGAGGACTCCCATGAACAGTGGTGGAAGTGGGACGAGCGCAAGGCTGAAGAGTATGAGGTTGGGTTCTTTACAGCGAGCAAAGGTTTTGCAGCTCGTCCCGCCGTGACGCTGCTCCTCCGGGCCGAGGGCAGTGACTTTGCTGTCCTTCACCGTCAGGACCTAGATCCTGTGCCAACAGGAGGGACCAGGGACCAGACCCCCTCTGAGGTCTCTTCATCCTTTTGTGGTTGGGTGGCTTCTTGCGTAGACTCCCAGACGCAGGCCGGGCACGCCGATTCTGCTCAAGGAGCCAGGTGCCGAGGGGCTGTGAACAACCTCGGCTCAGACTTTCGAGCGTGCGTTTGTAGACAATCCTGCAAGTGCAGCCCAATAGGGAAAGCTGACGACGTACAAGGACCGAAAGGTCCCTCAAGGCAAGCTGTTGATTCGGTGGGTGATCATGGGGAACTCCCGAAGGGAGGGAAGTCAGGGATCGGCCTCGTCTTCCGCGCCAATTTTTCCGTTGGAAGTGATGCCGTGAATTCAATAGATCAGGAATGGACGAATCGCTCTGCAGGGCCTGGCGACTGATGGCCAAAGTCGAATGCCATGACAGCAAGTGCCATCGAGGAAGCCATCAGTGCCGCGGACAGGCGATTGAGCGGGAAGGAAGATCAAATCGGGAGACGTCTGAGAAGGAACATGTGCTTAGACACGAAAACCGCCAGAGAACAGAAATGTATCCGGCGGCCAAAGCCACTACAAGATGTTAGCGAGTTGCCACGTCAAGGGGAAAAGTCTGAGAAACTCACGCTGGACTTCGTGCAGATCCCACTCAGCAAACTCTCCCATGAGAGCCCCAAGTAAAACGCTTGTGGGACTGCAGAAACTGACGGTGCGCCGGACCGAGCAATGGCGTTCGAGGTGTGTGGCATGGGTTTCTAGGCGCTTTCTCTGCCGCCCATCACCCCCTGCCGTGCCGAGTCGGATAACCTTCCAGTCGAGAGCGTGCAGGGAATCATCCGCTGTCGTACCATGCACAAAATTCTCCCAGTAGGTCATGATCTCCATCTCGTTCTCTGTCCAGGTGGTTACGGTTTCCTCACCAATGGCTCGGACAGGGGAGGGAGGCATGTCGGTGCGATGCCATGTGAAAGTCAAGCACAGGAATGGTGATTACCGATGTAGGCAGTAGGCAGAGATCGGTCCGAGGGCGTGTTCCAGAATGGCTGCGTCTTCGTGAGCACCAGATCAAGCCAGATGGTATGGACGGAACGTAGAAAGGGGAGAATTTTGGTGCAAGCAAATGTGATGATGTCTGCCAAGTTTCTAGCAAGGCGAGTCAGAACCCTCCGAGAGTATTGTTCAAGACCGTGACGATACTCTCGGCGGACAGGTGGGAAAGGGCACGCTGTGCTGGGGAAGATCTCTCCAAGTCGACAGGTGAGTAAAGACGAGCGGGAACCTAGGAGCGAGTATAAGTACTTGTGGCAGACAGCTGGGAAGGGCGCATGAAAAGAGAGTGTGTTTGGGGTCATCTCACCAAGTCGAAGGGGCATGCCCGCAAAGAGATCCAGAAACCCTGCGAGGTCCGTGGTTGTCGAACGCACAACTCTCGGCAGACAAGGATATGCAACGGAGAGCGATGCTTGGGGTTGATTTGGCCAAGTAGACGTCGTCCGCATGTCGAACAAGAGACTAGCAACGAGCCGATGCAGTGGAAGTTCTTGCAGACAGGTGGGAAGGGTACATTTTTTCCCCCATAGGCAATCCCTCCAAGTCAAATTGAACATGAGGGTGACCCAGAGCCTGAGAGTGAGTGTAAGTGCTTGCAGGAGGGAATGTGTCCCGGGGGGGGGGTTCTCACCAAGTGAACGGCTATTCTCTTTGGAACGCCACCTGTAATGACCATGTTAGTAGGTAGGGGCGAATACTATCGGTTATCCCACCTTGAACCCTGTTCCAGTTCCACGCGAACAACATATCACGGTTGAAGCGTTGGCTACCGAACAGCTGTTGGCAGTAGCTCTCGGTGTACTCTCCTCTCAGATCGGGGGGGGGGGCGCCTTGCGTTGAGCTTTTAGTGCCACATTGATCCAGTCAAGAGCGCTGCAAGGACGAGCCAGAGCAAGATGGCGATCCGAGGCTGCCAAAGCGCTTAGGTGGAAAGGTGTCAGGTCTATGTGCAGGTGGGAAGGTATATATAAGAGTGTGTGTGTGTGATGGAAGTGAACTGGATTGGGGACGGACTTGGGCCCCTTTATACACGTTTCTCCCCTCGTCTTCTCTCTCTCTCTCTCTCCCTCTTTCTTCTCTTGCTCTTCTCTCTCTCTCCCTCGATCATCTCATCACCCATGACCACGACAGACCGCCCTTCTGTCCCTTCCCGTCACGCTCATCACAACCCTGCAGTAGACACAGCAAACACGCAGCCTCCCGTCACGGCAGACCAAAACACGTCAACTCCCGCATATTAAAATAAAAAATCGAAATTACCATCACATGTATCTCCTATCACTCCGCTGCTTCCCCAACGGAACAGCCTTATCCACCGTCGCAAGCGCAACATAGCCCTCCTCCGCCTCCGGTTTCACATCTCCCATGCACAGCCTCACTTTTCTAAGCCTGTACGTCCTATCCGCGCCATCCTCCATCGAGTTTTCTCCTGTTGAAACGCTCGAGTACGGATTATCCCGTATAAACGTCGTAGCGTAATCCAAAATGTCCGGCCCCCTTCGCTTGAGGCCAAGACCAGCTGCGAGGAGCGCAGAGGCAAACATTGTCAGGGATGACACGTACAGCACGGCTAGCCACGCCTTATTCACGGCGAGAACCCGCTCGTCGCTCGTCTTGTACCCTGATGACATTAGCCCGACAGGCGCTGCAGTTTTGTGCTTGGCGTCTGCGTCGGAGAACCTGCTATACTGTGCCGCACCCAAAGGCGTCAGGGAGGCGATCCAGAATGTGTTTAGCAGCTGTGTAAACCGTTTTGGAAACGTCTTTGCCCCCCTCTCCCAGTCCTTCCTCGACCCTGAATTCCAAGCATTGTCCCAGCTCGGCGTCACGGCGTACGGCTCGTCGGCGCCAAAGAGGTACAGCTCCGTGGGCGACGGGAGGTAAAAGGTCCCGTTGCGCCTCGGCTCCGTCATGTTGACAAACATTTGCAGAAAAGCATGGTCCATCCTCTGCAGATCGTCCACAAACGTCAGGTTGCTGGGTCTCGTGCCCGGGTGTATCGGATGCGCACGGCGCCGCACTGCGAGTGGTGACACTCAATCTCAACCTCGACAAACGTGGTGCCCAGCTCGCAAAAGACGTTTGTCAGCTTCCCCGGCTGGTACGACGTGACCTGAAACAGCCTCGGTTTTTTGTTACTGGACGTCTCGACGATGAGCCCCTTTCCGTTGGAAAAGTCGCGGTGCTTGTCGACATAGTCCCACCAGCCATCCAAGTCCACCGTGCGGTTGTTTGCCGTGCAGCTCGTGGTGATGTACGACGTGTTGACCCTGAATGTATAGTTGAAGGCCGGGTTGTAGGGTTTCAGGGGTTTCACAGGGAGTCCAACCAACGACGAGTACACATCAAACGAGTCTTTGAGGGTGTACCACCGATCAACATCAGCTCCGAGATACGGCTCAATCATCGGTATCTTGACGTTCCCCCAGATGTCCAGCTTTCCCTCCTTGCTCTCGGGCGGAGTAGCCAACGCCGCCGCAAACGTGGCAATCACCGTCGTCGAGTTGCCAACCGAGCCGCCGTCGTCCGCCCCAAACACGGGTGGCACCTCGGGACGCACCTCGAGATAGCTGCAGTTCCACGGCTGCCTGTGCGCGTTGGGCACCGTCCCCAGCACCCTCAGCGCGGCCTGACCCCCCAGCGGCGAGAGGGCCCAGTACGCGACGATGGCGGGCGTGATGAGGTTTGCCGACTTGAGGACGAGAGGAGAGGTTACGGCGCTAAAGGTGGTGCGGCTCCGGAGGAGGTACTCGAGGCTCAGGACAGAGATGCCGCGCTCAAGCTTCCACGCCGCGACGGCCGTCAGGAGGTTGGTCGCGATGGCGGCAAACACGATGGGGAAGACGGTAGGCCCGTACTGGGACAGGTCGTACAGGGTCGACACGGTGCGCCAGCCGCTCTCCCTCAGCGGGCTGCCGTCGTAGTGGCTGATTGCGCCGGCGTAGAGGAGGAATCCAAAGGCTGGGACGGCCAGGAACAGGTCGAGGACCAGGTCCCACAGCATCGACGTCCTCCTTGAGAGCTGCGACTTGCGAGTCGCCTCGGCGTGCTCCCTGGCGGTCCTTCTCATGGTGATTCCAGCCGACACGTGCTCATGGCTCGTATGCTTTGGTTCTGCAGCGTCCAAAGTGGTATTGTATGCATCTTCTCGACCTGTGTAGGTAGTGTTGTAGTCAAAGGGCGTCTCCCCCTGCTCAGCGTACGGCCTCTCCCGCGGAGGATTCTCTGAGCCGAGTGGCACCAGCCCATACTCTTGTCGAGGCATCACAGCAGGCTGCTGCTGCCCATGAATCTAGGACAGAATACGAAAAAGGGAAGAGAGAGTTTGTTGTGGGAGAGAGAGAGAGAGGAGGGCGAAAAGCAAACTTCCAAACGGCCAGCTCAAAACTGCAAGACAGCGCCTCAAGAGGCTGCCTTGGCGCACAAGTAGGCCTTGACATTATAGGACGGAGATGGTGGCTGCGTGAGAAGATGGCGTCGGTCTAGACGCCTCGTGCAACGCCATCTCAGCTGAACGCTCCAGCAACAAGGCATCTCACGGGGCTCTCACGGCTCTCCAAGGGATTTGGGTTCTCAGATAGAGAATGGCGCAAGTCCAAAGGCATATGGCAGTCCTATCCCAGCTGAGCATCCAACTGCTGTTCCAGCCACGCTCACAAATGCAACTACGAAACAACGAGGTTGGACCCGGATTCGGCCTAGAGATGCTGCCTAAACACGGGACACGACGTGTGTTTAAGCTTATCTCCAGCTTGTCGTCCAGTAGCTCAAACTGTATGCTCAGCCTCAGAGCATCATTCCAACCATCACGTCACAGGACAAACCATCATCTGTCGATACGTCAAATGTATTTACAATCTATTTACGGAGCAAGACTCCGTCATCTAAACTATGTATATCCAACACGTCACAAAGGCAAGAGACTTTGAAGCGGGTTTGACATCATCAATAACCAGGCGGGCTATTGTACGCCTGCCTCATTTTTATCTGCTCGTCGAGACTCCATCTCCTCCACCACAAAACAATCTCCCAAGCGAGTGTGGTATCCCCAACGCCGTCAAATGTGAAAAACAAGGAAATCTCAGACTGGGAGCCTCCCACGATCCCGTCCCCTTGCATGCCGCCTGTATATCTGCGCTCCTTGCTAAAGCGAGCGGCCCGGATGCATCAACTGTTCCGTGGCGCGGCAACCTGTTGATAGTGTATGTTGATTCAACTCTCCAAACACGCAAACAAGTCTTTGTACCGTGATCCAGTCCTTTATCCAGATGCCGGGAGCGTAATCTCAAAATGCAAAACCAAACCAAAAGAAATCATCAGAGCAGATGACCAACATCCCGTCACGCCTTATATCATCCCACGTTGCAGGTGCCAATGGCCAACCCGCGAGTAAATTTCGTATTTCGTTAAGACACATGTCGTTTCGTAAGTGTGTGAAACCAGGAAGAGAACAGAGAATTCGAATGCCGATAGAATCGTAATAAAAGCCGGTATGATGGAATACATGCGTTCAAACGCCGTGAAATGTAGTTGAATGTCAAGGGGCGGCTCACGCCGCCGCCGGGTACGCAGCATAGTCCTCGTGGTAGCCTGCGTAGTCGCTGTAATGCACGTCGCCCATGTTATACGACTTGGACTCCTTGTACTTGCCGTACTGGGCGTAGCCAGCCGAGTGCGAGTAGCTGCCATCGCGGGACGGCATCGAAGGGCGCTCGTGGTGCGACGAGTAATACCCGTAGCTGTCCATCGGCTCGGCAGAGCGCGAGAATGAGTGTTGCAGAGTCGTGCGGCCGTTGTTGACCTGATACTGCATCACGTGCTCTCCACGGGGCTCGGGGGACCGATGCTTCTTGCTGCGGTGCTTGCGCTCTTTGCGCAGGCGCTCGCGTTCGTAGTCGTCCTCAGAATCGCTCTCAATAATTTGAGGCTGCAGCTTGGAGCGGTTTCGACCACGGGGGTCCACGTCGGGATATCCGCTATATGTTTGAGATCGCGAGAAGCTGGGCATCGGGCGGCCATACCCATCACTGGGCATGCTGCTGGTCCGCGGGAGATCACGTCTCGAAGGAGGCGAGCCCGACAGCATGCCGGTGCTGGTGGCCGACTTTTGCACATGCGGGCGACCCGAGGGGGAAACGTCCACCTCGATGGGATCATCAAGAACCTCTTTCGAGGGTTTCTTCTTGTAGGACTTCTCGCCCGAAGATCCACGTCGGGGTTTCGCTGACGAGCGGCGCGCATCGTCATCCGGAGCAGCAAAAGGTGATCCGACGGGGGAGTGGGAGCAGCCGGGGGTTGGTGGCGATATGGGTTCTTTAGTCGCGAGGCCTTGATATAGCTCATGGCCTCTGACGCCTTTTCCTCATACAGCTGTTCCGTGGGGATAGAGGGCATGGGGGGCGGTGGCACCGTGTCCGATGCGGGTGTCTCTTCCCGATGAGCAGAGCGATCGCGGTCGTGCTTCTTGCTCGACTTCTTCTTCTCCGGCTTGGGGGAAGGCTCCTCATCGTCATGCAGCTCGATATAGGGCTTCGCGTGGCGCTTCTTCTCCTCCGACTCCCGCTTTCGCTCCTTGTCCTTCTCCTTCTCCTTCTGCTTCTTCTCGGCGCGTCGGGCCTCCTTGGCTTCCTTTTCGGCTCGGCGGATCGAGTCTTCGGCCTTCTTCCTTCGTGCACTCTCACGCTCGCGCTCCTTCTCTCGGTCCCGCAGTTCACGGTCCCGCTCGCGCTCCCGCTCTTCTCGCTTTGAGGGCTTGCCTTGATATGACGATTCCCTCCTCACGGTGCGAACACCCTCAAAGATATCGGCGCCGCGGAGGTTGTCCTCGTAGGAGCGCGAGTAGGAGTAGACCTTGGCGCTGGGCGACGTGGTCTTGTACGAGCGGTCGTTGGTGCGGATTTCGTACTTGTACGTGGGGGTGCCGGCAGAGCGACTTGATGAGTTCGCAGCCTTGGCCCGCAGCTGCTCGCGGAGCTCGGCAAGTCGGACCTGGTCATCGTAGCGCTGTCGTTCCTTTTCGTTGCTGAGGAGTTCGTAGGCCTGCTGGACTTGTTGGAACTCGTCCTGCTTCTGGGCCTTCAGAGTCGGGTCCTGGACCTTGTCGGGATGGCATTTGAGGACGAGCTTTCGGTGGGCAGATCGGATCTCGGGGAGCTGGGCATCGGGGGAAACACCCAAGGCCTTGTACGGATCAGGAGGAAGTGTAGACATGATTGTTAAAGTGGTTTGTAAGAAGTCGACACCCAAAGATTGTTGGTGTCGAGAATGTATTCAGTTGCGTGTCAAAATGGTAAAGTTGCTATTGCATCGATCCGAAGGTCGTCGGAAGGGCGAGGCTCAGGAGGATGCTGAATGAGGCTGTCTCCTCTCAAGGGGTACGGCAGGGCTGGGTGGCTGTTTGTAAGTTGGGCTGGGTATGGTCGGTGTTGTTTGGACCAGCGATAGAGGCGGGCGGTGGTGTAGGTGGTCTGGGCTTTTGGGGGGGTGTCTCTGTGTCTCGTCGCCAGAGCAAGGTGAGTGGGCGCTTGCTCGGGATTGCAGGGTACCGTAGAACCAGGCAGAAACTTGACTTGCAAGTGCTGGATCAAACGAGAGACCAGGGTAGGGAGGCGAGAGAAGGAAAAAAAGGTGAAGTTTGCGTGATGCAGCCCGCTGCTGAACACGACCTAGGTATAAACGGTTTGAGCTGGTGGTGGTTTTTCTTGACTGTTCACGTCCACAGGGAACATGCGGGAGAAAGGGACGTCCGAGAAAGCGGTCCTTGGGGTGTTGAAGAACAACGAGCAGATGAGGTCACGGGCGACGGCTGGTTGGAGTAGGGAGAGGTGATTCGTCGATACCGGGGGGAGCGAGGGCGAGGGACTAGGAGTCGACGATCAGACGCCGGAGGGGGCCCACGGCCTGGAGTGGACGACAGGGTTTGCTGCTTGGGGGTGGTCCAGGCGGTCCACTTGGCCCTTGGTGGTGCTCCGAGGTGTCAAGCAGCTCTCAGTGGCTGCGGGCGGTCCTCAGGGTGGTCCCTGGAGGGGTGCTGCTGTGAGCGGTACTGGCTGTAACCGTGGGTACTTGTCAAGTGGTCCCTCCGTCTGTTGGAGCTCGGCCTGGTCGGTGGAGCTGTCGACTCGCGGACTGGCCCTCTGGAGGGAGCAGGGAGGGAGTGGGCTGGCGAGGCCTCAGAGTCAGTCGTCGAGTGGTCCGCTGAGGTCGGGGGGGTGATTCGCCCGACGAGCTTGGTCTTGGCCTGTGGTTCAGCAGAGGGCAGCTGGAGGCTGCCGAAGACGGGGGAAGAGAGACGAGCGAGTGGTTTGACTCGTGAGGGTGTGCGATGGCGCCTGAGGTGCGTGGGTGGTTGGTCTTTGATGGTGTTGAGTGCCCGCGGGAGGTGCTTTTTGCTCGGCTTCAAGGATGGATGCCCCAGCTGGATGGATGGGCAGAGGTGCAGCAATCACAGATTCCTTGTTGCCTGAGGCGTCGACGAGTTAAAGTACTCGCAGTGGAGGAAAGAGCAGATGGTCCACGGCCTTCCAGATGGATTCTTCAATCGGAAGGCGCGACGGGTTCGTCAGCGTCAATCAGGTACGGAAAGTGGCAAAAATCTTGGTTGGAGATGCCCCTGGACAATCAATCAGGCGTCCGGCCTTTTCCTGTTCTTGCGCTTTTCGGGTGGCTTATTCGGATTCTTTGGGGAACACGAGTCGCCTCCGACGTCCCCTTTTGAATTGGCTTCCCGTCGGCGGCGGCGGCGACGGCGATGATGAGCTGACTAGCAGCTTGGAGTGAACTGACGCGCCGGAGCGAGCTGCTTGGTAAGGGGTCAGGATCTCACATACGGCGATACGCAGCGAATAAGGTGGAAGCCCCCGGGCCGGCTGTGGAAGTGAATCGAATGCCCTCCCTCAGCACTTGGACACGCCCAGGTTAGTGAGCCATTACCGGCGCTAGAGGCCCGCTGATGCAGAGCTGCGCCAGAGGCCACGAATGCCCGGGTCTCAGTGGTCAATGGTCGACTGTCCGCTGAAACGGTTGGAGAGGTGCCGCCAATGCAGGCCTGATTCATTCACTGGACTGGTTCTACGGGTACAGGGAGTGGGATGTGGCGTGGTAATGCGCAGGAGGTACGCGGTCATTACGAGGCCGTACGCCGGGAGATACAAGGGGCCGAGTGGCGAAGCACACGACGAGCGAGGTAGCTGGACTGTTGAGTCAGGTACCCGATGAGTCAATAGTCTGTTCCTCGCTCGCTCTCCAAGGGCTTCCATCGCTGCTGGAGGTGCTGAGAAAGCGGCTTCGGAGCGCGGGCGATGAGCGTCGGTCCGTCACGATGAGTCGAAGCGAACAACGAGGAGCGACGGAGATTGAGCGCGGGCGATGCTTCGGGGCCGTGGCAGTGTTTAAGTCCATGACAGTCATCATGATTAATCTCTCCGACAAAATGATTCATGGAAGGATCCTCGGGATGTAGGAAAACTGCGCGCCAGAAAGGCAACTCCGTGGTGGTGTGTCCGGTACATGATCTTTGCTACAAGAGGCACCACCGGCAGAAGTACCTCTGCACCTCGGTGGCTGGTGACCATGGTGGCAAGTTCGGCTAGGTATCAAGTCGTTCGGTTGAGCATCTATCCATCCCCAGCAATCGTCCACAGTCGAACCCCGTCTGTCCTTCAGTTCGGGGTAACCCGCCCGTGGGCCTGCTTAGACACGGGCAGAGAGATGCAGTCGGTTGTGATCAGCAAACGGTGGGCTCAGGGTCCATTGTGGAGTGAAACAACGGATCATCAGAGAAGTCACAGGAGAAGGAAGTCAATTGGGGTTTCCGTACGATTATTGCACATCAGTCGACCGAGGGCCGAACAGACTGACAGTCAAACAGTGGAAAGGAAAAAGCAAGACCGGTTCCCTGGGCCAATGCCCGGCGCGGGCTGCAGACAGTACCGGCCGTCCGCGTGACAAAAGGGAGCTCCAGCAAACGGGTCCCGATGAGCTTAACAGCGCTGTAAGCCCGATCGGCATTGCTTTTGATGGTGCGCGGGAACGAGGGGAGCGGAAGCGGGAGGGAGGGAGGGAGCGGGACGAGACCCAGAGGCGGTGTGTGAGGCTGACGATGACTACAGCTGTTAGTAGGGCCGACGCCTTGGGCGCGCTGTCTTTTAATAGCGTGTTAGTAGACAGCTGAAGGATAGGAACGGCATCGCTTTCAGCGCCCTCGGCGAGGCTGAGGCAGCAGACAAGATGAGTAGGACAGGCAGTGTTGAGGCCAGATAAGTCGAGTGAAGTGATGCCAAGGTTAGCCCGACTTGCAAAGTGCAAGCAAGCAAAAGGGGTTGAAACTGAGGGTGTTGTCAAAACGTGTCTAGCATAAGCACCGACACATCACATTGACAGAGCATGAAAGTGCAAATGAGTGCCTCTTGGGTTGGCGACTCTCCGTCTTATTGGACCATTGACGCCGGTTGGCTGACTGGCTTTGTGCTCTCGTCTCAGACGCTTGGGCTGGATTCGTCCTGATGCCGATGAGGCCATCCCAAAGTGAAGACGAGCGAGCAAACACATCCCATAGACAGTCCCTCTCAATGGCAATGCGCACTTGGCAATGCTAAGCCATAGCACGGATACATGGATCGTCGATCAACCATTAAGCCCGCTCTCGACTCTGGGATCGGCAATTCCCCCAAGCGTCAAAGCTCCCAGAGCTCGCTCGTGGTCAAGCCAAGGCAGACCCAAGCTCGAGGGCCGGGTGTCTGGTGATGCTGATGCTCGTGCCAACAACCACCAGAGCAGCCAATTGATAGCACCATCGCCATGGCGACCAACATGTTAGCTTCCCAGGCAATGCCCCTTCCAAGCTTGCTGAAGCGATGCAAGCTAGACGGTATAGCTCAGGCAAGGTACCATAGGAGCTCCACGGAGGAGAAGCTATCTTGGATGGATATCGCTCTATCAATGGGACTAGCAGAGCAGCAGGCGACCAGGTGCAGCAGATGTGGCCCTGGCAAGGCTCTGCTCGCCCCTCTTCTCGGTCCCCTTGCGAGGTTTGCCCATGGAGTGGGCGCCGCCCAGGTCGCAGGCCATGGCATCCGCATCACGAGGCATGCATCTCCCAAGTTCCACGGCGTCTCCAAATCTCTCTCGCTTCACCCCTGTGGCCCGCCAGAAGGTGGATACAGCATCTGGTTGCCGTGGCTGTCATCAAGCGAAAGGGGGGTTCATGACAGTAAACAGGAGGGAGATGGCTCCGTGCTGCGCCGGAAGGATGAAGGGGCCAGACGGAGAGCCTCCACCTCATGGTCCGTCCGGCAGTCAGAAAACCCCCACGGAGGAGAAGGGAGGAACCATGGCGAGGTCTTTTGTAGGTGGGTGACGACGGGACGGCTTTCATGAGAGCAGCAGCCGAGTGTCATGATGCCGATGGCACACGGGACACACGACCATATGGGCTCAAGGAGAGGATGTCCCTGCCGACTCCTCATCCGATGGGACATGGACCTTGCAGATGTGTCGCGACAGACGAATCCGCTCAGGCCAGAAGGTCTGCTGCTGGAATGGGAAGAGAGGAGGAGGGTGGTGAGGGGCAAGCTTGGCCCTCCTCTCTGCATGACACCATCCAGCAGCTTTGTCGAGTCCTAGATTTCTACCCAAAGACTGGCTGATGCAGTTCCCATCACACACTCTCACTCATAATAAGCGCCTAACCCAGGAGTAGTACCAATTGTGACGGCGGACGGAGAAACCACGCATCCCTTTCCCGTTTGCTTACAACTGATCTGGGGGAACATCTGACTGTTCAAAGGAGTCCGGTCGAGCAAATAGAGGCTCTTGTGACAGCGGAAAGGGTGGTCATCGGTCTCATTGGCGTCATGGGCTTGGGCCAAACGGCTGGCTACAGTGGACGGACACCAGAGACAGAGATGGTTCTGTGATGGGCAATGATTGGAGGATGTCTGCTCCGCTTCCTCGGGAAGGAGCGGGGCTTTCAAACGGCTTCCCATTTGACAGAAGCTTCCCCCAAAACGTCCTCTCTCGTCCAATCGCTCCCACGTCTTTGCTGACTCTGTTTCCATTTGCTGAGGGCTTTTTCTGGACCAGATTTCGACGCCCAAAGAAGCCCAAAAGAGTCGCATTAGATGCGATGCGTTGTACGACAAGCAAGGCCCATGCCTTGTTACTTGGCCTGCGCGGCAGCTGAAGGAAGATCCTGGGGAAAGAGCAAGGAAGAAAAAAACGGCCACCGCCAGAACGAGCGAAGCCAAAAGAAGATGGAAGATGGTCGGCGCCCAAGCCTCTAGCCAGGGGGTTCGTTCCAGTCAGGACAACAGCGGTGGGGCTCGACGACCGAAAGAGGGAGCCCTGCCGGCTGCGATAGGAATAGCAACACCGACTATCTTGCGCCGCGAATCGCGAGATCGATAGAGGACCCCTTCCAACAAAGTCATGGCTAAGCCGTCTACAGGCAAGGCCGGCGCTGGGGACTTTACTGATCTTGGTTGGCAGCAGGTGGCTTGAGGATCACAGGCCTGGACTCCTAGGTTGATCCCAGCTTTCCCCCGGCAGAAGCGCCTGTTGCTGAGAAGGTCTTTGTGCAAATGCATGTCACCTTTGGTGGTGCTGACTGCGACAGAATACATGGCATAAACGGGGGGAAGGCCCAAAGTTCTAGAAGGGTTCTGCCAGCAAAACACGCACCTCTGCAACAAAGACCTGCGAGGAGGACGATCAAGAGCCCAGTGGTGCAGATGGACAAGAGGTGCCCGTGACATCCCACCATCATACGGTTGTGGGCAAGACTCCCTCCAGAGGAGAGGGTGACCCGGGGGGAAGAAACGAACCCACTGCCTCATCCCATCCCATCGTTGGAGCGGGTTTTTTCGTGGTGGGTGCAGCTGGTGATGGAGGGCTACGCACCACGTGGGCGGTCTCTGTTAGACGCCAGACTTGGCAGAAGCTTGCTTGCTCTGTCTGCGATGGGGTCTTCCAAGTTTATCCTGTTTTGTTTGCTCCCCATGGTGACGGCAGTATCGTCCGTGTAAGAGAGACTAAACCAAGCTACCCAGAAACTTGGTATCAGGCCCATACTTTTGCGGACTGCATCGCTTCCACATTTGCCTACCTACCCAGTCGATCGATACCCTAGATCATGCCGCGATTGGCGATGTCATCCATGATGCTGCTCTCCCACGCGTTGGATGACCCCCTCCCTTCTAAGCCAGGGAATATCCCGCGTCCGACCCGCGTCTCACTCCCCTGTCTGTCCAAATGCCTCACAGGTCTTGTCTCCCAAGCGTCTCTCTTGTCTGTCCGCGGCGACCCCGTCGATCAGCCATGCGTCTTGTACCTGTTCCTGGGAAAATCCCCGTGCTGCCATCTGTTTTTTCTTACTTTTTTCCTCTCCTCTGGCGGGCGCCAAACGCGGGGTGATATGGGGCCGTGCATCTCGAGTCCCCTCCTCGTACAACAAGAAGCTCTCTCCACGAGCCGAACCACTCAAGTTCACTTCGCCGCTCCCAAGATAGAAGACGCGTAGGACAGGGAGAGAGGCTCAGCCACGCCATCATTGGGAGGGAGAGCGAGTGGCCCTTTCTCCCCTAGGGCTGAGGGCATCACGACGGCTTCCCCTAATGAGACTCCCCGTAGTGGCGGTGAGCAGAGATGGCATCGCAATTGGTCCACACCTAGACCACACCCAAGCTTTCTCTCTCTCTCCTTTGAGTCCCCGCAGATTGATTGATCCTCGCTCCATGTCCCCGAGCTGTTTTTGTTTGGATCTGGTTTCTGTAACTGCGACGACCGGTCATGGGGGGAGAGTAAGAGGGGCACTGCTCGGTGTTACCTCTCGCGGCACCATCATGGCTCCGCCCTTTTCGTTTCACCCTCTGAGAGAGGCAATTTGCTTTGTGCTTAGGGCCGGTGTATCAATGGGAGGGGGTGATGGCACGACGTCGGGATTTGGGCGAAACCGTAATGCGTCTTGGAACCTCGGGAGAGAGCGCCACGACGTTGTTCCTGCGGCGGGCAGAAGTGACCAGTATCAAATCGAGCCAACGTGATGATGGTGTTCTAGATGCTCCCGGGCTGCGACTGCTGCGTTTACTCCAGGGTAGCTAAAATCGATACCTCGGAATACACGGGGAGACATGATGGGACGATGGTGGCTGTATGCAAGCCTTGATACTGGATTTCCTGATATTGGCCTGCTACGATCCTGAGGGTGTATTCTTTATTGGAACCACGTCGTCGTAGTCATAAATCACAGTTGATGCCGTTCGGATGCCAGGTGTCGGCTATGAGTGCCACCGTTCATCGACGACGTGGAACCAGATGCTTTGCTACCAGTCACATAGAAAACACATCCAAAACAGGGAGACTGCAGAAAGACACGGCATGGAGCTGAAACTTATCAACTGCAATTCTGCCACCCTGACAGGAAGCCCTCCCTCATGTCGGTCGCAATCAGAGTCATCGACCTGGTTGGGCATCAACACCATCTGCCTAGTCTAGGGTAGCCAGATAGCGAATCAGGGGCTCTCGTCAACCCAAACAGGAAGATCCAAATCGACCACGATGGGCTTGTAGAACTGCTTGCCGCCTACGTGCGGATGCCGGCTCTTCATGATGGCTGCATTCACCACACACGTCTCTCGCCGACCCATCCTGCCGGCGAGGGCGGCCTGGTCGCACCGCGGAGACGTGGGATCGCCGCCCAGCCCGAGGGTCCCGTGGCAGGCTTCGACGTCTGCCCCAAAGGTATATGGAGGACTGCCCGCCGCTGTGATGGGATCGGGGAAAGCCATTGCGTCAGTATCTCCTGCAGAGCGGCCTGGATGGGACCCGTCGTTGGCGAGCGAGGGAGCCTTCCTCCCTGTGAGATCTACCAAGCTCGTCTTGTTTCCCTGGCCCGGGTCCTCCCAGCGGGTGACGCTCTCTTCTCGATAGGCGACGTTTCGACAGCCCAGATCCCACGTCACCCGCTCGGCGCCTCTTCCACTGTGAATGTGCCCGCAGACGGCGAGCTGTGGCCTCACGCGCCAGAGGGCCTGCCGCAGAGCCTCGCAGCCGGTAGCTCGACGCTCGTCCGTCTCGTCGCAGTGCGTCCTCGGGGGCGTGTGCGTCACGACAATGTCCGTGTCGAGGGGGATGAGCTCCCAGAGGCATGTCAGGTCGGACCAGTTGCTGTGGTTCTTTGGGGCGTCATAGTAGAATGCCCATAGCCCGTGGCGCGGAGAGTAGGGGGAGCCAAAGATCTTGAATTCCGTGTGTGGCCCTGTGGGTGATGTTAGGCGGATGGTGGCCGAATCGTGTTCGAGATATGTTATCGACGATGATGCAAACAGCTCCTTGCACTCTTCTGACGACTGGGGGTTGTTGTTGTGAAAGTAGAGCCCATGTTCGGCGTAAAAGTCCGAGTCTAACGTGATATCATGGTTTCCTTGCCCTCGTTAGCCATCATGACCTTGGTCTTGTTGGACTGTCATACCCGCCACGACGATCTTGGCCTCAAAGTCTGCCTTTTCCAACCACGCGATGGTCTTTGAAAGCTAAACTTTGCATCAGCCTCATTCTGTCACGACAAGTCAAACGCCCCAGGGGTCAGGGGCAACAAACCTCGGAATAGCTTCCCTGGTTCGTCAAGTCGCCCGCATGGATGAGGACGTCCCCCTTGGGGAGCTTCACGGTGCAGTTATGAGTGTCCGAGATGCAGACGATCCTCGTCCTCCTCCGCGTAGATGCTGCCATGACGTTGGTTTCGACGTTTTATGCAACGTCGTCCCAGAAGATCGGTTGAGTTTGTGCTAGCTGGCAGCCAAAAGTATGATGAGCCTCGGTGAAACCAGAAATGTGATGGCGACTGTTGGCCATGCGAGTTGTGGGGTTGTCTTAGACAGGTTCTTTCAGAAAGCGGATGCGAGATTCATCTCGACTGGTTGAGTTGATTATCATCGATGTAAGGGAGAGCTCGGCGTATTTGTCGAAGGGGTGCTGAGAGGGGGTTCACGTCATTCTCGGGCTTTTGGATGAGGGAACTGAGAGTCGATAGAGAAGCAACGTCTGTATTTGAGTATTATGCTTGAATAGATAATGAAGTAGGCACGGGCGAGGAGATTCGAGTTGATCGAGTTAAGACGAGTCACGCCGTGAGCTCCAAGTCGTGAGTGATGACGAGCAGCAATACCAGAGGTGAATCAGTCGTTGGTCAAAAGGACCGAGGCTGAGCGACGGACATGAGATCCCAGATACAGATCCAGATTCGGGCACTGATTTGAGACCCAAGGGATGGACTTTGACGTGCTTCTTGAGGGTAAAAGAATGCTAGTTTGATGAATGACGGAGGCTGTCACGGCCGTAACCGAGATGTTGGAGAAACAAGTGCCGTGGGAGAGTGGGGCTGTTTCATGAGGGCAGGACAGTGCGGGGACAGTGCGAGACTAGCATCAGCGCTAACATGGACTTCAAAACCTGTGGCGGCCAACTTCTTTCTGGCTGAGGACTTGGTTTGAGACTCAAGGATGGATGAATTCACCTTGGGCCATGGTTGATGAAACTGGCCACGTTGAACCTTTCTTTTGTCTATTTCATGCTGCTCCCTGACTGCCTGGAAAAAGAAAGGACTGGTCTCGCAGAACGATAACCGACCCCTGCCAGTATGGACAAGGAAGACGACAGGGTCAGAAGCGGCTGGTCCATTCCCAGCGCAACGGGACGGGCTCTGGATGGGAAGCTAATCTCGGCATCGCCTTGAAAAGTCAAGGAGACGTCGCGTCTCTGGCCATGTCAAGGACGATTGTAATAACGACTACAACCGTCGTTATGCCACGCTGATTGATTCTCCGCCTCGAGGCTAGAAGATGCCAAAGCTCCCGCCATGACCAGGATTGACGGCGCCAGAGAGAAAAAAGCAACCAACCTCGGACCAGAGGTTCTTGTCTCCCCCGACATCAACAACGTCAAATTTCCCCTCTGACCGTTCGTGTCGTCTCCCCCTGTCGACGGCTTCCTTGTCTAGCCTGTTCCCTCTTGACCCCCGGCATGGGCTTGTTTCCCTCAGGGGCCGGGGCCTGTTGGTCTTCCACTCACGGCTGACCTTTTATCTGCGCGCCATTCCTTCAGTGCGTCACCAATTGAGCAATCAGAATGAAACAAACGGCGGCGGCAACTAACACGGCCGCGCCTAGCGTGCTCGAGGGAGCCTCAGAGGCTGCAGAGTTGCGCCAAGAGCCTTGGTCTGTCGACCAGAGAATGCAATCATCGTACATGAGCCTACAGTCGTGGCGTAATCATGACTCCTCAGGACCTCAACACGGGACTGACGATAACCCGTGAACGAGGCCAGATGCAGAGCACATGAGAGCACATGAGCCAAAAGAGATCTAACCATCCTTGCACAAGATGTCTCTCCATCATACAAGTTCATATCCCGTCTCAAGCCACCTCTAGGGTCCTGCTGCTCACCCCTGCCCGCCCTCCACTGTATTTCCGCGAGAGCCCACTGGAGCCCGCTGAAATCCTCCTCCGTAGGTGCCCCGGCCGCGGGCTGCAGGGGCTGGCTTCTAGCGCAGTTCAGGTGCCCGCCCCCAGTGGACCGCTAATCCAACACAGTGCGGGCAACCCGGCTCGCCCTCAGCCAACCAACCCCCCTCGGACCTCCTGTCTCCCGTCCTGCAGACATCAGTCCGAAAAACCCCCCATCCTCATCTCTCTGCAAAGCTCCCTCTCCAAGCCCCGACGCGCCTCGATTTTCTTGGTTGAGAGCCGTGATCGTGATCTTGACTGACGGCGACATCTCCATCGTCGGCAGTCGAGGTTTTCGTCCGTCGTTGTTTCGAGAAGCCGCCTTGTTTTCTTCTTCTGTTCTCACGATCCCCTCCCTCCCCCTTTCTCGCCGGCTCCGACTCGTCGCGCACCTTATCCGCCACGCACCGTCTCTCTTTGTCCGACAGCGAATATTCCGTTTACTAGTGACTGGTTTAAGTTGCTGCCTATATATCCCGACATCTTCTCTTTGTATACGACCGCGCAGTCACCCGTCGCACCGCTCGCTCTCGCCGCACCGCCCGCTCCCACCGCACCGCCCGCTCCCACCGCACCGCCATATCCTCCACTATAAGGGGTCGCGGGCGCCATCGATATGGCCACAATGGCACCCGCCCCGACTTCGACCGAAAATATTACTCCGCCGCGCAGCAGTCATGGTTATAGGGACTCTTGGGGATACGCCCATCCCCGGAAGGAGGTACGAGCGTTTCCGTCCTGCACGACATGTCGACGTCACCGGGACATTTGCAGGCTGCAGTACTGACCACTCCTAGGACCTCGACGACGACATGAATGCCACCACGAACCACGACTATACGCATAAAAACCACTACCCCACGCAAAATGGCAACGTGCCCTCCTACCACTCCGCCATGGACCGACCGGGTCGCAAGAGGAACTCGCACGACAACCTCTCGAGTGGCAAAGTCCACAACTCGGTGGACGGAACACACTACGGCAGCGAGCCCAAGACCAGTCCGACTCTGGATGACGGCTCCTGGACGGCCTACGGGCCTCACCTGAACGGCGACGAGTACAGCCGAAACGCCGTGCCCCTGGAGAACCCTCCAGAGGACGAGGAATCCAAGTGGATTCACCGAGACAAGCTGGCCAAGATAGAAAGCGAAGAACTCCAAGCCGCAGGCTTCTTTGTCCCTAGAACGCGCAACCACAGCAAGCAGAGACGAGACAGGAGCCGCAGTGCCATGCGCCGAGGCACCGACGCGTCCGAGCAGAGCCATGCCCCCAGGTCTCGCAAGAATTCGACCGCCGTCGAATCACGAACCGCTGAGCCAGCGGTGGAGAGCTGGGATCTGCGAACTCCCGAAGAGATCCGCGAGGAGGAAGCTAACGCCTACTTCACTTCAAACAACCACAAGGGAGGCTCTCGCATTCCGGTTGCAAAGGTTAGTCCCGCGCCCATCTCTGTCGACTGTTTTGAGCGAGCATGCGTGGTTGTGAGGAAGGCGAGCGGAAGCACCGATGGAGAAGAATCAGCTTTAACGAATGAAAAGACCCGACCTGGAAGCGCGCACATGAAAGGGCCAGACACCGTGTCACTCAACGGCACCACCACCTTGCCAGCGCCGAAGCGCTCCGCCACCGATACCCCGAAGAAGGCTACGCCAGGCGTGCGGAAGACGTCAGGGCCGTCCAAGACGGGCCCGGTGACGGGTAGACCCAAGACGCGCTCTGGGTCTATCGGCGGGAGCATCTCGACCCGACCCTCTACTAGATCTGGGGAGCTGTCCCCAGGAAACAAGGCCCCCGAGGGGGAGCCCCATGGATGATCAACTCGTACAAGCCCGATCCCCGGCTGCCCCCAGACCAGCAGCTGCTCCCGACGGTCGCAAGACGTCTACAGCAGGAGAAGTGGGAGAAGGAAGGCAAGTTTGGCGATGTCTACGATAAGGACTTCCGGCCGCTCAACGACCACGCCCTCCTGCGGCCTTCGGAGCCGGTGAAGCCCGAGGAGGACAATGAAAAGGACAAGGACAAGGAGAAGTCGCCGACAGAAGACGAATGGCCGCTCAAGCTGGAGCCGACAAAGAGCCCGACTCAACGCCCAGGCGGATACTCTACCATGCCCAAGATCTCGGACAAGCATCACAGCCCGCTCCCGAGCCCAAGGACGCCAGTTACACCGCATGCGCCACCACAGGAGGAACCGAAGCCGCAACCCGCTCCTCAAACTCCTGCACAACAACCACCGGCCCCTGCCGACGACGACAAGGGCGGCTGTGGATGCTGTGTGGTGATGTAGTCTCTGAACCGACCAAGAACTGCCAACCGCGACCCAGATTAAGACCAACACCCACCCAATGTGTCCCGACGACACTTTACGACGAAACGAATTTCCTTGGCGACTTACCGCTTGCATTCAGCCCTTGTGTTAGTTGAACCGTACCATACCAGCCAGCCGCCTGCTTAGCGACGCACTGCCATTCCCTTTGTTACACCGTGTTAGCGATTTCTTTCATATACCTGGACGGGAAGCTACCAACCACTTGTCGCCGTGATGCAACCTCATCGCGAGAAGAAGATATAGTCACTGGCCTGACATGCTCGACGACGAGTGGTGCTGGTTCCCGGCCGCGACGGGACTGATGCCTGCTTTGGGCCCGCATTCTCATGTATTTAATCAACGGCGTTGGAGTTTTCTTTGTTTTTATCTTTTTATTCAGTTGGTTGTGTTTTTTGTCTTTGAAGATGTTTCTCCCGTTGCACTGGTGAAGGGAGGAGGAACACGCACCGGAGGGGAACGATAAAATGGGGATGGGATGTTGGTTTGCCTGAGGGAAAGTTGCAGCGATTCTGGGTTTGGATGACCTGGAATTGAGGCCAGCGTGACGGCTCTCGAAGGAGGGGCTTTCCATCAGCTTTCTTGGAGATTGGAGATGATGGGGGATGAATAACAAGACTTTAAGATGTTTGTGCTTTGCTGTGAGTGTGCATGACAGCCTTTGATGTGTGCTGAATAGCTGCCGTGATAGATGAGGTGGAGGGTGAGTCTAAGAACTGAAGATATTCAGCAGGCCCGAGGGAAGGCTACATAAGCCGTCAAGTGACGTTGATGGAGTGGATGTTGTCCATCTCCAACAGCCACATCAATTCTGGTGTCGAATTTGGAGTTTGATAAAAGCCGGTCTTTTCTTGGCTTGAGAACGTCATCATTACACACCAAAACCGGTAAACGGCCGTCACATTTCGGGAGATCGGCACGGCATCACTGGGAAGTTCATGATCCGCGACGGCAGGGCTTTTCAGGAACGGATAGATCGGAAGATGTGTTGGAGTCTGCTCTCTTATTAGTTGGCATTCGAGGTGGAGTTGGCGGTGGGCTTGCATCATCGATTTGGCTGTGAGTGGGACATGTGAAGATGGGCATTTATATGAAGTCTTGTCCTCGCACGAGTGAAGATACTCTGCAGACATTGTATCTCAAGATAATACACAATGGTTGTTCAGCACGGAGACGCTCACCACATCCCCAAGGAGCACCGGGTTCACAAGTACGTCTCCCACTCCAACATCTCATCACCACTAACAATATCTAGACCCGGCGCCTGGCTCCCCGCCGACCACCGCGTGCACCGCGAATACGTCCGCCGCGTGAGTAAGCACGCCGCCGACAACCCTAAGGACCTTGTCCCCGTGCTGCAAGAGTTTAAAGAGTTCATCGAGACGACGCCCCGCGTCTACATGTACTTTGTGCAGATGTTTGAGGAGATCCCCCAGAAGCACCCCTACTGCAACGACCCGCGGGCACGCCGCAGATCAGGGACTATGAGCACATGCTGCAGGTGCTGAACCACATCCTCACGAGGGCGCCCGAGTGGACGGATGCGGCGGAGAGCGTGGGCATGGTGGGTGTGCCGATGAATGCCATCTTTGACTATCCCATGGGGACGCCGAGGTGAGTTGACTTGAGTGTAGAGGGAGTTTGCTGATGGGGGTAGTGGTTATGCTGCGTTTCTGGATCCTGATGTGAACCGGATGCTGAAAAAGGTTCTTAATGAATGGGGCACGTTTCTCCAGGTGAGTTGAACTACCCTCCTTTTGGGGGTGGAAGCTGATGGGTAAAAGACCCCCGAGTCGGCGGAGGTACTGGGGAACCACAAGCTGGGCTGGTTCGGCGAGACCGGCCTCGGCGATCTCGTCGAGGTTGCCAACGCGCCGAAAAAGTCGAATCTCAAGTTTGAAGAGATGTTTGAGTGTGATCCCTCTGCTACACACTACGGCTTCAAGTCGTGGGATGGTAAGCAGCCCGATATGCCATGCTGGAAAGTGTTACATACTCACTGGTATCAGACTTCTTCACCCGCAAGGTCCGCGACTCGGCTCGTCCCGTCGCATCCCCCGAAGACGACCTCGTCATCGCAAACTGCTGCGAGTCCCGCGTATACAACATCGAACGCAACGTTAAGCTGCGCGACCGCTTCTTTGCCAAAGGCCAGCCATACTCTATCCTCGACATGCTCGCCCATGATCCTTTAGCGGAGCAGTTTGCGGGGGGCACAATCTACCAGGCGTTCCTGTCTGCGCTGTCGTACCACCGCTGGCACTCGCCCGTGTCGGGGACCGTAAAGAGGGCGTTTGTCCAGGAGGGCACGTATTTCAGCGAGCCGCTCTTCGAGGGCGTCGGGGAGCCCGGCGAGACGGAGATTTCGATGGCGGGATTGTCAGCGTCGCAGGGGTATCTGAGCGCGCTGGCAACGAGGGCCATCATCCTGATTGAGGCAGACGAGCCGGCGATTGGGTTGATTGCGTTTATCGGGATTGGGATGGATGAGGTGAGTACCTGTGAGATCACGGTCAAGGAGGGGCAGAAGATCAAGAAGGGTGATGAGACGGGCATGTTTCATTTTGGAGGGTCGACGCATTGTGTGCTGTTTAGGAAGGGGGTCAAGGTGGAAGGGTTTCCTGAGGTTGGGAAGAAGGAGAATGTGCCGGTTCGTAGCCAGTTGGCGGTTGTCAAGAAGTAAGCATGTCGCTAAAGGGGGACGGCCGTGAGATGCAATTGTCAGCTATACAACAGATTGAACGCAATCGATTCATAATTAGTTGGCTCGTCCCTCATTTCTTCGCATCATCCTTCATACCAGCCTGGATCCAACCCCTCGACGCAGTAGCCTTGGCCTCGAGCTCCTCCTCGGACAATTTGTTGTTGTCAAACGCCGTGTGATGCGTGGGCACATGACGGCCCTTTTCGAACGCAGGACGCTCCAGGAGCTTGTAGAGCCACTTCTCCAGGTGAGGAAACTCGGATAGGTCTACACCGGCCCATTCTGCAAGCTTTGTCAGTGACTGTTGAATGAGTGTAGAGGAAGAAGGTGACTTACTGGCGCTCGCAACCCAGCCCCAGCAGGAAATGTCGGCAACGGTGAGCTTGTCGCCGACAATGTATCCAGACGACGACTTTTCGAGGTGTGTGTCCAGTGTGCGGTATAGACGGCGTGTCTCGTTGACGTAGCGGTTGATGCTGTACTCAATCTTTTCCGGGGCATATCCTGAGAGGGTTAGAAGAAGGCAATTGACGGATGGAGTCCACATACGCTTGAAGTGGTTCGCCTGTCCCTGCATGGGGCCCAGACCGCCCATCTGCCACATGAGCTGCCTTTATTAGCATCATTACAAACCCGCTGTCATTGAGACTCACCCAGCTCGTCGTCTCCCAGTGCTCACGAGACCCATACGGATACGAGACCTTGTGGTCCTTGTCGTAGCGATCAACCAGATACTGCAGGATGGCGCCCGACTCAAAGACGCGAATCTTTTCGCCGTCCACGGTGTCGGTGATGGCGGGGATGCGTCCGTTGGGGTTGATCTCGAGGAACCAGGGCTCCTTCTGCTCATTCTCGGTCATCTTGATGGGTAGACCTTGTACTCGAGGCCGAGCTCCTCGAGGAGGATGGAGGGCTTGATGCCGTTGGGCGTGTTGACTGTGTAGAGGGTGATGTCTGCCATTGTGAAGAGTTGCTTTCCGAGCTGGAGGATGCGTGAGGTCATGGTGAGTGTCTGCACCTGCTTTTATACGAGCAGGTGCAGTGAGGGGTCCCAAAGTCGATTATTCATTCGCCTTTTTTGGTCCCGGCTTAGAAATCCGATAGGAGCCCACACTCGCTTTCCAGGTTTCGGATGGCGCCATCTTAGTAATTTGACGTCGGCTCCGAAACCTCCTTGGGGCACGGATCGGAGCATCTTGGGCCGAGTCAGCGGGATGGGCCGAACGACGTCCAATTTGCTTCCGGCCGGGTTGTTCTTTGATCCTTGCGCATTCTTTGGACTCGGTGTCTTTTCGCCGCTTTGGCACATGGATTTATTTCGCCTTGGAGGGAGTGTGGTCGAGTGTCTGCAGGGTCGGATCGGTTTCGCTGTTTGTTGGGCTCTCGCAGCTGAAGCACGGCATGTAGCCCTCGAGAAATGAAGCCCTCGAGGGCGCGGAAGAGGTTTGATCTATTCGGACCTTGATAGAGTATTGTGTTCTAAACATGGACAAATGGCCTTTGAGCGATGCGCCAGGTGGAACAAAGAGCGACTCGAACGGGTGCACATGGCGCCCTGGTTGCTGGGATCGCAGTGTTGTTGAACACTCCGAGCTTGAGGAGCGCCTTTGAGCTGGACAAGAGATGCCGTAGCTGATACGCTTTGAGTACGGCACGGGCTATCTTTTGCAGAGCGGCCGTTTCTCTATCGCGGTTCACATAGCTGTTAGTAGCTCGACTTCGCTAGTTGACGCGAGGGCTGTAGTACCTACCCAGTAAACACCGCCTGTATTTCGGGCCGGAATAAGCATCGAGCACCCATAATCTCCTCTCCATTACGGCGGACGTATAGCAGCAGCAGTTCTGCAAGATCTGTTGGTCCGCTGGAAAACAGCGGCTGTCTATTGTGCTGTCGGCCCCTAGAGGCCGGCGACACTCGTCGAGGTCACGGGGCGGTGAGGGTATTCTGCCAAGCGTCGACGTTGATTCTCTTCCTGCACGTGATAGAAAACTGACTCCGAGGTCGGTGGTTTACTGGACTACGCGTACGTGGATGGTGTTTTGCTAAACGTGGGCGTGACGTGCCGTGGTCTCGCGTTGACGCGCGCAGCTGGCGCATCAAGGTGCGTTCGCAGAGGGGCCTACGGTGCAAGAGCAGCAGAGTGAATAGATATCTACAATCGAAGCATGAATCTGGGAATAACTTTGCACGGGAAACAATAGTAAACGGCATGTGAGGCGCTTGAGGGGGGAGCCATGTTCAGACCCCTTGACGTTTGTATTTTGCTGTTCTGGGAAAATCAAGCCTGACCCGATTAGGAGAAATAGAAATGAACAATAGGTCAACAATAGGCTGGGTCACGTTCTGAAAGTGGTAAATTTCTGGTGCAGTGCCCGCCGTTGGCAGTGATGGCTGCCTCGCCCGCCGACCCTCTTCCTGACCTAAACTTCTCCCCGTCAACATCCACCTCCGACTTCCACAACCTTTACCTCACACCGTGGATTTTTATTTTCCTTCTTACCGATCTGCGGACGTACTTCTTTGGACGCATTTCATTTGATTCATCGCATTTCGCGATTCGTTTTTCGACATGGCGCCTGCCAACCTCACTTCTCTCCCACCAGAGACCCTTGTCGGCATCCTTGATGCCCTGCCGCAAGTGAGTCAACCACATCGACAAGGGATACAATATGCCCGAGAAGCACACATTTACTGACTTGGCCGAAAAGAACCTCGACACCGCAGACACTTGGAAGAGATTCTTGTCCTTCGCGTCCACCTGCAAACATCTTCATGAGGTGGTCAACGCCGAGGTGTATGCCCGCAACGTCAAGAAGGACGGGTCTTCGGCCCTAGTCCTCTCGGTGAAGAAAGGAAACCTGGCTGGCATCAAGATCGCACTTCGACATGGCGCGAATCCTCATGCCGGTGACCGGGTCACCAGAATGGACGGGAAACCATTGAACCTGGATGGACAGATGGCCCCTCTACATTGGGCCGCGAACAACGGAAACGTCGAAGCTGTCAAGATCTTGCTTGACAGTGGAGCCGACGTGAACCATCGAGTCCGGCTCGACACGAGCGTCTTCAGTTTTAACAGTCTGCAGCTGCAGACGTTTGCCCTGCATTACGCCAAGGTGGTCCCGCCGCCGTGTCCCATCATGAGAGACATCATCCACCAGACGCGAGGAGCGCTCGTTGTCGTCAAGGACAGTATCCTCTGTAACACACTCGAGTATGGGGCAAACGCCCTTTATTTCGCCTTGGCCAATAACCACCACGAGGTTGCCAAGGCACTGATCGACGCTGGGGCATCGTTGGTAACACACCTTGGGACCGGCGTTACCGCCTGTCACCAGGCCGATTACAACAACAACGACGAGCTGCTTGAGTACATTCGTCCTCATATTTTCGACGAGATTCGTTCCCTCACTGAAGACCTCCCCCGCGCGGACGACCATGACGAGTATGTAAATGCCTGGTTCTTCCAGCGCTGGGCCGGGGAGGAACCCGGACAAGATCTCCTACATATGTCGGCGTCGCAGTGGATCTCGTTCTGGAGACGCCGCCTCCGAAATGAGCCCAATGTGCCCAGGCTCTTGTGCGGTGGGCTTGTCGAGGAGGGCGAAGACGAGGAGAAGGCCCAGCAGGAAGCTTTGGAGGACGACCAGCAGTATGAGCTCCGACTTCTCCAGCTTCATGACGCTGGTTATACTCCTCAACACTACGGTGACTCAGAGGCGGATGACGAGGCCGAGACTGAGTCGGTGCCAGACGATGACTTCTGGCTGGAGGGCAACCAGTCTGAGGAAGAGTGATGAGACTCGAGGGGAGCGATGGACTCTACATCTGGTCGCATGACGGAGTGGCTATGGTCCTGGTGAAACGCACATGACGAAGACGAGGAGGCGGTGTTCTTCTTTTTTGAGGAAAGTCATGTATTTTGGTAGCTGCTATTGCTAGAGGAGGTTATCCAATAAACCCCTCTGTAGACGAGGATCGATCAGTACACCCCAGGCTGCTTCCCTTGGTGATTCCTCCTTCAAATGCTTACAATGTCGTGCCCTGCTACGCCTTCCCACTGCTGCCACACACATCCATCCACCTCTCAACCTCCCTCTGCAACACGGCGATCCCCTCATCCGTCCGCTGCATAAACGGCTTGTCGGCATTCTCCCTCAGATGCAGGTGCCACACCTCGAGCAGCAGCTTGTTGACGTTGAGCTTGACGGCGCCGGCCGCGATGCACTGCCTCATGATGTCGTGGCTAAAGTCGTTTGTGCCGTGGAGGGCCATGAAAGCGCGTCCACGGATCTGCTCGTCGTTGGAGGAGAGGCGGACGAGGTCGAGCTCTGGACCTTGGGGGCCGTAGTTGCCGTGGATGTTTCCGACGCTGGGGGCGAGCATGTCGATGCCTGCTTTTAGAAAGTCTTCTACTTCCTCGGGGGTGGTGAAGAGGCCTGTTACGGTTAATGGAGAGCTTTAGCTGGGGAGCGAGCGTACCTTGGAGGTCACCTGTGTCGGCGATGCCATCTTCGCCGCCGTTGATGCGTCCGCTTTCTGCCTCGACTGCTATGCCGTGCTCGTGACACAGTTTCGTGAGAGTAGCAGTTCTCGACAGATTCTCTTCGTGGTCATAGTGGCTCATGTCAACCATGATAGAGTCAAATGGAAGACTTGACACGACCTTTTCAATCTGGGCCACGTCCTGCGCATGGTCGAGATGGAGGGACATAGGCACAGTGGCGGATTTGATGGCGGCTGATGCAGCCCAAGCCAGAGTTGGAAGCTGCTCTAGTGTTGATGGGAATAAGAGTAGGATTAATGGGGATCGCTTGGCCTCTGCGGCTCTGACTAGAGCTGTGAGATGTTCGACGTTGTAGCTGGTACTCGGTGAGTAAGGGATCTGTAGAGGAGTGAGGAGACTCACCAGATGGCTGCTAGGACGCCGTACTTGCCCTTAACGGCATTCTCCAGGATCTGCAACGTCCGATTTGACTCTTTCAAGGTGCTCGTAGAAGTCATTTTACAAGTGTGCTCCCAAGGCGGATTCTAAGGTCGAGTGGTGGTTCGTGAGGGATGATGGGGTGATGGGAAGCGGTGGAGTTGAACTCTTTGGGGTGGATGGATGACTGACCAATGAGGCAAAAGTCTCCACCACCGAACGAGTTTCTTTATCAAGGAGAACAGTCCACTTTCGGTGTTCTAGGTGCTTGGTGGATAAGGGGATATGCTTGGTGCAGGATTGTTCAGATAATGGCGTGGAAGAGACAGACAAAGAATGAGTAGCTGGAGAGTGCACTCGGTATGTAAACTGCAAGTTGGCTGACCAGACTGGGGCTGTGATGATTGGAAAATGCTGACCTCGAGATGTTGGGCCAATGGAATGGAGATCCAGCTGCGGAAATGACCCCAGTCGGCCGTCACGGAGGGTGGATGTCTCTGCTTTGGGCAATGGCCGAGGAATACGGCAGAAAGGATTACGTTCGCGGGGCATTTGAGTTGCATTGGGAGCATGGCACTGTTCTTGGCAACTGGCTCCTTTGAGTGATAGGCGTATTCGTTACCAGTTCACTTTTCAAGGTGACGGAGCAGAGGCAACGAAAATGTATTTCTATTCTTTTGATAACCTCAACTCTGAAGCAATGTACCTGATGCTGGTCATGGCTAACGCACACTCTGATAAATACACTTGGCTACTATGTGAATCCAATAGACAGTAGACTTCAAGACATAATGAACGGTCGTGTACATTAACAGTAACACCTTGTTGAGGACGTACACGCCGACAACGACACCCACGGTGCCCAGCACGAACCAAGCCAGCGGCTTGTCTGCCAGCCACTTCAACACTCGAGCATCTGTTCTGTGCCAAGTGGCTGTCTGGAGGTCCGTTATGTAGGGCTTGAGATTCGCCGAGCTGATGACCTGCACTGTCTGCGAAGGCATCGACGGCTCCCCATACAGGTACGCCGCTGTGGCGAGCGATATGAAGAGCGGCCCCGTCGAGAACATTATCGCGGCGTATGGTACCAGCCAGGCCCAAAACCAGGTGATGCGGTGGTGAATGGGCAGTCGAGCGATCGCCGACGCAAACGCAGGGTGCTTTGCGGTTGATATCATGATGTCGTTGGTGATACCGGTAGGCAATGTAGCCTCGAAGAGAGAATTATGCTCCAACTCTGTCTCGATCTGGTTGATGGGAAACGCCTCGTGGCAGACGGTATCCATGTCGAGATAGATGCCTCCATAGTGATAAAGGATAAAGTATCGTATGGCATCTGCGCGTTGGATAGGAAAAGGGTAGGTGTCCCATGTATCGAGGAACCAGGGGTATTCGGCCGAGAGAAAGTCGCGAGCTAGTTTATCCGTCCAAAGCTTGAGTTGATAGTTAGAGGCTGGTATCTTCATGGATGATCGTGAAATGTACCTTGTACTCGAAATTCGAGTAGGCTTTGAGGCAGCTCTTTTGCGAGTCAGCCCACATCTCAGGTATCGTCTCGTTCTTGCACGTCTGGTGAAGGATCCGCGGTATCTGCCTCGGTGGACGAGCACGCCCCGGTTGACCGGTGGGAGATACGGTGTGGGGAGTAAACATTTCTTTGTTGTGGCGGAGCAGGGAGAAGAGGTCTCGGAGGGAGTAGAGCAGGAGACAAAAGAGTGCTAGGTCGGCTAGGAAGAGACATATTGCTGTACGCCCTGGTCTGGAAGATCTTTTTAGACGCTGCTCGGGATATTCAGGGTCTGTCTGACGCTCTTGGTCTTCGAGCTTCTGGTAGCCGGCGCGGCGGTCGAGGCAGAGTTGCATGATGGCTGGTAAGGAGAGAATGGTGATGATGAACTTGCTGAAACTGGTGTATAAAGCCAGCGGACTATATACAGCCTTTCATCTGGAAGTTAAAGCACGATGGCACTCTAAATACAAGTGACCCCTGAACCTTCGGTGGTTTCCACCCAAAGAACCTGATCAGTCCTGTGGGCCGGCAAGATTGCATCGACTCTAAGCTACCTAGTATCCAAAAGCCCAATAGAGGCATTTTCGGTCATTTGGAATACGGGGGACGCGTAAACTGAGGCGGCGTTGATGGACTGAGATCTAAGCGACAACAACCCATGGTTGGTCAAGAAACGATATGACGTCTGTGCCTCATTTTTGGACAAGGGCTGTGAACGCAAGCCCCTGTGGAAATTTGGAGTTTCATTCTCAAAAGGGTGGGTGGTTTTTTTTTTTTTATTCTTCTGCCTAGTTGTACGTACGCGTCTTTTACTCCTGGAGGATCAGATATTGGCTCGAAGCTGCAACATGGGACGTTAATTGGTGGCATTAATAATGTATTTAAAGAATAGCCATTGGCTGCTGCCTTTTGACTTGGTGAGTACGGACTTAAAATAGCTATTATTTGTGCTTTACCACCAGCGCTTGACCAACTATGGATAGCGATGCTTTTCATTTGGTGATGCACCTCTTGGAGTTCTGATACGATACCAGTCCATGGGCCTGTTTATCCCTCTCTCATAGGCTCGTCCGTAGTTAAGGCGCGTGGGGACTTTTGCTCAACCGCTTTTGAGCATTGGCCCATAAGATTTCACCTGGCTTGCCGTTACCGAGTTTGACATGTTGATCCAGAGCGGCCATGCTTCATCCAAGCTTGACCGGATGAATACGTAATGTCTGCTTTAGCGACCTGCACAGTTTCAAGGGGAGAGTATTTCAAATAACAAAGCTTCACTCGCTAACTATGGTCAGTTAGCTTTTCCAAATCTCCTGCGGACGTTGTGCTCCTCCTGCATCTGGTATCACTTGATCAACAACAGGGATAACACTTTAGGAAATCGCCGAGCCTCAATTTCATCATGAAATGATTATGTTCGTCTTGCATCGCCTGCAGTTGTTGACGCGTCTGGGCTGCTCGACCGAACCCCGTTGCTTAGTCCACCGGACTTGACTACTCCGAGTCGGCTACGGTGTAAGACCAGCAACTTTGCCTTACAAACTTGGCCCATCATGAAATTTCCTGCGTCTTGAGATACGTATTCTTCTCGAGTAACTCAACCTCTGATTAGGAACTGTAGGTAGCAAGCTCCCACCTCCCCTCGCTCTTCGTACTGATGATTGACCCAGTGCCCCTTCTTCGAAACTCGATATTGCAACTGGACTCAACCCTTCCTTACATGTCCAGAAAAAACTACTCTCCCCTCGTTATGGCGACCGTTCTTTACCCTCTCATCCCATCACGATTCACTCCTGTCTCTATCGGCCCCGGAGAGTCCTGGTATTGCTGTCAAGACCTCCGCAATGCATCGCGTGGTGGACTGATCACTCCTGATACAGTATACGCTGGGCTTTTACTTGATATCTAACCCAAGGCCCCCTGTAGCACAACATCCAGCAGTCGACCATGTGTCTAATGAGACTGGCTGACAGGATTTCATACAGATTCTTCGGACCGAGCTGAATACACGGAAGCGTCGAAGAGAGACCTATGTTGGTCAACCGATCCGAAAAAAGACGCCCGTCCCAAGACCAGAGAAGGATATCGTCATCTAATACGCCCTCGAGTTCATACATGTCGCGGATCTATACTGGCTCTTCTCAGTAGACTCTGCCCCTCCCTCGGATGGAACCAGGAAATCCGACAACCAAGGACAAGACTGAAGACGTCCCCGAAAGCAAACCTGGGCTGGACAGATTAATAGCAGCCATCAACACCGTCTACATCCGACTGCCACAAACCAAGGCCCCTTGGCACTCAAAAACCCTCCAATGCCTCTTCTTGTCGATAGCCTGATAGTAGCATACTCGAAAGGACACACGGAGCTAAAACGGGTTTTGGTAACGTTCAAACTGGGGCGTCCCATTAGGTCGTGATCCCGTACAACCTCACTGTTAATGATTTGGGTTCGATGCATGAAGAAAGCAACGCTAACGTACAGCCAGGTCATCGTCGAGAGCGTACTTCTCTGGAATGAAGAGACCTGGTACGTCCCCAACCTGCCCTCGTGGCACTCCATCGCGCTTTAGGATACCTGTGCGAGCCGCGGCTGATCCCCAGTCTAGAACACAGTCGGTGCGTGCCTTCACCAGTGGAATACCTGGTCGAGAAGCCCAATTCGAGATCGATCATACGGGACTGTGGAGAGCTGTCTTGCATGCATTGGCGGGCCGGCCCTCTTCCTTCGCCCCAACTCCCCGCAAAAACAATCCTCGAGATCGACAGACTGGGATTATATATGAGGTATTTCTCTTGTCAAAGCGGGTGGCTTTAGACTATTGCGCTTCATCCTAACGGAGCTTGACTCCGGAGATGCAGGTTAAAGATGCTGGCTTCTTCAGCTGGTGGCGCCCATTGCTGCAGGCCAAGCACGGGACGTCGCCGAGATGCCGAAGAGGATTGGAACCAACAGCTTAATTTCATGTCATCCTATCGCCAGCGCATGTATGGATCCAGTCTGTGGAGTTGTCACGGCCCAGACCACGAGGTTAATCCCTCTGGTCAGACCTTCATGTTCGCCACCAACAGCATATGTTTAATAGATAAGATTCTGATTGGATCGAGTACGTGTTTGAGACAAGCTCGACCGGGGAATATTGACCTAATCATGAATTCAGGTAAGGCGCTTTCATGATCGGGATCACGGGCATCACTTAAAGATGCCATGAATGTTCCACTCGGCAGGTCAATCCTTGCAAAAGAGGGCCTCGATTCAGCCTCGAAGGATTCCACTCAGCCGCGATAGCAGCGAGGAACGGGATATAAGATGTGAACCTGTGCTCTATGGTTTAGATATCTCCTACCTAAGCTCTCAGTTTCTTCTATAACAACACTGCCTTCCAATTTCCTCTACCCAAGCACCCTTTGGAAATCTTTAGACTCAATCCTACCAAGCTTTCGCCGCCATGTTGTCCCCAATGGTGAGTCAAGTCAAGCGCCCTTGACCTCGCACTAACACACCCAGAAACTCGTCCTCACTGCCCTCGCCTTTTCCACCATAGGCAGCGCCGCGCCCGCCGAGGACCCTGCCGCCGCGCACGAGCTCGAGGCCCGAAAGAACGGAAAGCCGGGCTGCATGGGCGGCGGCTACTTCAAGTGCATCAACCTCATGAACTGGAGCTGCGGCCCGAGATGCGTCAACCCCATCAGGAGGCAGGCCACATGCATGCGCTCCTGCTTTGACCAGAATGAGAAGAGCTGCCGCAGGAACTGCAGCAAGAAGGGATGATTTATTGGTTGGTTCGTGGGGGTTTGGCGGAGAGTTCTTGACGACCGACATGTACTCTATGTAGGCACCATGCAGGAGGGGCGTTTGTCTGCCTAATAGAAGAAATGGTACCTTACACGGAGCCTCATGTTCAGCCATGGATCGATACCGTCATACAAAACGTGTCCTTTGATGCCGTGGCTGATACCCCCCTTGGGAGTGTCATCGTCATGAATGGGTAGCAAAGCATGTGAGATTGTGCTATATAACTCATGGCCCGATGCTTTCTGAAACACATCTAATCTTTATTAATTCCGGAATAACCCTGAATTGATTTTTCTGTTGGTGTTGTACGGTATTTTTGAGGCCATTATTATGGTAGAACTATGTTCTCTTCCATCGTGTACGAGGGTGGCTGCGTCAAGCTATCATCATCGTAACCTTGAGAATCTAACTTCTATAGCCATAGTCATAGAAGGGTTAAAGAAGAGCTTTGCGTACCAAAGGCCACCTTTCCTCAAGTCCAGAAGGACCATTTAAGCCTAGGCTCGCTCCTCTGGGCTCTCGACACCATCTTTCATGTAACCCTGAATTCTTCCACCACATCGCCTTGAATCTGCTCCGAGGCTCAAGCACACTGACCCCCACCACTATGCTGTCCCCGATGGTGAGTAAAGGCAAACATGCTTTCAGACATGGCAGGTGATGACCTGTATAGAAACTCGTCCTCGCCCTGCTGGCCTTTTCCACCCTGGGCAGCACCACCCCCGTTGCCGAACCCTGCGACGCCCCCTTCGGGATCAAAAAGATCCAGGCCAAGGTGGACAAGGAATTGGAAAAGTACAAGACCGACAGCCGGTGCCAGTCGATAGACTGTGACCATTGCCTGTGGAAACAGGACCGAGAATGCATGCACAGATGCAAAAAGTTCGAGAAGAAGAAGAAGCGCGTGGGCCCCCCCCGGCCCTGGGAGGGACTCGACGGCTGCTACCGTGATTGTCAGCGCTGCGCCGGCGAAGTTTGCAGGGAGGTCTGGGACGACTACCTGGCGGAGAAGCATAAGTGGCCGATATTCGCAAAGACCTTGAAGGCTAAGATGCTGGCGTTGGGGTATGAGAAGTGGTGATGATGGAAAGGGCTTGAACTAGTCAGACACGACAAGACGTGCCTGACGAGAACGACTGCGGCTTTGATTCAACAATTGCTTCACCGTGGGGTCAACCGAGAATGAAAGTCGTCCAAACTGTGTTCCTTGATGCTTGCCCGTGATCGCCCCTCACTCTCTATCTCAACAAGACGTGCCTAGAGCACTCGTCATAGAATTAAGAATATAGAACAATATTGTTGCGCGATTACATATCTGATGGACCAACTAGTGCATATACCTCCAAGTCAAGGCCTTGTCACCCTTGGCAGAGAGTTCCTCGGGAGAGTATTGCTCGTGCTCGCCTCGGGCCATCTTGCGCTCACGGCTCTTGTTGATGCGATCGTAACCCACGATGAGGATGAGAGCGGCAATGATGCCAGCGCTGATGAAGCCAAGTTCCAGGCCGTGTCCCAGGATATAGCGAGGACGGTCCTTTTGTCGGTAAAAGTTTGAAGCCATGGCCTGTATTCGTTAGCGAACGTTCTTGTTGATTTCTGTCTGCGAACTTACGCCTCCGAGGTTTCCGACTCCGATTTGAATAGCCATGCCCACGCTTCGCTTGTAGCTGCCTGAAAGATTGTTGGCCAGCCAGGTGATGACGCCGGGGAACGCTGGGTAGATGGCACAGGCTGCGATAAAGACACCACCATAGACGACCTTGGGGTTGCTGGTCGAGATGCACCTGGAGATGGTCAGCGCTGATACTTGAAAAATACACGGGAAACTCACATTGAAAAGCCCACAATCATGATGCAGAGGAACACGACGATGAACGGGCTTCGCTTTCCGACTCGGTCCGACGTCCAGGCCACGATGACAGCGATGATTGCTGCCGTGATGTAGATGGGCACCGTCATGAGCTGCGACTTGCTCGAGGTGTAGCCGAGGTTGCGAATGATGGTCGGGAGGAAGAGGCTGATGCCGTAGAGAGGGCAGACAATCTATCCAGTTAGTTTCTCCCCAAATGCAAGAAGAGGTTCGACTTACGCCCCAGTAGACAAAAATGTTGACCCAGATCTGCCAGTCCTTGAAGGCACTCCAGACATACTCCCACCTAAACTCATCCGTCTGCGCAACCCGAGTGTGTGCAACTCCTTGTTCCTCACCCGCGGCCTGTTGCCTCTGACCTTGGTACTTGACGAAAGCGCTCCTCCTCCTCTGTCAGGAACTTGGCCGTCTCGGGGAAATCGTAGAGCGCCCAGAAGGCCCCGGTGGCGACGAGCACGGTGACGATGCCCTCGAGGATGAAGATCCAGCGCCATCCCTCAAGACCACCGACGCCGTCCATCTTTGCGATGGCAAAGGCGAGGAGACCGCTAAAGGCGCCGGCGATGGAGGCGGCCGAGAAGAAGAGGGCTTGGCGGAACTGGATCTCGTGGCGGCAGTACCACATTGTGAGATAGTACTGAGAGGAATTAGCCAGCAAGACGGGAGTCGGGGGGCCTCAGAAACCTACAGCAACTCCAGGGAACAGGCCAGCTTCTGTGAGTCCGAGAAAGATGCGAGCGATGAGAAGGCCGTGGTAGTTTCTGACGATACCCATGAGCGTCATTACAACACCCCAGGCCACCATGATGGTGGGCAGCCAGACGCTGGGGCGGAGCTTCTTGAGGAGGAGGTTCGAGGGCACTTCGAAGGCGGCGTAGGTGAAGAAGAAGACCGTGAGGCACCAATTGTACTGGTCGGGCGTCATCTTGAGGTCCTCCTGGAGACCTTCGATCTTTGCGTTTCCAATGTTTCCTCCTAGAGGGTGTTTAGTCGCAAGTTGGATCTATGGGTAGGGGTCGGCTTACGGTCGAGGAAGGAGAGGAGGTAGAGCAGCGCGAGCATGGGGATCAACCGCGTGTCCATCTGTGCATGTCAGTGGGTTGGTGTTTGACGTGGTCAAAGGGACAGACCTTGCGCAGAATCTTCTTCTCATCGAGGTGTGAGAAAGAGTCGAGGGTCGTGCCGGGGGCAGTAGCCAGGGCGCCGATGTGGTCGACCTCGCCTTTTCGGTGGTTGGTCTTGTTGCCCATCTCGGCCTCGACAAAGTCTGCCTTTTCGTTCGGGGGAGTGTATGAAGCCATGATTGTTGAAGCTCTACGGTGTGAGGGAACAGCTGCAGAGAGATCTTGTGGTGAATCTGAATCCCCTTCAAACACAGATGGGATCAGGTGCCTTAAGTACATCTTGAATCATACCCATGTCCTCCCATTTTCCCCATGTTTTTTATTTCCCCGCAGATTTCCAACGTTGTGCTGATCCCGAGTTCCATGACAGTCGTAAGCGGCTTGGGTGTGTATCCACCAAAATTCGGTAAATGGAGATGGAGGGGAGGGGACGCTTGTCTGGAATAAGCAAGTCGGCAAGCGAGTTGGCGATCTTTTGGTGGGAGATCGGATCCGAGATGAGGGTGCGAGTCAGGTTGGTTGTGTCTGCAAGGTTGGTTCGACAATGGCTTCAGGTTGCATGGGGAGTGGGTTACTTGATCCTTTGCCAAGGGGTGCTCTCTTTTGCAGCCGGACAAAACAAAGAGTAGGTTCTGGCCAGAAACAAAGCCAAAGAGCTGGGGTTGCGTCATGGGTGGACAAAGGCGTTGTCTAGGGGACCGCTACCACGAACACACCTCGGTTCCGATGATGCCTGGCAGGTTCCGGTGAAATAGGAGTCCCCCTTCAAGAGAAGCGTCGTGGCGTCAGCCCATTGCAACACCTCTTGTCGGCTCAAGAGCGCTACTGCAAAAGGGGTCACGACTCCCCCGGACAAGATTACCCCGGCCCGCTTATTACCCCAGACGAAAGAGGATCTGCATTACCCCGCATCTCGTCTTTTAAAACCGAAGCCGGTTCCGATGTTTTTCTCTCTCGTCCCATCCCCACATGAATCCTTGAGCACGAGTTTGTCTCCTCGCAGCAAGCAACCCTTCGGATCCGTTACCCCCTTGACCATGCCTGGTGGCCTCGTCACTCGCCGCACTCAGTTCTCCAGCTGCGACGAGTGTCGCCGATCAAGAGTCGCCTGCGACGCAGCCCAGACCCGCAGCAGCAACGGAGACGCGGCCGCATCGTGCACGCGCTGCCGCAACCGCCACAAGTCATGCACCTTTAAGGTAATGCAGAGAGAAGCTTCCAATACCACGTGAGAAGCATGCGCTTACACTAGCACAGTGGATCCAAGATGCCAAAGTGAGCACCTCGGGTGGAGTGAAGCGCAAGGGACGTCGCAGGACCGCGTCGAGTGACACATCATCAACCACCCAGGGTAGCAGAGCTTCCGCGGGTACTGATGGGCTTGTTCCCGGCGAGCACCGCGGCCCGGGCCGGGCAACCTCGGCGTTGTCGTCCAGGTCGACGCCGTTTGTCGCGCCCTCGCCGACGTATTCTGCCATCACGGCTGCGCCGAACACTGGGCTCCCTAGTGATGCCGACTCTAGATGGCTAGAGACGCTGTATCGGGAAGGCTTTGAAGCTGTGTTTGGGTCTTGGATGGGGAGGTATAGCTGTCCGTTCTTGTGAGTAACCCTGCCCCGACTCTACGCGTAGTATTCACCATGGTAGGTTTGGACACAACCTGGCGGACAAGTATGTCAGTATCTCGGACTTGTGCTGCCATCTCGATGGATGCATGGCAGATTCCTCCGCAAACAATGGCCAGTCTCCGGGGAGAGGGAGTGAGGGGTGTTGCTTGATTGAGCAATCTCTTCAGAGCACAATTGCTTCATTCTCTGCGCGATGGCTTCCCATAAGCTCTCGAACCGCCCTTTCAGATCATGAATACTGTGTGCTTGTCCAGGCCCTCTGGAGACACGCCCGGAGAGACATGCTTCGCATCATCAACAGACCTTCTTACCGATCAATGCTATCCCTGCTTCTCTTCGCCTTGACCCCGATTCCAGACGGCATCTCGGAGGAAGAAGAAGCTGATGGCATCTCGGGGCAAGCATGTGTCCACACAGCTCTTCAGCAGATCCAAACTCTAAGAGCCCGGCAGAAAAACCTCCAGTTCAGCGGCTCCAAGGTGTCTCCCTCGCTCAAGTCGCAAGGCATCGTCACGACGCCCGAGACAATCGAGACGTCGGGCTTTATCAACGCCGAGAGCACCGCTTACTGGGCTGCCTTGACGTTTGACACCTCGGCATCTTTGACACTCAACTGCAGACCCTTGCTCTCTTCAGGTTTATTTGGCTTCGAGTCTGAACTCCCGTGGCGGCTGGTTAGGACGTGTGCGAAAATGTTTGACGAGACTGCGCAGCACTGGAGTCGTGGGAGTTCTGATATGACAGACGAGAGGGCGAACCAGATCATCGCCGCAGGAGCGTCTTGGAAGCTGCTGGGATGGAAGTTGACTGCCATATTTAAAGAGGCTCTCCGAGACGGGCACGATGAGTCTGAGGTTCGCAAGGCGTACTTGGCCGTGGTGGACTCCATCAAGCAGTTTGGAACCGTATATCGTCCGCTGCTGGATGAGTGCCACAAGCGGATGCAGTTTCTGGGCCAGAAGACAAAGCTCCGATGGTGTAAGTCATCTTAACTCTCAAGTCTGTGGCCTCTACTGACTGGATAGTTTCTCTCATGCTTCACTATCATCTCAGCATCTTGATGCTCGTCGACGTGATCGAAGTGACGGATCGCCCCGACTTGCTCGTCGACATTGAGGATATCAGCACAGACGCCGAAAACACCGTCATGAATACCCTTGCATTTGGTCTACACAACACCTTTACACTGCGACGGCCAGACTCTTCGACTCGGGGCGAGACGACCTTTACAGTCCCCATCGTTTCCATAGACCCATACCCCCACCACGCCGTCGCCGGCGTGCAGCTCCTGCGAAAGGCCATCGATAGGGACTTTGGCGCTGGAAAGATTGCCGACGAGACGTATCAGAGTTTGCTGTCGACGTTGGAGCGCACGCTGGAGCATCTGCCGCAGAGCTCCAAGTCTGTGCAGGCTGCCATTACCAAGTTTTGTTCAGGGGCGCAGGATGATGGTGATGTCGAGAGACGGTATTCGGCTGCGATTTTGGGCGTGCAGTAGGTGTAGGATCCGAGAGGCCTGTAAGCCAGGGTTGAGCTACAAGGAGGGAGGATCAACAAGGTTATTGTTGCCACGTGCTGCCGAGTTGCATTCTTGACACCAATGAATAATTTGCCACATGTCTCTGAAACCAAGCATCTGGGATGATGATATCATTTCAAGATGCCTGTTCCGCTGTGCGGAATGTTTCCCTAGCCTCCTCCAAAAGGAGCAAATGCTCTGCAGATTCGCCTGCAGGCTTGATTTGACCACACGATTTCTCGGATCCGATAATTTTGGTGCATCAAGTGGAGATGTTTGCCACTGCGGGCCAGCGAGCGAGTGTAGATCGGATCCGAGCTGAGCTATAATACCTTGAATGGCAACCACTTCAAGTTTCTTGCTCTCTTTGGACAAGTATCTGTCTCATTTTGCCCAGTTCCCCAGACTCATCTCAGACCTTGCACGCCTCTCATCTCTGGCAACATGGTTCTCTCGGTAACGCCCAAAACGTCGGTTGCTCTGATCGGGGCAGGCACCCAGGGCAGGCGTCTCGCATTCATGGTACGTCTTCTCTTCTTCGCTAATGAAATCAAATGGTGTTGTTTAGTTGCTGACCAGCTTCTTGCAGTGGTCAAGTCGAGGAAACGACGTTCACCTTGTCGACGGCCAAGAGAGCCAGCTCGAAGCCAGTGTGAAAGCCATTGACGGCTTCCGATCTGACGCTGGAAAGAACAACGGCCAATGGGGAAGAATCATCACGCACTCACCAAAAACACTACGCGACGCACTCAGACCTGCGTGGCTTGTTGTAGAGGTACGACTACTCACCACCTGGAACGGACGGATGAGCTGACTTGAAAGTGTGTACCTGAGCAACTCGCCCTGAAGCAAAAGGTCATCGTGGAGCTGGACTCACTTGCGGGAGATGACACGATTGTCGCTTCCAACTCTAGCAGCTACTCTTGTTCTGAGATACTGGAGGGTATCACGCTGAAGAATGAGCGTCGCTTTCTGAGCGCTCACTCTTGTAAGTGTCCGAGTTTCCTGTGAGGGCCATGTTGCTTACTTGGATAAACTGCAGACTGGCCGCCTGAGACTCCAGGTGAGAAGTCAGCTTGAATTTTCTGATCGAGGAGAATGCTAATAGATTTACAGAGATTGAAATCATGGGTCACGAAACAACAAACCCCTCCTTCATCCCGCTGATGATGGAGCAGTGCAAGGCACACGGCTTTTCACCATTCCACGTCAAGACCCCATCGATGGGATACATCTACAACCGGCAAGTTTGAGCACTACCTCTTTCTAGGTGTACCTTGACTGACAGTCTGGCAGCATCTGGGCAGCCATCAAGAGAGAAGCCCTCCTCGCAGCATCAGAGGGCGTCGCGACCCCAGAAGAGATCGACGCCATGTTCAAGGGCGTCCTAAAGACGCCCAAGGGGCCGTTTGAGCAGATGGACGTGGTCGGCTTGGATGTGGTCTTGGATATCGAGCAGCACTATGCCGATGCCAGAGGGTATGTGCCGAGTGCGCCGCGTGAGTATCTGAAGACGTTTCTGAGGGATGGACATCTGGGGGTCAAGAGCGGGCGTGGGTTCTATGATTATGGGTCTTCGTAGAGTTTTGGCGTTGATATTGGACGGGTTCAGGTGTTAGAGTACCTAACGGTCACGCAAGAAAGATGCATGCTGGCAAAATATACAAGTCTTTGACTCTTCTATCCATCGTATCTTATGCCAGTGATGACCACTAGACCATCTAGCTCACGCCCCAGGCCCCGAGAACATTCCGCTTCCCCTCGCCCCTGCTCTTCCGACTCCCAGCCTCCAGCTGCTTCACCCTGTTCACAAGAAGTCCAACGCAGATGGGCCCAATCACCGTGCAGAGTGAAATGGCCCAGGTAACAATGAGAAACAGCTCCGAGGGCTCGTTTGGCGGACGACCAAACACTCCCTTGCTCTCGGCCAGCGCGGCGATCAAGAAGCCAATCTCTCCTCGAGCGACCATGCCAAGACCGACGATGCATGCCGGGTAGAGGGAGAGGGCCTTTTCGGGCTTTGGTGTCGAGTTGCGTACTTCGGCGGCCAGTGGCTCTAGGGGTACAGCTTCGCGTTCCTCTGTAGGTTCAGATGCAGCTGCTCTATCGCGTGAGTCGGGGTCTGCGCATTGAGCCCCGGGGACGAGGTGTTTAGAGTTTCGCTTGCACATGGCTGCAAGCTTTTGGGCTAGCTGTCGGAGGGATCGAAGAGGGTTTGCAAAGGACATTAGCCAGATGCCGCAGGCTAGCTTGCTGATGGTCATGAGGACTGTGTAGATGACGCCTCGCCATGCTACTGGGCCGGAGAACAGCTTCGTGATGGGTACGGAGAAGCCGATGGATGCCTGTGCTGCGTTATTAGTTGTCCCTGAGGCTGATGTTCGGATACATACAAAGAAGAAAGGCTTGAGGATATGTTCGACCGCAGTCTTGTAGTAGTGATCGTAGATTTCCATGCCAGAGCCGCCTTCCAGGGCCAGAGGCAGACCTGTTTGCTCTGAGGATGTTGCTTGATCTGCACTGCTCTCGGTTCTCTCTTCAGTAGCCTCAGATTCGGTCTGAGGAGTATTTGTCGCTTGGGCTGGGGCATGAGGAACCTCCGAATCCCACCAACTGATGGTTGCGCCGGCAATGTAAGCCGCCAACAAACTCGAAGTGCCTGCAAAGGTGGCTCCCACCACAAGGCCCAGAAGGAGAGCCGTGTGAATGACAAAGGCAGCTTTTCTCTGTCTGAGCAGCTGGGATGTCTTTCCAGAAGGGTGTGCTTGACGGAAAGCGTTGAGCTTGGCGGTGACGGGCATCACCACAAATCTGCAAATGATGGGAACGACTGTCGCAAAGGCGAGGGACACCATCACGGGCCTGACGACGGTGACGGCATCAAACGAGTCGCCTCCTAGATTGGAAATGACCTGAACCATGATGAGACCCACGACGTCGTCCATCATGGCGGCGCTTGTCAGGACGACGCCGAGTCTGGTTGTTGACAGGCCGCTGGTGCCGAGGATGGTGAACGTGGTGCCCAGGCTTGTCGAGCAGAGAGCAGCACCTGCAGCAAAGGCCTGCAATGGAGATGCGTTAAACATGTTCTGCAAGGCAAAGGATAGGCCAATGGGTAGGACGACTGGGCAACGCCAGAAGAGAGGCCGATGTTGGCCTTGAGCGATTTGAACGAAGTAGCTAGACCGCCTGCAATGGATTAGCAGACATGCTTAAGACTCAGTATACTGTTCCCACCTTCATAGACGATAAGAATCAGCCCAAGATACCCCAGCTGCATAACAGCATCCTCAACCTCCCTCTCCAGCAACTTCGCGCCAGGCGTGCCCCAAGCGATACCAAGCGCCACCTGGCCGATGAGGCCACAATACGCGATCTTGTCTAGACCATAGTTAAGCAGGTTTAAAAGCAAGAGAAATCCAGAAAGGATGGAAATGACGGTGATGGAGGGTTCGTGATATGCGAGCGAAGACTGCATTGTGATGATGGAGGTGGTGGGATGGGACGACGATCACCGGCGAAGCGAAAAGCTTCATTTCGGAGGTCGGATTCTCCGCTCCGTCTGAGCATTTTTGGTGCCTGAGCCAGCACGTCAGTCAGTAGTGTGATTTGTTCTTGGCGATGGGGATTGTGTTGTTTTAGCATTCGGTATTGTGTTTTGAGGTGTTGTGCGCAAATGCAGCATGTTCCGATAACGCAAGTTGAGGCTGTGTTGAACGCACATGAAGCAAGGCATCTTGATGTTGTCGGTCCAAGTCAACTCGAAATAAATAGATATCAGACTAGGCATTGTAGCAAATACATTTATTTAGTATCACTAGGCAATCGCAGCAAGATCAGTTGTCTCTAATGTTATGAATCGGGCTGAGTCAATGACCAATGATGGGGCGCATGCCAGACTCGGAACCATTGGATGTGATAGATCACCGCAGCTAATAACCTAATTCGCACAGGAGAAGGAAGAGATCGAGTGACATTAGAAGAGTACGATCGGATCTCAAAAGTATCAGAGATAGCATGGATATTCTCGCCTTATTCAAGAAGTACGCGATCAGAGCAACAGTATTGCGTACCCTATAGAGCGTGGCCAAGGAGATTAGAAAGTAACTGTTCAAGAACGAGTATATAATCAACTAAACTGCACGCAATATCTATGTGCAATGTGATTCATTCAATGCGCAGACACGTTGCCTCATGGTCAACTAAGTGGCTTGAGACTGTTGAAGCATCTTGGTTTGATGAGTCTCTGCACACGAGTATTCTTCCCGGTGCTCCGAGATGGTATTAATAGTAAAATGCATCTACATCTATTTAAAATATCTTGGTCTCTGAAATGAAGCTTTTTATTCTGGATTTATTTGGCATGCAGCCCTCTGAGCTGCCGACTCTTCTTCCACCTACTCAAGACTGAATACCCTACAACGGCAAAAAACCCACAACTCGCAGCGGTGATTCGTACCATATTCTGCTCCAATCACAAGAACCGAGAATGCATATAGTAGACTTGAGCTGCATTAAAGGCCGGCTGAGGTGCATCACCGACAACGTTGCAGCACCGTCCTTCAGCCACCAGCTAGCAAATATCCTTGCCAATATCTCTCCGAAGAGTCTCGAAACAAGATTCCGCTTTATTTGCCTTGATGTCTACAAACTCTATCGAGGCGAAGGCCCGGTCCGTGGCAGGGTGCACTTTTCACATGACAAGCAGGGGATAAATATCACCTCGGAAACATACGCGACCAAAAGAAGGATATAACCCGCGACTTGAGCCATCCCTCCATAAAAACATGATGCATTCAGAGACACACTAGCCGTTCCAATCAAGCCTTTTGCCGCACCAAGCGCTGTCATTTAATCCAGCTGGTCAGTGCCCGTTCGAGGTCTGTGCGATGAGGCGATTCCGGTCACGGGCTAGGGGATGCGGCTGACAGGCACTAGAACACGCTTGAATAGACTGACAAGGGGGATAAACTGAAGACGCAGTTGAGAGCTCTTGGATAAGGGATTAGCTCTTGGTTAGATGTGAGCTCTGATGAGAAAACGAGTCAGCGGTCATACCACTTTGCCACTAAGAGCAGGTAGTCTCCTGTCAAGCGACAGTGTGGCTTGCTCCTTGCTCATCTTGGCCGTCAGTAAGCTGTGAACCAGCGGAAATATGTATGCCCCTAATTCCGTGCTTACGCGGTTCCTCGGGCCCCCGTTGTTACTGTTCCATCCCGTCCGTTCATGCCGAGGTAGCTGTCAATCAATGACCCGTCATTTCCACGTGCTTGGGAGAGTAGTTCATCCCGTTTCTTTTCTGCATTCCTCCATCTGAGAAAAAAAAAACCGTCTCCACCAAGTATGGATATTTGTTTGGGGTTTGTTGCGATTGGCCCCGGTACGGACATGCTCTATACCCCTTATGGAAGGTCGACCTACCCAGAGCCTGTCCAAGTAGTATCCATGACTTCCGGATGAGACGTACGATCATGCCAGGGCTGGGAAAAAACCCCTCAGGAGAGACCTGGATCTAGATAGCACAGCGTCGCATCAAACTCTAGATCTAGGAAAGCGCCACTCCATCTTGGTTGTAGCCCCTGATAAACCACAATCCCTGCTTGCATCTCCCTCGCTTGGTCAGCGGCTGCTGACATAGATGTCCTCCTGCAAAGCCGGAGGGAGCCCTGCGCTAGGAACATTTTCCGGCCCTGCCGCATCTTGGCGAGCCTGGCGATGGCGTCAAGCGAGATGGAGCCCATGCAGCTGAAGAGAGGCATTTACGGCCCATGTCTCGCTTCTGGAGAGCTTCGCGAACTACGAGTGGAGAATGATCAAGATGCGATTGACCAGTTAAATGTTTAATATTATGGTTCTAATGCAATGCCACTCGGGCAGAAAAAGATGCGTTATGTACAATGACCAACTCACTAATGACCAACTCGAAGATGACCAACTCGATAATGACCAACTCGATAATGACCAACTCGCTACAAGTAGACGTAGCAGAAAGGACCGGCAAGGGTGCTCATCAGGTCCTTGATCTGCTTAGACTCGCCCGCCCAGCCAAAGTTCACATAGTCCTCAAAGGTGGTGGCGCTGCTGGCGGGAATGTCAAGAAAGGTGTTTGTGCCCATGAGGGCTGCCTTGCCGTACTGCCTCTCCTTGGGGCTCAGCATCTGCCAGATCCACCACACGCGGTCGATCATGGCGTGGTGCAGGTAAAAGGCAGGGTCGCCGGGGGAGGTGTAGACGTCGTTGCCCGGGTCGCCGCCGAGGGAGTAGTGCCCGCCGCCGTGGATGCCGATGTCGCCGGAGCCGGGGACGCCCTGCATCTGCATCTGGAAGTCGTGCACGTTCTCGGGCTTGAGGATGTTGCTGAGGATGGACGTCGCGTTGGAGTACCGCCTGTTGACGGCGTCGCCGAGGTCGCGCTTGAGGCAGCGCGGGTTGTACTCGAGGGGGTTGGGCCGGGACTCGATCTCGCCGCCGGGGAGGTCCAGGGCTGCGGGGCCGAGGTTGACCGACATGTCCTTGAAGGGGCCCGACTTGACGCAGCCGCCGCCGTGTCCGGTGGGGAGGTAGATCGGGGGAAGGCCGCTGCTGGCGCCGAGGACCACGTCGGGCCGGTCGGGGATGTACTCGCCGTCGCCCGACATGGAGTACTCGCTGCCGTCAAAGATGGACGACTTGGAGAGGCCGGTCACGGCGGTGATGGCCCAGTCCCAGTACTGAGAGGGTCAGCTGCATGGTCATGGACATCCAGGGGTGACTTACAGGCTGGGTTCCCTTGTATCCGCACTCATTCCGCAGGGCCTCCTCGTACAGCCAGGTAAAGTACCGATGCCAGACCAAAAAGTTGCCAGTGTAGTGGATGATCTGGGTCTGGTTGATATGCGTGGCAACCCAGTCGTCGTACCGGGTCTTTGCGCCGGGAGCAAAGGACGCGGGAGACTTGGCGGGCTTGGACTGGATGCACTTGACGGCGTCGATGTAGGCCTTCTTTTCGCTCTTGGAAAAGGTGTTCCTGGGTTGTCAGCACATGCAAGCAATATTGACTAGTGCTGGAGACTCACCATTCCCGTCGCACGCGGATGTTGCTCCAGTTGCAGGTGCTCCCGCGCTTGGCCTGCGTCTCGACAAACTCTTGGGCATTCTCGTAGGCAGAGGCGGCGAGGTCCTTGATCTCGTCAATGTTTGCCACCTCGGGCGCAGAAGCGTCGATGGTGGAGGCGGGGGCAGCCAAAACGCCGGCGGCGTTGAGGGCCAGGAGAGAGACGAGTCCGGCGCGCATGTTGTCAATCAATTAATGCGAAACAAGGATGATTGGAGCTGAGCGTGGTGGTGGCATTGCAGGTTACCGCGGATGCAAGAGGAGGATATATACTGCAGATTTCCCAGGGAGGTCCAAGAAGGCATTGTCATTTGCAATTCCGCATTTCAAAAGCTTCATCCCGGGCATCTCGGTCGAGAGCAACGTTGGCGGAGACGCAGAAGGGGGGGCCATGTCCAAGCCGGAGGGTTTCATCGGCAGGGGAGAGGGTAACCCTGCCGGAAGATACAGGCAGTGGATAACCCGGTAGATCCGATTCGAAAATCTGGAGTCTGGGGCATGGCGTGGTGGGCGGCGCAGCAGTGGCCATGTCAGGGGTGAGGCCGACGGTGTGTGGTTCATGTGTTTTTTTTCCATCGTGTACGAAGGTGGCTGCTTCAAGCTATCATCATCATCAACTAGATCAGTGGGCCGTTGGAAAGAGGCTCGAGCCATTGGATCGACTGTCTTTATAGTTGCTATAACATGATGCTGCTGCTGTTGGTCGACGCTGGCGGTTTGAGGTTTAATGTCAACGTTCACTCGACTCTCTCTCTTCAGCCCTCTGAGGATGGCCCAGCGAACGACGAGTGGCGCGCTGTGCCCCGGGCCCTGGCAGGTATAGGCGCATTGACCCAAGGGGCCTCTGCTTAGCGGCGCTACTAACGATGGGTCTGAAGGCTTCAGACCCAGCTGGGTTGGGATGATGATCCGGAAGTGTTCCGTGCCCGCCGTGGATCATCGTTAGCTGTCGTCCTGTGGAGTACCGGCCTTATCTGATTTGTCAAGCTGCCCGAAGGCCCACTAAAGGGGTCTGCCGCTTGGGCTATTTCCTTTGTAGAGAATCAAGGCTCTTTCAACCCTCCCTTGAGTGCTTGCAAACTGTGATGTGCGCTCTGTTCAACACACGTCCTGAGTTGCCCTGTGCAGAGTGTCGATCCTTTCTGACAGTGCAGGGAATTCCATCAAGCGTTCCACCCTCCTGGGAGCATGCCCAACAAGTCTGTTGGTTATATAAAAAGCAGAGAGGAACAATGCGTTGTCGACTGATTCCCGCGTCCTGCAGGATCTTACGACAGCGCACATGCCCTGGATCTCAAAAGGGTGCCGTACCCCCGTCGTTCGACTCAATCTGGGGGCCGTCATAGTAGCAGTGTTAATGATGCGCTCACTGTGAGTGCGGCTCAAGGCTCGGCTCCGCAGGACCCTGTTCTGGAAGCAGCTTGGGACGGATGCAATGCCCACATGCTCCTCTCTTTTCGGTGGCCAGGCTTTGCATCTGGTAATCGAACTTGGGAGGAAAAAGAGGTCAAAGCCTCTATTCCCTGTCGAACCCGTCTTCTTGGGAACGACCCCCTTCCCGCGTTGTTCCGTGTGTTCCCTTTTCTCATCCCCCTCCCCCCTTCTCGTTGCGCCCTTTGGCATTCCCAAGTCTTTTTTCATGTCTTTACGATGGATGTCCCCTCAAATCCAAACGAGAATGGAGCGACCGATATTCTCGCGGCGACCGTCTTTATCGTCACGTTAGCTACAATCACCGTCTTTGCTCGGTTATACGTGCGACTGTTGGTCATTCAGAATACAGGCTGGGATGTGAGTCTCGGCCCGCATGCGGCATCCCACAGATTTCCTTTTTCTTGATTCTTCATGTGCATCCCAACTAACTCTTACTCTAGGACTGGTTCATGGTCATGTCCCTCGCCTTGGCCTGGGGAGGCCAGGGAGCCATCTTTGGACAGCTCAGCCACGGCGCTGGAAGACACAAGGGCGATGTTGATCCCGAGGTGTACAAGGTCGGCATGAAGCTCAACTTTGTCAGCCAGCCCATCTTTCTCGTGGCCATCTGCGTTGTCAAGCTGTCTGTTGGCTGCGCCCTGTTGCGCATCGCCTCGACCAAGTTCTACCGCTACTTGATCCTCTCCATCATGGGGTTCATGGCCTTTTACACTGTCGGATGCTTCTTTGTATGTTTATCGTACCCATCTCTTCCTAGCATGTACTGACACCCCCAGACTCTCGTCTTCCAATGCTCCGACATCCGCGTCCTCTGGGACACCAGCGTCAAGTCGACCTGCTGGCCCAAGTCGACGCTCCAGGGCCTCTCGTACACAAACTCTGCGCTCAACATCGTCACCGACCTCTTGTTCGCCATCGTCATCCCCACGCCCATGCTCTGGAACCTCAACGTGCACTTCCGCACGAGGGTCACCCTCATCGGCATCCTGGGCCTGGGCGTGTTCGCCTGCGCCGCCGCCTTGGTCAAGCTCGGCTACGTGACAAACTACGGCAAGCAGGGCGACTGGCTCTGGGACTCTCGCAACATCACCATCTGGACCTGCCTGGAGCTCAACGTGGGTATCATTGCCGGCAGTCTGCCATGTCTGCGACCCATCTTTAGACGCTTCCTCGGCAGCACCTACGGCAAGAGCTCTAGAAAGACGCCGACGGCTGGTGCCACGGCCTATGGACGCGGCACACTCCGCAGCAGTAGCAACTGGCACACCCTGTCGAGCGGTCGGAGGGGCGATGACGAGACGAGCAGCCAAAAGGCCATCAACGCTGGCATCAACGAGTATGAGCTCCGCGACCGAATAGCGACGCCGGCTGGCGTCACAAACAAGACGACCATCCTGACAGATGTTGATGCCAAGTCGAGTGACGAGAGCGTGGACCGAATCGGCTTTAGCCAGCGGTACCCGCCAGGTATCACCAAGACGACGACCATGACGGTCGAGGTTGTCAAGTCGGACTCGGCGTCGTCTTGATGATGTGTATATTCTTTAATTACTTCTCTATCTTGTACATTTCTTGCCCTAGTGCCGCCACGTCCATGTTGGGTTATTACTGGCGCATCTAGACGGAAAGGCTTTTATTGACTGTCGATGGCACATACCCTCAGCCACGACATGCATTTTCTACCGTAGTATAGTTACCAGGCGATCTATTGTTGGTGATACTCTCTTTGGTTAAAGAAGTGTCACTGACATCTCTGCCGACGACCGGTTGTCGTCAAGATAAGCTTAATCATGAATGGAATGAAAATACCTAATTGTTCACCTTGCTCAGAGTTGAATTATGATGACATGTTGCTCCTGTGGGTAAAAATACCCACCTAATTATTAGGTAGCGTAACGGTTCTTTATGAACCTCATCCTAAGAATGAACTAATGCTGCACCTTTCGAAAGACAACCTCCTTCCTGCACAACCACCATGGAAATCATCTCCAGTCAGTATCACAACCACCAAGCAACCAAGCAAAAAAAAAATGACAAAAAAAGATCACGTCTTCTGACGTGGGCGAATCTCTCCCGCCGGGAATTGAACCCGGGTCTCAAGCGATTTGTCGTTTGTTGACAAGCTTGCATACTGACCACTATACTACGGAAGATGATGGTTGTTGAGCGACCATTGTAGCGAGTTCGTTGGAAGCGGCGAGCAGAATGGGTCCTATCAATGTAAGCCAAGAACTCACATTGTTTCTAGAAACTCCCTTTGACGGGTGAATTCAAGTGTGGACATGAACAATGGCCCCGTCCTGAAGGCGTAGGGGGTTATGCGCTACTGGCTTTCAAGTTGCAAGTCTGTCGACCATGTCCGGCTTCGATCCTTAAATAGCCAAATGCGCGATAGTCTTGAACTATGCGCGATTGCAGACATTGGAGGATGCGACAGAGGTTTGTGCTACTTTGCAATGGCAACAGTATCACCCTTCTAGGAGGCGCATACATTCTCTGTACTCCATGTGCTTTGGAACTGCTGTCCTAGCCTCTCCTTGCCAACAGTCCACGTTCAGTAACATGGTTTCCAAGATAAATCTTAATTCTCTCGGAGGATGCCTCGCCACAGAGTTCCCTATTCAGTCGAGAAAGCAGAACCGTCTTGTCTTTTCTACGCTGAGTAGTAAGACGACCCTCACTGAACCAGTCAAGTCTAATTCCTTCTTTCATACATAGATAGAGGCGATGTTCTTGAATACAGTTTCGAAATCAAAGCCCAGGATCCACTCGGCACTGTTCATGCTTCTTCAACGGCAAGTAAAGAGTGCCCCTTTTGGTAGTTTACCTCTGGCAAGGACTCAAGATCAACACGGTCGACTCTGTTTTAGTCCCAACTGTCCTAATTATATTTGAAGAGCCCTGTAGAGAAAACGAGGATGTCAAAGCCAGTTTGAGAGGGAACCCTCACCACGGAGAGTGCAGCATGATGCTTTTTTAGTACTCATTGGCATGTTCTAGTTCGGTTTCTAACCCAACTCTATTTTATCATCAGCGCCCAAAAACCAATATGTATATCTCTCATTGTATTTGCCTCTATGAAAACGCTCAATTTTTAGAAATCAGTCTGACCAACCTGCTCTTCCCCTTTGCGATAGCGCTCGTTGAGAGCTACCAAACAGCCGCACTATGGTCATTCGCATGCAATCCTGCGCAACAAGTGTTGGCATCTCACGCCGAGTTCTTGTTGCGCTTCTCGTATGCCCTGCGCCCCTGCTCCTTTAGTTGGGCGTCATCCGGCCTTGTGAGGTCAACCTGCGGCATGAGGAGGAATGCCAGGACAAAGGCAAGCGCTGCTACAGAAGCTCCGATGAGAAAAACAACTCGGAACCCCTTTCTGTACGCGGGGATGAGGACGGAACGAATTCTCTCCGCCTCATCCGACGAGACGGTGTCGAGGAATGTCTGCGGGTTGCCCAGCAGCGTCTTTGACTCTTTGCTGTCGAGGTCCAAGACGGACAGAGAGTTGGCGATGATGTTATTACTGGAATCTGTCAGTCATCATCATCTTGGGCCAAGGTATACCCACAGGACTGTGCCACAGACTGCCAATCCCAATGTCGATCCTAGGTTTCGTACGAAACTATGAGAATTGTCAGCGTAGTTCACGGCAATGAATATTCTCACTCGATATATACTTTCTGAACGATGTAACAACTGCCATGTCGCGTCTCTCGACTCCTGCTTGCGTGGCAATAAGAGCACTGTGGCTGTTAGTTTGACAGCCTATAATGCATGGACCAACCTACGGCTGCAGAGTATTTCCAACTCCTACTCCAATAAGGATGGAATACCCAATCTGCTTGCCCACGCCTGTGTGCTCGTCGAGAGTCGACATCAAGCCAAGTCCGACAGCCCAGCATAGCCATCCGAATAGGATACACTCGCGGTAGCGGCCTACCCAGTGCACCACGAGCCCCGACAGAGTACTGCTGACGGTCTGCAGGAGAGTGATTGGGAGCAGCATCGCACCCGCCTTGGTGGCCGAGTAGCCGTAGACGAGCTGGTAAAATGAAGGTACGTAGTAGACCTGCATGACAAAGTTCCAGCCGTTGATGGCCATGGTCAGGCAGGCCCCGTTGACGATCCTGGACTTGAAGATGTGCACTAAGCAGGTCAGAGATGATCTCAAGGATTAACACAGGGCTATACTTGCAAGGGATCAAGGGGTATCGAGGACCCTTCCACTGCCATAGGATAAAAGCCACCGAGACTGCCGTGCCGACTACCAATGTGGTGATGACTTGCACCGAATTCCAGGAATATTCGTTACCTCCCCACGTCAAACCCAAGATGACAACAGTCATTCCAGCCAGGGCGAGAAAGATGCCCAAAAAGTCGACAGCCTTGAGCTTCCTGTCCCAGGTCAGCCAAAACAGTCAGTCCTCAGGGGAGGGAACCAACAATCTCCAGTCCCCTTCCACCTTTTTCAACGGCATCGAAAACAAGACGCAAAAGGTGGTAAACAAAGTCAGCGGCAGCTGCATGCGAAAGATCCAACGCCACGAATCTTCAGACTTTGAAGAGAGGGCGCCGCCAATGACGGGACCAACACCATTGGCGATGGCCACAACCGCACCCTAGACACAAATCAGTCTCTCATCAAAACACTACATGGTCCTTCCACAGCTTACCAGGATGCCCTGGTACTTTCCCCTCTCCCGTAGGGGCACGACGTCGCTGACAATGAGCTGCGCGACAGTCATGAGACCGCCTCCTCCGATACCGGTGAAGGCGCGGAAGACGGTGAGCTGCAGCACGGACTGGGCAAGGGACGAGGCCAGGGAGCCGATGAAGAAGATTGCCAGGCCTGTCAGGAGGATAATCTTGCGGGACCAAATGTCGGAGAGACGTCCGTACATGAGCTGTCCGACTGTTGATGTTCTGGCAGCTGTCAGAAACGTGCTTGATGGATGAGTTGAGATACTCACATGAAGTAGCCGCTGGCTATCCATGAGACTTCGGCTGTTGAGCCGAGTGCGTTTCCGATTATGTACAAGCTGGTCGCCAGCATGGTCTGGTCCATGAGCGCCAGCAGGTCGACGCTTGCACATGCGAGAAAGATCTAGACGGGTCAATTGAATCCAGTTGATAGAGACAAAGACGACTCACCGTGATGATGGCCCTTTTGGGCACATAGTTTGTCTGCTCGTTGAACTGATGAACCTTGCCGTCATCGGAGCCTCCATCGACGACGATAGTCCTCGTCGAGCCGAGACTGTGGCTCATGACAGCCGTCTGATCTCCACGGGCAGCCATTGTATGTGAAGTCTGTTGCGAAAAGTTGAATTGAGACCAGACGGGCGGCTAGAGCAGCAGTAACGCCTTTATTCGAATGGTCGGACGCAAGGGACGCACGGAGGTACCTTGATGCCAAACACCAAGACCACGCCCGATGCATCTCCTATTTCGCAATCTGCTTACCTATGCGATCGACATGATGACGAGAACCCGTTTGGCTGGGGGAGTACACCGCTTCCCAACTACCGAGCAACTACCGTGCGCCGTCTCGTAGCAATGTCATACAGCAACAGTAGTTTGGGCCCTTGTTTGGACTAGGATTGTTGCATTCCCGTCAAAATCTCGCTATTTTACCTTAAAATTGGCCGGGCCCAAAGCGACGTCGTCGATCCCCGAAGATCGGAGGTGGGCTGCGAGTCTAATTGCGCCGTTGATGCTGATATTGGCACTATTTGAGTTGATTTGAGAGAATACGCCATCAACATGCTCATTGACATTATTTGTCACTTCTTGATCTTCACCCTCATCGCAGCTTTTCTCACAACTTGAGGCTCACGATGCAAACCTCCAATGACGCCAAGCACGTCAGCAAGACTTTCCGAGTCCATCAAGGTCCTGTCTAGAACCATTAAACCGGATCCGACCTCCACTCGGGAATCCCCTTAACTATCAGGGTCGGTCAGGGGCAGGGGAGCTTCGCAGCCCACGCCGTGGATTAAAGCCAAGTTGCACGAGAGGCCATGCATTGCAAATCATTATGCAAGACGGAGGACATCCCGCGGCTTGTGTTTCGCCTGCTCCTATGCTGATGATGCTTACCACCTTGATGGACATCAGCCACCGCGTCGTCTCCCACCCTGCTCTCCCCAAGAGAGTGGTCGAGTGAAGCGATCATGACCTCTTTGAGTTGACGCTGCAAACAAGGTTACTTCCAAATAGAGCCGAGTGCCCATCTAGTGAAACCTCGAGAGCTGATCTCTCTTATACACTACACTGCAAACCCCCATCCTGCCTCGTGCCCGGTCTGACCAACGCATCCACCTCGGTTTCCCGTTGAACGAACGATGATCTTAGCGCCGAAAATGTCGGGTGGTGGGCCGTTGACGCTCTGATTGGCATACAAGAGCTCGTTCCAAGGGAACAGTGTGTTGTTCATTGCCAGACATCCCACGCTTTGTATGCAGAGACCGAGCGATTTTCACTGCAACCGAGAGATTCATCTGAAGGAAAAAAGAGGAGCGCCGTACTGCTTTATAGTGCTGAGATTGCCGTATATATAGCCTTCCCTTTCTCTTCCCCTCCAAACTCTATCCGAGGTCATACTTCTCATACTTCACCATGGCAAGCCCAAATCCCCTCAACGTGTACAAAGGCCCCGACTCTGTCAAGCAGTATTTCGACCCGGAATCGTCGCCCCCACTCCCTCTCGTCGAGATCCCCGACTGCCTCAACCCCTTCCGCCAAGATGGAGTCCGCATCTACGCCAAGATGATGACGATGCATCCCGCCAACAACGTGAAAGCCATGCCAGGTACGGTCTCTAGCCCCTTTGTCTGTATGTCTTGCTAACGATGCCAGCTCTCAACCTATTGCAAAAATGCGTGGTGCCGGGGCAGACAAAGACGGTGGTGGAATACAGCTCGGGCTCGACGGTGCTGTCCATGTCGTTGATATCCCGCGCCATCCACGACATTGATGACGTGAGGGCGTTTCTGAGCAACAAGACGAGCGCGGCAAAGTTGCGCCTGATGCAGTTTTTCGGCATTGACATGTGAGTTGTTGATAGTCAGACGTTGGCGGATATTGTCTTGCTCACATCTCCAGTACACTCTTTGGTGGTCCATCTCAGCCGGAACCTATCGACGAGCGCGGCGGTATCAGGGCAGCACAGAGACTTGCCAACGAGTCAGAGGCCGTCATCAACCCCAACCAGTATGAGAACGACTTGGTAAGTTGAGGATTCGGGCACTGAGAACACACTAACCTCGACCAGAACTGGAATGCCCACGTTAGGTGGACTGGGCCTCAGATTTTCAAGCAGCTGCCCGAGATCAACCTGATCTGCGCAGGGATGGGTACCTCGGGTACGTTTGGTGTCGAGATGCTTCCAGCAGTTGCTAATAGGACCAGGAACCGTGACTGGACTGGGCACGTATTTCAAAGAAGCCAAGCCTTCCGTCTATCGACTAGGGTAAGTACTTCCGCTCGTCACAAATTCAACTTGGCTCACCTTTCCCAGAATCTGCACTGCGCCAGGTGACCGCGTACCCGGCCCACGATCATTCGCCCTCATGGCACCCGTCGAGTTCCCCTGGAAGCAGGCCATCGACCACATTGAAGAGGTTGACTCTCACAACTCTTTTTCCTTGTCCCTCGATCTCTGCCGGCAAGGCATCGTTTCCGGTCCCTCGTCTGGGTTCAACCTCCAAGGCCTTTTCCAGTTCCTCGAGAAGCGAAAAGCTGAGGGCACTCTTGCTGACCTGGCAGGCCCAGGCGGCACCGTGCACTGTGTGTTCCTGTGCTGCGATCTACCGTACCAGTACATTAACGAGTACTTTGATAAGCTGGGGACAGCTACTTTCCGTCTATCAAGAACGAGGTGTGTAATAACATGCAATATTTGAATATTGGCTTACGAAAACAGAATCTCCTCAAGTCAGACCTCTACCGATATGACGAAAAGTGGGAGAGACCGGCTTCAGAGGCTCTCGACGCCTTCTTCGACATTGACCGAGGCGCCTTGCTCAACATGGTAGCCACCGACCCCAAGAGCGAATCCATGGGTGCATTCGAGCTGCAGAGCATGCTGCGCCCTCGTCAAGACGCCGTAGTCATCGATCTCCGGCAACCAAGTGACTTTGTGGCCTTTCACCTTCCAGGCTCCGTCAACATCCCCTTCACCCAGCAATCCACACCGAGTCCCTTTTTCGACGCAAAGATCCTCGAGAATCTGTGGCAAAGACTGGAAAACACGTTTAAGGCGCCAAGCCCAGAGATCCAGGAACTCCTCCAGGACAAGCGAATCCTGCTCACATGTTACGACGGAGACAGCGCGCGTGTGGCCACCAGTGTTTTGCGGGCCAAGGGTTACGAGGCGGACAGCATAAGAGGGGGCTTCACGGCGCTGAGCAAGATGCGGCAGAGTTCGAGTCAAGTTGCTCTGGATGGAAGCCGTGAGACCTCGCCGTGGATGGAGTTGAGTCAGGAGGCTTATGGGATCCAGTCTGCTCCGGTTTCGCTGTGAGGACGAGGGAGGGGTTGGTATTCACAAGGACTAGAATGGTAGACGGAAAGGAATCTTAAATGGTACATGGGGTGGTTACACGACGGCATGGCAGACGAGACATATATGACATATTTTTGCATCACACACAAGGCGCCTTTCCAGCTCGTAACGTGGTATGTTGTACCTATCAAAAGTCGCAGCTACCCCTTTTCGTCTCGTCTTTAACTGGTTTTGTCACAGAAACCATGCATTCCCTCAGTTGAGCCATGACAATGAACTGGCTGGATACTTCTTTCGGATCCAGTCAATGTCCAGCATGACTACCACGTTTCGTCGTCCTCGCACGAGTCTCCAAACTGGTTGACAAACGTGGAGGAGAAAAAACAACAACGAGGGTTTGTACTATTCTGGTTCTACCTGCTCATGGCCGGCCTGGACAGGACTGAGGTGGACAACCGGGGGCCGGAGATGAGCGTTTCCTCTGGCCTAATCCTTAGGAGGGTATGGCTCTGCGCCTTCCTCGTTTCATATGCCCTTCAACACTAGCGAACGACTCGTGAACATCAAAAATATGGCTAACAAGCCAAAAAGCAGATCTCATTGAGCTCGTTGAGCTCGTTCTGGTCCCATGCGTAATCTGGGAATCGAACCCAGGGCTCCCCGACGTTGCTCGGATGGCAACGGAGAATTTTACCACTAAACCAATTACGCTTGTGATTTGATGGTGCTGAGAGGCCAGAATTGCCCTTACAGAGGATGCCACGCGATTATGACGCAACGATGGCCTCTCGATTGATCTGCCCTCGTTGAGACCTCGGCCTGTGCTGGACTAGCCATGAAAGCGTACTCGTGAGTTGTCGGGGTAAGCAGAAAGCTTGCGGTGGTGGTCACTAGTGTGCCGTCGGCTTTGGAACGGGAACTGGCTGGATTGCCGAAGCGAGTTTCCATTTTTCTAAAGCATTCCCTTTGCAAAGTAGCGCTCTTTCATAGTTGAGCACTTGAGCTCGTTGTAATGAACTCAGTCTGGGTTAGTTGTGGAGGAAGGCAAGGGGGAATTGACTGAGGCTCTCAGACAAACCGAACGGGACTCTTTCCTCGGCAGTGAAAGCGTCCTTGGATGGTACAGCCGACAACAGAGTTGGACAATATGCGAACATGTCGGGTTGATTGGCTCTATTGCAATATCTATACGTGAAGGTCACCAAATGAAAGTCACCAAACGAAACTTCAGACTATTAAACTTGCCTAGCATAGATTCTTTTGAGATTTTACATTTACCAAGCCCGGTGAAACTCATTTAGGGTGAAGAGGCTGATGATATCGCGAATGAGGGAGCATTTGACCCGATTCACATGATTCCCAGTTTCCCACTGCAACCCATCAGCCGGCCAGTCTGATATCTAGCGGAGGACGAGAAGAGTCACGAAAGTAGGGAACATGATGGAACAATTGTTGGAAGGCAGCTGAAATACGTCATCCAGCCACGGCTCCTCGCAGACAGCATTCGATGGATTTCCAGAAGCGGCATCTCAAACCAACAAGACGCCCAAAGTAAAAAGACACAGCCTCACTTCTTCCCTCGGCAACATATCTTCTTCCACGAGCTCTAGAAGAAGCCAAACCAGAATAAACCCGGCCCGAGCGGCTACAAATGCAGCTGCTCGCTTCGTTCCCGAGAAATCTTGCCGCCACCGTACGTGCTGGCGGCTCACAGTGAATTCTGGGTAGGCATTTGTCACTAAAAGTCCCAGCTTCCTGGAATCCTTCCATCTGGTGATTAGTCGGGCGAGTGGCGTCAAGGTTGTTCTGCGGTGGGGAGTCTGGAACTGCCGTGCTGGCGTCAAAGCTCTTGGAAAAGAGCTGGCATGGGTGTTGCTATCCAGGCGCTCTTGCGGGCATGTTATTAGAGTTCAACTAGCCGAGAGTTGGAGATTGCATACCGCTCAGGCCTGTGAATAGGAACCCCGAGAGATTGAAGAACCGCTGTCTGTTTTGGGTAGATAATCACTGCTAATATCCCCTTGATATCAATCCTGTTTCTCCCCTCAAAGCGTAGCGCCATGGTCAAGCACGAGAACCCCGTGGACCATTCCGCGTTCCTGCATGTCAGGGTCCCCCCAGCTCTTTAGCCGGCTCACGGACCACTCGGTTGTCAATCAATTGACAAAAGCCCCGCGGGAACGCTCCCCCGGTGTGGAATGGTGGCACCGTTTGGCTGACGTACCCCAAAGACGAGATACCTTTTTGTTGAGCCATGTCTCGTCTCGGGCCAATGGTTTGTTTGGATCTGCGCCAGGTGCACTTTTTGCGGGAATTTCGGGAGTCTTGGATGCTGGTTCTCTGGGTTGCTTTGACCTCTTTGATCGTCTGATTTCTTCGATAGTTCATGGGTGCTAATGTTGGATACACGACCGTGAGTGCGTCTTCCGAGACCTGTCGGCAACTGCTGGGCATCGTTGACTTGGTACAAGGCCTGAGAGATGGGGACAGAGCCCGCAGCTAGCAGTAACGACCGCAGCCTTGGATGTTTGCCCTCCCCGAGCGCTCGGGCGCCATGCAGCTCTCAGCCACAGCCTGGGCAAACATGTCGAGAACGGCATAGCTGGCTCAGCCTGCCTCAGAGTTTGGCGCTATCACAATGACGTCCCGCAACTCAATGCCCTCGAGGCGGGGCCTAGAATGTCGATTGAGGGGGCAACAGGAGCTCGATGAAGGGTATATATAAGTATCACCGGTGGATCCGGGCTGCCACTGTCTTGCATACCCTTCATCGCTCTCCATTGATACATCCGCCAAAATGTCTGTTAGCGACGTCGACAAGCAGCTCTGGCTGGCCTACTGCAAGGTGGTGCAGAACGCCGTTGGTGGCCTCCCCGGCCACAAGCCCGCTCTGTTCTTCACCAAGCAGGCCCAGAAGGCGCCGGTTGCGTCGCAGACGATTGACCCTTCGTATACCAACTACGGCATCAATGCCATTATCAACAATCTCCTGCAGACCAACGACCTCTTCTTTGACCCTTCGCACCACAAGACCTATATCCATTGTCTGCTCGAGTAAGTGACGTCCTGGCCTGTGTATCGATGACGCTTATGCAGAATAGGTACCTCTTATCAGTCAAAGTAGTATGTTTACCAATCGGCACAAGCATTCCCTTCTCACAGACCACAGGGCGAAGACAGTCCAGCCATGCAAGCCCGGATAGACATGACCAGCAAGGACTTTACCAGCGCCCTCGACAAAGCCCTGGAAGAGCGCGATCGAGCTTTGGAAGCTTTCGAGCAGGAGGAGGGCTTTGGCATGACGGGCGAGGAGGACTTTTCCCAGTGGTGGCCGGCCAACGCCCCTTCGTATGCAGCTGCCAAGCAGGCCGTCGAGGCCGCCGCCCAGGCCTACCAAGCTTCCCTGGCTGAAGCTGGCGGGCCTGCAGCGAGCCTCCTGGCCAAGGACTTTAATCAGATCGTGCAGGCTTTGATCGGAGGGAATTCAGTCCCGGGGTAGGGTTCCCCTCTCTTTCACCCTACCCACATCGTATTGACAGCAGTACAGCATCACTATGCCGGCCTGCCACGCCTCGGCCGAGATCGCCAGGGGCCTTCTCAACAAGGACCGCACGCCGCACGCCATCACGTACGTCCCCGAGTTCAGCTCGCACGAGTACACGTACCAGATCGAGCACTGGCTCAACGGCGTCGGCGACGGGGACTCGTCGACGCGCATCGGCGTCTCGGACGGGCAGAGCGTCGACGAGTCCGGCTTTGGGCATGCCGCCACCGACGGCTTCTCCTACGGTCCCTGGATCTCGTTTGCCACTGCCGAGGGGAGCTCTGAGGAGGTTGGTGTTTCTCACGATGGTGTGGATGCCGAGAATGGCCTCGACGTTCAGTTCTCGTATGATGAGATTCAGACCATTGCCGTTCCTGCCGGTCAATGGTGAGTCCTCCAGTGAAACCTCTTTGATAACGCCCCCTGACGCCTTGCAGGAACGTCCCTAGCCCCGGACGGCGCTACCAGCTCAAGACCAACGCGTCCCAGGAGTCGCGGAACCTCGCCTTCCCAGACTACCTAGTAGTCGTGCGGAACCTCGGTTTCAAGGTCGGCGTGCAGGACGACACGCTGGCTCGGCAGATTGACGAAAAGTACGAGCAGGCCAAGGCGGCGGGCGGCGTCGTGCGTGTTCTGGGCATCCCCGCCACGCCCGATGGAAGCCCCGAGGAGGCGACCGAGGGGGCCGCTCACTTTGCCGAGTGGGACTCGGGCAGCGGTGTCTTGTCTGTGAAGCCGACCGCCGACGCGGGATTCGCCTCGGTGGTGGCACTTGTTGGGGAGCTCAACATTAGCTAGTGGTTCACGAACGTGTCTGGCGTCCTCGATAGCGTCATTAGCATGGACGTGTCTGGAGTTTGGGACGTAGGCATATTTCTGGTTTGATTCTTTGCTCGTGAGGGAGTGGTATAGTCTATAACGAGTCAACATGGCTGGTATATATAATGGAGGAAATGCATTCAAGTCGTCATTCTCATCAGCCAGTCCTTGATCAGCTCCATAGCACGTCGTTCATCTCCTCAAACAGATTTGCTGCCCAGATCGGATCATACTCCCATGAACTCCGAAGCACTCTTGCCGTCTCCACGGCTTGGGCATCCGGCATTGGGGAATCCTGCTGGAAGCCTCAGCGTTTGTGTCACCGTCTTGTGCCTTGTCGTCCAGTTCGACAACCCTGGAGCTGTTGGTAGCCCGGGCTGTAGCGCCTGATGTGCCCAGCATAGTCGAGGAAAGGCCATGAACAGGCCCCAGGGTAAGCCGCTTCGTCCCCTGGAGGATATAAGACGGAAGATCCGCCTCGGTGGGAGGCTTGCCGGTGACGAGGGCATAGTCGAGGGATAAACGGAGACGCATGTATAGACGCGTCACAAATATCTCGTCCCAACGTCTCCCCATCTTGGAGCCAGAGGTCCGACTGTCCCCGCTCGATGCTCTGGCGTGGCCTGACCCTGGTAGTTGCAACGGCGCCGAGTGCAGGATCTGGGAGATGAGCCTGCTGATGTCCTCTGCGCCTTCGAATCGTTTGCTGCATAAATGCATCGCGTGCGCGTGATAGCGCGTGAGGGACCGTTCAGACTCGGTCTGGGTATCGTCTGACGAGATTTTGTCGTCCAGTGAACTCAGCATGAGGGGAAAAGCGATGTACGCTATACTATCGACAAGGTTAGTAAACTCTTACTTGAGGAGGGAGGTTGGCATACACAGATATAGGGAGATGCTGCGTCAGGCCCTGTTTGACAATCAGCCGAACCAGCCTTGTCGTCTCTGTCGTTGCACGGCTCAGCTCCTCCCCGATACTCTTCAACGCCGAGCCATCGAGGATGGTGACCCCCTTCTGCATCCGTTCGATGACCAAGGCCTCGTGGTTGCCCAGTGCTATTTGAGCGGCGCTGCTGGTAGTTAGACTGTGAACAGTGAGGCGTCGGCTGACTTACTGGGCATAGATGTAAATCAAACTTGAAAACAAAGTCAGGGACCGATGAGTGTGGCCATCCCCGAGAAACACATAAAAGGCGGCCTCGGCATCCTCCTTCCACCGCGCCAGCCGGGATCTCGCTGTCCTCGTCTGCGATAGCGTGGCCTCGAAGTGATCGAGAGAGTAGGTTGGATCAAACGAGCTCGGGCCGTAGGTGAGCGCGAGCACCTCGGTCAAGAGGACTCCCAGTCGGCACTGGAATGTCAGGATGTCCGTCAGGTGTCGCTTGGTCTTGGGGTCATAGACAAACGACTGGTGGGCCTCGTCCCTCAGATCATCCTGGGTGATGAGCTCGAGCTGGACGTTGAAGCTGGAAGGGGTTATCTGCAGAGGCTTCCGCAGCCCAAGAGTCAAGACCCTGTCCCTCCAGTACAGAGACCACCAGAGCCTCTTGTTGCGCCTCTTGAGAGCGGTGCTCGAGCCGGGGGCCTGAAAGGTGTGCGTCTGGGCGACGATGGCATTCTGGATGCCCATGCTGAGCCAGAGGCTTCCGGCGTGCGGCTCGGCGGCCGAGAACTGAAACGTCAGCAGCAAGGCCGCCTGGGCCTTTGTGAAGGGGTCGGTCTCAACTCCAAAGTCGAAGAGGAGCTTGGCTCGCCGGTAAAATATGCCCCGCGCAACCTTTACCCCGGAGTATCCGGCATTCTTGAGGACTGCGGGCGATACAAACTGGGCCGTATGTCAGTGGCTTGAAGCGGAAACGAGTGATGGGGCCTCACGGCAGAACTCGCAAACAGCATCGCCTGGAGCAGGAGAAGCGACATGGTCTTTTCCCTGCCGGAACGCCGGTCTCGGCCCAGGTACATGGACCAGAACTCTCCCTCGTCAATCAAGGGATAGCAGGGATGGATATACAAAAAGTACTGGTGGACAAACTCTTCCTGGATGGGGCGCAGGGGTAGGTGGAAGCACCCGTTGAGCTCGAGGAACTGGACATCCTGCTCGGGCAGGCCGGACAGATCGTCGAGGGCCAGGAAGGGGTAGCTCGAGAAGAGGGCCTCTGACTGGCAAAAGGGAGCTCTGGACCTGGGGTCCGACATGATGCTTGGCGAGCTGGATCGGATGCACAAAGCTGTGGGCAGTCTGTGGGCTGTGGTGAAAGCCGAGGCTCGGCACACGTGCAGCTCGTAGCAGATGACCCACACTGTGACCGGGAATGGGTTCTCTGGGGGCCACAAAGCAGATATCGTCACAATCAGGAATAAAGAACAAGTTCTCTGAGAGGAAGCTGGGGCGGCTGCTCTCATGCGAACGAGATCCACCCCCGCAATTTCTCTCTGCTCGGCTATTCGAGCTTCTCGGTCCGGCAATGGTCCGCAATGCGGGGGCGACCGCGAAGCTGTTGCGACGGACAAAGGGCGATGTGACGGAGGTGAGAGACGAGCGTTGACCGATCGGCCCATTTGTTAGGTATAGATTCAGACCAAGAGGAAAACGGCACACGGAAACAAGATGGCCCTAAACTCTTCCCAAGACGTTGTATCTTTGTGATAGGATGGTATAAGAAAAATCAAGTAAATATTCAAAGGTTTGCCTCTTTTATAGCATTATTTACTTACAAATTGATTATTTTAGGGCTCCTCCTGCATAACCTCATCCTGAGGCCAGCCCATGTTTTCCATTAACCGCGAGCCAGACACGCGAGTGGAAAAGGGCACCTGGATCTGCCAAGCAATGAATCAAAGAGGGCGGAAGACAAGGACTGAAGAACCAGAGGAGAGGGGAGGGGAAGATAAAGAGAGTAAAAAAAAGAATGCAAAAAAGAAGCGAGGTCGATCGGGTTCGAACCGATGTCCCCGAGGTCATTCGCACAGTGCGCATCTCGCTTACGCACTGTAGGACCATCTGAGGCCATCAAGGTCCAAGATATTTTGGGCCCGAGACATCATGTCATCTGTCTACCATCAGAGTCGAATTTTCCATCGTGTCCGAGGGTGGCTGCTTCAAGCCGTCATCATCAACATAAAAAGTCACCCTACCTATCTACCATCATCACGCTCTTTTCCATCACATTCTCCACGAGCCGAGTCGCCTGTAACCCCTCAACAATGAGCATCCATCTCGCCTGGCCGCAGCCATCGAAGCTCAGACAGAGCAGCATCGACAACACCACGAGCAGCAAAATCAGCGGCTATCTGAGCTGATATCGCTGGTGGAAACCCGGAATGCTGAGACACGACAGCAGCGCGAAGATGTCGCCGAGTTTCGGCACCAGATCATTGCACGACAGCATAACATCCCGGACGCGATCCAATCTTTGCAACAAATCATTCGAACCAACTCCCAAGACATCAGCAGATCAATGCGATCGATTGAGCGGCGCTCCGATACCACTCAACAGGCTGTAGCTGGCCTCTCAGAAAACTGTCGTCGAATTTCGGAGTCAACGGCAACCCTGCTCAACAACCAAAACGACGATCGGGCCTCCCGCCCTGCAGACCTCGAGGCAGAGGCTCTCAGAACCACTGCTATTACGGTGATAGCCAGTGCCTTGGGCGTACTGGGATTCGACATCACGGCGCTCTACTCAACAGATATGGAACCGGGTTTGTCTTTGCATTTCTATGCCTGGTGCTTGGCTGCGTGGTTCTTCATACTCATAACCGGCAACTACAGGCCACCTAGCGGCAGGCATCGATTACAGTCGCAAGTTTTTGCCTGGTGATGGGCGCCCTTGAAAGCGTGACTGACTTAACAACGGGCGGCCGTCCCTATGGCTTTGAGACATGCTCGAGGAAAGTCAACGTCATGCCAATGCAGGTATAGACTGCAGGACAGGAGCTTGGCCGGCAGGGATGTTGAGAAGGATGGAACTGTTTCGATGGGGCCCATACATGGGCTTGAAAAGGGTCTAAATGATTGACGAAGACGCCGACGGCTCATGTACGGTACATCGCCACGTGATTGCAGACAGAAAGCGCTCTAGCTAGAACGACTGAACAAAGATATAAGTTCTGATGAAAGTCACGGCTCTGGGCCTTTGCCCTTCCTGTATTTCCAGGACCAGCGAGCTTGCTCGATCTCGGTCGTCTTTATCCATCAGCTGGTTGATTCCCACGGGGTAAGAAGAGAGTGACCCGGATACCTAAACTAGTGAGGATTTGAGGATAAGATAGTAAAATAAGAGTATAATTTAGGGAAAAAAAAATAAACAATTAAAATACATTATTAGCCTTTTAATTACTTAATTTATTAAATTCTTCTAGAACAATACTTATCCCTTAGTCTAAGAAGAGCATAAGAAGTTACTCTATGAGGCAGAGATGCTCTTTTGTATGGGTTGGTGTCCGGATTATTCTCCCTACCCCGTGCCCCCTTAACCTTCTCGGGCCCCATGTCATCGTCTGGCATCACGAATGACTCGCTTCGCATTCCCTCATCATCCAAACTCATTGTGTCCCCGAATTCCTCCTGGTCATCCTCGGGAACCTCGGACAAGGACAACTGGCTCCGCTTTCCTCGTCTCCCCCCAGCCCCGTCGGACTCACTCTCTCTGTGTCGCCGCTCCCGCTTCTCGACCTGAGCCTGGTGCTGCTCCACTTCCTTCAACCTGCGTTCATATTCATTGAGCTTCTTCTTGCTCTCATCCAAAGCTTCGCATAGCTGCGCAACCAGCGTGGGAAGATGAGCGTGCTGATCTATAGGCCGACGGTGGTACTTCAGGTCAGTGGACACGTCCCAGCCATATCGGTCGTCGAGGGCCTTGACGATGGGCGAAAAAAGGCCGTTCTTGGTGCGGTCACTGTCGACTACGTGCAGGTCATCCTCTCTGCTCGACACCCAAATGCCAATGCACAGACTGAGGACGGTGACGCGTTTGCACATTCCTTCCCAAGATCGACCCGAGAGCTTCTTACGAAGGCCGTCACAAAGCTCGCCGTTGCATTTTGTCATGTGATGAAGGAGCACCGGGAGCGCCATCGCCTGGCTGGTTCTCCAATCCATTCTTCTGTGCGTTACTCTTCGCCGTTTTTGAGGCTTCATGGTTCAGTCACTGATTTTGTCATAGTTTCGCGGAGAGTACGAGAGAAAGGTAGAGGAGAGATACCGCATTATCTGTGCCCACCCGATCACGGCTTGTCACCCCTTGCCTGTTACATACTCATCATGGCTAACATTTCATCTCCTTCAAGCCCAGGAACGATCTGTGTCCCATCCCTCCCCCTCGCCTCATGAGAACCGACAAGGGGTCCAGGCGCTGGGCCTTCTTCATTCGAAACTTTTCTCGCGACATCCGACGTGCGATTCAGGCGAGCGGTGCAAGCGAGCGCGTTGTCAAGGCAGTCATTTCGGAGCTGCCATTGAAGGCTCGTACCCGGGCACACGATGCTGGATTGGCCACGGTCGCTGCGTTGGCGGGACTTAATGCCCCTACAGCCGACCAATCGTAAGATCAGTTAATATTCTGGTATGGTTCGCCCAGCTTTGGTCTCAGGTGTCGTGGGGCGAGGTGTCATGGGGATTTGATGGCCGTTTGGTGAAGGCAAGGGGAGGGACACGATAGTGATGGTCGGCTTGGCCTGGCTTGGCTCGTCGCGATGGCCTCGCTTTCTGGCTCTTGGGCTGCTGGACATACCTTCTGGCGGCCTTACCAGACCGCCGTAGTAGCCAAAGAGAATTTTGTTCACAAATCTTCATGCCCTCACTGTGAAAGCAAACCCTGAAGCTATGACACAGCCATTTCGTGTGCTCACCTTTCGTCAGCGTTCCCTAGGCCAAGACAAAGAAAAAGTGGTTTCGATGAAACGACACCGGTCGTATTCGAACCGATGCTCCTGAAGGAGCTGGATTTTACCAAGTTCTGTGACGTGGGTTCAATCGAAGTCTGGCACTCGCATTCAGGCTTCATCCACGCAGCGATTTTCGTAGAATCAAGCCTGAGAGCAACATGGTTTACACAACTGCCTCCCTCCGCTTGCAACGGGATATATGCTGCCTCCCGTGTTGCCACGCATCATCCCTCCGCCACCGAAACGGTGGGTACCTCCCGGACCGGCCGACTGGCAGCAACGGGACGCCATCATGGAGGAACTGGATCCACGACGTGACTAATTTCACCCACCACTGAATCCTACACCATCTGGGCCTGAATGAGAGCTGTCTGGTCGCTGGGGACCTGGGGCAGTTGAAGGAGCTGGCGACGGACAAAGATCAGAGCTTCCCTGTCAAACCTCAATCTCTACGAGCCGCTGTGCTCAAAGAGACAGCTAGTAAGCTCTTACGTCTGTCTCTTTATTCATGGCGGACCTTTTGCATCCTTTCCTGCTATCGACTCTATCCCAGGTGGTTCACAATCGCATCCGAACCCCAGGCCCGCCCCGTTCACGGATGTGGATGTGGGTGTGTGGGTGGGAGTGACAGCGGCATTTCTACTTTTGTTCCAGGTATATGCCAAAATATTTTGCGTCCGTGCTATCAAAACCGGGCGCTGTGGCGGAGTGGTTGTAAGTTTCCCAACGGTTCGAAGACGTCCTGCATTGCACTGACCAAGCAAAGAACGCGCCAGACTTGAAATCTGGTTCCTTCGGGAGCATCGGTTCGAACCCGATCGGCGTCGGTCATTATTTTTTTTGTCCTGCTCAGACAAGGCTGCTGGTTTGGTTGTCAAGGGCGACGAGGTTGAACCTGGGCTGGACCGTCACGGACGCAATGCTAGAGCGGCGGCTCTGTCACGGTGTCGTCGACACATGTACGAGACCAGCCACATAGGTATCTAGGTCACGCACAGTTGCGCAAGATGGATGATAAACGTTGATTTCTAGCGCAACAACAATACTTCCTGGTCCGGTCAATTCAAGCAACAACCCCTACACCTCCGCGGAATTCTCTGGTAGCCCGCCCTCCTCCAGGACTCTGACTTCGTACCCGCTCGCCTTGACATCTCGTAGAAGCCTCTCCATTGGTGTGGCATAGGTGATGTCTACCCCGTCGCGGTCTTCCCTCTTGTTCCCGGCAGTGATCATGCCGGCGATGCGACCATGGAGGTCAAAGACGCACGCGCCTGAGTCTCCAGGCTTCGAAAAGGCCCCGTCCTCCTTAACACTGACGATGCACCACTCTTCGGAGATCCACTCCCGGCCCCCAAAGGGTCGTCTCACGACGGATTTGATCTCATTTGAACACCCCAATGTGAGATACGTTTTGCAACCCAGCTTCGCGACTGTAAGGCCCGGCATGAAACCCACGTTGGGCGGAGTCATCAAGCCCGCCTCGGCCACAATGCCCCGTAGGCTCAGTTCCTTCCCCTTAGTGAAAAGCCCCAAGTTTATGTTTGGCTGCATGTTTCGGGCGGCTTCGTCAATCTCCTCGGGCAAAGAGCCCATGAGTATCCGGTTTTTGAGCGCGCCCAAGGGCTGCTCGAGCTTGTCCGGGCGGGAAGTGGGCTGGTTGGGGCAGCGAGGGTGCGATGGCTGCAGGAACGAGACTGTAGACTCTCTCATCTCGCATTCCACGTCGTGGAGGTTGGCTTGTTCAAGCAGCATCTTGCACCTTAGGACTATGGCCGACCCAGTTTCGAAGGAGACGGCGCCGGGGTTGACAGAAATCATCACAACGACGGGGAGAGGATCCTCGGCGTAGCCCATCCGAAGGATATCAACGGCGGTCCAGTCGACCCCGTCCAGTGTTTCTAGGATCAAAGCCTTGAGGGAACCCTCGGCGGAGGAGCCATTCCAAAGTCCAACGATGCCATGGGGCCAAGCTGCGCGAGCTCCTTGCGGGGGTACCAGAACGGGTCGGGCGGGATAGCCCACGGCGTGACGCTGGACCGAGCGACCAGTTGCGGACGGGAAGGAAGCCCGTGGTAGTAGTGATCTCTGTCTTCCTAGCTGGGCGGCTCCATGGATCGCGGTGACGGGCAGGGCGGTGCTGTGGGAGCTGAATGCGAAACTGGGTCTTGGAGGTAGGTAGGGAGCGCCCTTCTGGCAGAGCAGGTGGGGAACTGGCCGATCTATTTATGCTGTCAGGCACCGTTAAGCCCAGCCCAGAAGCAATAACAAACCTTAATGGGAGTTCGGCTGGATCGATGTTCAAGGTTCCGCTGAGGGTGGCCGCCTGCGTTGGAAACAAGGCAAAGGCCAAGAGTCGTGACTTTTATCGATACGTAGGGTTAGGCTTTGTAAGGAAGACGATCTGGTGCTGAAGAAGTGGTCTATTGCTTGTCGCGATGATGAAAGAAGAGAGTTCCATGTGTTTGTTTGGGTGCCAAAAGCCGCCCGCCACTGCGCTTTCAGTTGGGGGCATGTTTGCCCGGAAGATACCGTCATAAAATCTTCCTAAAACGCCAGAATATTGCATAAGGCATAAGAATTAATACTAAATTAATAATAATATTTTAGTAATTTTATAACTGATTTTAGTTATTTCTCTTAAGTCTTATTTAAATTTCAAAATATTTTATATAAATCCTAGCCTAATATATGTAATATTTTCCCTTAACTGTGCCCTTTTTGCCGCCACGAATGTCGGTCTAGCTCACTCATAGTGTCAAAGCCTCAAAGGGCGTCGATAGACTGTTAGGGGTGAGTCTTAAAGAAACCACTCTGCTTTGTTAACCAACACCGCTACTGAATCTCACGCAGATGGGCCCGGAATCTATGGTCATCGAAAAGGTAGTTTGGACTCGTATAAGCTTGAATGACACACTGTCACTTTGTCTAAATTGTCCTGTATTGACTCCAATCACTACAACGGCAGAGTTACCAACATCTACCGATGAGCCACCGTACACCTAGCTTTCGATCTGTGCCGTAACAAACATCCCCACCATGTCCCACAACCCCCGTACACTCCTCGCCCAGTCCTCAATCCAGCTGAGCATGCCGTGTCTGCTTCTCAGGGGAAGAAGCAGTCCGACAGCGGCCCCACCACCTATATGGCTTCGGAGGCCACGCTGGCCGGCCTGGTGTATTTGATCTCGCCATACCACATGAAGCGGATCTCGGGAAACACTACCCAGCCTGGCTTGTCCGACTCCCACACGAGTTCCCACTCGGAGGGCTGGCCGAAGAAGACCATGGCCGAGTTTGCCGCACGCTCGAGAATGTCGCAGAGGAACCGCATCGCCATCCACGGCTAGGACGTCCAGCTTCAGGGCCTCGGCAATGGCAGGCGCCATGGCGTGTGTTCTCTCCGTCCTTGGGTCGCCCTCTCTGAAGCCGTGTGGGGTGGTGGGCTCAGGCCGTAGGGGCCGAGCTGAGTAAGGTAGACGATTTCTCGCCAGATCGCAAGCCTATCCTCTCCTGCATGGATTAGCTTCGGTTGGGTCTTGGTCAAAGACCAAGGACGGCTCGACTTACTTCCGCTCTCGTTGCCCTCCTTCCAGTCGGCCAAGGCCTGGTAGCAGGCGATGATCTCGGGGGGCACCAAGCATTCCTCGGCCCGGCAGAGCGGGTCCATACGTTTGTACATGGTCTGTGAAAGAAAAGATGCCACGGCCTCGGGGCGAGTGTCGGGGTTCGAGATGCATGCGGACCAGGTACCACCATGGGCAGGCTCCCCCGCGATCCGGACGAGCTCTTGCTCATCCAAGATGGACTCTTGTATTGGCTTCCCTTTGCCGCGAGTGACAACGCGGCCGCTCCTTCGTAGGGGATGATGCAGTTGGTGATGGTCGAATGTTGAATTCAAAGCTTACATGGTCCGAGATTCCCTTGGGGCCCATCAAAGGAACAATGCGGCCCTGGAGGGTCCTTCGCTTCCTCTCAATCGGGTTGACCTCGCGCCCGGTCCGAGGCCCTGGGGCGGAAAGGCCAGTTCTGTGTCGGTGATTGTGAACACATAGTCTGGAGGGTAACGTGATTTGACAGGCCGTGCTTGGACAGGGCCAGGAGTTTGGGAAGACGCGGGTGCTTGGTAAGACGCGGGTGCTTGGGTTTGGTAGAGACAGGGGCGGGTGCCTGAGTAGACGTGGATGCTTCCGCAGACAAAGTCTTGAGCTTGGAGAAAGCCGAGTTGGTGTAAAAGCGACTGTGGATGAACAAGTACACGGCAACCGTGGCGAGGAAAACAGCTCCAACAAAGCCTGCGGCGACACCGATGCCAATGGCCTGGCCTACATAGAGGCCCCGAGAGGAGCAAGATTCATTGGGGGGTGCCATGGGCAAAGATGGGTGCCATATGGTCCTCAAGACTAGGAGAGAAGGGGGTTTAAGTAATGAAAGAGCATCTGGCATCGACCCTCCCTGCTGTTCCTCGGATGACGGTGGGCGTGTGTCGACAGAGCAGCTGACATCCATGAACGGTGTGGCTTGCATGTTTGCCCATTGATTGATTTGTATTGTTGTCTCCTTTGGGTGTGTGCCAGTGCGCCTCCCTGGTGATTGGCAAACCAACACACACACCCCAAGTTGGCCGTGCAGCAAGCGACGGAACCGCACAACGTGCTCTTCTGTGTTTGAACACGGTAAAACATACACAGCTTGCTTGAAGCAAGACCAGACCTTATAAATAGGTAGGCATAGTCCCATCATTGTATTGATCTGGAAAGACGCCAACAAGGCCAGGTTTATAACCTAGGATCACGACTTAGAACTCGTCAAAGTCCCAACGGGAGTCCTTTACGGCGCCCGAAATGTGGTTGACTGGGGGCTTGACGTTCCTGATAGCCTGACGGGGATGTATTAGTGCAGGAGTGGTTTAAGTGCAGTTCCCTGGCGACACACACGCAAGTACTATATCGACTGCTTGACTTGGCTTTATGGAGAGCCGCCGACCCGCTACGCGGCAGGAGTCCTGGGAGACACACCTTAGGAAGAAGCCTTTATTCGCCCGATGGCGGAGTGGTTACCGCCTAGGCAGGCCTCCTCTAGAGGTGCTGGGTTTGAAACCCGGTAGGGCACCTTTTAACCCCTAGAGTCGGCTCTAGGGCCGCCGTAGTAATTGACCTATCGCGAAGAGCTGCCGCCGAATGGAGCTAACTGCGGCCCTTATTTAGTAAGGGGCGTGGCCGTAGGACGATTGTAATTAGTAGAATTAAGGCCTCTATATCGCCCCGCGGATTTTTATGGCTAGCTAAAGTAGGAAGGTTTTCGTCCGAGGTATTCGCTACGGTTTCCCCTAAATAGGTTAGACCGGATTTTATGCCGCGCCTAATAAGCCTACTTGCAGGATGGGGTGGAATTGGGATTATGATATACTGTGTTAGGAAATTCCTCTTTAAGTTAGATCGGCTGCGCCGAGAATATAACATATTACGTTCGAAGCCTTTATTCGTTTTCTCTTACACGGGACGTCGCCCTTATCCAAGCTTCCAAGGCCTTTGCCAACGCAGCTGGCTCCTGGTCACACTTTGGACATTGGCCCTTTGCGCTGTTGCGGCCTTTCAGCTGTGTCATACAGAAGCTACTCTTTGGTTTCAGGTAGGTGCCTCTGGAGAGCGACAGTGGCACGTTACTGACGCTGGGATTCATAGGCTGGACAGGTTGTTCTTGTCGCTGATGCCGACGGCGGAACAGAAGTGAGCCCACCTCCCCTTTCCCCTGAATGTATCAGGGCTGATGGCCTACAGGGCTTTTGTTTGCTGGAGACTCAACGAGAGCAGAACGGTCGCCTATGCGCCATCGAACCGGAGCCTGTGCCAGGTGTGTCTTGTATGTTTCCAACTTGGCGCTGCCGACTAACCAAACTCCCCAGCAGGCGACGACATCGGCTCGGCCTTGATAGATTCAGGCTTTGAGGGCCATGTAAAGCTTTTGCCCAGGACTTCCGAATCAGCCCTGAGCCACAAGGTTGACCATGTCGCCTGGGAGATGCGCAGAAGCCCCTCGTTCCGGGGGCGAAGCATCACTCCAAACCCAGCAAAATCACCTCGGCCTTTCGTTTCGCTGTCCCCAGAAACGCAGGAGACATCAAGTGGCCTTGTGCTTGTTCAAGTAAGTCTCCATTTTCGTAATTTCGACTCGCAGAACCCTACCTGGCGGTCGAAAAGACGCTGCATGTCATGTCTACCGCCGTAAGCAACGTGAGGGCCCTCTAGCTTTTTCCCGGGCTCCCCTACCTATGATAGGCAAAGATCCTAGAAGATACCAGCCGAGCCGCACATTGTAAGGTACACGGCTGCCCCCGTACCTGCTCCCGACCGAACTAACTGACCTAGCACTGCATTGTACTCTCCGGCGGCCTGGAAAACGAGCTAAGAAGGGAGGCCTCAGCAAAGAGACTGAAAGTGTCGCAAAGAAGGAATCTTCCACTAGGCCATTAACTTCACGCACTGGGCCTACTTTGCAGCCAGCACACCTCCCCAAGGCAGAGTCTACCGGGTCAAGATCATGTCCAGCTTGGAACATGACTGGACCCCGCGTGATCAAGGTATGTATCGATCCCCAGCCCCAGACCGGACTTTCTCTGACAGACTTGAAAGGTGTCCCCCGGAATTTTGCGCCGATGCGTGTCGAGCTGTTCTGCGTCTAAGAAGGCGATGGAGGCGACGGGCATCCAAGAGCCCCTACTCGCTTCGGCCCCTCTCCGCCTCTACTTTGTTCCCATTTCTTTATACATCTTTCTTCCACGCTCACATCTCCTATATATACTCTTTTCTTCCAAGCCTATACTATTTATCTTTCATTTTCTGCCTTGGCATGATATGTCACCAGCTTGTTGGAGTTACACCAGAGTCCCAGCTACCAGGGCCGCTTGAATCGCGGCGAACACTCTGGTCACATGCTCCCACCACTAAAAAGCTAATGCTATATATACTGTATGTTTTCTTATAGGATCTTTGGCGTTGTCACTCATAATTCCAACGACGGCTCTATCTGGGCTGTGCCTCGAGCGGTCCACTGTCGTTACCGAAATACGAGGGGTCGACTGTGTCCCAAGGTGAATATAACCCCTCAGCATTAGGTTTAAATGCTGCATTGTGTCGGAATTGTGTTTTTTATAATGTGGCTATTCCAAACTACGGGTTTTATGAAGAGAACGGGGTTCCTGGGCGGTCCATTTCGGTTCTTCCGTCTACCCACCGTACTCAGTCTGCCCAGTGTGTCTGGCAATCAAGTGTGCCATATGACTGTTGATATTTGAGCCATCTTCCGGATAGGGGAACTTTGTCGCCTTTTTGTGTGAATAAAATGGTCTTCTGGGAATACGGAATTGCCTAGGGGCCGGACAGTATAGCGTGTCTATTGCTTGACAAGGTCAAGGCCAAGTTCCTGGCTCGTTCAGGCCCCTGGCAAAAATTTCACAAGTCCAACTTTGATCGGCGCAAAAGCAATGAATGAACCACCATGGCCCCATGTTTATACAAACATTCGATTCTACTGTATTCTTTAGTCTCGAATACCATAGGTATGTACAATCTCCAAGAGCCTCTATCCTAGGGAAAAATCAAGGGGGAGAAAGACGGCAAGCGAATCACAACCCACCCCTATCCAAAACCTAGCAGCTCTCAAACACACAGACAGGAGTAAAGGGACTTCTTCTTCCATCCAAGACCCTGACAAGCAGCGGCCCATCGGTGACTCCCAAGCTCCCAGCCAGAGCATCAAGGTTCCGCGCAACATTGATTCGATGCTCACGCCCCGGCCAACCTCCCCAGCCGCCGTTCGGTTAGGCCGTTGGGGGCTGATTGGCGGCCTTGGGCACCATCCTGGACGCAGCTGGAGGGGAGGCGAGCTGATGCTGGCACATGACGGTGATTGCCGCCAACAGAGCCGAATGGCAGGACCTGAGGGCCTTTTCCAGGTCGATGCATCTCTCCAGGCAGTCCATGTTGTCTGCGGCACTGTGTTCGACTCCATTGTGCAACAGAAGACTTGCATTTTCCACATGTTTAACTTTTCCTCACTGCCTTTGACTCCTCCTTCCCGGCCCGATCAAGCCGTTGACCCCCAACCCGGCCCCAACCCGGCCCGAATGACTCCTCCGAATGACTCCTCCCGCCACCGAACGCCACCGAATCCCGCCACCGACTCATTCCAGATCGTCATCTTCACGGCCGCAGCTGCTCCGCTAGGTCCAGCAGCTGCTGCAGCCACGGCCGGCATTCGTTGTTGAGGCTCTCCAGCCGGTTGCCAAAGCGGACGAGCTGGACCCGCTCGCGGAGGTTGAGGTGGTCGAGAGTGATCAGAGGGGCGAGCCTATACAGCCTGACCTCTTTGAGAAGCTCGAGAGCCTCTCTGTTGTTGGCGGTGATATCGGCCGACGGTGATGTTGCCTGATACCAGTGGTCTTCGTGCCCGCCGGTGGGCTTGATTGGCAATCTGAGAATTAAAGTAGATGTCATTTTGAAAGAGATGGGTGAGATGAATGATGATGAAGGTGTCGAGGGCCCAGAGGAGCGAGCCCAACGCAGGGCTTAAATGCTCCTTCTGGACTTGAGGAAAGGTGGCCTTTGGTACGCAAAGCTCTTCTTTTTGACTTCTATGACTATAGAAGTCTCACTTAAGGTTACGGTGTTATACGGCATTGGGTTTTGATGCTGTCATTATGGTTGAAATATGTTCTTTTCCATCGTGTACGAAGGTGGCTGCTTCAAGCTGTCATCGGCAACTTACAATCAATCAATGTTGTCTGCGGCCTTGGGGTTGCTCCCACCACTGGAAACCTTCTGGAGATTCATATTGAACTCGCCGAGGGTACGCTTCGTGTGATTAATCGTGTCAGAGATCCACATGCTGAGGGAACCGTAGCGAGTGAGCAAGGACTCTATGGCTTCCTCGCAGCGTTCGGCATGTTCGACGTCCTTCTTGACACGATGGTGAATCTCGCAATATGCCGCCATGTCGAACTCGGGCGACTGGGCGTCGGATTGGGCTGACTTCATCTTGAGACCAAGGACCATGGTGTAGGCTGGGGGAGGGGGTGTTGATGATTTAATGAGAGGTAAAGGAACTTGACTGCTACTGCCGGCTGATGTCTCGTTGTTTGTTGATGTAGTTGGTTGGGTCGTGTTTGTGAAAAGCAAGTTGGTTTTTGGTTAGAGATTCGTCTCTCAGGTGAGAGGACGATCCCCTCTTTATATGTGGTGCCGAGTGACCACTTTCCTGAGCAAAACCAGGTACCTTTCCTGGTCTGATTCTTGGCGCGCATCTACGCTGGCATGTTCTTTGTTTAGCCCGAGGTGTCATGGTTGCAAGGATATCACTCAAAGTTCAAGGGCCCTTTCTCTATGAAAAAAAGGTGTGTATTTTTAACCTTAACCAACTAACATAACAAAGACCCCCCCAATGCGCTCAGAATAAACTCCTTTGATCAAAGGGGCGCTATTGATCGCAGTGGCTTGGCTAATGAGAAGTGAGAGTTTGTCCCACACCTATGCTCAAAGGAGTATAAACAACCCCGAGGGGCTCAAAGAGCTTCAAGATTTGGAAACCAAGAGCCTTGAGGATATACCAAGCGTGTTGGCCACCCGCATGGCCCTGGCAGCCAACTGCAAGTGGTCGACCTCAGCAACAAAGGACACACCCCTGCATGGGGATTGACGAGGCCTAGACGCCTGGCTTCGAGATTCTAGCCTGGTCCAAGAGCAGAATTACTACTTACAGTGCCTCTTTGATACAGCTTCTCCACCCCAGGCAATGCTTCCCGTCGTGTGCCAGCACACTCAGCACATCTCCCCAGCTCAACCCAACTGGGAAAGCCGGAAAGCACTTTCCTCACTCAGACATCTTGCCGATACAGCCCCGGGAGTGTCTAGACTCGGGCCGGAGGTGTGCTTCCAGGAGCGGCGCCAGGGGTCGTTCCATCGGGAGGACCTCCAGGGCCGCCGCCGGGGGCACCCGAGTTCTCGTTGGCGACGCCTCCAGACTCGTAGAGGTACGCTACAGGGGTGATGGACTGCGACTGGGTTGCGTTGATGCCAAAGGCCAGCCAGGCAAAGAGGCCATCGGTGATTTCGTCCCGAGCATGGTGTACTCCATGAAGGGGTCTACGCCGTCCATGGCCGTCTCCTCGCTCAGGATGCTGTCGTCGGCGTTCTCGGTGAGCTCCTGCGTGTTGGAGCTGTAGGGCTCGAGGGCCTCGACCTGGGAGATGAGGTCCTGGTCGAAAAAGGCCTGGCCGACGTGGCTGGCGTAGTTTTCCCTGCCGAGGGTCATGTTGGCCAGCAGGGTGGCGTTTGCGTGCACCATGATGTGGATGTGCGTGGCGCGGCTGGTGTAGTGGCCCGGGAAGATGGACTCGAACTGGGCGACGCCGTCAGAGTCGGTGCGCTGGATCCCGCGGAGCCAGGTGTTGTCGATGTTTGTGCCATCGGAGCTGTCGCCGTTGCCGCTCGCGACGATGCCCGAGTAGACGCCCGTGGCGTTGCAGTGCCACATCTCGAGGTACACGTCGGGGACGGGGTCGCACGTCTCGACGTCGATGACCTGGTAGTCGAGGACGATGCCGAGGCCCTCCTGCTCTTCGACAATGTTCTCGCGGACGTACTCTCCGGCCACGTCTGTACAAGGTTAGCATACATCTTGGGCAAATAAAACTAGAAATCTTACAATAAGGTCCCTGCGTGACTTCGGGGTCAAGACGCAAGAGTTAATACCAGCAAAGAGGGTGTTGGCGTCCGTGTTCAAAGTGTACCCCTGGTCCGTCTGGTTGTGGGACGCGCTCAGGACGGATTCGAGGTCGCGCTTCTTGAGGCCTCGCTTCTGCCGGGCCTTGGAGATGTGCGCCGAGCGGCGGGCGACGTTTCGGACCTCGACGCCCCGGGCCTTGAGCTTCTCAGCGCAGTGGGCGAGCGAGGACCGCTTCACCGAGCCGAGAAAGTCGCGCCGCTCTGCCGCCTCCTGGGCGACGTTGTGTCCCGGGTGAGCTGTGGCGGCTCCTGACAGCAGCAGGAAGCTGGTGACGAGATTTGTAGAGAGACGCATTGCGCTATGGGGGACGTGTTTGTGGTTCAAGTGCTGAGTTTAGATGGTTGGTCAAGTGTTGGGTCTGGAGTGAAGCGGTCGATACTGTTGGTGATGCTTGATAAACAACTCGCAGCAAAGCCTCTCTTATACTTCTTCAACCCTCTCGTCAGGTCGCATTGTCATCTATTCAACACAGCCCACATAACGGCGCCAGCTATTCATGTCCCTCTCCAGAGGCAACGCAACGAAACACGCTGACGTGTTGCCGTGCCCAAGCGGACACAAGCCCCGGCGATGTCCAGGGAGATCAAAATCTCTGCCCTGCGACAACGACGACGAATTAAGCAGTGCAGCCGACGTCCAGGGGGGGCTGACGCACGTCAGAGTAGCGCCGCCCTATCACAACTGCCGTGAAACCAAGCCAGATCCCAGCTAGGGAATGTGGATTTGGGTAATGAGACGACGGCCATTGGTCAATTGGTCTCTAGAGAGTCGCGCGAAGGAACACGCAAGCCTGGGACTTTGTGGGGAGGCCTTGGCCGGGACAGCTCCCACTTCCCGGAGCATGAATGCCATGTAAGCGACCAAGGGCCCGGAGTGATCAGTGCGGTGACAGTAGAAGTGCTGCCGTCGTTTCTCTGCCGAGGTATCTTGCGCTACAAGGTCCGAGGGCATCGCGTGTCGGCGGCGTTCACGAGAAAGCCTGGCACAGTCTCCCGCTGGTCAATGCTTCCCTCCGCCGATGGAATCGATGGAAACCAGCTTCTTATTAACTCTCCAAGGCTCGGTCTATGCACTCAATCTAGGTACCTACCTATTTCAATTCCCACTTACATGCTGCCAGTCCATCAACAACAACCACTGATCTGCCATGAGACAGAACAAAGAAACCATCGGCACGCCGACGCGGCGACCCTCGACCTAACTCCTCCTCGACCTCGTCCAAGCCCGTGAGCAGGCGCACCAGGGGAGTGCTGTCACCCACGCTAAAGTTGACGGGCTCGCTGATCTTGTTGCCCGCCTTGTCCACTACCTCGGGTCAGCGGCGCGCCATTGCAGAAGGGTGTTTTTTGGGAGGGGTCTTCTCACCACAGAAAAACTGTGCCTCGGCCAGTCCAATCTGGGCTCGGGTCCAAAAGTTGATCTTGATGTGGGGCTCCTTGCGCCAAAAGACGCGGCCCCTTTTGTCGGCCTTGTCGTCGCCCGCAAGGGACAGATCAAGCCGCATGTAGTCTTGGGCGGGGACCAAGTCTGATCCAGGGACCTGTCAGCGTTGCATGTACATGTCTGGTGGTGAGGTCGGGGGGGACATGCCTTTCTCAAGTGGCGAGGGATCAGACGAGTAGCTGGCTACGATCTTGACATGGCAGACTCGAGCCTGGTCGCGCTTGAAGAAGGCTGCATGCTCAAACGTGAGGACCTCGCCGTTGTTGATCTTTGTTCCCTGGAATTGGGTTAGCAGACGGGCTTTTGGGTATCCTAGAGTGCAAACCCGACCTTCTTGACAAACCAATCCACGCAATTAACAACAGGTTCATGGCTCTGGGAGCGTCCGAGCTGTTTCATTTGCGTCCACATCGATTTCCATTTCCCCCCAGCAGAAGGAGCGTTCGGGACCCGGCATAGAAGGCCAAAGGAGGCCCGGCATGCGATGGCGGGGAAAACGGTATGGGTGGTGATCGCATGGAAGACTAGTCCCATACAAACAGCCAGCCGCGGCCGCTTGGTCACCACCACTTTGGTCGACTTGAGTCTGGGATGCGACCTGCAAAATCGTTCGAGCTTGCTCTGGACGTAAGGGGAGCTCCCAAGCCCCCCGAGAGCAAGGTGCAATCCTGCGAAAGATGGTTAGTCCAGTCAGCTGTGATGAGGGGTAGCTTGTAGTCTTACCACGGGGGTTTTAGAGAGTTGGGGTCCAGCATCGCGGTGAATTCCTGCTAAGGCTGAGACGTGGGCTGTGATCTTGTCGACCTGCTTGTCAAACAGGGGCCTGAGTTCCTTCCTAGGCACGCTCTGTTAGTCAGGTTGCAAAAGCGCTTGCTTCCGGCTTTTCACTCACTCAGGATTGACGAGGAGTCCGTTTTGGACTCGATCGCCCAAACTGCCCTGGGGGTTCTTTAGATGGGGGACGGGAACCTCCGTGCCGCCCTCGTGCTCTTGCCCGAGTTGATGCTTGAAGTCCTGGAACTGTTCACTGCAGCGCATCTCACGGGCAATGCTGCGGGGCGGGGAGTCCATCGAGCTCTCGTAAGGCTCTAGTATCTTGGTCATTCGCTTCTCAAAGTCTTGATCGATGTAGCCCGAGCCAAGCTCGGAACCTGTGGGAACTTCATGTCAGTTTGTGCAACGGCCGCGAATAAGGGGGGGAACCGCTTACCATTCGGTGGTTGGCTCTCGCACAACACGGAGATACCATCGGCATCACGTCCAATCTCGAGGCGACAGAAGTCCTGCGGTTGGTCAGTCCGAGACTCGAAAGCGGAATGGGGTGGGATCAGTGGATCGTACTCCCGTGCCAGCGCCAGCATCGACAACCATGACGTGCTGGCCCTCCTGGAGGATACGGCTGTTAGTGAAAAGCCCTGCAGCAAGGATGGAGCCGACCAACCGTGAGTTGCTCGTTGGAGGGGTGGCACAGTTGATAGGCGGCCGTGGCGTGGGGCTCCACCAAGCCCACGGCGACGGTGTGCACTCCACGGTCTCGGCCAGTCACACCGGCCTTCTCGAAGCCAGCCTCCGCAGCCAGGCACTTGAAACGGTCGATGGTGGCTGTGTCCCACGTAGTGGGAACACTAAAGACAAATCCTATGTTGAATTCCGCCCAGGCTTTGTCCCCAAGCACTTCGTGTGCCAGGCGCCTCGACAGCTCGCCATGGAGAAGCTTTAGGTAATCAGCATAATGCGCTTCAACGTCTTGCTGATCTAGGCCTCTTCGTCCAAGGTCGGTCTTGAACCACTCCTTGATCCGTAGGTCGTCGCGAGAATCCGGGATGTCGAAACCCCAGTAGAGAGGCTCTCGCGAGTACTCATTGCCAGCGTACGCAATTCTTGTGGGAATTTTTTCAGCCTTCCTGTCCTGCCCCAGAAGAGGCACTGGACCTTGTTCTCGGGCTGGCGGGCGTATGCAACGCCCGTGCCTGTGTTGGGTGTTATGACAACAGCCGGATCAAGTGAGGAGTTGAAGTCTTACCGCTCATGCCCACGTCGATTCCGACGACCAGGTCGATCGCCATGTTGCAGTATTCAAAAATGTGAAACAGCCTCAAGACAGTTAAGGCAGAGGTGAGAGAGGGAAGAAAAACCGAGGTCGGGGAAGGTAGGCAAACCCTTATAGGACCGACCACTCGTGTTGGGTGCCTCAGGAGACAACAGACGGTGAGAGGAGCGTACCTGCCTGGGAATCAGAACGCGGGCAGCCGTCTGCTGCCAGCTGGACTGCCTTAGATAGAGGCTGGCCCTGTCGTATCCAAGGCGTGGTCGGCAGAAGTCTTGGCCGGCATGGATGGGGCCACCAAGGTTTCCTAAATCGGCTAGCCCTGCCGGCGCACCCTCCGGGGTCCCGCTAGTCGCCCCACTCCACCGCCCCCACACCACTATCGAAACAACAATACATGTATCAATAGGCTGGGCAGGCAATCAACCAAGCCACGGCGCATTATTGGTTTGCTGTCCTGGTCTCCCTCTCTCTCCCTCTCTCCCTCTCTGTCTCTCTGGGTGGTGGGTAAGTCATTAAAAGACTCGGTTGACCAGCTGTCAGGTACGGCCGTCTCAACCTCGTCCACCCCCTTCTTGACTCTTCTTCGCTCCTTCTTTGCCTTCGTCATGAACCTCACTGTCAGCCAAGCCATTGGAGTCGGGGTCGCTGTCGGCTTCGCTGGAGCCCTGATTCTGGTCGCAATGGCCGTGTGCTTCTCTCGAGCCTCCAGTGCCGCCGCTGCCGCCTCCTCCATCCCTCCCGGTCAGATCACGACAACGCAGTTGATGCCCCCGCCTAATCCACATGAGCATACGTGGACTACCGCTGCCGGGTGGGAAAGCTCCATCACCAACTCGAACCGAATGCTCCCGATTCGCGTCTCGCCCTTTCACTGCACCCGTGAGATCAACGAGGGCGTTTATTTTGAAGCCCGCATCCGGTCTTTTGTCGATGGTTATGTAGAAAGCGGGTTTCGCAAACAGCCTCGTGTCCTACCGTCCATCTTCGACGAGAGTGAACTTGTCCACCTCGCTGGAGAGCCTGCCAACGGCGGATCTTGGTCCGAGTCTATTTCCAACGTGGCCACGCGAGCCGCCGCGGTCTCGTGCTTCCTTGCCCAGGTCATGTATAAGCGCATGCACCCCGACTGCCCAATCCAGGACTCCTTGATCCCCCCGAGGTTTCCACTTGCTATGAGCGTATATGCAATCGCCCTGGGAATCCGCAGAGTATGCATGCCGAACCCCCCAAGACACAGGACTGCAAGAACTGACTCCTCGGTCTCCAGGGGAAATCTTCGTCGGCGTTTGGCGCGAGTGTGTGTACCTCTTGCAGATGGACCACTGGGAGCTCTTGCCACTCCCCGCCCGCCTTTTCAAAGAGGACGATTCTCGCAAGGAGAGGACTCGGGCCATGGCCCCCGCCATCGTCAATGCCCTGCATCTCGAGTCTCTCAGGAACGACTTTTCCCAAAAGAAGGGCATCGTCGAGGTTCTGATAGGCGAAATCCTCGAGGTTGCTGCTAATTCTGCCATGATTCTTCTCGGTCAGCCCTCGGAATGGGAGGCCGTGTGGTCTTCACCCGAGCCAGGGTTCATCATCCGCCCAGAGCTGAGATTTCTCTGGCACGGCAAGTTAAAGGATTCAAGGCCGGCCGTGGTGGATGCCAAAGTCCCATTGCCGGTGCGCTCCGAGAGCCATGGCCAGCCCAAGATGGAAGCTGGCGAGCAGTCAAATGCCGGCTCTTGACGCCTTTTGCCTGTCTGCACCTAGGAAGGCCAAAACCAGCGATGGAATTGGCCCGCCCCCCTCACTCTTCCCTTCTTGCTGTAGTATGAGTTTTATGAATAGTTTATTAGAGATGAAGAGAATCATATTGCTTGAGCTTTGCCTATGTAACAGTCGCCATCGCAATACCCTCCCCTTCCGTGCCACAACGCCCCTGGCAGGCAAACCCTCAGTCAACCTCCCCTCTCCGCATTCTCATGTATCCAACTGAAAATGCCTGATGCCGCCTCTCGCCCTGTGAGGCCCAAGCCGTCCCGTCCCGGGCACTCGGTCACTCCTGCGCAGGGCCTAATCCCTTGCGCGTTTGGCTGCGTCCAAGTCAGAGAGCGCAGTCCTCATCCACTCAATCCGGCGCCTGAGGGTGTCGTGCGAGGGTTCGACCACGTACTTGAGCGAGCGGAGGTAATCGCTTTTAAACAGCCTATAGCTGACGTAGTGCACGAGTCCGGGTTCCGTCTGCAGGCCAGACTTGATTGCTTCCAGGGTTTCCTGTGCGCTCTCAATTGCATGGTGGGCCGACTCCCTTAACATGGTCTCCTCGTGCACATGTTCCAAAAGGCGATGATACAATATGAGGGCATCCTCGATATCATCTTCAAGGAAACTTGCCTTCATAGCGAAGGCTTTCGACTCGGAGCTGATCATGGTAGATCCAATCATTCTGAGACTAGAACCACGTTGGAAGCTCTGGAGGAGTAGAAATGGTCAAGGCGTAAATATACGAGAGGTTGCTTTCGATGGCTGTTGCTGGTTGCTGTGTCGGTGTTTGTTGATGTAGTTGATTCCGTTCCCACCTCTAAGACGAGAGGAGTGGCATACTTTTGCTATATATATATTCCATGACCAATTCACTTCACCAAACTATTCCACATCTACGCTTTCAAATCAATCGACATCGTGTTCATCTGTTCTTTGTTCGCGCTTGCAACCACATAACCCGAGGTTCAAAGGCCCTTGCTCTTCTGGAAAAATAGGGTGCCGAGATGGTCTGTTTTCAATCACAAAGAACCCACACGTGAAAGCGCCCCTTCACGGGCTAATAATAGGCTGGGTTGATCAAAGCGGTGGAATTGACCGAAAGGCTGGGTCATGAACAGAGAGTGTTTGTCCCACGCTTGTGTCCAGAAGATGATAAAGAATCACCAGGGGCTCAACTAGCATACGGTTTGGAAGCTGGGAGCCCTGGGGGCGTGCCAAATCCTTTGGTTATCCAGATGTGGTCGTGGCAGCCAAGTGCAAGAAGCCATCCTCCAACAACAAAGGACGTACTCCTACGCGAGGAGGGGCGAACCCGGATCCCTGTCTGTGAAATGAAGAGGACAGACTCAGATTCCAGCTTGATCCGGGAGCAGAATTTCAGCAGTAGCCACAGGGTGTGGACGTCTGGTTGAGAGGGATGGCGGCAACACGGGCAAGGAGCCAAGACACCCAATACCGCGTCCATTCTTACGGGGCCTCTCCCTCAGGCCTCTCAACAGCCGCGCCGGCATTCATCGTCTCATGTCTATACAGAAGTTTGCCCAGGCCCCACAAGACAATATGCCCGGCTGGGTTGTCATCACTCCCCAAGCCAGGCCCCTCTGGAAATCTACGGGCTGTCGTCTCCCAATCTCAATCTCACCCGCTGGACCCATGCCGGCCATAGTGGACATTGGAGGACGTCAGTATCCACCCTGTGTGACACGCACGCGGGGCTCCGCCCGGTCCAGCAGCCCGGCAACCGAAGGCAAACGATGATTGCGCGTTTGGCAACTACAGGATGACGTGGAGCTCGGCTAGAGGAACAGATTCTATCCATTGTGTGAAGGTGGATCATCAATCCAGCACCGTGTATCAGAGTGCGTCAAATGGCGGCACGCATAGCCAGCCAACTCCGCAGGAAAGAAATGACATGGCCATGGAAACATGTCTGCCTGGCGGGAGCTGGTATGAGCAACGAGGAGCCAAGGAGGTGACGGGAGTAGCGGTCAACTGTCCTCCAGGAGTCAGTCGGAAACCGCCGCTCTTGCTGGCAGCCAAGCCTCCGGAGCTGGTGGCCCTTCTTCCTTCGTCCTCTCTTTGTGGTAGAGAATTCCGCGTACCTCTCTTCTCTTAGAGACGGGTACAGGGAAAATACCACGGGGTTGTGCACGACGACGATATCAGAGCTAAACGGCGTATGATACTGTAGTTGCTGGGCCTTGCCGTCTTGGTCTCTTGGCCCCTCCCACCACGTCTGTCACTGCAGGTCCCCTTCTTCCGCTGGGGCTCGGCACTGTGCATCTCAGGTCGCCACACGCCCGTTAGCAAACGTTGGATGTATGAGTGGGTCGCCCATGCAGAACCTCACTCCCGTATCGACAGTCATCCGCAGGTTACCGGAGCTCCCCAGCCTATTGGACATGGGGGTCCCGGCAGCCGGCAGATCGTGCAGGATACGCCGGGGGCACACAGTCTTGCAAGTGGTTCGCGCTGGCAACGGCCTGGCTGGGGGCTGAGGATTGATATCTGCCATGGGCGCTTGTTGACGTATGAAGGGCCGCCGTTCTGCTCCAGTTGCGTCTAGACCCCACCCCTGAGCTGCCAATCCGTCCTGCCAGACCAGAGTCCTCATCAAGAAAGAGCCTGCCTACTGGCTGTGTTCTAGTCACCCCTCCAAGAGCTTCTTTGGTGCCAAGTCCGCCTCCTCCATCCGCTCGTTCCCTCCTCTGGAGAGTGGGCCAGGTTTCAGGGGATATGCCCAGAGCCGCGTTCATCTCGCAGGATGGGTTACACGACACGAAATCAGGCCCCGACAGGCTACCCCCAGGCAACTCTATCAATCTGAGGGCTTTTTCCTGGCCATTCCCTCCCCTCCAATGTGGATGGGGGCGGGGGCGAAATGGCGGGAATGCAAGTAGCGTTTCTGCGGGAACTGCACAGGTTTACTCCGGACTCTCGTCGTAGGAAAAGCCCCCTGGATGGTTATTTCAAATACCCGAATCTGCTTGCTGCGTTCATGGGGGAGGGGGCTGGGAAGGCGCCATTGGAACGGCGGTGGGAGAAGAACATGGCGACGCTGAGTGGCCGAGCCATGAGTAAGTCGCCCCCTGTCGAGCATCAAGCTTGGAGGGCATCAGAATAGGGTTATCCACACCACCACCCAAGCGAGCGCTCTGGCACCCCTGATCCTATTGCCAGGAAAGCCCAAGAAGCAATGTGAGCCTCAGTGGGGGCGCTCTCCAGCTAGCCATGCCCCGTCTAGGTCGAACGCCCGTTCACGGCCCAGCTCAACGGGGCAGGTTCATTGTCTCTAGATGTGATGGGTGATGTTTCCAGCATGAGGCGACTAGCTCCTGAGGCTTCAAGGAGGTGGCCTCCTGGATGGGATGTTGACGAGCGACGCCAGGGCTCTGAAAACGTTAAAAGGCGTTTCTGTCTGTCCCTTGAAGCTTGAGCCTTCCAGTCCCCTATCATATTGAGTGCTCTCGCCGATCGAGCCCTTGTTTACCGTCTCTTTTTGGACCGGCAAACCACTCACTTGCCGGTTCGAATAGTCATCGCCGCTCCTACAGCGTTGTTCACCACGCATCTTCACCACGCATCTTCACCACGCCTCTTCACTGCGTACGCCCACGCCCCAGTTCTTGCCATACCTATCCTCCACCATGGCGGGTGTTGAAGTGATACCAGTGGCCATTCTGATCTTAAGAGCCTTGCCGAAAGGCATCAAGAGGCTGATTGAGCTCGAAGCCGAGTCGGTCGCGCTCGCGATGATCGCCACCAACGTTGAGGACGATATCAAGGACGCCATCATGTTTCACACCCAGCTCTCCGCGTACGTCTACGACGAGAACGAGTTGAAAGCTCGGGCCAGCGTCGCCATTGACAGAGCCAAGGAAGCCCTTGAGTACTTCAAGGCCTACCTCAAGGAGAATCCCGGATTCTGGGATGGAGTGCAGTTCGTGCTCTTCGACCGCGCCAAAGTCCGCCAGTTTCAGGCGTCCCTCCAATCGGCTCAATCGAACCTCGCGCGCCGGATCGACTGGATGAGGAGCGCCATCGCTGCCTTGGCGGCAGCCAAGAGTACGGAGGGCTAAGCACTACGCCGCGGCGCGCTCTGACTGGGAGCTTTGGAGTCACGGATGGGCTGCTCCTTAGCGAGGGCCTTGGACGAAGGAGGAGGCTCTCGTTAAGGGGATGGGGGAGACATGAGGGGGTTCCAGGAGCGGTTGTTACTTTCTTTCATTCCCTTGATTAACGTTGGAGCTGCAAGGTTTCTGTGAGGGGCTGTTGCTCACGGCACGCTGCCGGGGCGTTTCAACGATCCAGGGGCTGTACCCTAGCTTTGATTACTACATTCTCTAGCTGGTAGATAATTGTACATTTCTACAAGACCACTTGGCTCGCGTGAACAGTAGGCAAGATTAATGCATCTGTGAGACTTGGCTCTCACTAGAACCTCGAGATACCCCAGAGCTTCTCGGGAATTCATTTCAACAGGCCAGGATAAGGCTAGTCGATTCAGTACGTCTTTGTAGCATCGTCAATCATTCAGAAGACTCTGGTGTGAAGCAAATCCTCTGTATTATTCATTCTGTTGCAGATGACGCTATGAAGGAGCCACCTCGGTCAGATATCGAACCGCATAATTCCAACGCAATATCGCCATTGAAGCCAAATGATGTAAAAGAATGAAAGATGATGAATCCTCTACATGTTCAGCGCTTGGGAGTGTGTTGATGCCCGCCTATCTCCCCTAGAACAGCTACGCACGAGGCGGACTGGTAGCTAGCTATGCAAGCCTCTCCTCCGCTGATGGCTCATTCACTGGGACTACTTAGGCTGCTTTGCTCTGCTGGGCGCAAGGGGCTCACTTAGTGACTTCCCTTTGGAGGGGTCGACTGCTTTGAGTGGATGTAAGAAATATGATATTGCAATGCCCTCGTGGGGGTTTGTGAGGAGGAAAATACGAATGAGCTTGGAGAGAATGGGGAGCAATAATGACGTGCAGGGTAGCAAATATATCCAGGCAAAGAGAGGTTGGCTGGGCCTTTCCACCCTCCCTCTTCAACCTCTCGTCTCGATTTCTCTTGTCTGAGTCAACATTCTAATAAAGGTCTGCCTCTGTTCTATTGGAAAATTTTCGTTTTTAGTTGCTGGGACTGAAAATTGCCTCATGAATGGGATGGTAAGGCGAACAACAAAAGGCCATGACGGAAAGGCCCATCTCATCAATCTTTCACTCCAGATTCAGGTCATCACTCATAAGCAGGTCACCCATCTCGCGCGATTCCCAGCGATGACGCGTCAGGAGGCAGAAAAGGCATTTGGATGTGCTGTGTGACAACGGACAGCGCATATGTCTTGCGCTGGTCAAATGCCAGTCGTCCTCTCCCTTTAGTGAGAAAGGGAACCAAGGCCAGGTTCCTAGCCAGCATTACGCCTTGGGCCTTTTACCTAGAAACCCATATTACCAAGGCAGAATGTCGCATCGTCTTGCTGCACGTGGTAGCCTACTCTTACACGGCATGTTGAGCTGACGAGGGTGGCTAAGATCTCACCCTCGCTCAGCAACCAATCAGCTTCCTTCCCGACGTGTTGTGCTAATAATAGCCAATCCCCACTCACAGCATCGCCAGCTTCAAGCATCAGAATCACGCCAGGTCTGCCCGAGATACCGTCTTGTTGGATTGTGGGATGAATTATAGCATGAATCAAACATATCAGCCGCATCAGACACATCGACCTCTGGGCATTCTCGGGACTCCTTGGGTCGGTGATGGATGCTGATGTCATGGATGGCTCAGCCGCAGTGTGAGCCGGCGGAAATCGCTATACCGGGGTTGGATGCCTAGATTATAGATATTTACCGGCTCAACCCCCACTGTCTATTTTCGTCGTCGTCCCCCTCCTCACGAGATCCAGGGCAGCTTCATCAACGGCCATGTTCAGGAGCAGGCCAGCAGAATCCGAATATGTCTCGATCGCGCTCTCGGACGCCTCGACGTCCAAGCTGGTCAGCGACCGGAGCTCCCAGTTTGATGGTCTGCCGCAGCCGCGTCCGGTCGCCGAGTCGAGATGGGGAATCGGCTGGAGGACTTTGACTTCGATAGTGTTCTTCTATGTCTTGGGTACGCCGCTCGCCGCTGGTAGACGTTCTCAGACTTGCTAATTACGAGGCAGCACTCCTCCTCGCCATTGCGCATTTGGTGATATACCTCAAGCTGAATGGGCGGCTCACGCATGGAGACGGCCTCCCTTCCCAGACCTACATCGCTTCCGTGTCGACGTTTCTCGTAAACGCCTTCGGGGCTAGCCTGGTGGTTGCTCTAGGGTTTGCCTTTACGCAATGCTTGTGGCGCCTCTATCGCACCCAGCCCATGACAGTCAGGAACGTCGAGACCCTGTACTGCCTCCGATGGAGTCCCATGCTTCTCCTGGACTGGACGGCCTGGGCCGCGGCGCCCTTCATGTGCCTGCTGGCCTCGACCATGCTCTTCCTGGCCATCGCCAGGATCTTTCCTCCGGGTGCTCTCACTATTGTGCCAAGAGATCTGGTAAACAGCACCCATCGAGCCGTCCCTACCTTCAAGTCGGACTTTGTGGGCAACACCTCCCGGGTCGATGCGGCAGCACATGCCCTTGGTTCCTATACTGTGACCACTTCGATATGGAGATACGTTGCTCCGCACCCTATTCTGAGAAGTATTGCCTATGCTGCGCTATCCACGGGCGAAGTCTTGCCGTCCCAGTCTCCGTGCGGACCGAATTGCACATACCACCTGGTCTTTGAGGGGCCCTATTTCAAATGCAACAACTTCACCGACACAATCTCCGAGGTGAACTATGAGTCTTTCGAAGGATACCCCATATATAAATACTTCTCGGCTGGCTACGTTCCCGACACGAGAGCCAATCCGCCCCCTTGGATTGTCAGCGAGAATGTCGAGGAACCCTTCAACTCGGTTGTCGCCTTTCCCGACTTCACCATGAACCTAACTTCGCCCATTGGCAAAGACAGCGCCCAGACTCTGAACCTCGTGTCAAAAACACACCATATCAAGTGTCAGTCGGCGGCAGTGACCTACGAGGTCGACGTCAAGTTCAGAAATGGAATTCGGTCGCTTTCCCATTCCGTGCGGGACGACGTTCGATTGCTCTCTAGCCTGTACACGGCATATAGGGTGCCCCCGGGGGTGTTCAACGCAACCTATAATGCAACTGACTGGTCCAAGGAGCACATAGGCAATTATAGAGTCATGAACTTGCTCGCCCTGACGGATTCTGTCGCAAAGGCACTCGGGGGTTCCTATCCCATGGTTTCAAGCTTTGACAGCAGCAAGGACATCGAGAAGAGCATCACGCTGACGAATGGGACCAAGCTAAAGTACAAGCCATCCACCAAACAGTTCAAACTCAACTATTATGGCAGTCTCGGTCAGTGAGAACTACTTTCAGTGCAAAACCGAGCTTGACTGACCCCGTCTTTGCAGAGCCAAACTCGACAGTGATTGCCAGCACCTTTTTCAACAAGAACCGTGACAAGTTCGACGTCATGTTTGCGGAGCCCGACTTGGAGATATCGGCCAAGATGCTCAACGAGGCACTGGCCAACGTCACCATCTCGGCGCTCCACGCGTTCCAGTGGTGGAACACGACGGCCAACGTCACCATGTCAACGTCGCGAAACTTTTACTCCTTCTCCAATCCCCTCAACTTTTACGTGCCCTACGGCGTCGCGCTCCTCGTGGTGCTGCCCTTTCTCGTCTGGGGCATCGTGGCGCTGAAGCGGAACGGCGTCTCGGCCATGGAGGGCAGTTTTCTACAGGCGGTCATGACGACGACGGCGAGCCAGAGGTTCAACGAGGCTGCTGCCGCGGGGTGCCTGGGCGGCGAGGAAAACATCCCGGGCCACCTCAAGGAGAGGCGGGTCTTGTTTGGGGAGCTTGTTGGTCATGGCCAGGGTGAGCCGGTGAGACGGGCGGGCTTTGGGTTTGAGGACGAGGTGGTGCCCCTGAGGAGAGGTGCACGTTATGGTGCGGAAGTCAAGTGAGGGATGGTGTTTGAGGATTAATGATTGATACCCCTTAAAGAGCGAGTCGTGTATCTTTGGGAGTTCACCCGGGCAAGCTGGACGCCCCCTCTATAATTCTTGTTCCTGGCGCAAATCACCAATTAGAAAAGAAATGCTAGAACCAACCCGCCGATGATGCCGAGTGTCCAAGTCACGACCTCTGAACTTGCAAACTGCGCCTTCTTGAACCCAACCCCCAAGTCAAACACCAAATGCCTAACGCCGTTGACAAAGTGATACGAGAACGGGAACCCCAAGAGGCCAAACTTGACAGCCGCCTTGACAAAAAAGGGCAGGGAGCCAAAGGCCGACGCCGCAGCCGCCGAGTCGAACAGTAGGCCGAGGAGCGGGGCGACGGCGTAGGCGCAGAGGGAGAGGTAGGCCGTCCCGCCGAGGGCGATGCCCGTGATCCGGGTCCAGGCCGAGGCGCTGAACCAGACCTGGCCGATGTTGTAGATGCCGAGGTTGGGGGTGACGGGGCGGTTCAGGCGTTGCTTGGCGAGGATGTCGTGTCCTTCTTTGGGGGTCGTTGGAACGATGGTTGGTGGAATCCTAGGTGGTATACTTGATCAGATTTGGACTCAATGCGCGAGGGAGTGGTCTTTTCCAGTTGGGGGAGTTGAAGTTACCGTGGCTGTTGAGACAGTAGTCGAGCCGCGAGGGCCAGTTTCGGGGCACTCTGGTTGAACACGCCATTTCGCTTTGCCACTCCTAGACGAGGCCAGTTAGAATGTGCAACTGAGCCACGAGGATGTCCCATCGAGGGTTGTACCACGCATGGCGAACAGGCCAACTCGTTGTACGTTCATCATGGCGGATTGTGGGCGAGACGAGGCACTTCAGCGGTAGAAGGATGCGTCTCGAAACCGTTGAAGCCTCAGCAAAGCCGAGGATGTAAGAGTTAAAGATATCTGAAGAAACTAAGCCGGACACCCTCCTGCCATGTTCACGTGCTTCTTCTCCTTGCGTCTCACCTCTGATGGTTCCTCGTTCTCGTTTAGGTGGGGATATTGCCATGTCAATCTCTTAGTCGCGATTGGCGGGAATAAGAGAAGCTGGTGCGCATCTCACTCCCGATCCCATCTCTTTTTCTAGACGACCAATCGGCTGCCGTTCATTATGGACCTCGCCAGCAATGAAATGGTGATTGATATGCGGATCTGGAACCTGATTACCGAGCAGCCATGGGGCTTGGGGCTCCTTCAAAGGACTGGGAACCAAGACGAATTCATGGAGGTGGCAGACAACCTTGTGGCATTGATGAGAGGACACTTGCATTCGCCTTGTAGACTTCCGTTGGCAGCGTCTACTGCAGCGTAGGGACATATGAACCCACAGACTACCAGATACAGTGGTCGAGTTGGTTTTGAACTAGAGTTCCCTGAGCCAAAAGGTCATACCCAGGCCCTAAAAAGAGCACGAATTTTACCGATTAACTCATTCCTTGCTGTGGCCTCTCAAGCAGTCCGGTCGCCGGAAACGTCGGCATGGCATGGGCCTCGCGCTTATGGCGAAGCCGCGAGGCTGGCTGATGATGGACATTGAAGTCCGTAGAATAGATCCAGCGCACAATGCAAGTTGTGTTGCTCAATGAAAACGTGTGTTTCCATGTAGCAGTGGATAACAATAACAATAAAATAGCATGGCCTCGGTTGTTTCAAATCATGAACCTTTTCCTGCACCCATCGCATAGACTCGGGATAACTAGCTACGGTGCTATGGTTAATTTCGTCAAGTGAAGACTGCAAGGTCCTATAACGAGTTGCACCTCCTAGCATGAGAATTTGAGAGCCAGGCACGTACATGTGCACTGGAGCCTGCCGTTGACCTACCCCCTCCTCCTTCACGGACACTTTCATCATCCGAGTTGAAGTCATCCAGCCATTGGTGTTTATAAATGTGTCGCTCCGCAAGAGGGAAACCGTCTATCCCTCTCATCCAGTTGAACACGGTGCGTGTAACGAGCTCAGAAAGGTCCCTTTCTCGATCCAAATGGCCGTAGTTGATTTTGAAAGGAAGGCAGTTCGGCTGTGTTGGAGATCTGATATGACGGTGTACCGCGCGCTCATCGACGGCTTCTTGAACCACTGGTCTGCCTCCCGTGCAAGGCCAGCTGATTTTGGAAAATCTGAGTTCATGACTGCCGGCACACCTTGCATGGAGTCGAACGTCAATGTCCAAATCGTCGATGGCGGTCTGACCGGGTGGTTGGTAAGGAAAGAGCGGTGGGAACTTTTCTGCAGAGAGCCCTTGAGAAAGGAATGCCAGCCTCCATTCATCAGCTCGAGCAATAAAGTGAGCGTCATGAGGCTGGCGGGGAACAGGGTTCTGAATAAACGACACAAGAGTTCCAGTCCAGGCGCCTTCATGGAGGTCGATTTCGTCAGCCAAAAGTCCCCGGGGTTTCTTGAGAAAGCTCTTGTGTACACCAGTAATTATAGCATCAAGCCATAGGAAACTCAGGTGCGGGCTTCGGAGGAAGAAAATGCGGGCGAGCACATCGATATCTTGGGTGTGTACGGAACGGAGCAATGCAAAGGTGCCTTGCAGCCATGCTCCACATACAGTGCAAGATATATCCGGCTCATAAAAGATGCTGCTGAGAATGGATTTGATGCCTTGTGGGTTGCAGCCGAGCGTCAGGAGCTTGTCGAATTGGCCATGGTCTTGTCCCCAAATCGGTCCAGAGGATGTCACACCCGACGCTCCATCCGAATTTCGAGGTAGTGGGAGACGAACCTTTCTCCTATCGAAATTGGCGAGGGGAAGAAGCAATGCTGCAGCAAAAGCCGCACGGCTTTTCTCGCTGACTCCGTGTAGTGCAGAATACTCGGCGATGTATTGCACGGCAGCCTTGAAAGATGGACACCTTTCTACGCTAGGTAAGGAGGAGGGCATCAAAGTTCCAGACAGTAGTACTGAATTCGCTGCGTCCAGAGAAACTTCCCATGGAGATAAAAGTCGATATCGTTGGTGGGGGATAGAAGCCTTCCAACCTTGGCCTGGAGCGAGAACTGCTGCCCACCACCGCGCCGCGTCATCGCTGACAGAGCCCAGCTGAACTACTGGTGCTTCTGCCTTGGATATGTGGCTGGCTCCTACCCATTTTGCTCGGCTGGCTGTGTACTTGGGCGGCGTCGCGTTTGAAATGAGCGATGTCCAACGTGCGGACAAAGCATAGGCCCATGCGAGAACAAGTACTGTGAGATGGCCGTCCCCTTCTTTTCCAACCCGTTTTGGGAATGGTATCTTCGAATCCGTTGTCATCAAGATAGTCGTAGGTTTGCCGATTGTCGGAGCGAGCTCAAAACGTTGCTCAAAGGCGCGCATGTCACAGCATCCGCTAGTTGGCGCCCAGGCAGAAGTAGCTGTCAACAACCCAGAGTGATCAAGTTGAAGCCCCATGGGAAAGGAGGGATGCTGAGTGAAGGCATGCTCGAGGTCAAGGCACCTTGGAGGGAGCGCAGGATCTGCGGAAGCTTGTTTTAACAGAAACCACCACGTCCTGTAGGCTCTTTCGTAGATGGTTCTATACTTGTCATGGTCTGGTCGAAGCCCGTCGTCTGCCATGCTGTTGAATGTCAGGCCTGGGCGCAAGGATTCTGACGTGCGCCCAATTGGGTCGGTTTTCAACGTGTGCTCCTTGGGTGGGTAGATGCAATAGATCGCCATCAGACTCACATCTAATGCAATTACAGGCCATCAATTGCTATACCGACACCGTGGCTAATTTCTTATCATACACAGCCCAGAGTACATAGAATACAAATAGATTATCATTACTTTAGAGTTAATATTTACAGTATGCATAGACAAGCGAGGCGGATACCCTAGAATAGGGTTATTTTTATGTTTAAACACACGCACGCTCCAGATGTGACATTGTTCTGAAAAAACGGAAACCCCATTTATTTAACTTCCATCTCTTCACAAAAATGCATATATTAGTATAGATACCATGTTAATGCATCTCATTCTCGTGGTACATGAATGCGAAACGTTGGTCTTGGGGCTCTGATCCTATGCCCTTGGCATTCGAGAGTCCTGGTTTTTCGGATCGGTCAGTTTTCACATCGAAAAGCACCTTGCATATCGACGGTGGACACTCCTAGTAATCGAGATATTGCGGAGAGCTAGGGTAGTAAACATGTCGCTCAGCATCCTTCCAAGCACGAGACAGAGACCATACCGCCTGTTTGTCTGCAGCTGAGCTAAAGGTATCCATCTGCAATCAAACTCGAAACACCCAGGAAGCAAAGCTAAACCCTAAACCGCTTGGGCCTGCGCTATCTTGATCAACAGACGTCTTGGCGTGCAGGGATCTATCCATGCTCCCAGGGCTGAACCGGGTCATCAATCGCCCACGATCCCCCAGGCATCCTTCAAAATACCCTCGTCTCCTCTCTTTTTCCAAAAATCACGCTCTCGACGTGGCAGCAACCATGCGTGGCGTCCTCTCCCTCATCGCCCTCGGCGGCGTCGCCGTCGCAAAGGACCAAGTCTCGTTCCCAGCCGTCGGCGAGTTCGACGTCGTCTTCCCCCGCAACGACACCTACGCCATGGAAGCACCCTTCCCCATCATCTTTGGCTTCCAGAACGCCCCGGTCCTGCTCTCCTACCCGACGCAGCTCAGCTGGGAGCTCAGCTGCGGCGTGCTGTTCGGAATCAACCGCCTCGAGGGCGAGCGCTCCGTCGCACCGCCCTCGGACCCATACTTTTACATCAACGCGAGCGACGCACTCATGAAGCCCGAGGAGGGGGACCAGTATAGGTATTTCAGAGGGGATCATCAGACGTGCGTTCTCAAGTGGGAGATGTTTTACTACACCACCTGCGAGCGACAGCCGGACGATTCTCTCAAGATTATGGGAGGGTATTTCCCGAAGCGCAAGGGAAACGTCACTTTTACTCTGCGTCCTGGTGCTCAGACCCCGAGGGAGGCGATTCTCAACTATGACGGGTGCGCTATGGCTGGCACGGCCGTCAAGGTCCAGTCAAACGAGACAGGGTGCGCGCAGATCGCCGAAGACGCGGCGCCCAAGCCGAAACCCTGCGAGCTGGATGTCAAGGCCGTTGCCAGCAGCCTTGCCGCGGCTATCGTGAAGCGACCACGAGCTTGACTGCCTTGCCCAGTACGACGACAGAGGCTGGGTCTTCCGGGACAGGATGGGAGGTGCATCGGCGCCTACGACGACAGGAGGATCCTTAGGTGGCGGGGTTCAAGCAGCGGTGGTGACGATGATGGCTCCTGGGCAACCCAGGGATTTACGGTGAGCGGTGGAAAGCTGACACTGGCGTTGGCTGTTGTGGCGGCCGCTGTTGTTCCAGTTCTCTTGTGAAGGGACTCGTGAGATATCAATGATTCAAATGAAAAAGATATGGCTAAAAAACCCTGACACAACCACGTCATCTCCTCCACGAACAAACAACCTGGGCAGGATACACCACAGTCCACTCATTGCCGTATCCGCCATCGTCTCCTGTCCTACTGACCAGGGGGAAGAGAACGGCACGGACGATAGCCCTTTGCGCCTCCAGGTCTTCATTTGATGCGTCACTTGGCGCATTCATGCAGCGCGCCTCAAACGGGGCTTCCACTTGCTTGCCGCCTGACCAGTACCTGGACTTTGGATATGGAAGCATTTCATACTGTGCTTTTTGCGTGCGCATCGTGATGGATAGCTGCCCGGCTGCTTCCACGACGGTCCTCAGCTGGACCTGCATCTCGTCGGTGTCCGGCGGCGTTGGAAGGATCTCAGCCAGGGTCTGCCAGATGCCCTTGGCGAGAGCATCGGCGTCGAGGTCGCACTGGCGCTTGAATGACTCGCGCTCTGAGAGAATCGTAAGGGTCACGGCGCGTCAGTGGCGTATAGCTTGCAGCGGGTTACCGTCAAGAAGAAGTGCCTCGAGCGCCCAGAGCTTGTGTCTCTCCTCTCGACCCAGGCCGAATAGTGAGTGACTGAAGATTTCTTCCGAAATCAGTTCCGCCATGACAGCCATCAGGATGTCTTTTCGGTTTGCATGATTTCGCAGGAGAATATCAGCAGCAGAGTTCTCGAGAATCACACCCTCTAGTTGGTTGACCGTCTCTTTGCTCATCTCGCTGGTCAATCGACACTGTCGCGTGTCAGAGAGGGTGGAGAAGCGCAGCACCCACTGCTCAATCTGAGAGTAGAGGTGCTGCAGGTGTTGGTGGAAATAGTCTTTGCTCTTAATGTCAAGCAAGTGATCACCTGTCTCGATCAGAAGCCGGACGACCCCCATGCGCCTATTCTCTGCGGCCAGCCGTAGTGGTATACGTCCATATTCATCCTCCACAAGCGGATCAGCCTTTATGAGCAGGAGTTTGACCACTTCTTCATGCCCGTTCTTGGCTGCCAGCAGCAGCGGCGTCTGTCCATCCTTGTCCTTGGCATCTGGATCAACCTGGTTTGTGTCGAGAAGTGACTTGGCCGCCGCCTCGTGCCCGTTGCTGGCCGCCAACAACAGTGGCGTCTGTCCATTTTCGTCTTGGATGTCTGGGTCGACCTTGCCTGTGCCGAATAGTAGCATTATGACCGCGTCGTGCCCGTTAGTTGCCGCCCACGAGATTGGCATCTGCCCGACTTCATCCTTGGCGCTCGGATCGGCGTTACTGAGCAGCAGCCTCACCACCCTCTCATGGCCTTCTTCCAAAGCCCACTTCAGCGGAAGCCATCCGCCCCTGACGCTGGTAAGTATATCTACCACCGCCTCTAGCTTTCTTTGATCACCCTCTCTTTGGGGATGGCCTTTGCTGTCCATGTCGTTCAACGCCCGTCCTAAAGCCCCGACTGTTTTTCGGAACTTCTGCGCCGCATGCTCTACACAGTAGTTCGATCCAACGTCTTGCAGTACCAGTCCAATGCTCCCCAACCTGGCGGCACTATCTAGATCATCTTCTGCCTCTGGTAGACTGTCAGGGCCCATGTTCCAGTCCCAGATGAGTCGGAGGTCGCGTGAGAAGGATGTTACTCCTGACATGGCCGGCTCTGGCAACTGGAACAAGCTGCTTACAGTTATGGGACCGTCTGGAACCGTCATCAGGATGATAACCAAAATATCGTTGTGCACTCTCAGGATTGTGGGTCTCGACGCTCCTTGGACAAGGCAGACTATGTCCCTTGCTTGGACGGGCTTTGCTGAGGCCTGGACAGACCAACGAGAGCTCGGTCTCTGTATTGTCCATGTCGTTGCCCAGTTAATTTCCACCGTTAGTCTGTCTTCCTGATCTGCATGTCTTTGAACCGATGTCACTTCGCCAAGGATACGGACTTTGCCCTTGATAACAGCCATCTCCTTATCATCCCAGACGTCCACAGACACCTTCTCAGAGAGGATGAACTTGATGAGCCGCCGAAGCAGCCGCCCCCACGGAATTTGGTAGTCGACTGATAGCCCTGCGCCGCCGGGGTCATCAGAACTCATGCCCAGCAGTGCATAGACCTTGTCGTGGCGCTGGGTAGCTTTCCGGGTGTAGTACAGCTCAATCAGCTCACTCAGAGGGCCAATTTCAAGGGAAAACCTGGGTGATTGGCTGGTGGCGTGTCTTGACCGGAAGATTGCCCCCCTGATGAGTTGCGTGACCGGACGCACCAGAGCCTGCAGCTCTGGGAATTCCGCGTAGGACAGATCCAATGCGCTCAGGCCTGAGCAAAAGGCATGCCCATCGATTTCGACAGGGCCACACTTTATGAGAACATGCCGAGCTGCAGCAACCTCTTGAAGGACCTTTGGCACTGTCAGTCATGACCATGAGGTATGTTTGGTGTTTGCCCCTTACCCAGATGCGCTGGAACCAAGGTCTTTGGAGCAGCCCAAAAACTCCCTGTTGCTTATCTTCTTCCGTTAAAAAACCCGTCGGCCGTCTAGCTGCAGCCTTGCGTATCTCCTCAAGTGCTTGGCGGTCATCGGACGATGCTTCTCCAAGCCATACGACCACAGAGTTGGCTTTGGCGTATATCTTGGCCATGGACTGAACCTGGTGTCCTTTTTCAACTGGATCTTGCTGATTAATGCAGACGGCATCTATCCACAGGATCCGTTCCACAAAACCATGTCGAAGATGTGAGAGGGCCACATGAAGGTTCTTCCCCACGGACAGATCACGCCCATCCACAGAGATGGATTGCGGTTCGTCTTCAGAGCCCCATACGTAGGAGAGACACTCGTACGGGCAAACCCCTTCCGAATCCAATAGCGCAGAGTCAAGCAGCTGGCATCGTATGAGCGAGCGCTTGTCTTGATCTGGGAAAAGCCGGAGCAGACGAATGCTACCCTCTGGCAAGGGAGAGTAACGGTCTGGAGGCATGGCGTACTGTTGTCTGAAAGGTAAATGTGGAAGGAGGAGTCTTGGGGCTGACTCGTTGCCTGATTTCTTATTGCTTCAAGAGCCAATTAAGATGTGAAGAGCCTCGTTAAAGTGGTATCGCTTCCGAATTCCATCTTGAGGCTGACTCGTCTCATTATGCATGACAAGGATTAGCCTGTGGGATGCCTTGGCAGTTGATAGGACCTCAATATTGGAGCTTGTGCTGCTTTACTGACATAAACGTAGGGTAGACTGACTGCTTTCTGTCCATGTTCTTCAACAAAACTTTGGTCCAATACCTTAACCCTACCAATTGACGCTTTTGCAGCCATACGGCCGGCTAATATATCCTTTTCTGACATTGGCTTTCAGCGGAAACCTAGGCACTGTAGTTACGGCTATTGGTAATATCATCCAGGCTGCGACTTTTTTTTCGAGCATCTCAACTGGCCAAGAGCCTCGGACTGGTAGCTGAGAAGTTCTTGTGAGATTTTAGGGATCTTTGAGATGGCGGCAAGCTTGATGGTCGGTCAGTTGTCAGTCCCCTTTGCGTGCTCTTCTGAGAGCCGAGTGGAGAAAAGAATTCGATCTTGGCACTGCTTTTGTGTGCCCCTCTCCTCATCAGATAAGGGGGTGGAAGGAAGTCTGCTTGAGATCGATGTCGAACAAAAGAGCAGAGGACTGAAAAGACTGCTGGACGAAGACTTGATGATTTATAATAAATCCAAATATATTGCAGACTATATTATGACCTCTCCTCCACTAATACTATCTTTAATTCATTTAAATCCCCAGAAATCACCGTCTTGTAAGTCCTGCTCCAAGATGCGCCGCCCACCCTAGTTGAGGAGATTCCAGCTCCCCGTGCAAAGTTGCATGCCGGCCACTCCTTACTTCTTGGCGATCACGATGGTGGTGACTGCATATTGTAAGCCAAATATTCCACAACCTGTGACTGGCTTACCTACCCTGTTCAGCAATGATGGTGATCTGAGGGACCAGGGACTGGTCAATAAACCGGGCCAGATCGACGCGGCCAATGTCCTTGATGAGGCCGAGCTCGACGCTGCCCAGCGGCAGCCGGGACAGGTCCAGCTTGTCAAAGATGCCGGTGCTGGCGATGGAGAGGAGGGTCGACAGCTGCTGGAACTGCAGCAGTGACTCGAGGTCGAACTCCTTGGAAGCAAAGAGGTCCTGGAAGATGACGACGTTGAGGTTGTTCCTGCGGCCGAGAGTCTGGAAGAGGGCTAGGTCAAGCTCGTTGACCTTGAGCAGGTAGTTGAGGTCAATCTGACCAAAGGCAAGCTCGTTGCCACGTCCGCCCTCGCGGCCCTCGCGGCCATCACGTCCGTCGCGTCCGTCGCGTCCGTCACGATCGTCATCACCGCCACGACCTCCGCGACCATCACCGCCACGGCCTCCGCGACCATCGCGACCATCACCGCCACGGCCTCCGCGACCATCGCGACCATCGCGACCATCACCTCCATCGCGACCATCACGGCCATCGCGACCGTCGCGGCCATCGCGGCCATCGCGGCCGTCACGGCTTTCGTTGAGCGCCGCTCGGGGCTGGAAGGTCTGGAAGCTTGGCGCAGCGACAGCAAAAGTGGCAAAGACGCCGACAAGAACGGTGGAGAACTTCATCCTGATGATTTGAGTGAGGTTTGGGCTAGGCTGTGAGCGAGGGTGTGTTGTTGAAATTAAAAGAATATGGCAATGCGAGCACAGCTCAGAAGATCAGAGAATGTGAGTTGTTGAAGGAGTGGAAGTGAATACTGAGCACAGCTAGGCAAGTCAGTTTTCCTGCGTTCATCGCATGGTACGATCGACTTACCTCTAGAGAATGAATGAAGGCGTTCGACACAAGGCGGATGATGGAGCTGGAGTTGATTTCCGAACTTCAGGACAGACACACCATCTTTATAGGAAGAAGCTGCAAAGTGAATGGCACCATTCCATCTTGCCCCAGATGAAGCTCATCCTCACATAAAGTTGATCAATCGCAGGGCTACGTCGGAAAACGAGCTCCCTCTTACCGGAAACGCCAGTTCCGGACTGCACGAGAGATACACCACGTCACGCCAGCAATCGCGCACAAACAAGGCAAGACGCATTCCCCGGAAACTTCAGATGCCGAACAAGAGAGTAATTAACCTTAGTTTAGCACGGACATCATCGTAAGTTGATGTCAGCAGTAGCCGATTGCCCTACGGTTTCACATCACCTGCGGCAGTTGATCGGGTGGCCGGAACGCGCACCTTGCATGATTGTCCAACAAAGGGACGACACCAAAAATTGACGAGGTCCTCCCTGTAGTCCCCCAGCTCTTTTGTCTGTCAAAGGGGGCAAGTCGCACAATGACTCGTCTCGTCTTGGGTTAGACGATTCGCGTTTCAGACACGAGGATGGAGAAGCACGGGTCGACGCGGAGCGGCGGCATTGCGTGTCTCAGAGCCGCACCAGGTGTCGCGCCAAGACGGGCCAGGGGGACGGGCTGGAGATGTGTGAGAGTTTTGCTGATCAAGCACGGGCAGACACGTTCGAGTCAGACCAACCTCGCTTGTTGTTTTCAAGCCCGGCCGTTGATGAGATAACTGATCTGATAGATGGCACAATTATTCTCGAAATTTTACTGTTTAATCATTGATTCTACATAGTGATGCAGCATTGCTGTATTGAGGTTATTCTTGCTAGAACATTACTGTATCTGAACCGTCTATGATGCTTGATTTACTTGATGTCAAGCTCGCCAATTTGCCCGGAAAGCCTCCACATTTATTTCTACAAGAGCTGCAGTCATAGAAAGCCAATGGTGTGCTGAGATGACAACACTATCATACTGGTCCTATTGCCGCTATGGACAAGCATGAGTGTGATGCTAGCTTTTGCCATACGCCTCGAGATCACGCCCCAGGGAGGGGAGAGCTGCTTATCGATTACACCTTGCGCCGGTAGCTGAAAAATACCTCAAACATGCGATCCCTTTGTCCGGGGGTGAACTCATTCGTACTGGAGAGGCGTGCTTAGTACAACCTCGAGCCGTGGGCAAGAAAACTTACCAGTTGTCATTCGTGTAGCCCATAAAGTTATGGATGGGATCCAAGCCCGGCTGGTCTGGGCAGCTATCTGACCCAACGGGGCATCCAAATATCTGTGTCCTCTGTGCCGGTGTGTCGTCGACAAAGTCGCCAGGCTGGGAGCAACCGCCAGTAAACGTGTGGTTCAGGCCGAACCAGTGGCCTGCCTCGTGGACCGCAAGATGGCCTTGATTCCAGTCCTCGAACGCGCCTTGCTCGACCGTGAAGCCCGGCATCGTCATGGCACTGAGCTGACACGAGTCCAACCCCAGCGTTAACTCGTCACCGTCCACCAGGACTGTGGGCCAACTGCAGTATCCCGTAGCCCCGGGCGAGTATTTACTGAAAAAGTACATATTCAACGCGTCGTAGCCGCCCTTGCGAGTACTCTTGAAATACTCCCTTTCCTCTTCCTCGTAGTTGACCCAACCCTTGTCTGGTCCTTCGTAGATGAGAAACGACTGGCCGGCAAGATCGTCGACAACCCTCTCTGTCGAGTTCAGCACAAGGTTGATGCCGTATTTGGCAAAGGCTTCGTGCAGAATCTCCCACTGCGCGGCGACTATCTCCTCGGTAATGAGGTTCTCGTCTTCTTTGGTGCTGGCGATGTGAAAGTTGACGTCCACGCTGAAGTTGGGGGGAGGTCATTCTGACGGCTGGATTCCAGGATCCTGGGATGAGCGATGGCATCCTTGCCTGGATTTTGTTCGGAAACCAGACATCCGTGGCCCCGGGGGGTGTTTGTTTGGCATTGACGATGGCAGCAAGGAGGCTCAATAGTGTGAGACGAAGCATCTTCAAGTCGACCAGCTACCAATGCAAATAAGGGTACAGATGATGAGGAATAACGAGAAAGAAAAAACACGAGGGCCTTTAGTATATATCTGCTATATGGCCAAACTATATTTACGCGATAAATCCCTGCACACTCGTATTGTCGGCGGTTCTGCTTGATTTGACATGGAACACGACCTTGTCGTAAAGTCGGCGTCTTGGCGACCAGGGTTGACAACTTGCAGCTTCCGCTCTTGGAGCATTGCCGACCCCTGCTCCCAATCGTGGACTCATTTCATGGCATGCGGGAAGTAGCATCATCATGGCGACTTGTCTCTCTTGCGCCAGCAAAGAAACACGGCATTGGGCCATACCCTTTCCCGTAATCCTGCTAAATGAAGTGCGTGTTTTTACTCCCCAACCTGGGCATGGCTATGCGACTTTTCTTTTATATTGACTCTATTCGTACCTGGCCAAAGGCGTTCATGTTAACCGTCGATTTATAACAACTACCCAGTCTCGTTATCAACGCCCATCTTCTGTACGTGATGGACGAACGGAAGAGAGGGCAGTATCTGTAACTGCGGGAGAGGCATGATATTGACTCGACCGCTCCCGAACCAAACATATTATTTGGAACGTTGACCTTCAAGAGCAACTGGCATATGGACGCCGAGAACAATGGCCTGGTTTCTTGGTTCAAGACGAACAAGGGTCCCAGGTCACAATTATCTGTAGACGTGAAGTATTTTCACAGCCCCGAGGCAAAGGTGCTCGGGGAAAGAGAAGTCGACTATCGGAATGGACCTGTTGTTTCGAATGAAGTCGACCTACACGGCATTGGCACATTGTGTGTTGGGTTCAGTGAGCAAACGCAACCGACGAGCCGCCTAATCGTGCGCTGGAGTTTTATAATAGGGTCGTTGAGCCTTTCCCTAATCTTTGTACTCAATCAGTTGATCAGCATGCCCCTCGGGTTGGTGAGCGATTTGGATGCGGTTCCAGAAGGCTTACGGGCTTGCATGGGAGGCTAAAGTGCGGCCGTACTCGCATAGTATTGGCCAGTCGCCATTTTGTAGGTTGGCAAGGCATATTGTACTATTGGGCATGAGGCACAGCGAGGCATCTAATGTGCGTGCCTGGCCCTTCGATCTTACCTATCTCTTCAACGCATAGGGTAGTCAGATGAGCGCAACATGTTCCCCATTTTGACTCTGAGTCAGCCTGCAACTCGCTTACCTCCGAACTCCAAGCTGCATTCAGCCGATGCCCTTCTCTATTGGATGAATGCCAGCTTCCTCGCTTTCCAGTATCCATATCCGTGATCGCCAAGCCGAAAAGGCGTCCGCGTTGAGAATGCGCTGAGCAATCATTCGTCTCGCTGTAACCCGCCATACGTCATCGTGATCAAAGCCCGGTGCTACACTGAAAGTTACGCCTCCTCACCTGCAAGTAAAAGCAATTCCATTTTCAACCACAATCTCCTCATCTCAAACTCGTACAAAACAAAACTCATCCAACATGTCCTTCAGATGCATCGTCCCCCCAGGCCCCAGCGCCGAATGGAGCTCCGCATACCACTACTCCCAGGCCGTCGACCTCGGCAACGGCTTCTTCAAGATATCCGGCCAGGGCGGCTGGGACGACAACAGCGAGATCGCGTCCGACGTCCGGAAAGAGGTCGAGCTCACCATCGCCCACATCGACGACGTGCTCAAGGCCGCGGGGCTCCGCGGCTGGGAGGACGTCTACTACATGCGGTCCTACCACACCGACATTGACGCGACCCTGCCCATCATCGCAGAGGTGCTCAAGAAGAGGATTCCGGGGCATAGGCCTGGTTCGACGGCGCTGGGGTCACGAGGTTGGCGCTTCCGACTATGAGGCTGGAGATTGAGGTTGATGCCAAGAAGCAGTCGGGTTAGGGGTTATTATTACAGGGAACGGATTTCGTGTTACATGTATACTCCGAGGAGACTATCATCTGCAATCCCAAACAAGGTGTTATCTCCAACAAGTCCATCCTGGGGGAGCCATGGCCCGCTCCATGAATCGCCAGCCTGGCCTGTTCCAAACAGCGAGTCCATGTCGGCTTGGAAAGCTGCAAATTGTGAGAATGGTCTCTTCAAAGAGGTAAATGTTTGGACTCACCACTCAGGTCCGGGCAGGTTGTTGTCGCATCCATGTTGATACTCTTGGTCACCCTCTCAATCCGACTCATCAGCGACTTGAGCAGTCTCAAAGGTCGCTTCAGTCCATAGTTACACCCCCGTTGAAACTCTAGCAAAGCCTGCCAGAAGAAACGAATACACTCAATGTACTCGTCGCAGTTCTGGTCCGTGTGCTCAAGGATGACCAACACTGCGCAGTATGTAGCGTACGAGATGCCATATTGCGCTCGTCTTAAAGTGAATGCCTTTTTGTATGCCTCCACGAGCTTCCAGATATGAAGAGCAGCCTCGATGCACATTTTTCGGCTTTCGTCTTGGGCGGTGGATTGGAAGGGGCTGGGTTCTTGTGTTGAGGTTGAACGGCCGCGGTTGAGAAAGGCTTGCTCGGTTAGTATCACTGAAGCCCAGTAAAGGACACTGTTATCTTGTCAGTGATATAATTTAAAGCCATCGGACGAGATACATACTGCGGTGTGATCTGGTGCGGTGGCGGAGTAGGATCAACGCCAGGCTGAAACTGGAGCGACGAGGGAATGCTGTCCTTGTACTGACGCAGCTGTTCCCTAATCTCTTGTCTCTTCTGTATCAAACTCGTCTTGAGTAGTTCATCAGATAGCCCAGGATTGTTGCTCGTGTAAAAAGCCTCGATGATGCGAGATATGATGCGGCAGAGCTGAAGCAAGCACCGAAACGTGCTTATCGCGTAGCACGGCCGTCCTCGATAAACCGGAACACTGGTATCAAACGGATGCGCCTTGGGATCCATGTATGGCCTCCATTCCTCCATCTCCTCATACGTATCGAGAAACTCTTCAGAAACATCACCTGCAGTCTCTTGTATCGCAGGAGGACGACCCAGGAACAGAGATTGCAGCTTGTCCCCGACATAGGCCGCCCAGTAGATCCTCTTCCTCATCTCTGCATCGATGGGTGTCAGCTTGAAGCCCTGTCCAGCTTGTGACGTTGGCTCAATGTCTAGGTGGCAGCCGAGGTCTGTCATCATCCTGTAGGCGATGCCGCAGAATACCCAGCCAGCGCTCTGCTTTCCGCGAGGGACCAGACACGCGCCGCAGGTCAGGAGGGCCACAACGGTTGGGATAGTGGGCTGGTCGATGTGGTCGACGAGTAGAGACTTGAATCGTTCGTAAAAGGCCATGCCCATGGTCTGCGGATCTTGCGGGTCTTGACGCAACAGAGAGGTTCTATCGCTGTATAAACTGCTCTGAAAGTATATCGCATTCAAGAGCAGCTTATTCACGTATGGTCCGTTGTGGATCAGACTATCCATAATCGCCGGTCGGTAGGTGAGCAGATATGATAGATGCTGTCTGTTCCAGTGCAGGTCCAGCAGGTGCAGAGCCGTGTCCATGGGTACACCGTCAAAGTCCATCTTGGACGTGATGCTCGGCGACGAGTACAGAGCAACTTCTTCCTGTCTGCGAAGGGCTGCGTATGAAACAAGTCGGTCTCGGACGGCGTCTTTTGATGGCGCGCGCTCTCTTTGTCCGTCGGCCAAGAGGGTTCTCGAGGATTGGTCGTGTAGCAAGCTGGTTGCACCGTACACCTGGAAGCCATCGCCTTCATTCTCGTCGCTTCCTTGGGTGGGCTCTGGTGACAGCAGCGGATTCTCAGCCCTCGGTTCGGCGCCTCGATCGAGGGATGCCAGCACTGCCGCTGCGGCGGAAGACGTGAGTACTGGAGAATGGCTGCTGAGCGGTCCTCGATGTGAACTCGGCGGCGTGTCTTCAGACAAGAGAGATCGAACACTCGTTGGAGGATGACTCGAAGTCGCAGCTGTAAAAGCTCTTGATGGGCCATCGTCGTCCATCGGGTATTGCGGGGTGGGAGAAGGCTGGCTGTGTGAATGAGTGTCATGAGATGGATCCTGCTGTCGCATCTGCTCTTTGAGCTCCTCGACTTGTCGCTGAAGAGCCCTCACGTCCTCCTTTCTGATGCGAATCGCCGTCCGCCTGGCATCTTGAAGATAGACGCACTCGTGACCTTTTCTGCGACAAGCTCCGCATCTTGGCCGTTGGCCATCGCATTTGACCTGGACACAGTTGGCCCTGTTACACTTCCTATCAAGAGCGTCAAACCTTTTTCTGACGACATATCCTGCAAGTACGACAGCTGTCGTCCTTTGCCGTCCTTTTTTGGGACTCCGGTGATACGAATGCCGTCTCCATGGTTGCGAAATGTATGTTCACCCTTGAAAAGTGACGTCGCGGGGGACACGGTGGGCTTTCAAAACGTGGTGGGACTCGGGTTCCATGCCCGAGGGAACCCGAGATGGCTTCGGGAGCTTGGACGGGGCGGGATCGTCTCAATAGAGACTCCTCGGCTTCTGTCTCATCCCTTGTCAAGGACATCAATCTCGGGACATGGTTCCTTGGAGTTGAGTCCTTTGAGATGCAAGTATTCTACGTCGTCTTCGCTTATTCTCCCCATGGCTCCATCTTGCTTGGCGCTAGAGGCTCGGACATTGCATTCCCGACCCCAGATTCAGTCCCGACCCTCGGAAGTAGCTTGACCGTTGGGAAACATGCAAGAATAAGCGAACAGATGGTGTTCTCCTGGATAGTAGTCATGTCAAGTAATACTATTCGCCCTCATGCTTTTTCCAGCTCCTTTCACAGGCACAGCATCACATTTGTACACGTACCACGCTGATAACAAAGATAATCGCGGAACTGCTTGGCCGAGCTCGCCAATCCATCACCGAAAAAAACGAATATTATGCGGAGACGTCGGGTAGCCATCTGCAGCTACCGCGCCCTTTATCTTGTCAAGTTGTCAAGCATGCACGCCAAAGGTGACAAGCGGTCGAGGCGGCCCGGTTGAGAGCTGCCAGCATTTCAAGTGTCAGACTACATCTTATCAACTGACGACAATACTAAGATAAACAACACTATCATTGACCTAGCCTCGATTCCACAACCCAATTCACTTTGGTAGGTACAGACAACGTAGTTTAAAAGATCAATTCCATATCAATAAAACGACCGCTTCGCTTGTTCATAGCTAGATACCCCACAGACCACACTCACACTCCCTCAAGTTCAAGGCAGACCCTTCAAACACTCCTCAATCGACGCCTCTTGCATTTTCCTGTACATGTCAAACTCCTCGTTGACCTTGCATCCAAGCCCCTTCTCAAAAGACGCCTGGTCCGCTGCCGCAACCTGCTCCATGCCGCCATCGTCACCCAGGTTCGAATGGAAGATTCCTGCTGCGCTGACTGGCAGGAAGTCTTCATACGTGATGGGCTCGAGCTGGACAGCCCCGGTATGAATCAAGGTATCCAGGTCGGTTGTGCCAGAAGCTTTTGAACCGTCTGTGAGCTTGTAGGCAAAGTATGCGAGCTCTTGTTTCCTCAAGCTCGCTGTGTCGTCTGGAAACCTCTCAAACACCTTGGCCAAAATCTTCTCTTTTTCTTCTGCAGATTTTTCAAGAGACTCCTGCCGCCACTCATTAATCAGATCATCGTAAAGACGACGACCCTTTGGCGTCAACGCCACGCCTCGCTGTTCAATCTCTCCAAACCGCGCCTTGTGGCGTCCACCAGTCTCTGCCCCCTCTGAAAAGGCAATCGCCTCGTCGAGGGCGAGGAAGCTGGTCTGCCGGAGCAGGATGGGACACGTCCTTGGGGGTGGTCCCTCGATGGCTTCCTTTGCGTCGAGGCCGTGTCGCTTCATCTCGACTTGGGCAGCCTCGATATCGAGAACTCGGGGTGTTAGGTGGTTGATGTGAGGACCTTTGAAGCACACGACGTCTGCGATGAGGGGGTGTGCGGCTCGAAGGGCTTTGTACGTCTTCATGTCCACGGTGGATGTCTTGTGCCAGCGAAACGTCTCTATTGCTTCCTTGATGAACTCTTGAGCAGCAGCCTTGGACAAAGAGCCTTGAGCCTCGAACATTTCGATCAACTCGACGCATCGAGGAGTAAAGATGTTTCGCTTGCTCAGGATGTCGGCAGCCTGCTGTCGGAGACCCTCGTCTTGGATCAACTCCAAGCGAAGCAGAGATGTAAAGACGCGAAAGGGGTTGTACGCAAGCGCCTCTTTTGTGAGAGGCCGGAAGCAGGTGGCGTGGACTGGGAGACTGGCGACGGTGAGGTCGTAGTAGCCGACAGGATGCATCCCCATGACGGAGAAGAGCCGACGCATGGTGGCTAGCTCTTCAGGCGTCCCGAGTCTGATGGCACCATGGCGCTCAACCTCGATGCGATGTTGAATGTTGACGTCTTTTTGGCGGTTAATGTCGGACACGAGCTTGAGCAGTGTGCCGTACTGGGGGACCTCGCGTCGGTACATGTTGGAGAGGGCGGAGGAGAATAGGGCCCGGATGGCATCCGGTGTGATTGTTTCCTTCACGGTCATGGTGGGTGTTGTGATTGAAGACAAAGATCAGGATAGATTGATGACTGGTACGACACGGCCTGATTGTATTGTATGATTGTAAATGTCAATCTGAGATGGCCTCGCGTCCACATTTATAACCACGGCCGTCTTCCAACTCGGCAGTGTAGATACGCCTCCGTATCACGTCAACCTGATATCGGCCTTTGCATGTCCGTTATCTCTGCCGGAGGTCCGGGGCGGTAAAAGCCGGCTTACTGGGGCCAGACACACATGGGGCAACAGAACCCGAGCTTGGCGGCTCTGCTGGTCCCTCCGGCTGTTTTATCTTAGGTAACAGATAAGAGGCAAATCGCGTTTTCTTGCCTGTTTCAAGGTTGTCGGAAATGCACAAGACCGAGCCTGTAATTGCGGGTATGGCTCACCTATTTGTGTGGTGGCTTGGGTATAACGTTGGAATTCTAGAAAAAGCCAAATAGTTGACTATTCTCAAATCAATGTTGTAGGCTTCCACGGCAAAATACTGCATTATCTCAGCGGGATGCTTAGTTTGTATCAAGTACTATGACGAGGTGCTTCTCAAGTAAGTGAGCACGAGCGGGCTCGATCTCCCACCAGGAACAGGTCAAAGAAACAGAATATAGATGTGACTTGATCTCAATGTTGACTCAGGTAGTAAAATTTCACACAAAATTATGCCTAGTTCTTATTGACACCAAGTCACCGTAGGACGAACTAGATACGGATATTCACGCAGCACCATGAACCAGTCCCTCAATCTAAACACATCGTAAACACTGACTGTAAGCCAAGCCAAGCAACTTTTAATCCTCCAAGCTGTGAAGTCAACCCAAGATAAGCTCGAGACTTTGGATGGCCAAGTCATTACACCCTCAGAGCCGATAGAACTGTGGGTATCTCCTTCATACTCCTGTACTTTGTGGCCCTTGCTATACCATCATTGGCCCAGTCGTCCTTGTCCAAGATTCTACAGAAAGCCCAAGAGTCAACAACGTTCCTTAGAGGGGGAGGGGGGGGTTAAATTCTTACGCCATCACAGCAAAGTACGAAAACGCCTCGGCCGTCATTGTGGCCTTTTCAGGTCCGCCGTACTTGCTTCCCGGCTACTTATCCCAGGTTTTGGCCAAGTTTGAGACATCCTTGAAGCCGTCTGTTGTTGTCAGCTTTGTCTGATGCACAGGAAAGGGACGCAAAACTTACAAACTACATCCTCCACCAGGCCCTGCTTCTTCCTTTCATCCTTCGAGATCTTTATCTTGCTGCATACGCGCGAACCGTCCGATTTCTTTTTATAACAGAGCTCATTCTTGCCACTGATGGCTTGTTGGTCAATGACTTGGCAGGTAAGGACTCGGGTTAGCAAGCTTGGTCAGAGAGGGGGATAGACAGCCAGGGCAAGAAGACAGAAGTACTCACGATCTCTGACAAACTTGGTGTCAGGCCCTTTGTTTTCGGACCCGTACCAGTGAGCAAACTCGTGCACGAGCGTGACGGCAAGGTTGGGGTCGAATGAGGTAATCTTGGTCGTGCCTCTCGTAGTGGTGGCACCCACGGGCGAGGGCGCATCCTTGATCTTGGCTTCGAAAAAGTTGGATTCGCAGATATGGATAAGGTCGAGTCGGTAATGAGTTACGGCGGCTGCGCCCTCGGCGCAAGACGCGCCTGGGGGGAGGTTCTCCTTGGTCTTTCTCCAAGCGATTCGCTGCCTGTAGGAGGGCTGTGTCCTCGAAGGCGACAACACAGAGAGTCCATACTATCCCGTGGGATTTGGGATCGGCCATCCATGCATGCGGATCTTTATGGACATGTGGTACGGCTGTAAGTTGCTTTCCCCAACCTTGAACGCCCCTTCGCGGATACTGACCATTGATAGGTAACAACAACGAGGGAGTGGGAGGTTACATGGATGTTGGCTGTATTAGATATAGGATGGATGCTGGAGTATAAGCGACGCCGAGATGTGTAGCCGGCGAGGATTGGAAATTTGGTGATTGAGACCAGAGCCGCAAGTCAAGGACAATGCTCTTCTAGGTGTAAGGGACAAAGCTATCGTGATACCACGCCGTAGAATAATAGGACAGGCACCCCAATTCGATTCGGTTTAGCGAAACGCCCCAGTAGATGATCAATGTGTGTCTCACTTCTGTCATGGGCGCGTCTCATTACCCTTGCTTCACGTCACGCCAACATTCTATTGGGAGACCGAAGTTTGGTGGTCGATGGAACTATCAGGCCCAAAGTCCAGTCCCTCGCAAGACTGTCGTTGTTGATCCCAACAGCTGGTACTGAGTGCCAAGTGCTCCGGACTGTTCTACTTGGGGCGAAGGGTGCGCCGTAGTCTCGCCGTTAAGCGCCAAGATGTGTATATGGCCGAAATCGCAAAGTCTGTCAGCTTCCGGCGCCGACAGCCAAAACTTGGCGTAATTTTGCTCGAAACCTGATGTTCCTGTCATCTTGATCACAATTCTTTGAAATCAAATGGTAGTGACCTTCTTTTCTTCACCCTTACCAACTGCGCCAAGCCAGACGCTCCTCGGGCAAGTATCAACTTGGGCTGGGGGTACCTCGACTCCAGGCACCCCCTTACCATCATGCAGACAGCCACTCCGCGCCTCACACTGCACGAAACAGGTTAAAGTTGAGTGTATGATGTTTAAAAAAAAGAGTTCTCCTGGAGAGGACAGATGTCCAGTGCGATCTCCATGTATAAAAACTGCAAAAAGACGGCCACCCACCCGACCGCGTCTCCCCCAGATCAACTTTCGACCCATCATCGCACTTAGCTCCGGAGTTCTTCCTGTTGTCATCACTGGGGCTCTTGGAAACTGTCCTCCTAACTTCTCTTTATATAGGTGTCGTGTTTTCAAGGCAGGTGGGGGTATGATGGTCAAGAGGCTGGGGTAGTTCCTTCACACTTGCACGTTCAGGGGGGTCACGGGATCAGGGGGTCATCGACACAAGAGGCAACACCCATCCATCACGTTCAGAACAGTGATGATACAGTCGGATGCTCGTATACGGGCGCCTTGGGGCCTGTTGGAGCATCCGTAAACTTTTGAGTTCTGAACAACAGTTTCCTTGATGAAGAACTTGAGCGAAATTCGGCCATTTTAAATCTGGCATGGAAATCCTCAACTCGGCCATGAGAAAAGTGAAAACCTGTCAAGATGGCTGAACAATGTCTCCAGCCTTCGGGGTGGTTGAAACTTCCCTTGATGCGTTCAGTGAAAGCATCGTCCCAGGGGGTCCACGTGACAGGAGGTCGCCGAGTTGGTATCTTGCCGCCCCACAACACCAAGAAAGAACATGATATCTCCAATTTACGTCTTCACCCCTGCCTCAGATCCGAGGTGGCGCTTTTATGCACTAACCCGTGATTGATAAAGCCTTCACTTGACAAAACTCAAAGCAAACATGGTCAATTTCATCTTCCCATTTAACTCTCTTGTCTATAGCTCGACTCCCAAATTCACGTGAACAGCCTTGGACTGCGTATACGCATCCAGAGCGTACTGCCCCAGCTCCCGTCCGATACCAGAAGACTTGTATCCTCCAAAGGGGATTCCAAAGTGCGAATCACCGGAGGAGTTGATCCAGACCATGCCGGCCTGCAGCTTTCTGGCCACCTTGTGCGCGCGGGATACCTTTTCCGTGAAGAGGGCGGCGGCGAGGCCGTACGAGGTGTCGTTGGCCTTTGCGATGACTTCTTCCTCGGTGGAGAACTTGGCGATGGATACTACGGGGCCAAAGATCTCTTCCTTCATGATCTTCATGTCCTCGTTGACCTGTTGTCGTTGCTTAGCAAGTTGTCCTGGTAATGGAATGACTTGATGACTTACATCCGCAAAGACGGTGGGCTTGAGGAAATACCCCTTGTCGCCGTACTTGCTTCCGCCGTATAGAAGCCTAGCTCCGGCCTTTCTACCCTCCTCGATGTACGAAACCACCTTGTCGTACTGGGCCTTGGATACCTGGGGTCCTTGGTACGTGGCGTCCTCGAACGGTCCTCCAATCTTTTCGTTTTCCTTGGTCACCTCGACAAACTTGGTGAGGAACTCGTCGTAGATGGACTCGTGGACGTAGATTCGGGATGTCGACGTGCAGACCTAGTACATGTTAGTTTGATCTTATGTGTTGTATGCGACTTGAGAGTCTCACCTCGCCCTTGTTGTCCATGATTCCAAAATGGCACCACTTGACGGCCTGGTCAAGCTCTGCATCCGCAAAGACGATCGACGGGCTCTTGCCTCCGCATTCCAACGTGATATTCTTGAGGTTATTCGCGGCGCTCTTCATGATAGCACGTCCAGTGTTTGTGCTGCCAGTAAAAGCCACCTTGTCAATCCCCATATGCCCAGCGATAGCCTTGCCGGTCTGCGGTCCAAGTCCGGGCAAGACGTTGACAACACCAGCCGGAAGACCAGCCTCGACGACCAACTTTCCAAAGTACAGGGCCGACAGCGGCGTCTGCTCGGCGGGCTTGAGCACGACGGTGTTGCCGCAGGCCAGGGCCGGGGCGATCTTCCAGGCGAGCATCATGAAGGGAAAGTTCCAGGGGATGATCTGGCCGCACACGCCCAGGGGCTCCTGCAGGACGTAGGCCAGCTTGGCGGGCGACGTCTCGATGGTGCGGCCGGTGATCTTGTCGGCGGCGCCGGCGTAGTAGCGGAAGACGTTGTACGACTCGTCCAGGTCGCCGGCGAGGGCGGCGCTGAAGGGCTGTGAAGCGGTTAGTCGAGCTCACGTCTACACTAGGAATGCTCACCTTGCCGTTGTCGAAAGCATCGATGGCGGCAATGAGCTCACGGTCGCGATCAATCAGCTCGGCAATCTTGTAGAGAAAGACGCCTCGGTCCACGGCGGCAAGCCCCGACCATTCGCCCTCGAATGCCTTTCGAGCTGCTGCGACGGCCTTGTCGATATCCTCAGTAGAGGCTCCCTTGAGCTTGATAATCTCCTCTTCAGTCCTGATGGGCGTGAGTGCGTGCACATGTGGGTGCTTGAGGAGCTTACACTGGATTTGTCACTGCGAATTCATCACCAGAAGCAGCAACGAATTCGTTGTTGATAAAGAGGCCAGTCGGTTGGTCATACTTTGTGCCGTTGGGCAGAGTAATCTGAGTAGCTGACGCCATGGTGATGATGCAAAAAGGATAGCTAGAGTTGAGGATAATCAAGGTCACCAACGATTGCGGGGTCTATTTATATCGGAATACGACAAGGGACCGACTCGGAGAAACATGACAAAACATGACGCATCCATGCCCATCCTGTCTCACAAACATGGGGTAGCGATATGCATGTTCGAGATAGGAAACTTTTGAGGCCATATTGAGGGGTAACCACGGGTGGACTATCTGCGGAGAGGGGTCGTCTTGGCGCGACTCGTTTTATCCTTGGAACTAGACGCAAATAGGCACCTTTTTGGGCTTTTGATAGACTTGAACAAAGATGGCACGTTGGTGACGCCAGTTACGGATAAAGTATCCCAGATTGTCCGGTCAAGCTTGTTCTGGCGGGTAAGCAGGGGTAGCTATCATGGCCACATCTGGGATCATCCCGACACCCCGATTCTCAATCAGGAATGTTTCACGGCCTCGGTGCAAGACGACAATCACTCTGCAATGGCAGTCCTTGCATGGCTCATCCAGTGACAGGTCTTGTTGATGTCCATGCCAAGATCTCGGAGGCAAGATCAGCTGTCGCTCTGGAGTAGATAAAGCAGCATCGACGACGTTCAGCCCAGCATTCCTCTACGCATTCCCCTGATACCCTACATACATCACAAGCTCTGTTCCTACAGCCAGCCTGTAATCATCACCATCACCACCTACACACCATCAGCCTATCACAATGTCCACCCTCAACTACTTCAACTACGAAGGCGTCGGCAAGACCAACAACCGCCTCTACTCGTACTCCCAATCCGTCCGCGTCGGCAACATCATAAAGTGCTCGGGCCAAGGCGGCTGGGACGCCGACGGCAACATTGACAAGGAGGACCTCAAGGGCCAGATCGACCTGGCCTTTAAAAATGTCGAAAAGAACCTCAAGGACGCGGGGGCGAAGGGTTGGCAGGATGTCTACTCTGTCAGGAGCTACCACATCTCGCTGTCTGGGTCGTTTGACCTCATGGTGGAGGAATTTCGCAAGTGGATGCCGGATCATCAGCCGACTTGGACTTGTGTGGGTGTTACGGAGCTGGGTATCCCGGGTATGATTGTTGAGATTGAGGTTGAGGCGTATGTTGCTTAGTCGGTTAAGGTCTTTGAATCTTTATAGATCAACTGGTTACTTTCGCGCAGTGATCTATAGCCTGGGTTCAATCTCTATATTGAGTTTCAGTGAAAGATGGCAATATCTATGTCCAAGGCCCACCAAGGCCCAGAGCCAACCTCATCCTACAAGTGCATTCAGTCACCCCGAACCTGCTTCAGCCGCTCCTGCATCTGCTCCCTTGGACTCTTCAACTTGACCTCTGGAAACCTCGGATCCGCCGTCCAAGGCATAACATCCGCCCCTCCAACAACCACCTCAGCGTATCCTTCTCAAACCGATCCGCCAGCTCCTTGTGTTCCCGGGTCCTCGGCCAGGTTATGCAGCTCGTGCGGGTCGTTTTGCCGGTGGTACAGCTCCGACGGCTCGTACAGCCTGTACACAAACGTCCACGTCTCATCCCTTAGAGAAATGGCTTTTCCGACGAGCGTTGTGTCTTCGTGCTGGAGACCGGTTTTGAGGTCGTAGGGGTACGGGGCTTGTTCAAGGATAGGTTCCTCTGATGTCAGGAATCCGCCTTCGGAAAAGGCGTATTTCTTGTGTGTCGTTGCGGAACTGGTGAGGAGAGGAATCCAGGAGAGGCCGTTGTGGGCAAAAGACTCGCCGATGCCTGAAATCTCCAGCATGGTTGGCACCATGTCTACCATTTCCGTCATGGCGTTGATCGGTTTCCCCTCTGGTAGCTCCGCGCCTCCGATTATGAGAGGTTCGTGGACGAGAGTCTCGGAGAGGCCAGAAGGCCATTTCTCGATACGGCCGTGGTCGCCCAGATATTCGCCATGGTCGGCAAAGAACATGGTGACGGTGTCTTTCCAGATGCCCAGCTCATCCACGCGCTTCATGACGCGGCCAAACTGGTCATCAAGTCGTGAAATCATGCCGTAATAGGTCGCCTTGATCTCTTTTCAGATCTCATCAGTCGCACGGTGTGTCCCGTAGCGCTCCCTGATCGACTTCATGTACCGCGGCTCGTATCCTGTCTTCTTGTCCGGCGTGGCTTCAACGCCCGAAACCTTGTCTCGGTCGTACATGGAAAAGAAGGGCTCCTCGACCTGAAAAGGACAATGAGGAAAGATGAGGGGCATGAATAGCACCCAAGGCTTGTCGGTCGGAGGGCAGTCAAGCCACGTCAAGGCTGACCTGACCACAGCTTCATCGTAATCCATAGCTTTATCCGCGTCTCTCAACCCCCGATAAAACAGCCGTCCCCAGATACTCTCATCCACCTCGGAGCTGCCTCCTGCAAACTTGGGCACATACTCTGGCGTCTCGAGGAAGCCATACTCTGTGACACTAAGCTATGTGACGGTAGGCGCAAAGGTATCACCCCGCGGCGCAAGACACGCAACGTGATACCCGACTCCTTGAGACTCCGAAAAATGTTTGGCTCCCAGGGCTTGATGAGGTTCTCGAGGCTGCGGTGTCCGCTGACGTGCGGATACATCCCCGTGAACATGCTGCACCGCGACTGCGAGCACACCGACGCCTGGGTGAAGCAGTTGGTGAACAGGCTCCCCCGGGCGGCGAAAGCATCAATGTTGGGCGTCTTGATGCCAGAGTCTGGGCCTGTTGTGCAGCCGAGGGAGTCGTACCTCAGCTGGTCGGGCATGAAGATGATGTAGTTTGGCTTGTCGCCTCCATTCTTGGAGGCGACCTGGAGAGGCAGGGGTTTGGGGAGGAGACTGTGAGAGAAGGGCATCGTTGTCTAGAAGTCAATAGAGAGATGAGAGCAAACATGAGGCTCATATTAATCTCGGAAGCTCATTCACGGAACCGTCTCTGATTTGTCGGCCTCATCCGGACAACCTCGGATGTCGTTGGTCGGATCTCGCTATACGCCATCTCTCCCCAGACTTGCGTGCGCCGCATCCCGCCATCTTTTCATAATGCGATCCGCCCCCGCGAAATCAATCGCTGGAACTCGCTCGGATCTCGCCCTCTTTGCAGCCCGAGGTGAACTCCTCTCCTGGGCCCGGGCAGCCCCCGCGTGTAGACAATGCCGCGCGAGAAAGGTTTGACAACACCTCCAGCGCATACTTTCCCCGCCGACGATCTCAGGTCAAATGCGACCGTCTAGCTACGGGCTGCGTCCGGTGTGAGCGTCTAGGCCTGGTCTGCAGCTACGTCCAGGCCGAGACGGAGTCGTCTGGTGGCAGCCGAGGTCAGGACCTGACCCAGGCCGGGATCAAGAGGCGGCGCATCCTCCGGGCCTGCGCTTCCTGTCGGCTCGCCAAGGTCAATTGCTCCGGGAGTCACCCCTGCGACCGATGCCGGGCTCATGGGCAGGCGTGTCTGTTTGGTGGCGATGGAGGCATGGCTCAGCCGGATGCTGCAGAGGACGCTCTCGCTTCGCCTCCGACCGACTGATCATGGGTCGGTCCCAAGTCAATTGATACCAGCTGGCATGTCTAGCATTACAGGCGGTGATTCGCTGCGGTGCGTATTGTTTGTGGTAATGTATAGCATAGCTAATACTTGCAAGCCTCTTTGAAGCTGAGGATAGAGACGCTGTCCGCCAATACCTTGATATCTATTTTGACAAATCCGACATTGCCGACTGTGTCTCTCTCCACAGAGCAACCACCATCGCCGAATGGAGTCAAGGAAAGCTAGACAAGACGTTACTCAAAGCCATCTGTGCTTCTGGACTCAGACACATGTCTGCGTACCATGGCGAGAGGTCAATGGCAGAGACCTGGATGAAGCAGGTCCAGAACGAACTGCTCGGACAGGTGGGCGACATGTCGATACCCAAGCTGCAGGCTTTGATGCTCGTCGTCAAGTTTCTCTCTTCGCTACGCTTCACTGGGGACGTCTGGGTGCTTGTGTCAATCGCAGCAAGGGCGGCCTTTACCAAGCGGCTCAACTATGAGCGCCCGGCTTTGGATCCTGTGAAGCAAGAGTGTCTGCGTCGTCTGATGTGGTCTATATACGCCACCGACAAGGTCTTTTCCGGGGGAATAGAGGATCTGACTGTCTGTCCGACGCAGAGGATGCATATCCGGCTGCCAGCTTAGGCTGCAATCTCGGTCGTCGTTTCTGCGCAGCAAGGGAGAGGCCGAAACTAACCTAAATTCTTTGGCGTGCTTGATGCGACTATATGACATTCGTGATAGGGTTTTGAGGTTATTCGACCCCCAGCTCTTTCCAGTTGATACTCACACTTCATGGATACACCAGACGAGTGATCCTGGGTGGTTCAAGCCCCTACCACAGTCGAGGGCAGCTTCGTTCACTTGACCTAGAGCTTGCCTCCTTCCAAGAATCACTTCCAGAAGAGCTACAGCTCAATGACAACAGACTCATGCTCATGTGTCACTCAGACGAAGCACGCACATACACCACGCTGCACACCCTCCTCTTCAGCTGCCGCTGCGACCTCCGCCGCTTTCTCATCCCCGGCATCAGAGAGTCCATCTCCCCAGAAGCCGCAGCACAAACATCCAGAGAGTACATCGACTACTGCCAGCGCCAGTGTCTGCAGAGCGCGTTGGGCTCGTGCGACTTGTGGTCCAAGGTTCGACACCTCGAGACGAGCAGTCGCGTCGAGACGCCGACTTTGGCAGTCGTGACGTACCAGTCTGCCAAGATTATCGATCACCTTGCTTCTCTGCTTCCGGCGCATGGCCATGATTCGCTACCGACTGTGAAGGAGAAGCTGACGGGTGCCTTGTTTATTGCTTCACGGATCCAGACCGGGGTTGACTGGATTGCGTCGTGTGTATGTTTCCACCCTGACTCTGCGAAGCAGCACTGGCGAATCAGATATCCGATATCGAGAAGCTCATTCCGAGATTGGGCGCCAGATCAGGCTCAGCAGAGTCACCGCAAGTCAAGGAAGCCTCGTTGCTCACATCGACCGCTAACTTGGTTCCAGCTCCCCCCCCCCCAGGTAACCTCCGACTTCGAGAGAAGCTACATCGTCGCTCGAAACATGCGTATGCTCCAGATGACGAGAAAGAGATTGATCCAGCCGTTAATCCCCCAGAGTCAAATCAAGAGGAGACACTACCTGCAGAGGATACGCAAGCCACGCCGATCGATCCTTTACCTGAAGGCAGCTGGCCCTTTTCTCTGCCAGGGGAAAACCAGGACACGTTTGCATCAAACCAAGAAGGCACAAATCAGCCGCTCGGGTACAGTCTCATGAACTATGACTTGTCCAACTCGGCAGACGTCGTATTTGAAGAACATGACATGGTGTTTCCCATGGATCCTTTCGACCTGCAGCTCAATGCTTACACGGATGCGAATGTGCCTCATTACATAGGATCAGAATAGCAATAACTACCTACTTCTCAAGCACCCAACTAGGCCATCCTCATGTAATTACTCAGTGCAGTAATCTGCCAAAGCTTAGCCATCATGCTTCGCTCCCGCAACAACAGACCGCTTCTAAACATCCGAATCATGCCTCTTACCGCTATCCTCCTCCAGCACCGTCCGCATCAGAGCCTCCGCGGCCGTCTTGCCAAAGTCCCGGATCGGGACGCCCTGGTTGAACAAAAAGTCGACCTGCTCGAGTGTCTTGCCCTTGCACTCGGGACGCAAAAGTAGACAAAGACGATGGCGATGGCCGTCAGGCCGCCAAAGATGAAGCCGACCTTGCTGTTCAGGCCGGCGTACTTGTCGTAGATGAGGTACGGGATGGTAAAGTTGACGGCGAAGCTGGAAATGCCAGTTAGCACAGCCGAAGGAGATGAGGGAGGGAGCGTACTGCATGATGACGTTGGTGGTGAGGCCAACTCGCGAGGTCAGGTCGCGGAGTCGGAGGGCAGATATCTCGGTTGTGACGGCGTAACTGAGCGGTGCCCATCCCATGGAGAAGCCGCAGGCAAAGATGGCCATCATGGCCAAGACGCCCTTCTTTCTGGCGTCATCAACCGGAGACTCGATTCCCAGGCCGCCCATGGTGGTCATGGCTGCAAACATGGTACAGGAAGACATGATCATCAGGATCCTGGTCTGTTAGCAGGTGGTTAGCAACCTGATAGGTAGTACGCACCGTCTGCCAATAACATCCGTCCAGAGCAGAATGCTCGTCAAGGTGACAATGTTGATGCTCGCCGTGGTCAAGTTAAAACCAAACGGGTTGATAGTCCCGAGCATCTTGACGTACACAGCACCGTACTGCGAAATAAACGCTTGACCGCTAGCCTGCATGAGAAAGTTGACAGCGACGACAATAGCCGTCCTCTTGGGGTTATTACCCTGCAGCAGCTCAACAAAGCGGCCCTGCTCAACCTCTTGCTCCAGAGACGTACGGAGCTCCCGGAACTCTGCCTCGGTCTGCTCCTCGGCGAAGGCGCCTTCCTCGGAGCTTGCGGAGGAGCCACTGGGGCGATTCCGGGATGAACCAGATCAGAGCGGCGACGATGGACGGGACGATGTAGAACAGGCCGAGGGGGATCCTCCAGGCGCGGTTGTCGGGGAGGAAGCTGGTGCCGAAGCAGACGCTGTTGATGACAAGACCACCAACTGCGAGGCTGAGCTGGTACGAGCCGACCATGAAGCCTCGTTCGTGCCTGAGCTGGGACTGTGACGCTGTTAGGAGATGACGTTTCTTGGCGGAGAACATTACGTACCAATCTCGGACTGAAAGGTGGGCACAACGCCAAGCTCCATTCCAACATAGACACAATTAAGAATCCGAGCCGCCATGATCTGCTCGCGGTGAAAAGGCGTGACAGAAATGGTGGCTGTGCCAAGAGCATAAACACTCATGACAAACATACACCACCTACCCCCAACGCGTCGAGATGAAGCTCCCCAGAATGACACCTAACCCACATCAGCACAAGAAAATAGGCACACGAGGGCCCACTCACCAACGGCAAAGCCAATGTAGTTGAGACTGTTGAACAGGGAGAGCCAGTACGGCTCGAGGGCATATGCCCCCTTTTGCTCATCCCAGTCGCCAAACTGCTCCTCAAACGCGTCCATGGCCTGCGTGCTCGCAAAGGCCTGGTTGTCGAAGCCATAGTTGAATGTCGACACGGCGATGAGGATGCAGGCGAGGGCGAGCCTCTTGTTGAAGAGTCGAAACTTGGTAAAGATGCCCATGATGAGTGTTGAGCTGTCGAGTCTGGATGTCGAGTTAAGGGATGCCGAGACACAGGTTTATATCTCTGAATGACACTCAATGTCGTGATGGTCGGGATCATTGAGGAAATCCGGGCCCTTTGCCCGTGATTCATTCCCTCCCCTTTGCCAGAGACAAGTTACAGCAGAGTCTATTCCCAATATCCTGCGCTACCCAGGAATCCACCTCCCGATCTACGAGATCCGGGGGCGAGATCCGAGAGGGCGAGATCCGGCTCCCGGGGGGTTTCTGGTCATACTCATTTTCATCCCCAACTTTGTCTTCTGAGTTTACTCGGCACGACTGCATTGTTCTTGTTGCTGTTGTCTCCTGGGAGTTGCTCCTGCGCCATCCGAGACCGAGCTGGAAACGAGTCAACCAGATGTTCTTTCGCCATGATGCCACAGCTTTTTGACCATCTGCCGCTTTTGTTACTTCCTTCATGAACGAGGTTTTACTCTGCAGCACAACCCCTCCACAACTCAAGCAAGGTACAGCGTCTCAATCGGAAGGCTCTCGTCATCAGCAACCTCGCCATCCATAGCCCCATGCACATAACAGATCCCCAACACCGAGCACATGGGCTTCTCCTCCTCTCCAGGAACAACCTCTCTCCTTTTATCCGTCGGTCTTGTTACAAAAGGCATACAGCCACCAAACCAGCACCACACCTCATCGCCAACCTGCGTCTCTGCAGGCCCAAGCCCAAGATACCCCGACTCTGTAATAAACATGACCGTGTTCAAGGTTATGCCACCGATCAGCTGCTCTGTAATAAACGTTTCACTCGTGTGCTCCCTCGCCTCGTCTTGGCCAATGTCAAATCTTAAATCAAAGCGCACGGCTGCTTCTCGATCCTCTGGAGAAAGACCCTCTGGGTGAAATACCGAGTACGGGGATACTGGGCTAAAAGCCACAAAAGTCTCGTAACTATCAAAAGTCCCCATTGATCTTTTAAAATGCGCCAGCTCAGCAGGTCCATCTATCGAAAGAACCATGTCCCAGCAGAGACACTTCCAAAAGGCATCGAGATAGGGCTCGCCGGTCTTGTACGGCCGTGACGGGCTGCGGTGGAGGTCAAAAAGCTTGAACCACTCGCAGTATACTCGACGCCTGTCTTCTGGCAGTCCGTATTTGCATACCGGGCCGACCAAGGCCACTCGATCGCACCGACGGCCTTTGACCTCGAGGATGCGGTTATTGTCCCGGGCGACGACATGTGGTGGTTGTTTTTGTGACACGCAGAACTCTAGATAATGCTCTTGGGTCCACTGGTACACATTCAGCCTGAGCGAGATGTTGCTGCCAGCTGTCCAGTCAACAACCCAAGATGGAACTCCCGGGTGAGCGTCCTTTTTCAATGGGAAATGCAGAGGCCGCAGACTATTAGTTCCAAGCGCAGCATCAAGAGTAGCCAGTGTGTATATATCCTCAGTCGTGGCTCTGTAATTAGGCACGATGGGCTCTCTCATCCACGAGTTGACAAGGCCCAACACCCCAAACACACGATCCCGATCATCAGTAGCGAAGCGAGAGCGAGTCGAGCCCAGCGCTTCCCAGAGAGAAATCTCGAACCCCCCTTTGTGCGAGGTTCTGAGCTGGTCGACGGCCCTCATGGCGAGACCCAGCTTGCGGAGACGGGGCATGAGCTCCTTGTTCACGCGCGCAATTGTCGTGCTGCAGCAGTCTGCCAGCATGTGGCGCCTCAAGGCGGACATTGCTTGAAGCATAAAGCCAACCTCGATTGATACGGGACCATATATGAATGTCAATCTTTGAGGAAGAATGCATTCTTGAACCGTCTGTGTCACGTTAGAACTTGTGTGGAACTCAAAGAAACCAGCAACGTACCCAGATCCTCGTCCACCACGGGCTATCAGCAAACGGCGCCAGAGCCTGTGCTATCAAGCTACAGTAAGAGTTGTAGTCTGGCGGGTACGCAAAGGTGTCTCCCGTCAAGTCGGTAAACAGCGGCTGCTCAAAGAGATGAGAATCCTGGAGGAGTCTGAGGTTGGCAAAGGCGTGAAAGACCATGTCAAACGAAGAAATCTTTTCCATTTGCGAGTAATAGACGAATTCATTCCCCAGCCAGATGAGCGACGGATGATCCCTCTCATCGCCGAACCAGTGCGCCGGCCATGTGTCGAATGGCGGCTCGTCTATCCAGACAACGGCATTATCACAGACGGAATAGATTTTGCCCATCAGACCGACCTGTTGGCCACGTTCATCTACATCAGTCTGGTTAATACACAGCGCGTCAACCCACAAGACACGCATCTCTTCAGGTTGACGAAGACGATACAGCGCCGAGCAGAGGTTAAAGGTGACGTTGACGACGTGGCCATTCACGACAATCTCGCGAGTGACTTTTGGGTCACCCCACGTGTAGCTGAGCGCCTCATACTTTGGACGGGGGTCAGAAGTGAGAGAGATGCGATGGATGGTGCAGGAGATGGGAGTAGAGCCCCAGCCCGGCTCGACGTGCAGTATGCGAATCTGCTGTTGGGCGTCATCTAGCAAGGCGACGTCTTTGTATATCAGGGCAGCCCCAGATAGTGACCCGATGTCAATCTTTTCCGGTGAAGTCATGGCCTCTTGTGTGTGCGTTTTGATGACTGCGGCATTTGTCCAGTGAGGGCATACACACCCTGTCGTGGCCAAGACGCGCGATCACGTTACGTTTCTTGTAAGGATTGCATCCCTGACCAGTCTCGATGGCAATCTTTATTGGATATCAGACCGCATTGCTCGCTTACACGTCCACCAGTTCAACCCGCCGCAACAGATGCAGCAAAAGTTGACTCTTTACCACTCAAAATGACAACGATCTAGATTCACAACTCATTCGCAGTGAAAATCTAGATTACACGGCATCTAGACCGACCGATAACCGAGCGCCAATGATTCCCGCCTCCCTTTGGACTCTAGACCCCCTTGAGCATTCCTCACCCACGTACCATTTCTCTTGTTCAGCCACGACAAAGCTTTGTCCTGCCCCGGCGCATGGACCCGAGGAATACTTCTCTCAGGAACCCCAACTTCTAGTCTGCCTTGTCACCCGCAGGAACCAACTCAGAATTAGGTGCCGCAACGGGCGCCAACGACTTCCAATCGTCGTCGAGACTATGAATGCTAATAACTTGTATCAAATTCCTTGCATTCGACTTCTCTGCTCTGACTGATAATGATTGAAATTATGAATAGATACAAAGGGGTCCATTGCCGTGTCGTGTCATTTTCAGCCTTCGCAGACTTTGTCGCCAACCTCTGTCTTACATCCAGACCACACCATCGGTCATCTTCTACCCCCGTGATCCCATCCCAATCGACCCTGCATGTTTCTCTTACAGACTCAATCCATTCTGAGGCTGGGGTGAGAGAATTTCAAGTCTTCTGCCTTGGCAGCAAGTCTGACTTGTCGTTCTGAAACCCTCCCACATGCAACACGTTCTAGCTCGTGATGCATCAGTTGATTTCATCAACGTGGCTAGGAAATCCAGAACCCCTGTCTGACTCCGAGACGAGTTGTTCACTTGGCACGTGTGAGGTCGAGACATTGGGAGACAGAAGTTGTATAAAGACTCGGGGAGAGACTCGCCAAGTGTCAACCTCGCCATCAGCATCCTCACAACTCAGACACTCTACGGACACACACCTCAGAAGCCCTTGACTGTTTTTTTCCACACTCAAACACTCTTCTCTCCTACAACAATATGAAAGCCTTCAACGCTTTCATCACCCTCCTGGGCCTGGCCCAAGCACACATGGAGATGACCTCTCCTGCCCCCTTCAAGAGCAAGCACAACCCCAACTCTGGCTGGGATATCGACTACAGCATGACCTCCCCCCTCTCCGGTGACGGCAGCAACTTTCCCTGCAAAGGCTACCACACCCTCCTGGGCACCGCAGCCGGCGCACCCACCGCGACCTGGCAGGCCGGCCAGCAGTACAGCATGACCATCGCCGGCGGCGCAGACCACGGCGGCGGCAGCTGCCAGGCCTCCCTCTCCTTTGACAAGGGCAAGACTTGGACCGTCATCCAGTCCTACATCGGCAACTGCCCCCTGTCCCCCTCGACCAACTTCAAGTTCACCCTGCCGATCGACACGCCGAGAGGCGTGGCCCTCTTCGCCTGGTCCTGGTTCAACAAGATCGGCAACCGCGAAATGTACATGAACTGCGCCGCCGTCAACGTCAAGGCCGGGAGCGGCACCCCCTCGACGCCCCTGAGCAGGCGGCCAGCCATGTTTGTCGCCAACGTCGGCAACGGCTGCGGGACCACCGAGATGACGGACCTCATGTTTCCCAACCCGGGGCCTGATGTGTCGGTGACCTCTTCCAACACGAGGGCGCCGGTCGGTCAGTGTCCTGCTGGTCCGGGTTATCAGGGTCCCACGACTACCAAGGGGGGTGTTGTTTCGACTGCCAAGCCGACTACCACCAAGAAGACTACGACGACAAAGGCTCCGACAAAAACCACGACAAAGTAAGTCACCCCCAAGTACCAGATTTGACTGTTCTAACATCAATGACTAGGCCCGGCGGCATATTTGTCACCGTCCCAGTATCAACAACCCTCAAGTCGACAACCCGCAAGACGACGACGACAGCCCAGCCCGTCCAGACCGGAGCCCCTACGGGCGTCATCACCCCAGGCACGACCTGCAAGCCAGAGGGTTACTGGAACTGCCACAAGGGGGGTCTGTCCTTCCAGCGCTGCGCCTCCGGCACCTGGTCGGTCGTCATGTATGTTGCGCCGGGCACAAAGTGCAAGCCGGGACAGAGCGTCGAGTTTGTGGTTGAGTTTGCGTGACGGGTATGGTGTGAGGGATTGGTATACTAGAGGAGGTCATGACTTTTGATGAACTTGTAAATAAGAGAACGCTGCAATATCGAATTGTTTTTATCATAGCCTTGCCGTGGTCACAATCTTTTGTGATGGGATGTAGAACGCTGAGGAACTCGACAAGTTTCCAACTCAGGACAGTACTCTTGGATGCTTTGGAAATACGTTCCGTGTCATGAGAGTCTTCAAGGTTCCTCTGGATGCATTGACCTCAGAATCAATATAGGGAGGTTAAGCATTCTTGACTTCGATACTTGGTCAAGGAAATTCCAATTATTCTTTTCCATCGTAATACTTACACGATCTTCTCAACCAAAACGAGAATTACTCACAAGAGGCTCAACTTTCAGTAGTCATTTCGAGCCAACCCAGAGATAACATACAGCATCAACCGTTGAGGCAATCCCGGCATCTACAGCCGAGACTTGTCGGAACGCATCCCGTCTTTAGAGCTCGTCAACTATTACCATTCTAGGCTCGACAGAACCCCAGCCACCACCTGCAGTCGGCTGTCATCCGAGCTGCTCGGATAATACCCGCCAACTCCAATTCTATATAACAGCAACTCATCACGTTCAAGTTAATATCCCTGCTTCTTCAGCCATACTTTACGTCTCATCATGACAATCTCCAAGTCCAGCAACATCGTCATCGTCGGCGGCGGCGCCTTTGGCCTCTCGACGGCGCTCCACCTGACCGAAGCCGGCTACGACAACATTTCCATCTACGAGCAGGACGACCAGATTCCCCCTCGCTACTCTGCCGCCAACGACCTCAACAAGATCGTCAGGGCCGAGTATGAAGATCCCTTTTGGACCGGGCTCACCATTGTAAGCTGCATCCACCACGTTCCCTACAAAACTAACTCATGTCCAAAGCAAGCAATAGCCGCCTGGAAGACTCCCTTTTACGCCCCCTTCTTCCATCAGACTGGATTCATCCACTGCGTCTCTGGCAACGCACCTCAAGAGGCCACAGCAACCTTGAGCCGTTTCCGAGCCGCAGCTGATGCCCATCCCCAGCTCAAGGACCATGTGCTTCCCTTCTGTGGAGATGGAGCTATTCAGAAGCGCTTCTGGCAGTACAGCGGATCTTTTCCCGGGTGGGGCGGCTACTTCAACAGCTTTGACGGCTATGCGCACTCTGGAGCTGCCTTGGTAGCTGCGTATCGGGAGGCGCAGGCTCGTGGCGTGAGATTCTTTCTCGGTCCTCAAGGTGCCGTCTCTGAAGTTGTATATGAGACGACGTCGAGTGGAAGGAGAGCAACAGGCATCAAGACCGGCACTGGTCGTTTTCAGTCAGCAGACTTGATCATCGTGGCCGTCGGTGCTGCTGCTACCAAGCTGGTACCAGAGATTGGAACCCAAGTCGTGGCCAAGTCTTGGTCCGTCGCCCATGTCCACCTATCCGACGAAGAAGTCTCGGCTCTTCGGGGTATTCCCATCACGTATGCCAGAGACCTCGGCTTCTACTTTGAACCCGACCCCAAGACGAACCTCCTCAAGATCTGCCCCATGGGCGGTAGCTACATCAACACAGACCCAAAAACTGGTTTCTCTCACGCTCCCAAGTCACTCAAGGACAGTGCATTCGTCCCTGCACACGACGAGGCCAAAATGAGGAAGCTCCTAGCCGAGACACTCCCGACCTTGGCAGATAGACCTCTAGTCAAAAAGTCGCTGCGCTGGTTCGCCGATACGTTAAACTCGGACTTTATCATCGACTTTGTGCCTCATACATCAGAATCGCTCGTTCTGCTGACAGGTGACTCGGGCCACGGCTTCAAGTTCTTTCCCATCTTTGGATCCTGGGTCAAGAAGCTTCTTGAGCAGGGTGATCAGCCCATAGCCAGGTGGCAGTGGAAGGGCCCCAAGGCCGGTGAGGGTGATGCCAACTGGGGAGGAGGCGTGAGTTGGCGGCTTGGAGAGACGCTGGAGTTGTCTGAGATCCAGCCTCCTTCGGTCCCCAGACTATGATGGCTGGGGTTTCACCGCCACTGCATTCTTGATAATGTGGCTTTTTGTTCAACTGAGACTCGCTTACCCTAGATTCTCTAGAATAGACAAATAATACTCTACATTTTTAGTCATGAAAGATGACGCTTTGGATGATAACACTTCTTCTGCAAGGGGTCACGGGGACAATCTTCAAGAACACAATATCGGCGTTAAAACTCAATTATGTTGAACATCGTAACCTTTATACTATTCACTTCCCAGAGATTCCATCATCATGCGAGTGTACTTGAGGACACGTTCGGGGGTCTGTCTCAACTTGTCGGCCAGACCACAGTCTCATGCTTTCTCTCAACAACTCTTTGCTCCTTAAAAAGAGGTCAATTGATGCACATAAACCATATCACCAGCCTAATTAATATACCTTGATTAAGGGGCTATTCCGTTTCTGAGAATTGTCTCAAGTGGTCGTTGTTGACTATGATGACATTTCTCTCATGGAGTATCAGCCACCATGTCAAACAACCCATGTCTCAACATCATGACCCTTAAACCCTCAAGCAGCCATGACTCAAACCCAAACTAAGACGGACATCCGCCCGTGATGTGTAACACCGGTCATGACTTCTCGACGCAGGCAAATCCGTAGTTTGCATTCTCCACAGAGGCTGGTGGCGGAATCCGGCTGTCATCCGTCTCAGCCTCCAACATGAACAACGGCGACGGGCACGCTCTGATAGTGTTCTTTTCCGGCTGCCGGCTCCAAGCCAGCGGCGTCGCAAGAACCGCCACGGCCGGATCTCGCCCGAAAAATAATGTCCGTCGGCTAAAGGGCCATCGGCAAACTGCCGGCTCTGTGTCAACGCCCTTTCGGCTCACTCCCGCCCAGGTATCTGCCCGTCAGTGGCATATCAAGCCAGCTGTAAATAAATAAATCTGAAAAAATGCCCATCACCAGAGCTCTCGGGATAAGCGCGCGCCGGACCCTCCCTCGTGGACTCCGAGCTGCCGCCTTTAGCACTTCGATCCAGCTCAGAGCAGATGCCACAGCGCCATTCAGACTCCCCGATCCTCGGAACGAGCCCAACGTGTGTACCTCTGACCATTACCCGACAGCATTCACTGACTGACAGCTTCGTAGCCAGAGTACAGAAAAGGCTCCCCCGAACGCAAGCACCTCGAAGCAGCCCTGTCCAAGCTCCGCTCCCAGCTCCCCGTCCGCTCCGACGTCTTTTACAATGGCGCCGTCCAGGCCACGTCGCAGTCTCTCGATCAAGTCATGCCCTCGGAGCACGGAACCCTCTTTACAAACTATCCCCATGGCGTCCCGCCAGCAGACGTCAGAGGTTATTGAGGAGGCGCTCAAGGCGAAGAGGAGCTGGGAGGAGACGCCCTTTGTCGATCGGGCAGCCATCTTCCAAAAGGCGGCTGAGCTGGCTACGACGGAATACCGCTACGAGCTGATTGCTGCTACTATGCTGGGTCAGGGCCAGAATATTTGGCAGGGAGAGATTGATGCCGCCGCGGAACTTGCAGATTTCTTTCGGCTTAACTGCAACTATGCTGCCGAACTTCTCGAGAAGCAACCTACTCGAGGCACCAACGGCATGTGGAGATATGTGGTTGGAGAAACCAGCGGGAAAAACTTTCATCTGATCCATCCGTCGGCGGATATCGAGAGTGCAGTGAATCATACGGTTCGCGGCGCCTTTGAGTATCAGGGTGAAAAGTGTTCGGCGACATCTCGCGTTTACCTGCCAGAATCACGAGCCAAGGAATTCCTCAAGGGCATCAAGTCCAAGGTTGGACAAATCACGATTGGAAGCCCGGATAAGCAGCTCGAAGCGTTTATGGGACCCGTCATCCACAAGGACTCGTTCAACAAGATCAAAGGCATCGTCGACGCCTCAAACAAGGATCCGTCAGTTAAACTGCTGGCGGGCGGCACCTATGATGATTCAGTTGGCTATTTCGTGAAGCCGACTGTGTATCAAGTCGACTCTCCCGACCACAGACTCTTCAACGAGGAGATTTTCGGTCCCGTGTTTGCGATTTACGTATATCCCGATTCCCAATGGAGCTCCATTCTCAAACAGGTCGATGAAGCTGGAGGCGGCCTCGCCCTAACTGGAGCCATCTTTGCCTAGAGCCGAGCGGCCATTCGCGAAGCCGAAGATGCGCTGCGATACTCTGCGGGCAACTTTTACATAAGTAAGCTACTCCCATTCTTTCAAAACCTATTTGCTAACATTTGAATCACAGACTGCAAGACGACTGCTGCCCTCATCGGCCAGCAGTCCTTTGGCGGCGGTCGTTCCTCGGGGACCAACGACAAGGCCGGTAGCTCTGATCCTCTGCGGCGGTTTGCGAGCCCCAGGATGATCAAGGAGGAGGTTTTTCCCCAAAAGACGTTTTTGTATCCCAGCAACGAGTCATAAAGTCGGTGATGGAACAGTAGTCTCGATGAAAGGTTAGATAAATCCAGACCAGATTAGTTACTGAAGAACTCGGCCAAGAACCTTTGCGTTTAAAGTCTTTCATCTAAACAATGTGGAAGAGAATGAGCCAAACCCTTCCCCTCCTAGTTCAAAGCAGGAACAAGTTCCCAGTATCGAGGAAAACACGTTGGCCCCGACAGTTCGGGAGTTTCCACAATTCGCTTCAAGAGATCCCGATGACGGCCAGTTCTCGAGGTGAGGACGCTGATCAATGCCACCAAAGCCTAAGAAGATTATGTGAAGTCTTGTTTTGCTCAATAGAGTCCAAGTGGCAGTACTCGTTCCATGCATTCAACATACATTTTAGACCCCAAGTCAACAGAAAAGGAGACAACTCTATGTCAAAAGCCAATTTCTATTACTGTCTATCCCCCAACCCCAAAAACACCCTTAACCCTCCTCCAAACCTCCCTCCTCAAAGCAAGATACTCGACCCTAGTCCTCGAAACAGCATCCCGATTCTCCACCGCCCTCCGCAGCAGATACGAGACGCAGTCCCCTAGCGTCCCCCAGCTCAGACACTTGTACACCTCCGGGTCGCCCAGCTGCAGCAGGGTGCAGCTGACCTCGTCCGCCATGCCGAGGAGCTGTCCGTATTGAACTTTGGTCAGCGGTAGACCCTCTTTGGAGCGCTGCTGCTGGACTCGGTATGCGTTGAGGGCGCTCTGCTTGTTGTGGGTTGCGAGGAATAGGTCGAGACGGGGGAAGCTAGCGTGCTCGAGATCTTGATACTTTCCTTGCAGGAGACTTTGGGTGATCGAATCATATGCCTCGTCCGTCTGCTGCTTCGTGTCGTTGATGAGATGTCGTGGCTCTGTAGCCATGTACGCGCCTCTCACCAGCTTGACGCCAATGGTGAACCCTTGATCCTTTGCGGAATGCAAGTGCCGTCGGAGGGTAAACGGAGTCGACTTGAGATACGCCTGGTACGTGTTGTAGACAGTTGCATGGTCTCGGTTGTATCTGCGCATCAGACCGAGCGCAACGTCGTCGATGCCGGGCTGTACAAACTGCTGCTCAGCGTCGACCAAGATGCTGGCCTTGCGTTGGACGGCCTTCTCACAGACAGCGTCGAGAGCATCTTTCATCTGTGTTGTAAGAGCTTTTCCAGCTGCCAGTGCTTCAGTAACTCCAGCTCCAGCGCCAGTGAATCTAACCAGTCAGTCAAAGTCAAGAATACAAGAGAGAAACGTACTTGAGCGCCAAAAAGTCGCCTTCGCCAAGCATGGAAGCAGTCTCCAGCACGCCATCCCTCCAAGCTTGAATCCCCTGATCATCTCGCTCAGGTTCAACCGCTTCCTTGTACTCTTGCACTCCCACGCCAACCTCTGGCTCCCGAGAGTCAGCCACAGCCTCGCGGGCATACGTCAAAATAACACCTCGAAACCCCATATCCTTGATGTTTCTGATGGTTCTTTGGACCTCGCTCACATTCTCTCCAGCGCAAAAGTGCTTGTAGAGTGTCGACTTGAAGACGGCGTGCAGGAGTGGGTTCTTTTCCATGCTCAGCAGGGCAGTGCGAGGCTTGGAAAAGAATGATAAAATGGCTAGTGACGGCGTCAAAAGTATCCGGTGGCTTGAGACTGCGGTAATGAGAAGTGATCTCAGGAGCATTCCCGTCGGCAAGAGAGAGTGCGGAGGCGAAGTGGTCTTGTTGTTGGCATTACGCCTCTGAGAGCTCCATATTGATCTCGCCGAGGGAACTGGTCGTCGCAAGGCGGAATGTACAAGCGATGGGCGCAGCAAGGAGGCCATGGTGAATCTAGAGGCCCCTACCTGGTCATAACGAGCTGGTACGAAATAGACCGGGGTTTTTGAAGCAACAACAAACAAGCATCTCCAACGTGGGGAAGCCTTGCCCCTGCCTCGATCGGCCAAAGCCCCGAGTTGCAGCGATCGGTTGCTTACCGAACAGGAGTAGTGACGGGTCGAGGCCGAGATGCCCAGGACGCCCTTCCAACGGCATGTCGTCCCCGCAGCTTGACTTGTGCTGACATCTTGTGTCAGTTGGGATGAGCTTGACTCGAGCCGTGCCAACTACCCGATCGGCAACTCTACCCGGCCGGCAGTCCAGCTACCCGCGGCCACTTGCCGTCGGCATTCTGACCACCCGTAGCCGCCTGGGCTTGGCAGCTCTTCAAGACCAGCCAGACTTGAGCACGCAAAGACCAGTGGGGTGAAAGTCCTCAAACCCGTAGCCAAGCTGCAAATAGTCGATCGTAAATATCCTTGGCAGACTCTTTTTCTCTTAAACAGGTAGCTCATTTACATATTCCTCATGTGAAACATCTTTCCAACCTCTGCCCAGTCCACATCATCCACCCCCGTCAACGGCAGCGTCGGATCATTAAAGCTAGAGTAGATATCCCCAGCCTCATGACTCAGATCCATCTGAAAGTTCTCGCTGAAATCCAGATGCACGGCATCCTGCCCGGTCCCGGCCGCAGACTGCCACGATATCCACGCCGCCGGGCCCCACGTCGCCATCATGCTGTCGGTCTGCAGGTTGTTGCTGCTGATCCCCTGCGGCGAGTTTTCGAGGCTGGATATGCTGCCCTCCTTCAACCAGGACCAGTCGTCCGTCATGTGCGTCGGTGACCACACGTGCAGGCAGAACTGCTTCAGGTCGCTCAGATGTCTCTGGGCTACAGGGTTTCCGGCGTTGGACAGGTACTTGAGGACCTCTGCCGCTTGCTTGAGGCCTTCTGGTGGCTCGTGGAGGTCACCCTCGACAAAGCCCATCATGGTCAGCACAAACGCTGCCGAAAACGTAGCGTCGAGGTCAAAGTAGCCAAACAGCGCTGAAGTGTGTTAGCAATGAAATGATACAGACTTGAGTTCAACTTGCCAATGCTTTTATCTTCCCGCAAGGCCGAAAGGATACGGATCGTCTTGATGGCAGCCTCTTGACACGTCTGGCAAAGACGCCTTATAGTCGGAGAAACAGGTGCCCGTGGGCTGTTGTCCTTGGACGCTTGCACCTTTTCTTTAACTCGCTGAAGCAGTATTGGCCTGATGCACAATATGATGGCCTGGCATAATCAGATGAGGCCTTGATCGTGGCGCGAGATACATACCAGAAAGAGCATCAGGTACAGAGACGCACTCGTTCGCGCAATAGTTGATGACGAGTCCGTAAAGTCTATGGATAGAGCACTCGGTATAGAACGCCCTATGTCATGTAGAGTCTGCAGAGTGTCTTGTATCTTTTTTACCAGCTCAGTACGGGTGAGTGCGGCGTTGCCGTAAAAGGCTGAGCCAGTCAGTCAATGCTCTGATAATCACAATCAAGACCTTACATGTGGTGATCTTGCCCGTTACTTGGGCTATCTTGATGTTGATAACCATCGGCAAGGGGTTTTGAAAGCCGGCAGCCGGGCGAGGCATTTCTGACCTGAGCTGACGGTCATCTGTGCCTGTTGGAAGGCCAAGGCCTGCTGAGAGGCGGCTTGGGTGATATTAGCCAATATCAACTTTCCGTCTGGTTGCTTATCTCACTGGTCCAGCATGTATGCTGTCCACCACACTCTCACACGATGGGTGATCTCTGACGAGAGACCTTGCTGCTCATCATGTGGGAGAGAGCATCCCAAGGCTATTGCAAGACGAACAGCACTTCCAATCTAAATATCCTGTCAGCTCCAACATCTCTACAGTTCTCGGCGTCTTACGTATAGATATGCGTCGTATTTGCGGTCACACCACTGCAAGTAAAGACTAGCCAGACACAATATCTCGACAGATAAAATCCCGTGAGACCCCAGCTTGTGCATGGGCGGAAGCCGGTGAATCGCCTCTGCAAAAAATGAAGTCCCCGGAGGATCGGCTCCATCGCTGGGTGAGCCGATGAGCATGCCCATGGCCATGACCAAGAGGTACTCGGTATACCACATGGTCTGCATCTGTCTAACGCGTGAGGTCTCGCTCTGGTACAGCAAATCCATGGAATCGGAAAACGTCCTCGGGTCGAGAAAGTGCTGGTTGACGCCCATGACAGAGGAGAACCTCTCAAACATCTGACGGGATTCCTTCTTGGACAGCAGAGCCGGCGAGGGAATGCCGTCCACCAACGTCAGCGCGTTCTTCCAGTGGTCGTGGGACCCTTCTTCCTCGAGAACTGAAGAGACAAAGGTGGAGCTCTCTGGAGATGTCTGGCTGTTTGTCGACGTGGTGGCGCAGGATGGACCGTACCCTTGACTCAAAGGCCGGTCCAGGTGCGAGTTCGGTAGCTGCTGCGGTCAGATGCATGGTAATAGAAGGCAAAACGTTCATACCTGGGCTCAGTGGCAGCTCATCTAGTTGATTATGCTCAGAAACCACATCAGACATGACATCTCCATGACCAGGACTCAGCTCAGAACTCGGATCATCCGTGGGAGACGTCACTATACACAATAAGCACAAGAGCCCAATATCACCCATAAAACTCACAACCATTCCGTCTCTTGAGCTGCTCCTCCTGACTCTTGATCTTGTCAAGCAGCTTCTGCACATACCTAACCCAACAGTCAATCCCCCAGCCCCCAAACACCCATTCTCAAGCAAAACTCACAACTCGGAGTAGCCACGCCGGGTAATGTTCCCAAACGTGCACTCGAGCCCTAGACGAGTACATGTCGGGCAGGGCTGCTTCCCAGAACACTTTACTTTGCGGCGTCGACAGTTTTCGCAACTGCCCAAGGTTTCAGCTCTTTTTTCCTACAGCCGTGGAGGGGTGGTGCTTACGCGTGGGACGAGCGAGAATGGTGCACCGAAGCAGTAGGAGGCATGTTTTCTGGCAACTGGTGGCCTTCTCACGGCCAGACACGATGATAGGGGCGGCTGGGGAGGGGATGCTATGAATGACATGCCGGAGAGGTCGGTACCGTTCTCGGGAACGGTTGCCGACGGAAGATAAATAGTCCATTTTGCCGACCACCAAGAATCCACTAGAGCCAGCCCAGCGGCATCACGGGTCTATTCTTGCAGAAACAAGACATGGTCAAGTCTCAAGTTGGTCATTGACAAGAGAGCAGCCCGAGTATTGCATGAATGTACTCAACTGCCGAATGACTCGCCAGGGTACAGCTAGCCGATCTCTCTTCGGATGCCATCCATCCGAAGACATGTCACGATAAGGGCTGGAGATGTGAGAACAAGGGCGTCGGGGCTGGACCTTGGGCCAATAGGACTCTTGTACTTGGCTGTGCCGGGTGGTAATGCGCTTCGACCATGCAAGTTCGCTTTGGGCTCCAACGTCCTCCCCTATTATGACAGATATGTGCCGGCTTGGCAATTGTTTCGGCAACACAGGCATATTTCAACCTGATGACTCTCCTCGGATTCTTGTTCTTGAGTAGTCCTAGTAGCTCTCAATCGACTAGGGCGTCATCATGTGCTGGTGACCAGGGTATTAAACTGTTACAACATATCTCCCAGCCGGCTTCAAGGTGACAACCATGTTCCCTCTCAACACAAACTGTCATTGTTACACCTCCGAGGACGTTCCGAAACCAATTATTATCTTGCAGTTTCACTGGCTCTCTTAGCTATATCTTGAAATTCTGGCCAAGGCGTCTCGCTTGACCCGCTGGGCCAGTCAACTTAATTGACTCTTTGAGTTCCGACTATAACCCACAGGCTGAAAGAATAACAGCCGCCCGAGTGTTCTTTCCTGACACCGAACTATCCTTCGTCTTGATGAAATGATAGATGCAGTCGCAAAGTCCATTGACGTCCAAAACATCTCTGACGTCAACCACCCATCGTTACTTTGAGAATCTACGAGGTCTATCTATCGCAAATGTCTCAAATATCTGGAGTTGGTTATTTTCCACCAGGGCAAGAAAACAACGCATTCTTGACACATCCAATCGTTGACCGCAACTCGCAATGATCGGCCAGGATCACGACATGCTAGCTGCCAAGCTGAGCCGATAGTCGGGCTGGATCGGAAGTGACTCACCTCCAGTCTTGGCCCTCAAAAAGCTCCTGACATATCACTCACAAACGATGGAGTTTTGACACAACACAGAAAAAACAATGACTTCTGCATACAGCCAAGAGCAGCTCCAGGAGTACTTTACTCACATCGACCTCCCGCAAGCCCTGCGCGAGGAACCGCAACCTTCCCTACAGCTCCTGAAAGCTCTGCACGTCCACACGCTCTCGACGCTTCCGTATGAGAACCTCTCTATTCACTACAATGCGGATCACTCGATCGACTTGGACCCGCAGCACCTCTTCCGCAAGATGGTGACCGACGGGCGCGGCCGCGGCGGGTTCTGCATGGAGATTGCCATTCTCTACAACCACATCCTCCGGGCCATCGGATTCGATGCGTATACTGCGGGTGTGAGGACGCGGGGGAGACTTGAGGGTGTTCCGAGGGGAGACTACCCTGGCTGGCGAGTTGATCAAACAAGCAGCAAGTTCAACTACTAATTAGCCTTAGGAACCACATTGTCAACATTATCACCTTTCCTGACGGAAGCAAATACCACTCCGACGTTGCCTTTGGCGGTGACGGCGCAACAATGCCCATGGCGCTCATCGACGGTCTAGTCCACGAGAACCTGGGCACCCAGCAGATCCGCCTCGTCAAGGACTGGATCCCACACCAGGTGCACCGCACAGAAGAGACCAAACTCTGGATCTACCAGTACCGCAACGGCGCAGACAGGGAGTGGAACTCTTTCTACTCGTTCCCGGGGATCGAGTTTTATGCGCTCGACTGGGGTGTTGTTAACTGGTGGATCAACACGCATCCTGACAGTCACCAGAGGCGTAATGTTTTGACCATCAAGTTTCTTCGCAGGGAGCAGGAGATTTACGGAAAGAGGATGCTGGTTAACGGTGTCGTCAAGCAAAACCTCGGCGGCAGAACTGAAGTGATCACCACTTGCGAGACTGAGGACCAAAGGATCGACGCTCTGGAAAAGTACTTCAGCATCTCTCTAACAGACGAGGAAAAGACCGGCATCCACGGCTACATGTCAAGTCTTTAAAAAATCCCACAGCGCACCCTCCCCCTTCGTCTCAACCAGCGAAACCCCATCATCCCCGACCGCCATGCTCCAGAGCTCATTGTTATGCCTCATCAACAGCTCATACCCCCCTGCGGATGCGGTCTCGGCATAAAGTACTCGTGCGCCTTGTGATGCTGCACACGAGCGATGAACCTCTTTCTCTCATCATGACCGATATACCTCCCGGAGACACAGTTGCGAAAACCCAGCCAGCGGTCCTTTTCGACGCAGTGCCAGTGGAACCCGCCGTGGGCGCAGAGACCCTCGCGGAGCTGGAGTTCGCCGTCGGAGAGGGTGATTACTTTTCCCGTGTCGCGGTGGCGGATGATGAAGATGGCGTCCGGGTAGGGGATGGACTCGATGGGGGTTGAGGCGTTGTCGATGACCGTCTCTGTCAGGGATGTGTGGGTTGGGGTGGGACACCCGTCGACGGTGGATGCCATGGACATGAATTCGAGTTCGTCTAGCTCTTTGGCCATGTTTGAAGTGTAATTGTTGTTTGTGTTGGAAATCCTCACGTTGATGGCTTGGCTGATAATGTTGTCGTAAGCTCAGTAGGCCTCCAACACCCCGCAGTCTTCAATGACAGGCAGATCGACACCGCCTCGTCACATGCCTAGCTAGAGGAGACCAGAATACCGGTGCCTAAACAGCACGACGCGTTTATTATGCATTATCACAAAGAATATAGAAACAAAGTCTTGGGATTTCTCAACTTGGTCAGTTTAACACGTGCTCCAAGCCCAGCTGTCTCGTCTCGGTGTAGGGTAGGCAAAATGGGATCATCCCATTTCAGTCATGATCGACACTCCCGCATGATCGACAACACTTTGACGACCTCACGAACTGTGCTAAGCCCTGCGGCCCCTGGGGTGCATGCTCCTTCACATTGGCACACTTTCGATCCCGCAGGACCCACCTGCTGCGACGACGACCATCAAGTCGAGATCTCATGAAGCATCTGTGAAAGTCAGGTTGGCTGATTCACCATTCTGACTCGTTCATCTTGCCCTGGGGCTAGACGAGCAGGTCTACTCTCTTCAAAACAGTACATCCTTACCTGTGGGATCAGAGTAAAACACCAGTATCAGAACGGCGACCTACCGACGACACCAAGAGCCAACGGCTTGATCACAAGGCCTAGACACAACCAACGTTGGCCCCAATAGCACCCTAGACGAGACACCCGTGTTGGACCCTAGAGGGCTTCATCAGCGCTGACCGACCAACACTCACACTTGCATCGACCGTTCTCGCCCGTCGTCCCTCCATCAGCCCCCAAATTGTTTCTGTTTCACCTCTTGCGCGAACCCTCATTCCCCTACAAGCATGACCCCTTCCATTTTCAAGCCCCCAGGAACAATGCGCCCGAAATAGCCCCATTCTAGCGGGGGTCCTTTTTTCGCAAAACAAAAACCGTTATCCATTTCCCGATCCCGCCGCATCCGAGCGCCACAAGCCGTCTCGGGGGGGGGCGCGCCAGAAGGTCTAGACCGTCCATCCCAAAAGGTTCCGCCGCAGAATGAGAGACCTCCAGGGCCTGGCCCTCTCTGCGTAGCTCCGTGTTGGGTATCGTTACCAAGGGGGTCGGTCGCTGACTTGCACGCACGCGCTGTGGCTCAGGGCACGAGGACACGCAACCACGGGGTCTGGAACGCGGGAATCTCGGAGCGAGTGCGGTCTTTGGTATTCCCGAGACTTTCCCAGGTGAACCGGTGAGCGACAGGGGCGCGAGAAGAGTCACAGCTGCGGACGGCCGCGGACTTGGCCATTGCCCGGGGGGTGGACGGCAGCTGAGGAGAGGCAGCGCCGAGTTCTGCAGAGCGCCACTGGATGGCTATTGGACCGTCGTGTACGGCAACCTGCGAGTTGACAAACGGAGGAGAGCGCACAACAGAAACAACCCTTTGCATCCGTGATATCGCGCAAGCTGGGGGGTCCGCTCGAGCTGACTCTGCAGTTGGTTGTTCAGCAGTCCTCGTGGCCCTGCAAGGGCGGCCATCGTCGTCGTTTAAACGCCCAGGCCGTGTTTTCCGACAAGGCGTAGACGCACCCTTCAGCCATCAAGCTGAGCTGCAGGGCCAGACCAACAACTTTGAATCCGGACACGGCGTCGACCCCAGCAGACTCTCGCCAGGCCGTGCATCTCCTCTGCTGCGTCGCTGTCGACCCTTTATCCGTCGACGTGCGTGTACTTGGACCGGAAAATCAATGAGCCAAGCCTCGCCATGCATCGGCACCGCCGACAGACAGCTTCTGTCCAATACGGATGATCTGATAGACCCTTTTTGCGCAGGCATCCAGTTACCGACGCAGAGGGCGAAGCGGAACATGGGTCAATCCCACCTGTCACTTTGAGATTGCTGATTCCCGAGTATCCGACATGTTGGTATGCGGATCCAGAGGGCACCCGGCGACAACGATATGCATCACCATCTCCATCGAAATGTAGCACGCAGTTCTAGGCACGACGAAGGGACCCTGCAGCGTTAGCGGACTTATGCCACAGGGTTCGAGACCCGAAAGCGAGGCCCAGACATTGCAGGCACAAATGTATCGGCCGAGTTGTTCACCTCCACCTGTAGGTTGAGACAGCTAGTGTCGCTGTTCGTATTCTGAGCAATGGCTATTTCGAGAAGTGTAGCAAAGGTGATATCGTCCTCGTTAGTTCATGAGAAGAAAGACACACTAGCAAAAAGGAGATTAAACGTGCAGTGCATTTGAGCTCCTTTGTCTGGAGAATAACTCTGCTCAACAAAGCCAACACAGTCAGCAGCAAGGGTCGGGCGGATCATGCTCGCTTGGCCGACTCACCGCTCGACAAAGGTCCTCGAGTCTCAAATACGTGGCGGTGATGGTCGGGTCGAGGCTTGAACAAGTCGTACTCGAGTGCCAGTCAGGGCGTTCTGGAATAATGAGGCTGCCAGACGTTGCAGAGCCCAGTCATCTCCCAAGCGGCACTTTTGCGGGCCGCCGATTGTTCTAGGTCGTATCAAAGTCCATTCAGGAACCGAGCCCTGGCACGGCGAGCAGCGCTGCTCTCGCATAGCGCACATCGCCAGGTTGGTGCCTGGTAAGCAGCAGGTCAGCCAACGTTACACATGTAGCAATGTGGCTTTGTCAGGGCCGAATGGACAATTGAAACCCCCAAGTGCTCGTGTTCTAGAACTGCAGGCGGGACGAGTCAGGGACCGCAGGGCAAACGCGGCGTGGACGTTGCCGAAGTTGGGCGTCGTAATCCCGGGCGAGGCTCATCATTTTCGGGGGCCTACCCCCGGGCCTCAGACGCCGCCGTCCAAAGGTAAAATAGGGGACCTGCCAAGGGGAGCCGGTCGCTGGGAGGGGTTCTAGACTCTTGTCAAGTCAGCAGCACGTAAATTGGCCTGCCTCCTGCAGAGGCATGACCAAGAGGGCTTATCCGGCAGCTCGTCTGACAAAGCACCGAGGCAGTGGATGGTTCCGTCGCTTCCGCCGTGGGCTTTGCCAAAACGCCATGGTTCCACGAAAGAAGCAGTGCCTCGGCATCGAGACGAGGTGGGAGGGGCCAGGAACAGACGGGCGGACAGCAGACAGCAGACAGCAGACAGCAGACAGCTCAGGGGCTCACCGATCAGAGCTCATCCCGTCCCGATCCCTTGACGGGATGATGAGGCTTCCATTTCCCACGTCTAGGCACTTGACACGACGGCTTCTCCAGCGTGCCTGAGGAAATGTCATCGGTGGACCGTGGGAATTCTGGGATGGTGAGACTGCTGGGGGATGTGAAACGCGACGCGACGCGGAGTGGCAAAGTTAATGCTGGCCCATCGGCCTATTGGACGCATAAGAGCTCGCCCGGCTCTTGGAGATAACGGACGGCCATCGAAGGTTTGGTAGGGGGATCTCGGCCGGTGGCGCTGATCTCGATCCGAAGCCCATCACTTGACAAAGGGGGGCCCACGGCAGTCATGTTCGAGATCGATGAATCGAAGAATTCTGAGCGAAAAAGGGGAGAATGGCCTGTCAAAGGGAGATTAGATCAATGATGCGCATCTTCATCGACGGTGAGGGGGTGCAAGGCGGAAGAGAGCACATGGGGAAAATTGTGGGTGGGAATCCAGCAAGCCGCCGTTTTGTGTCTTTGATGCATCCCTTTCAGCCCAGTAAAACCCAATTACCCCAGTTTAAAACGGTCCGCTGGGCAGACCAGACGGAGCAAAGCAAGCGGCTGGGGATCATCGACGATGGGGATCGAGAATCGACATGCTCCTCCCTACTAGACCATCGTCGATGCTGGGTCTCTGGGATGAGACGGAGATCAAACAGAGGCCGGCCTGTCACACCCGTCAATCGTGGATCAGGTTTGTTCTTCTGATTTGACCAGCCAGAGCCCTGAGGGAATACTGTAAACCCCACCGCTCGTCCTGCTCATCGGTACCAGGTATGCAATAGAGTGTCGAGCCACCAGCCGGGTCTTGCTCCCGCCCAAGACCCAGACCAAGGGTTCGGTGATCCTCTGTCGCGCCAGTTGATCAAGGGTTGTTCTCCAACTTGGCAGAGGAAGGGAAAAAAAGGAGGACTGGCACGTGGTTGCGTAAGTGAGAAGGCAGCGACGTCAGCCTGATTACCCAGATTGGCTGTGATGGGCGGCTTGCTTGGTGTCGAGATAAGATGCATCTTGGCAACCGGTGCAGCAGCCATGATATGGGGATTGCATCATTCTGTGCCAGGACAGGAATCAGTGCCAGTGACTGATGGTCGGACCGGGATGACGAGGGCGCCGTTTTGCGATCGGACGCGATGGGCTGCAGGACGGTGGACAGCTCTGCGTGGTGCCGGTGTAAGTCGGCGTCGCGCCGGGCCACACACCCCGTGATGCCGTAGCCATGCTGCTTGGGGCGGGAATGGGTGACGACTTCAAGACAAAAAGTCCGCGGACCTCGGACGCTTCTGGCCTTGGCAACGCCCGTCGCAGTCCAATCATGGGCAGTGAAGCCGTCACGGATCGAGATTAGCAGGATGTAACAGACCATATCATAAACTTTGGGAGATGGACTGTTGATGCTTGAGTAAAACCGGCTTCTGCATAAACAGCAGGCTCTCTGTGCAGGTGGGATCAGACGCAAGGATCTGGTCATGCTCATGCTTCAATCGATGGAAGGCATTCGCAAAACGTCAACGGGGAGGAGCCATGAAACAAGGAACGGTCACCGCTTGCGTGTCTCGTCTGACGTTGAAACGGAGCAGCTGGAAGAGCTCCGACTGGGACAGTAATAAACCGAAGCTTGCTTTTTCTGCTTTTTCTGCGATACGCTTCAGGATCGGAAATTGGCAGGGAAATCAAGGAGTGGCCGATGGCGCTAAGCCTCTTTGGACCAGAACCTCAAACACCGGGACGGAAGGTCCTTGCTGGGCTGCTCTGTCCGTCCTGGTCTTTCAGCTGGCTCCGTTCGCCGACTCCGTTCAGCCCTTGCCCGACTGGAATAAGTGAAGTCTATGAATTTAACAGAGTTTAGAGGGATAACCGGGGCCACCTGCAATCACTTTGGGCCCAAGGGTCATGTGAGTCACGCCCAGCCCAGCCAAGGGAGTGTGTCGGTATCATGCAATTTCCATCAACAGAGATCAGGCATCAGAGCATCAACTCGGTCAGTGGGAATCTGGACTTGGGCAAACCGAGCGTGATGGATAGCTTCTTCTTCGGAGGGAGCCCAACTGACCGGTTCAGGCCTCATCTTGCAAGGGCAGGGGACCTTTGGGAATCATGGAGTTGGCTCTCATTTCAAATAGGTTATCGCGGCAGACGGCCATGTGCCTTGTGCCATGCGCAACACCACATGCGCAACACCTGCCGCACCGCACAATGCAGCAGCATCAGCAATATCGAAGCCCGTGGAGGTACTCATGCCGCAGTCTCGAGCTGACCCGAGAGGCCAGACGCACAATCCCATCCACAAGCGGGCAGTTCCCTTGTTGGTCCATTTCATCTGGGGAGCTCGGATCGCATGGTCGTCATGGTGGCTTTGTTCGTCCAGCTGGCCCTTGCGGAACGTGCTGGTTGGAGTGCAGGATCTGAAGGATTGGAGGCTTTGTAAGTGACGACTCCAGCGCTTGAAACGCGCGCTTCTATTCGAGGATTACCTCCCGTTTTGGGTTTCCCGAGTTTCTTTGCAACTGGGCGCAAGGTATCCAATAGAAGCTCTACCGACCCTGTTTAACACAGAGCAGGGAGACAGCACGTATGCTTCAATCCAATGGACAAACGGCGTCCAACGCGGCAGCATAATTACATCGATGCGTGGGACCCTGCTGCAAAACCCCATAGAGGATCCGCTGTCAATCACCACGCCTGGGTATGCAACTGCTTGCCGCTGGACGCGAGCCGCCTTGAAAATTCCCCAATTCATCACTGATGACTGGGGGATTGTCGGGCGGCTGAAGAGTCAAGCCCGAACTCTGAGCAAAGATGAGGCCGAAATGTCCGTTCTGGCGCATCAGCAACGTATCCCGGTTGGACACGAATCTGACTCGGCTCGGTGATTTTGTTAAAAAGATCCCTGTTGGCCCTTTGTACGCGTGCCCAGCTGGGCTGGGGTTTCGTTGATTTGAAAGCTTGACAAGGCGAAAGGTTTGAGTCACCCTTTGCTAGAGCAACAGGGGACAACTCATCAAGGGTCCAAGCCACAGAAAACAAAAAATGTGATACAAATTGGCAGCACGGACGAAAAAGAGAGAAATTGAGCACGGGACACATCATCAAGATGAGGCAGTGAGCAACTGTGAAAGCAACATCCCCCCGCCGATTCGTTGAACAAGGGACATGCCGAAACCCCAGAGGAGCCCAAACGTGACAAGCAAAAAAGCATTAAGCTTTCGCGCTGAGGAAACATCCGCATCCCGAGGAGTCCGGCTTAGACGGGGGCACACGGGAATACAGGCAGAGTCGGAGCACGGCATCGAACCCGGAGCACCACATGCATGTTATGTTTCGCTGCCGCCTGGGAGCAACCATGTCCCCCTCCTCACCCCTCTCCGTCGTCGTCAGCGATTAAGAGGCATCCGAGACAAGCGGATGATTCCCTGAAGCAGCGCCAACAAAGAGGATGACTCCTTGGAGCGCCAACAAAGAGGGCGATTGGAAATTGCACTTCGTCTACAGCATGGTTCACGGCATCGCAAGTGGACCGGTGCTGGGAAAATCGGAAACGCCAGCAAAGCAGAGAGGAACCCGTGCTACCGTGTTACAGCCCTGGCTGGGCTGCTCCAGGTCTGAGCCCCGTTCATCGCATACGGCGAATACGCGGCCTCCTGGACCAAAACGGAGGCAGCGCATCTTTGCCCAGAGCGAGGGTTACGGAGCGACGGGCTTCGCCTGGGCCCCAAGACCTGACGTTGCATCGGCCAAGTCCTCTACCTCACACCCCCTCTCCGTTTGGGCATTGGGCACCCCCCCCCAAGCCTGTGCCGCCCTGCCCGCCAAGTTCCAAGGCCCAAGTTGAGCTCTCGAGACGCAACGAACTGGCACGGGGTTGTCAATTGATACCGGGCTTTGCTTCTCGTCTCCCCGTACTCTAATGGTGGATGCCGAGCAGCACCGGGCTTGTTTGGACACCTGTGAAGGAAAAGACGGGGTGTGTGTGTGTGCCGTCGTTCCCTTTGTTTTACCCATGCTCAGAGACATTGCCGATCCCTTTTACTCCACGGCGCGCCGCTCTCTCGACACCTCCGTGGGCCATCGTCGATCTGGGCTGGGCGACGACGTAGCCAGGCCAGGCCCAGCAGCGCCGTATTCTTGGACCGCCCAAACAAGGCCGAGACGGTGCTATTTTTGCCCAGTTTTTTTTCTGATCCGTCTCGTCCGGCTCGTAAAAAAAAAAAGGTGAGGCATCTTATTAAAGGTGATTCCGCCCCTAAAACGCCATCACGTCCCCTCCCCTCCACCCAGACCAGACTCTACACCCATTAATAAGACGCTTCCTCCCCCCGAAAGCTCGCACCAACCAAGGACCCTTCAATCTTCCACAACCACAGCAAAACAACAGCATCCTTCAGCCCAGTTTACAAGGCCCCCTGCTGCAGCCAACCAGACTAAGCCTCAGCCACCTGCAGAACCGTGCTGGTTGCTCGCCCTGTTCAATTTACAAACTGCCTGCTGTACACGCCCTTTTTCAAGGCTCCAGAGTTTCCAAGGCACCCTGGGAACACACACCCTTGTTCCTCGCTCTTGTGTTCCCAAAACCACTCCCCTCCCAAGGCGAAGCACAAAGCCAACGCATCCCCCCCATTTCGTCCATAAAAATCCACAACCCTGGTCGTTTCGAATTGTCTATAATAACATCCACCATGTCCTCCTCTCGACCTTCCAGTCACCACTTTGGTTCCTCCAGCTCAACATCATCCACACCTTCATCCTCCGACTCTGACGTCTCCTCCACCGGCTACAGACACAGCATGGACTCTGTACAGCTCCCCATCGCCTCTGTCGAGGTGCTCCGCTGCATGCGATGCGCCCGGTCCGTCGAGGCCACCAGCACCGACGACCTCAGCTCCATGGGCATGGTCCGCATCGCCCACAACCTCTACTACTGCGAACGCTGCGCAAAGATGGTCGGATACAAATAAGCGGCCAAACGGTCATTCTGAAGGAGGTTCACCTGTCAGGTGGACGCTCAAATACGTTTTATTGGTGGAGGGAACAATTGCGACATCTCGAGGCAATCCAATACACGCGATAACCGGATGCCAACAACAATTCCATCTCCAACAACTCTTACCCCCGGCGCAAGGAAATACCAGCTCGACTATACAATGCCGCGCATCACCTTCGACGCCAGCCCTCTTCATCATACCCTTTTGATGAATGGCAATCCCCATCGCTCAAGGCAGTTCTCTCGGTCTCGACATATCGGTCAAATCACAAAGTGTACCCTGGACGGATTCGGCAAATGGACAGCCGAGCAAACAAACAAAAACCCTCGCGGCAATCATGATGCTTTGCGCGCTCACGCGCGACATCGATGCGCCGCAGGGGATGCACACTCACAGGCGCCCGCCTTGGGCTGAGCTTCAGGCCCTCATGATTGGGCAACGGCGTGTCCGGGATCAAGGGCCTCGTCAGCTCCCGGATCAGCAACTCCCTCTCCCCTCCCATGGCTCAGCCGGCCTGGGCAAGAGGGAGGAACCCCGCGGAGCAAATCACTTGCCTCGTGGGCAACAACCAACCCCTCACAGGTCTCCTCGGAGGGAGCCTGTGTCTTTCTCTTCAAGCTCTCATGTTATACTATCACGACTTTCATGTTTCTTTATACCTTGAATGGAGTTTCAATGCTTCAGATCAATATCTATTTCTTGTATACCCACAATTTTCTTGTCATTGAATACCCTGTCTATTCCCGTCGGGCGCTTCGGATACGTTTTTTTACTGGAGGGGGCTGTGTGTGCATCCATCGTGAACGGCCTGGTGCCTGTTGATAGCAATGGATAATCTTACTGAATCAAACCAAAAAAAACCTTTTCATCCCATGTCTCTATTTGCCGTTGAACCGTGCTTCCAATGTTCCACCTCGGCCCAAAAGCCCTACAGGCCCCCTCACGATGTTCTGACACCTGACCAGGTTTCACTCTGGGCTTCAACGTCTCTCTCCCGCCCTGTCGCATCGACTAGCCGCAGACGCCCAGCAAGGGTCAGGGATTCTATTTTTTTCTACCCAACGACATTCTGTCCTGTCTGACCAATGAGAATTTCGTTCAAGATGGGAATTTCCCAACTGCAGCCCAAGACGCGCAGCGCTTGTCTCGCGGACACCCGGTCCTAGTCCGCCCAGCCGCTGACGTCGCGAAAGCTCCTCTTTGGCGGGGAGGTGGAGAGAGAGAGAGAGAGAGAAGCGCAAAAAAATGAAGAAAAGTGCCAGCTCAACAACAACAGGGGTAGAGGATGCAAATTTGCTGGCCAAAAGTGGGAATGGGAATGGAGACATGGCCCGTCTCAAACCCTCTTTCTCTAATCCCCTTTTTTTCTCCCCGGATTGGCTTCCCCCACTTGGATGAGAGTTTACTTTTTTTGAAGCTGGTTTCGGTCTGGATGGTGAATCTTGACAAGTTTTTGCTCGCCTCACCTTGAGTTTTTGACTCGTCCCTTTGGCTCCTCTTCTATTTCATGTCTGGCGGTCTAGACTCTGGGTAACGCAACCGTTTGCAAGTTCATGATGGTGCTTGTGGCGCATGTCATTGGACCAAGCTGGTGGTCAACAATCCCATCCAGCTCTCGAAGCCCATGGCGGGGAAGCTTGTCTCCCTCCCCAACTTTGGCAAACAGCTCTCTTGTCCAAAAGTCATTGTTGCATGCAGCTAGAGGGCGTCAGAGACCGTTGCCGCGCCGCTGCAAGCCATTGTCACTTGGCTAAACGCCATCTTTTTTGGAGGTGGAGGAGGAGGCCCTGCTCCGCGGGGGTAGCTACCATCCAACAAGCAGCAACAAGAGTCAAAGGATGCAGGTCATCTGCAGCATCAGCAACTCTCTAATCCCAAAACTGAAGAAATGGTGGCGCAGAGTCTAAAGACCTCAGCATGCTGCTTGCCGGCCGGCAGGGAAGCTAAGCTGGGTGTCGTGTAAGCGAGAGAGAGGGATAGGAATCACAATTGCCCATTCAGCTGAGGGTGAGAAAGAGGGGGAAGGGGGCGGCGGACTCGGCCACTTTGCCGTTATCCTTCCCTCCCCGGCTCCGGAATCCGAATAGCGGTTTTGACTCAAAAAGCGGGCGTCCGTGGCTGGAAGGATGGCGCGCCGGAAGACCGAGGCACCGAAGCTATAGCAGCACAAGTGACATTTTGGTCGTGATGGCAATCCATTGTAATTCACAATCGTCAAAAGCCCTGCCAAGCTTTTTTTGACAACAGAGTTATGTCATGTTTCGTTTCAATTTCACTTCCCCCCCCCTGCCAGCCCGTTTTATCCGCCCTTCAACAACAGGGTGAAGGTGCTCAAAAATAGCAACAGCAGTGAACAAGGGTTGTCAAAAGTGTCACGCAGATACGAATACCTGGGCGCCCTTGCCGAGGCCACCGTTCATTGGGAAGATGCTGACTCTGTTTGCTGCTGCTGCTGCTGCCTTTTTCTGCGCCGTGAATCTTGTGGGCCTCGGGGAGTAGGTGAGAGATGCATGTCTCATTCCACGAAACAAAGACATTTCGGGGGCTAATGATTTGATCCAAAGCTTGGTTGAAGCAGGCGCCGGCTGCCTCACCGGCTCTCCGATAAGCCAATGCCGAGTCTCACCGTGCCGGCCGAACCCCCCGACGCTCCCGTCCATCACATTCACGACAAGTCCCCGTCTCCTCCCGACCACCGTTTCCCACCGTAACGGACCCTCCCCGGTGAAGCTGCACCTTTTGCGTGCATTAAAATGCATCCATGTCGGTCCAAGCGGAAAATGCTGCATAACGATGTCATGGGCGGGACCCCGACAAACGCCGCGGTTAGCGTCGATATAACGTTTTTATCGGCTTAGCTCAGGTTCATTCATGTGCGAAGGGTTTTCATACCCTTGTTTTTCTGACAGCAAGCCTCTCTTCTTTATTCTGACATCAACCGGCTTTGTAGTGTCGTGGGTGAGGTGAGTTTACGGCGTGTGTGGAGCGGATGAGCGGGAGATCATCACGACATCATTGACCCGGATCTCCAACTCTGCAGCTGTGATGCTCCAGAAAAAGCATCATCATCTTTGTCCGTGTAATTCCCCAAACAAACCTTGCATTTGCGCCAATTTCTTCTCCCGCTGCTGCATGCGAATACCCTCATTCCCGTTCCCAACACAGAAGGTGCCTGGACGGAAAAAGACCCAAGACCCCTTCCAAAACAACTCGCTAACCCCCCTCTGTCGTCATCCCGCCCGCTGACCTCATCGTGCATTCCCTCTGCACGCACACACCCCTTGCGACAGCTTGCTTGCTTTTACGTTGCATTCGACGCGGAAAAACAGGGCGGGTGTGGGCTTTGGGGACGGTTTCTTGACAGGGGAAAGGAAGCGAAACGGTGAGAGGAACTGGGCTGAAGTGCTGGTGAGGCGTACGAGGCAGGCCGCGTAGGCGGTGATGAGATGGCAGAGCCGTTTCGTGACGTTATATTCGTCCTTGTCTCGGACACATGCGGTGTGTGAGACTTGGCGGTCAGCAGCTTATTCGCTGTCTTGCTTCTAGAAATATTCCAGTTCGTATCCCATGTCATCCTTTGCTATTCGACGGCTTAATACCCCGGCTATATCAGCCATGCCCTCTAACGCCATGCTCCGTCTTACTCCTCCTACATGTCCTTATCTGAGAATTACCATACCACGGTCCCAAGTGACCTTGATCTAACACGTGATGCTCATAACATGACTTGTTTATCTTCAACCCTCTATGCTCACGTCAGTCTCCTTGCCCAGGTTCTTGAGCAGATAGCTGCGCTTAAAGTACTCGTTGGGATGCACAATCGTCTCGAGTTGGTTCTGGGTCATGACGCCCTCATCCTTGGCCTTCTTGATCTCCGACTTGTGTAGGTATTCAAAGACACTGTAATAGTTAGTCATGGTTCAAACCAACACTCGCGTCCTCTGGAGAACGGCGCGCCAGGAGTCAATGCTTACCGGTTACAAGCCATGTGATACTTTTGTTTGTCCTTGTCCTCCTTGATGCCTTGAATCACCGATCGATCATTCACGCCCATGCTTTGCACCAGAGCAGTGAGATTCTCCATGTTGAAATGTCTGTACGGGCATCCATGGGCCTCGCCCGGGCCTGGGGGATGCTCCGTGAGAATCTTTTGACAGCTGAAAGGACTATATCCGCCACCCCTGCGGTTGGAATCACCACCCACATCACCGTATACGTGACGGACATTGTAGCGGTAGTCCTTGTTGAAGGTGTCGTCCGTAATCTTGTGGAAGCTGCTCCTCCAGAACATGAGCGATTCTTCCAGGTTGAGCCCCATGCCCTTGAGGAAGAGGCTGTATTGCAGACGGCCGTAATGCTTCAGGTGGGCATCGCGGCGGAGTGAGCGGTGCAGGTGGGACATGCAGGCCGGGAAGTGCTGGGAGAGGTTGTCGACGTTGGCAGCGCTCATCTGAGCACCGGGCACGGCCGCCGTGTTCGACATGTAGGCCGAGTCGGGGGTGATAAAGTTCTTGGAGAGATGGTTGAGGATGGGGGTGAGGCGGTCGTCTTCGTCGAGTCGGGGAAGCGCACGAGCAGTCAACTGCAAAGGTTAGCACCAGGTCAAACATGGACTTGAGCGCAACCAACCTCGAGTTGTCGTTCCAATCGCGAAGTGAACTCTGAAATGACCATACCGGCCTGTTCGCGCCCTGGCACAAATGCCTTGCCCGCCTTCAAAAGGACCCTCCGGCTCTCGATCAATTCAGGCACTCGCTCCCAATCCACCTTGAACCAAGAATCGTCATCGGCATCTCCCTTCCTGCTGTTGAATGCGGCCAGCTCGGCGGCGTACTCCCTCCTGTCGTCCTCTGTCACATCCTCGCACCAGTCCAGGCCCAATGTCTTGACAAAAGCAGATCGCTCTGAGAGGTCGTCATCGTTCAACCGGAGACGGAAGAGCATTGTTTCGACACGAGTGAACCTGCGTCGCAGGTCTTCGGTAGACGCGAAAGCTAGTCGGAGGATGAAGTGGCTGTAGTGGTCTTTTTGTCGCTGCGCGAAAATCTGGGTAGAGCCTGAGCTGTTGGCCTCGAGGTGCAGGTACTTTTTGAGGATGGGCTTCATGTGCGAGGCCGTCTCGGCGGGAGACTTGTTGCGGAAAGAGCATGCTTCAAGCTCGGCGAGGACTATCAAGCGTTAGAGATGAAGCCATTGAATACAAGGACTCAGAACGTGCCTCGGAGTCTGTCGATGGCCCACTGCTCAAACTGCTCAAGCGTAATGTCTGCGGTGGGAGGGTCTGCGTAAAAGTTGAGGCGATGAGGGTAGTCGAGGTCCCTGTACTGGGCTGTAGCAAACTGCTTCTTGCGGTAGTCGACGACATTTCGCCTCTTGGGGTCGATTCGGTTAAAGTCTTGCCGCAACATGTTGCCGTCGTCGTCGTCGATTCGTGCTATCAAGAATGTCGCGAGAGGTGAAATTGTCCTCTGGCTGCCAGGGGAGACGAGGGGCGTAAAGTGGGAGACGCGACCCGACGCGTCTGGCGTCGCGACGTGGGGACGTGATTAAGAGCCCTTGAGCCAATCATAAGCCCCTAAATGAAAGTCTCCAGCGCGGTCTCCACTGTGGATCCCTCGTGACGGTTCCCCAGGCACCCAGACCCAAGCAGGCGGATGAAAGCGGGCTTGCATGAGTGGTGGGAGTTGAGATATGGAGTTGAGTCTCAGTCTCATGATGAGTCCCATGTTAGGACGCATAGAGCGTCAATGTTGGACACCATGGGTAGTTATCTGAAAGCCATATATCTGTCGGTAAAGCCTCTTACATACTCAAGCGTTCACCCACGTCCTTGACGGCATCTAGAAGTCCATCCCGACCATGTGCTACCCAAGGCAGGTTAGTCCCTCCAAGTTGTGTCCTGAGGCGTCATGTACTTGACGTTAAATTTAGCCCAAAGATCCGGCATTCTGGTTCAAACAAACACCAAGATTCCCTCCCCTGCCCTATCATGCCCGTCATGCCGCCTGAGCTTCGGAAGAGGACAGGACAGCAGGAGCCGGCGACATGCCGGCGGACAGTCCCGTTCAGAATCCCTTCAGGAGTGCGTACTCTCCTGCCCACCTCCCCCAGGCCTGAGGCTTACTGTGCGTCACTAGCTACCCACGCCGAGTGATACCGGCTCGTGTATACTCCTGAAGCTCCCCCCCGAGATACTTGTGCAAATCTTCCAGTATGCCTTGCCAATGGATCGAGTCATGCTTGCAGTCTCCTGCAAGACGATGCTCGCCGCGTCCAAAATGTCCCACCTAATGGTGCCTGATCGCAGCAGTCATGCTACCCCTGGAGTAACAATTCATTAGCTCCTAGAGGAGACAGCTGCTCGTGTCTCTCGCTGGAGGATCTCTTGCGGCGATTTCACCCCATCGACTCCCATGGTCGGCAGAGCCGCGCCGTTAGCTGGTGCAACGACTGCAATAGGTATTACCCAACGAAGAAGCGATACTGGAGAAGCCGGCTGCGCGAGACGGGTACCAGGGGCTGGAGCAAGGAGCGGCATTCGATGTGGCAGAGGTCCGTCGACTTGTTCAGTGGCAGGTTTATGAGACAGTGCCCTTTCTGTCGCGTGGGGGAGCTGATGCTGGATATGGAGGAGGGATTGGGAAGCGATTAATGCAGATGAGATGATATCAAGGATTCTGCTTTGCCTCGCCTGAGATACATGGACGCCTTGCGAACCGCCTACCTATTCCGCGGCTGCTGCTATCCGTCCGTCTTACCGGCATGAGGTGTTTGCAGGTCCGCATGACTTGGGGCTGATTCCTAAATTCGCCCGGTCGGGCCTTGCCCCCACTTCAAGCTTGCACCCTCAAACTCGACTCCTTCCATCTCAGTTCGTTTCATCCAGCTTGCGCCAGGACACATTACACCATTTCAATATTGTCACGTCGATGTTCCCTGAGGTTCAGGGCCATGGTCCTCCTCTTGAGTGAAAGACGACGCGCTCAAACCCTCTGCTCAGCGCATTGTGCTAGTGGCACAGGCCAAGCCCGGCCATGTCCGACCCCATCGATATCCCCTTCAAGAGAAGCCGCCAACAAGTGGCTCAAGAGACACGGCCTTTTCCAGATGACGATGGCCCGTACATGGGTTATATCGAAGTCTTTCAAAAGTATGGACGTCATACGCCGAATATTCGTTGCCGATGCTGACAAGTCAGTGGCCACATCTACCAAGCCGTCTCCTCTGGCTCCGGCGGGTTTGTCACAGTCGGCTCGCGATGCGACATGCCCACCCTCGCCTTCATCGTCGAGAAGAATAGGGTCATGAAGACGACTACGGTAGCCGTCGGTGGGAGGGACCTCAAGCGCGCGATCGCACGTGCCATTCCCGAGGTCAAGGTCAAGCCGTTCGAGCTCGCCCTCGACTTTAACACAGTTGTCAAGCACTATGACGACTTGAAGGTCGAGCTTGATCATTTGTCCATGTGGGAGCCTTACGATGAAACGACCAAGGAGATGGAATTGCTCGTCAATGACATCCTGTTAGAGCGTGCCCTTTACGATGGCGTCGACCTTGCATCCCTCCAGGAAGAGGGTATTCTCTCCAGCGCCCACATCCACTCTATCCGCGAGAGATGCATTGACCTTGGCTTGGCGGACCTAAACACCTGCCATCATATCGGACAGTCTTCCGAACACCAAAAGGAAGAATACCTAAAGAGCCAGAATTACAGGATCTACCAGCTTGCCATGGAGGGCAACCTCGGCGAGCTCGTTGCATTCTGCGAGCCTCTCTTGAGGTCCAGAGAGATTGAGGTGTTTTACAACTCTGACCTCCTCCTGCGACTTCTCGAAAACGACTTGTTTAATATTTACCAGTATCTGCTGGATCTCATCGACCGCACAAGACATATTGCGGTGGATGTCCCTGATCCCGACTACCCCGATGTGACATACGACCCGTTTTGCGTCGCTATTCGTCTCGGTCACTACAATACCGTTCAAGCCATGGCTGCTGAGGATGCAACATTTGAGGGGTATATCGCGGACGATCTTGAAGCAGGTGTCAACCGCGTCATGACACCGCTCCTGGCAGCAGTCCTGTGGAATCGCTCCGACATGATCCAGATGCTTAAGCAGTCTCCCATGTATAGTGGACGCATTACACAGGCCACCCACCTTGCTGTCGAATTGAATCTGCCAGCCATTGTCCAGGTTTTGAGCGAACTCCCCCAGATCCAGCTTGGATATGGGCCGATGGTGAACAGGTATCCCCCACCGAGTCTGTCGCAGGGGCTGCTTGAGCTGCCGCAGCAGGGCTTATCCTGGATCAACTCGTCGCCGGTTCCTCCATCACCCATCGGAGATGCGAGTCTCTCTGGCATCACTCACGCAGCGTATAGCTGGGGCGGGGCTCGATCGCCGTGGGAGGGCTACTCATCTATCGCTGGGGTTGGCTCTCCCTATATGGCTGCCACTCCCTCCTTCAGTCCCGCTACATACACCAGCCTGACTACCCCCGTGGAAGAAGTCGTGAACCCACTTTCAGTCTTCTCTCCAGCTTCGCCGATCCCTGCTGCGTCGTGTGTCTCTACGCTTGCTAGGCCGTATGGCTTTGGTCAGATGGACAAGCCTCTACCGATATCTGCACGACCTAGCGATGTCCCTCTATTCATCGGTCACACCACGAGCCATAAGAAGCGTCACCAGTCTGGGCGCGCCTCTATGCTGCGACTTGAACGGCGGTGCCAGATCGTGGGCAGTGTCTGCAGTAACCCCGAAGACCAACACGAATACCCAGAAATATCGCGTTGCGCCGATCCTCAGGTTACTTGGACATTGGGGCTCTCGTCTCTCAGAAATATCATGAAGAATCTAACCCCCAATAACCTCGTTGAGATTCTCGCCAGTCTCTTTGTGGCAGATGCTCTGATATGCCAGATTCCAGACGAGGAAGAACTTGTATCTCAGTAAGAGCATTTGTCCTCATTTCTTGGTCTTTTGCTAACGCTGGTATAGATTCATGGCTGATTTGGGGCGTTGGAAACGTGGTCTCACTCAAACTGAACTGGCCCTGTTTGACAAGATTGCTTGCGCTGCTTGGAACCTCAACGCTATTCCCGTCTCACAGGCCGACACTCGCATGTCTGGATTTGGGAACTTGATAAGGGAGCTCGTCTCTTGCAAAAACATGAAGCCAATAAGGGCAGGGTCGTATGGCGTTCGACTAGAGTCGATTCAGCGACAGATGAAGAATCACGAGTGGCATCCAAGACGTCTCAAGCGAATCAAGGAAACCAACATTCTCCAAAGCGTCGAGGTTTTACAAGACGGTCGGCCGCCGTCTCCTGATCCCGAGGGATTTTGGACGAGGTCCATCCTCGAGGACTTGGCTGATGAGCCGACTCACCACAAAGATCCAACAGAGTCAAGGTCAGATTGGAAACGTGTTCGTCCCAAAGTGGCCCTGCTGCTCGAATCGGTGGCATTTACGATCTTCCTCGCAGCAGCATCCTGTAAGTCTCGAGTGCCCCCTGGACTGACGGCACTGACAATTGGGCAGCGACACAACACACCCTGGAAGACGTCCCGCCACAACTTGTTGCATCGCCACCGTCAGCCGGCAGCCAATCCCGCGCCATGGTGGAAGAATTCCTCAGCCTCAAGTCCGAGGACGGGTTCTCGTATGATTCCGGCATTGGAATGGACTCACCTGTCAAGGACAGCGTTAGCCAGTACATACTGGAGATGCGAAAGGCGAGCGAGCAGCACACTCGTCTCTCGTCGACAACCCCCATGGCATCGAGCGTGGCAGGGTTTCCCTCGCCGACCGACTCCACAGAGGTTATTGCAGGTACCATCTCTGGTGCGCCATCGGCGATGACGGTAGCGTCTACTGTGTTGCCGGTTGTGGACATGGGAGACTCTTTGGGGTTGGGTGAGACGCCAGATGATCTCGACTTCCAAGGGTTAGGTTTCCTTGACTTTCAAGACCCCGACTTTCTATACCTCTCACCTCAAGACCTTGGAATTCCTGATCTTGACTTCCAGATCCAAAGTCAGCTACCTCAAAGTCAAGAGTCGCTGGATTCCGACCCTCCGACGCCAGTGTGCGACTCAGCACCGACAACCAAAAAGAAGCCCAGCTGCCCTCAGTGCGAAAAGGCATTTTCGAGCGTGAGTAACCGCAACAAGCACGTCAGGGAGGGATGTCGGTTCGGAGAAAAGCCAAAGTATCCCTGCAGCTACCAGACTCTGGGATGCACCAAGGCGCTCAGCACATTCTGGTACCAGCGACGGCATGAGGAGGAGCGCTGCAAATATAATCCTTCCAGAGCACACGGGTGAACGAAGCTGGAATAATGACTTGTGAGATCTATTAGGGATACCTTTTGGCGTTAATGGGCCGTGAACATGTGGTGTTTGGATATATTTCTGTCGAGTTTTGACAGTCAACACCACGAGCGATCTCTTTTTCATCTTGCGACGCATGGCTTGATGGCCTCAATTCGCGAGACTAGCTTGCGCACGTTGGGTAGATCTTGGTGCGAGAGACAAGGATCGCGTGCAGTCTGCCTGCAGGCAGGCATTCTCAATTGATACGCTTTACAGGCATGTCAGCCCCGAAGTGAACGGTCTAGCTTCGATTTGCCACATGCAAAGTGACCCCAAGGTTTCTGTTGCCTGACGCCATCTTGCAAGACGGGCGGGCGCTTGAGGCAAGCAGAAGCGCGATTGACTTCCATCTGGATTGGGTGGAAGGGGGGGGAACCTGAAGCGACTGCGGCTAGAGGAGTTAGGAGACGAAACTCGGCGGGAAGAGGCGTCAGATTGAGAGAGAGAGGGAGAGCTTGGAGCCCAGTCTCTTTGGGACGCCACCGAAAGCCGCCCGCTGGTGCGCAAATGGGCGACTCGCCATAGGGCTGAGTGGTCTAGCACGCCGTGGCACGGGCGCTGAAACGTGGTCTGGAGGATGGATGACCCCTCTGCATCATCACTCCATCTAGTCATCCTACACTCACCTTGAACATGTAAGACGTGCCAGGGACGGAGACGGGGACGGGGAGACGGAGCATATGGCATGTCCAATGGACTCGACCGTCAGTGTCGAGTTGTCTGATCCAGGGGTCTGTCCTCAGGCCTGTCCACGAGAAACGACAGCGACACAAACGGCCCCCACCCCAGCTGATCGTCCTCCTCCAGCAGGGCAGTCTGCAGAGAGCCCTTCCGGCTGCCTCGCTGGGCTGAGGCTGGAGGAACAGGGGCCCTGTCGACAGGCGTCAGTCTCATTGGGTCTATGGTTGCACTCTGCTGAGTCCTTTTTTCATTCATGCTTCCTTCATCCACCTCGTATTATATGACGTCCCCTCTCTCTCTCACTCCTCGACGCTTTCATGCTCCTGATAAGCAGGCTCAGCCTTTATAATCCCCCTTCCATCCCTGCGCCATCAATCCTACACTGCTTACATTCCAGGCAAATGCCCTAGCCCCCAACAACAGTCATGGCTTCCTCCACCGCCGTCTTCTCGGCGAGGCGCAGGCAGACTCCGGGAGACTCTGACGATACCGACATGAGCACGCCGCGCTCTGCCCCCGGGAAGCGGATCCCGAGCTCAGAGTGGGAGAAGAAGAGGCCCATCATCACCCGCCTCTACCAGGAGGAGAAGCGACCGCTCAAGGAGGTCATGGGGATACTCCAGCGCGAACACGGCTTCACTGCGACGTGCGTCCCGCTCCCACTTGCGATGATGTCCTGAAAGTGAATTGAGTAACTGATTGACTGACTGCCCCTTCAGCGTCAAGATGTACAAGTCGAGGATATGGAAGTGGGGGCTCGACAAGAAGCTCAAGAGCGACGAGGTCCTGGCCATCCTCATCATCAAGACGGAGCGAGACGCTCAAGGCAAGGCCTCCGAGTTCACCATCCGAGGCCAAAAGGTCGACCTCGACAACATCAACCGCTACATCCGCCGGAATCCAGGCCTCGTCGCCCGCTTCCGCGCCGGCGAGCTGCCCAACGTCAACACTCACATAGAGGTCAACTGCCGGACGCCCTCGCCCGCACCGAGCCCGTCATTACCACCGCCCCCGGAGACGCTCCGGGTCGAGCAGATCCTCGGCCTCTTCAGGAACTATGTCGACGCGTCCTTCTCCAGCGGCATCTGGAAGCACGAGTCTACTGCGTCAGCCGAAAGACAAGAGACCGCGGCGAGGAGCTGTTTGAGCGCGTCATGACGCTGTTTAGCCTCGTCAACCGGTCCCAGACGCGGATGGACGACATATCCATCACGCAGATTCTGAGTCCGGCGTTTGAGTCGCTCAGGATGTTGATAGGCTCCGAGAGCCCCATCTTTGCCGTCCGTACAATCTGCCTTGTCTGGTACCTCCACCGGCATCACCAGAACGACCTCACCAAGCTCGTCATGAGCTACGTCGCCGGTACGGTGCCCATGATTTTGGGTCAGAACCACCCGATGGCGCGGATATGGCGGATCATGGGGTCGGATGAGTTTGAGGAGTTCTACGAGCTCGCGACGCGCCTCTATGCGAGCGTCGTGCCGGACATGGAGGAGCGGATAGGACCGGCGAATTTACTAATGACGACATTATACGGCGACCACATTGACTGCCTGGTGAGCAACAACAAGACGGCCGAGTCTCTGGAGGTGGCGACGCGATACAGGGCAAAGACGGACGCGACGGGGAGACGGCACTCCTGGCTGTCCGAGATTGCCATCACGCAGACGACGATACTCTGTACGGTCAAGAGCGCCGAGGGTAAAAACGACGAGGCCATCCAGTGCCTCCAGACGCTCAAGGAATACGACATGGACGACGACCAGCAGGCAGTGGTGGACATACAGCTGGGCAACTACAGCTTCCGCACGGGGGACCTGACCTCTGCCGTCCACTGGTACAGGGAAGCGACGCGGCTGCTGCCCGACGGCGACGAGCGGCTGCTCGAGACGTGCCTGGCCAACCTCGAGACGGCGCTGCACAAGCAGGGGGACCTGGAGGAGGCGCGGCGGCTGCGACACCACCGCCTGGGCCGACTATCGGCGTTTGCAAAGGAGACGACGGCCTTTGCGGCAGCCAACAACAGAGAAGAATCATCGTCGATGCTGCTCAGCCCCGGAGGTGGTTCCAGCTGCTCCGGTCAGCAGACCCCTGATTGGTTATGGGGCCAGGGTGACGCGGTGCCGAATGGGAGACCTCTAATAAGCCAGCTAACGGGCTGAGCAGCTTCGCTTGCGTGGGGCTTACTACCTATATCACGAAGTCGAACGTGTGTTTAAAGAAGTCATGGGTTTTGATATGAGAGGCTCTTTTTTGTATATACCTGGGGCGGTTTAACGCGATCACGAAAAAAACGGATTTTTATTTTCATGTACGGACCACATTCCCACCCACAACGGGGACGACAAACACGGAGGTCAGCATTGAGACGGCGATGGGATGGATGGATCTACACAGCCACCGAGCTGAGGAGTTGTTATACGAACCAGGAAGGAATCCCTGCGGAACGGAGCGTCTTTTCAGCTTTGGACCAAAGAGGCATCATGTTGCGGTCTTGTTTTTTTGCCACTCGGTTCTTTTGATAGAGTGGTTAGAGGAGTCGGACCGTTGTCTGTAGACGCGCGGACATGAGAAGATTAGACGACGAATGAGGATTCGGGTTGTCTATTTTCCAGCTGGAGTGGGATGATGCGCTTGATGAACTGAGATGTGATAGCCGCCAGAGTCGAGTTCTCAGCTGGGGGTTAGCCGCGCTTGGTGAGGCGACGTGTGTTTGCTTGGAAGCGGCACGTGTACCTTGCAGCACACGACCGTACGGCTGGATAGTTCGAGGCGGGTTTCCTAGCATGCTGAGTAGAGTAAGATGTGGCTGTGATGCATGGGGCTTGAGGACATACACACGAATCTGAGAGAGACGGTCGAGATACGGTGTTGTATCATGCTTGCTCCAAGGTGTTGTTGTATTGTTTAACGCCGCGTGTTGTAGACTTGCGAGCGAAAGATGAGGATAGTGCGGAGAGAGTGTGTAGACACCTTTAACCGTGGTTAGTATCTCTTATGCTCTCATGTTCTGTTCGATGGGAGCCTATACCGTTCCGAATACAAATGCCAGCACCATCGGACGTGTCGCTGCAGGCCTCACAACTAGTATGCGAGGAGAGAACTGCGCCCAAAGCCTTGCAATAGTTGTCCGAGTTGTTCCAGTTCGTGAGCAGTGAGTCTCGGTGCGGCTGCCATGGCTGTAAAATGTACCCTTCTTGTTCTGGGTTGAGATACTGCAGGACAAGCCCCAGGCTAGAACACAGTCTGTAGCACAACCCCTCGAACCTGTCATCTAGCACAAAGAGACGAATCTCTGTCATCTTCCAATACGGGCCGACTGCATTGAACACAATGTTACGCAGGGCGCCCAAAGTAGAAGAACTGGCATATGAGCCATGTCCTCCGTGTAACCACCAACCCATCAATGTCTACTAGGCTGGTGTAGCATCGTGTCACGGTCACTTTTCTTCTCACGGGGATAGAGTGCTAGGCATAATAGCTGCAAGCAGGTCGTCGAGTAGACATGAAACCCATTGCGCAGCAACTGGTGCAGTGTAGACGTAGGTAGGCATATCATGGGTATCAACCCATTGGCCATGAAGCATAGAAAATGGAGGTTGACGTAACATTATCGTTTAGAAGATAACCGAGTGAGTAGGCTCAATGCCTGAGTGTCTTGGATAGGGGACGATGTGCATGTAGCAGCTGACTAGAGGCTCACAACAGCAGGAGCCTGCCTTTTCTGAAGATGACAGAGCACTGAACATTCTCCTCGCTACGGTTTCGAGGCTGGACAAAGTAAGCTTGTGACACTCAAGAGGGAACTGGTCTGGCCGTTTGGCTGTGACTCAATCTGACACTTGAAGTCTTGACAACGGTTGGCAATGGGCCCCCGGGCCGTTTTCCCGTCTGCCCAGACGAAAAGAGATGGGGATCGGACAAACACCCATCTTGGCACTTGTGGCTGGACTGTGACTCGAGGAACCATTTTGGGCCTTGGACCCGATTATCGTGAGGTTTTCTGCACGATTAGGTTACGGATGGCTGCATGGCCACCGCATATCTTGTGCATCGTACAGTGGATGCCATTATCAAGGCACAAACGCAAGCCTAGGACCCAATCGGGAAGAAGCCAAGGCTGAGAGGTTGGAGGACGCATTCCGGGCTGAGGCTTGTACATTGGGCTCCGTGAATCAAGATGGGTGTTGAGGATAGGATGAAGAGGTTGGCCATGTCGCCGGCTTAGAGACCAGCTGACGAGGTCTATTGAGGTGACGATGGTTCACCCTCAAGTTGGTCAGTTACGAGTCAGCATCTTGTCAAGCCACGACCGTCAGTTACAGTTTGAGCCGGCCTGCCAGCCTCCAGGTTAACCTTTGGCCCCGGCGACATGTCAAGACAAAGGACCAGCCAATGTGTATCAGTCAAAGACAATGTCACGGGTTTTAGCACATGATGCCGCGCTCTGAGATGTGCATGAGCCAATAAAGTCGCCGGATGGACCATGTGGTTGAGGGAGAGGACAAGAGCCAAAAAAAGAGTTTTTTTCTTGATATGCGGGAAAAAGATGGGCGCTCGGTGACGCGAGTGGTTTGGCGGGATATGCTGCTTCTTTCCTTGTATTATCTGTAACGTGAAAAGGTCATGATGCGATGCATCTTCCCTTGGCATCCTTTGGCGGGTCATTGGCTTTTACCGCTCGAGGCAATTGATGCCCCGCGGACTCCGTATCTGGGCATAAGTGACTTAATTGGGTCGTCTAGGGTCTCCCGAGACCCCCGGCGGAGAGGCCGGAGGGCCGGAGCGGAAGGAACGGGAGATTGACGGCGATGACATCGGCGGCAGAGGCGGCACATGGATTTCATGATTCTCTCCCGGAATCAACGTCATCCAGTCAGCAAAAGATTGGAGAAAGAGAAGAAGATCGCAGGACGCGCAGGAATGGAGCGGGTGGGCGATTGTAGGGCTCCTAGTGGCCCGCCCTGGTGCAGCGGCAATTCAGTGGGAGAGGGGCCGAGAACGGGGAAGGATGATGCATTTTCTGGCCCAGAGGGACGGGATGAGATGCAGGGGTTTGAGAGTTGGAGAAGGAGGAGGAGAGCATGGTAGTATCGAGTTGGAGGAGGGGGAGAATCAACTACAGCTTTGTAGATATACCATGGTTTCAACAGTTGCTCCCACATGCTATTCTGCCACAGCAACTCGGTTGCATGGACGCGCTTCGTTCCAGATGAAGCCGGGCGTGTTTCGCCTGGCCGTGATGGATCTCGAGAACGGACCCTCCCCCTCGGGATGCCACAATGGGACAAGGGGGAGCCAAGGATGGGTGCAGGTGTAACGAAGCAATGGAACCGACGTTACCTGCAACCTACACTTGGCCAACCTTGCAGTCATGGAGATTCAACATGTTCAACGGGACGAAGAATGACAATGTTCGGCCTTGGCTGGCAACCTTGGCGAACGAGGCCATTGTCTTGGTCGAGTCGATCAGAAGCAGTCGTCTTCGTTGCGTTGTGCATGCGGCCAAGAAGCTTGATGCCGCCCAAGGTCAAGATGTCGAGCCCTCTTCCCCGCGTGCAATGAATCATTCATTTCCCAATCGTCAAGCATCTCCATCTTGCAGACGGACGAAAAGAACACCTCACGCGCGAGTCCAGGGAAATTACACCCCGTCCATGCACGGCACAGCGTGACCTAGGCTTCCTCTCTTCTTTGCCCATCAACCACGCCACGCCCAGCGAAACATACCATCTCGGGCCACTGTAGAGTGACCCCCGGGGGCATCGACGAATTCTGGTTGCACGAGACCAAAATTGCTGCATTCCCCCGTGTCGTTGCCAGTTCTACAGCGCTCTCTTCGCCAGGATACCCCCTTTGTTTTTTTTTTTCTCAAGCCGTTCACAGCTGAGCAACCACCCGCGACTTCTCCGCTTTCTCGTTTCCGAACAAATTACTTTAATCTTCTTCCTTTTATTGCCCGTCGACGCGCCCCTCCCCGCCAACTTGCCTCAAGGTTCGCGTCCAGCATAAACTCAACTTTTGCCCTGCTCCCCGCTCCTTCCAACGGGATCCCCAACAGCAGCTGTCAACAACCATCATCCTGTAGGCAGGTACCTACTGGCCTCGTCGCCCTGTGCAAGGGTACCAAACTATCGAGTCGGACGGCCCCGGTTTTTTCAACCCGCCGTCGCCAACCTACAAGGGACCACTGAAGGGCTCACTAAATAGAGGTCAGTCAGTCGCTGGGGGAAGTGGTCATTTGGAAGGAAAGAGTGGACTCGAGCAAAGAGTCACAAGCTTGGGGCTGGCTGGAGCGAGAAAAAGGGAAGGACCCGCCCATAGTGCCCAGTCGCGCCCTTGCTCCTGCCCGCAAACTACTGCTACTACTACTGCTGCTACTGCCAGAGTATCAGTGCAGTCTAGTCTAACCCAAAGGCCTGGACCCACGATCCCATCTCATCCAACCATCCTTGGTCTCTACTCGACCCAACGACGTCGATCTTGGCTTCCTTTTCCCCCTTTGGCTTCTCCTCTTTCTTTCTCTTCCCTTTTCCCACCCACTTTCGCTCTCTTCTGAGCGACTTCCACCCGGAACCCGCTCACACTCTCCTCTCGCCATCCAACCACCCTCTTCTTCGTCGATTCGCCTCTCATGTCCGCGTTATAGAAGAGCCCAAGGTCGATTTCTCTTCTCTCCCTCTCCTTCTCTCTCCCTCCTTCGTCTCGCCAACCATCGACGTTCCCCTACGCCACGCCATTCCTTAGCACTCGTACTCCCTTGGCCCACCACTAGCGGTTCCCTCGCGCCAAGGTACGTCAGTGTAACTGCTCCCGACGGCCTGGAGAGGCCTTGATATCAAGACTCGTCACCCCACCTCGACTCAGATTGCCGAGCCCATCCTCTCTTCCTGGGATCCCTTCTTGGAAGGAGGCTAATCCGGTCACTTACACCACAGTCGGCTCCTCAAGCCCCGACGACGACTTCTCCTCGACCGCCGAACCTGTCCCGCTTGACCTTGCCTGGTTCCAAGCGACTCCGACGACCCGACACGGCGGAGCCATGAACACGCCCTACACCCCCCGAAATCCGACGGCCCTGCCCCTCGACACAAACTCCCGCGATTCATCCGACAGCTCGCATCGGGGTCGTGATGCCTCTCATGGCTTGAGGTCTCGCCCCATCCCCGTGCCCGTCTCTGCTCCCGCTCCCGCTGCCGCCTCCCTTGCGCCAGCCTCCCGTCGTAACGACCACGCATATGCCGTGCTGTCCACTAGTCCACTGCACTCCTTCTCGCTCCCAGATGTCTCTGTCACGACGCCGCCTCTCGCCCACTTTCGTGCCAATACAATAGCGCCGTCTCCCCCGATCCAACAGGGCGAGCTGCCCCCTCAGCTCGTTGCCTTGTCTCCCGACGTCTCTTCTGCCAGACGCTCTCATAGTCCTTTGGGATCCCTGCGTATCTCGACAGACTTTCCGGCCTATCCTTCAACCCCGAACCGACGCGAATCCTTCAATGGCAACGGTAGCGTGTCCTCGCGTGGTTCTCTGACGCTGAACCACAGGGCTTCGTCAAGCAGCTTGCGCCCCATCTCGAGGACCCCGAGCCTCAAGACGGCCTTGGCCAATAGTATCGGCACCGCCAGTGGGACCAGCAGCCTGGTTCCCAGCCCTATTATATCTGCCATGGGCGACGTCACTCCCCTTCCGAGCCCCCTCATGTCGGGCGATTCCCCCGGACCCTGGAAGAGGCTGAGCGCGGGTTCTGCGTCACCTCCGCCGCTCCGCCTCAGAAGTGTCGGAGAAGGCTCTGTCCTCGTCACCAGCAACGGCGAGTCGATTGACGCCGCCCTCACCAACGGAGCCAAACGCAAGATATACTCGACCCTTGAGCCCGGTGAGAATGTCCCGACACAGACCACGACCAGCCAGCCCCGACATCCTCATACTCGAAACCGAAGCGTCAGCGAGTACATTCCTGACCCTATGGGCATTCCCAAGAGACAAATTTCTGTATCTGGAAACCACCCCAAGATCAAGCCTTCGGAACTCGAGCCTCGCATCCGCCGGGAACTCAACCTCGCCCAGTCTCGTGGCCTCACACCCTCTGTCGCCCAGCCACCAACTCCTCCCCCGAGCGAATCCTCGCGAGACTCTGCCGACGGCGCCAGCAAACCGAAAGGACCCAGTTTCGAATACTTTGAAGCCTTTGGTCGCCAGGACAGGAAGCGCCGTCGATGGAGGGCTGTACGACTGCTCGGCCAAGGAACCTTTAGTAGGGTCATGCTGGCCACAAGTCAAATCGAGCCTGACGAGGATTCTCCCGAGGTCGACCATGGACGACTCACACCGAAACCCGAGCAGAGCCTTGACCGCAAGACACTGGTTGCTGTCAAGGTGTGCGAGCATGGACCCAAGGGTGGTGCCAGCGAAGAGCGGGTTGAAATGAGCTTGAAGCGGGAGCTTGAGATTATGCAATCGATCCACCATCCCACTCTGGTCGACCTCAAGGCTTGGGCCATCGAGCCTACACGTGCAATTCTCGTCTTGAGCTATTGCCCAGGAGGCGACCTCTTTGACGTTGCGACCACTCACCGCTCAGTCCTCAAGGAGCCTCTGATGCGGAGGATTTTTGCCGAGCTGGTTGGCGCTGTGAGCTATCTTCACGAAAGGAGAATTGTTCACAGAGATGTCAAGCTCGAGAGTAGGTTCCCACCCGTAACCCCCAATGGCCAAAACTGATATGCTGTAGATGTGCTTGTAAACCTCACTCCTTCCGAGCTTGCAGATCCATCGATCGACTGGGTAACCTATCCCCATTCAGTCGTCATCTTGACCGACCTCGGCCTGTCACGACGCATTGCCGACGACGAGAAGCTCGAAACCCGATGCGGATCCGACGACTACGCAGCACCTGAAGTTATCATGGGCCAGCCCTACGACGGACGAGCAACAGACGCCTGGTCCCTCGGAGTACTACTCTATGCCCTTCTGGAGGCACGGCTACCCTTCGACCCCCACCCAGGCATGAGTGATGCGCACCGCATGCGTAGTCGCACGAGCCATCGCATTGCCCGGGTTGAGTGGCGATGGGTCGAGTACGCCGGAGACGACACGGACCACGATGGCGATGAGGCCAAGTTCAAGGAGAAGGGCCTCTTGGGCGCCATGGAGATTACGGAAGGATTGTTGAAACGAGCCAGAGGCCGCTGGACTGTCGACAAGGTGGCCAAGACCGCCTGGGTGCAAGGTGCGATCAATGTCGAGGGTGGATTACGGTTCAGGGAAGAGAAGGACGGTGAGGAAGTTGTCTAAACTCGAACCACTCTCCTACGCCAGAGTCAACCTCGACATCCCGCGGCCTTTGCTTCGACTTCTAACCGCATGACTCACTTCTTATATCCCACCTTTGCGAGCTGACGGTTACTATGAGCCGGGTTCTCTAACTTTTACACTTGCAACTTGTTTCGAAACACGTTATGAAAGACCAATGACGAGAGATGTGGGAAAGAGATTCCATCCATCCATCGCGCAACTGGTACAATAGCCGCCCCCGAACAACGAAGACACGGCGGCAGAGACGGGGTTTCTTTGTCAAATGAATACACGACGGGACAAGGGGACACGGAATAACTAACGGATAACCGGGAAAGATAACGTAGCGGCAAAGGGACAGGGGAAACGGTGTTGGGCTTTCACGGTCACGGGTTACTTGTGATTTATTATGGTTTGTGTTCTTGTAGTATTAGCTAGCTGTTGCGTTTCTTGTCTTCTTCTCTTTTCTTCCTTGTCCTGTTACTTACTTCTTTTCTTGTCTTTTTGTTTTACATCAACTCATCATACCACACGTAAGCTTCTGGGAGTAGAAAAAGGTTATACCAAAAAATGGATAGACAAGGTGTTTGAGCTCTTTTTTATACTATTTTACATGTTCAGGCTGCATGTCGGCTTTTCATTATATGTTTCTTTTCTACTCCCTCTACTTCTTTTCATCCCCTCTTCTTCTCTTCTTTCGTTTCTATGGCCTCTTGGGGAAGGCTCTCTTGTTATTCGATACATGGTCTCTGGCTTGGGTTTTGGGGAGGTTGCTATGATTGGTGTACGCTGTAGGATATATGCAGAAATCGACCAAGATGCCAGGAACAGCAAGTGAATCAGCCTTGAACTGACCTTGAGACGAGTCATGATTTGAGGGATCTACAATGTGGTCAACCAACCTTAATTCGACCTCGAGATGGCTGGGCAAGGTTTCAAGTTGAGCAAATGTCGATCCCTTTGCAACCACTTGATTGGTCTCGTGGGATCCCGCTCTCTCGTCAGCGCTTGAATTCCCAACTGCCGAAATCACACTATCCAGTCTTTGTATGTATGTATGTCAGAGCTTACAACAGGCCGAGGGAACGGACCTGCAGCAAGCAAAGCTGTCAGCCAGAGAGAGAAAGTGTGATGTCACGGGAAGGATTCAAACATGATCCATGCCCGGGCTGTGTGGCTGGCCTCATCTCAGCCTTGGCATCACTCCCGCCCCCCTTTCGCATGATGCAGCCGCCTGTGGCGCTCCCCCTCGGGAATCTGACGAGCTGAGCCCACTCGCGAGTTGTCAAAGGGGGAGACGGAAAAAGCGGCGCCACCTCCGCGGTTCAGAGCAAGGGCCTGCTGAGACAGACAGAGAACGGCGGCATTGGGGATGAGGCTTGGATCAGCAGCGGCGGGACATGAAGCTCTATCCGGCGGCATTGCATATAGAATGGGAATCCGCTTTATGTATGCCCGTCGTATCGTACTCAGCTTTGATAAGACAGAGGAAAGAGAGTGTGTCCCGCCACTTGTCCCCTTCAGCTATCGACTCGGCCGCACCACTCGGCCGAGTCTCTGGACCGTTGTTGAAAATCCAGGGGTTTTGGGGGGTGGGCTGCGGGCCTGCAAGCGATCCATGGAACGTTCCATTCTGATAACGTGGGAGAGGGAAAAGCAACCTTGGGTTGCCCCCTCCCCAAATCGCCCTCGCTTATCAATGTACGTGCTTCTCATTTGGGGAGGACGTCAAGAGTTCGTGTTGATGGATAATAGGGCGTTGATTAGGACGTCTCAGGTTGTTCCCCTTTCCGAGACTACTATCCCACGGGGTTCGGTCTGCTCGGAGTCGATTGCCCTATTCGAAACGGCATTTCTTCATCTCAAACCCCCATGAATGAGGCCAAAGAAGACACTTGGACCATCGGCGACAGCCGGACTTGGTTACAAGAGAGAGAGCCGGGTCTCACAGAACCCCCACATGGCATGGGCTCTCTGTGATCCAGCCGCTGGTAGGGTTCTCGCTCGTAATCTCGTAATAATTATCGACATGGATGGGAGGGAGAGAGAGGAAAAGGTTAATAACTCTAACCCGCCGTTTGCGCGTTAGCTTCTGGTTCCATGAATAGCAGCAAGAACCCTTGCTATGGCGACAGCTTCACGAGCAACTTGACGACGACGAGACCGAGGCGTGTGGCCTCAGAAACAGCCGGTTCGACAAGGCGTGGCGGCGCCACGGCCGAACGCCTCTGGAGCAGCGGGGATCCGGATCAACGACAGCGACGTCCAACAGAGTTTCCTCAGCCCCAATAACCATCCCCTGCTTGTCGACAATGTCGGTGCCATGCCATGCCATGTGTAGGCAAAGCCATGCCCGTGGGCTACAGGAAAGCCCGTCAGCTCTAGTCGTCCTCGTCTCATCGTCAATGCTTTCCTCCCCGGCGAGCGCGGCGTCCGGCTCCATCGGGAGAAACGAGTTCGTCGTCGGTGGCGCTGTGAGCTCCAAGGCTAATGCTTCCAAGGACGGGACGAGCCAGCGACAAGTCTTCTGGAAATCATCGAGTCCAGCCCAGCCTTCTCTGCTTGAGCCTTGAGTCCTCTGCAGTGACTGCAGCGCTGCAGCGCAGTGGAATGCATGCTCTCGCCCTCGGCAGATCCCCCCTGCCCTCCCGAGAGCGCCAGGGGCTTCCTCTCTGGCCGTCATGATTGGCGCTTCTCGACGTGGGTGGTGGCTCCGTCAAATACACCTTCTGCTTCAGGCAGCATGGTCGCATGCTCTCACAAGCCCACCCCTGAAAGCTGCCCTCTCAGTGGTCCAGCTCGAGAGCCGGCCATCGACGCCATGGATGGCGTTGCCGTCCTGGTGTGGCCTTGTCGGCCCTTCTTTTTTGGCGCTGAATCGCTCACCCGCCATTCACGCTTGTCGAGCGCCATCTCTCCTCTCTCTTGTCCTCCAAGGCTCATCCTCCCAGGCTCTCAGCCAACAGAGATCTCTCCCTCAGTCTCTCTCTGTCCTCTGTCCCTCAGTCTCTGCCCCTCAGTCTCTGCCCGTGCCTGAGCCTCGGTCACCCCCAATCTGAGCCCCAGCTGGGATACGTCCTCTTATCTCCCCCGCGGGCGACGCTCCAGACTCCTGTAGACACCAGCAGATTGGCTTGCCCTTCTGGGAAACCTAGGCGAAGGAACTTTTGCTGGCCCTCTCTCACGCGCGTCGCTTGGCGTTCTGTCCGTCCGTCTCTCTCTTCCCTCGTCGCATTGACGGACGGACGGCCCTATCATAGCACCGCCCATATCTTTCTGTCGTCTCTGCTGCTGCTGCCGCTGCCGCTGCAACTGCTCCTCCGCCTGGTGTGCGTCAAGTCTGGGGAACGATAACGTTAGCAAGCCCTGGCCGTTTCTCCCTTGCCTCGCCTTGCCTTGCCTTACCTCGCCTTGCCTTCCTTGCTGCTGCTCGTTGCTACCCGTCCTACCGTCTACCGTCGCCGCAGAAAACAAACCCACCCCAGTCCCCAGTCCCCAAGTCAAGTCCCCCAGCCCAGCCCGAACCCAGACCCGCTTGCTGCTTGCTTGTCCCTGTTCGCGCTGGTTGGTGTTGGTGCTTGTTTCGCTGCTGCTGCTGCTGCTGCTCGTGCTGTGTGCTTGCTTGCTTGCTGCTCGCTGCTCGCTGCTCGCTGCTGGTACCGAGTTTCTCCTTCTCGCCTCTCTCTCTCCCTCTCCTCCATTATTATACGTACCTTTAATCATGGGCGCATCTGCCCGCCTATCCATCCTCCCGCTCTTCAACCACCATCTGAGCTCCATCGCTCGCCACCTCGACGAGTGATGAATCCTCGCATTGGCGACTGAGGACCCTGCCGAGGCTTTCCACTCGCCTCAGCCCGTCGTCGACTGACTGACTGCCCCCCTTCAGCCAGCGGACCGGGCTCTCTCTCCTCGCCTCGTCCGCCGTGCGCGCGCCCTCAGCCCAGGCGAATATGTTTAATCAACCCTCCGGCGGGCCTCGCGCTTCCGACTCCAGCGGCCAGCAGCAGCCTTCCTATGGCTTCACTGACCTAGCCTGGCCAAGGTACGGCCTTGCAAACAGCTCGGCTTCCTTCTCAACCGACCACTCCTCCCAGCCCATCTATGCCTCTGACCGGCAATATGGCGACTCCTCCGGCATGGACTGGGCACCGACCCCAACCGACTACCAGACGCGCTTTCAACACCAAGACGCTGTACCCGAGAATGTCGAACTCGACAACATGAGCCCCCAAGCCGGCGGCGGCGTCGGTCGTCTTGTCGCCCACTTCGAGAACAAATCCTTTGCGCCGCCGCTTCCTCCAAGACCTCCCCAAACCGTAGCGAGTCCGGTCAACGCAGAGCCGTCCGTTTCGTCGCCGTTCGGTACCTTTAGCGTCGCATCTCCCATCGTTACGAGCCCGCTCGCCAGTCCCGCCGAGCCCAACTATGGGCTTCTGGATCAGTCGAGGGTCACCAGCCCCATCGCCAGCCCGCCGCCCCCATTGCGTTTGGCGGATTTCATGACATGCCCGTGTCGAGTCCGGGCGTCGGTTCGTCGTCCGGACACTTTGGGAGTATGAATAGCTTCATGGTCAACAGCAGAGTAGCCACTCCCATGGAAACCTCCATGACTGCGTCGCCAATGGTGGCAACCCCCATCATGAATAACTTCAAAGTCGCGTCTCCGAGCCCGGCTACCCCAGGTGTGCCAGGCACCCCTGGGTTTGCCATATGGCGACCACCTGTGCCAATGACTCCCAAGCCTGCCATGGATCAATTCCAAGGTACCAGTAGCTCCTCCACCTCTGGGGGGTATTTCGCGAAACCCCCCGTCCCCTCAACTCCTAAACCAGTCATCAATGCCGGGAGCCAGTTCATCTTGGACTTCAACTCCAACCCTGGCTCCGTCGCAAAGGGCAAGGCCCCCATGAGACCTCCTTCAAAACCACCGAGACACCCAGCGCGACAGCCGTCACGATCACAAATATCCACACCCGCAGCCTTCAGTCCTTCCATCAAACGCGAACCTTCCACGCCACACTTGTCTCAAGCCTCTCCGGCTTCACATACACTGCCGGTATGTCTCTTGGGCATTCCCCCGAGGATGTCAACGTGCTAATAAACTTTGTCAGAGTGAGCGGAGAAGCTCGGTATCTCAGCGATCACAAACTGGGAGTCGACCTTCAAGGGAACAGGTCCCTGCCGAGGCCTGGGAGTCGTTCAAGAACACGATTCGGACCCTGTATCTCGACGAAAGGAAACCGCTCAAAGAGGTCATGTCCATCATGGCCGACAAGTACGGCTTCCAAGCAACGTAAGTTTCGCTCTCAAGCCCCCACGGCTATTTCTCACTGTCAGCAGTCCCAAGATGTACAAGACTCGCTTCTCACAATGGGGTTTCGTGAAAAACAACACCGAAGAGGAGGTCAAGCGTCTGCTGTCCAAAAAGTTTCAGCGAGATGCCGAGGGAAAAGTGTCCGAGTTTGTCCGCAACGGCAAAGTCGTCAACCTGGGCACGTATCTGAAGAGAAAGGGTGTGACCGAGTACGACTTGATCGATTTCGAGTTGCCCGCCGACCTCCCAGCTCATATTCGATGTCGAACTCCGACTCCTCCCCCTGCGCCGGGATACCTCCAGTCTCCTGATCTGCTTCGAGCGCAGGAAACCATCATCAGCAACATGCGAAAAGCCTTTCTGCAGTGTCGTCAATTCGAGGTGGAAACCGATGCTCAGGTTGGATGGCAGACCATCATGGTGTGGGGAGCAGGGTCGAGCGATCTTTTGCTCGAGGCCAACCACTACTTTGAGATGAGGGATGCTGATCAGGGCGGGCATTTCCTCATGAAGGCTTTCAAGCAACTGGAAGTCGATTTGAAGAAGCTATCGCCCCAAGGAATCAAAGAGCTGCTTCTTGGCATGGTCCGTCGTGACCCTGGCATGATGACAGCCCTGTGCAAGTATCTGGCGGCATACTCGACAACCAACTTTGAGCGGTCACATCCTCTGCGACAGATTTTTGCCTGTTTATATGAAGTTCAGCAAAAACACGGCCCAGGGACACTCTCGGACCTCTTGTGGGCCAGCATTCCCACCATTGCCGAAGAGTTGGAGGCCATCTATGGGCGAAAGCACCCGTATGTCGCTCGGACGTGGACCGACTTGGCCACCTTTTATAACCATGCGAACCCCGAGCGGCTGGAGAAGTTGGTGGCCGAGCTTCGACTGCTGCAGCGACAAATGGAGCATCGACAGGGTGCGGAGAGTGTTGAAGTCCTCGTGCTGCGATATACCATTGTGCAGTTGATGTTTGCTGCACATCCCCAGGCTGATGCGACGAAGCAGGCGACCATCGATCTCTGGCACCACGCGCGAGGGATGGGACTCGTTTTCCCCGTCCGAGGTCAGCAGCCCAACGTCTTTTGTTATCACAGTCCCGTCAAGGTGGACCCGTGGACGAAGCGATGCCGACGAAGATATGACTCTGGGGTTCGACTTCTCGAGGAACACGTGGGCGTGCGGGTCATTCCGTATTTTGAGGAGGACTTTCACACGACGGAACATGCCCCGGAGCATATTCCGCAACAGCCGCAACAACAGCAACAGCAACAGCAACATCAACAGCAGCAGCAACAACGCGCACCACAGCAGCTCCAGGCGCAAGACTCGTGGGCGGCCGCGATGGAGCAGCACATGGGAAGCAACAAGTGGTCGTTCATCTGAGCAGGATCTCTGGTCGACCATTAGTTCGCACTACCAAACCCATCGGCTGCTCACCTCGACGAAGCCGGCCTCTTTGAAAGACGGACATGTCATCAACGAATCAACGACGTACCTAGGACGACGCAAATGCCCTATACGCAGTCTCCCGCCCCCCATCCATATTCACACAGCCTGGCGTCTGGCACCAGCATATATTCCTTGTTTGTTTCTGGCGTTTCCGGAGTGTCACCCCCAGTGGCTGGACGATGGGGCCTTTCTTGGACATTTTTCTTGTTGGTTACTCTGTTGCACTATCCCCCCCCATGTATATTAGGAACAACGTGTGGCCATGTGTTGGACGATGAAGGGCGGAGTTGAGGTGACGGTGCATCAAGAGGGAGAGGCATGGATTTGTCTTGAAGGAAAGACGTGAGGGTAGGCGTGATAAGGAAGGAAGGAACTGGAGGACATCTGATTTGATCTTTTTTTTTTTGTTATAATCCCTCGACACGAGGGAAGGCGATACCCAAAAACCACCCCCCAACAGACCTCGAGATAGGCGCATCCTGCAGCGAGGAAGATCTTTTCTCGTGAGGCAGGCATTTAGAAAGAGAAATACCAACAAAACATTTTAAACTCGGGATTCTTGAGACAGCAGCTTAGTTGTCACAAGAGATACCATGATGCAAACAGTGTAGTATGCTCCAGTGCAGAGATCCCGTTACCCGAGATATCCCCGGCGCAAAACCAAACTTGACGAAATTCGCATCATGACACTACATATGACCCTCAACCCTCCCACGATGCGCCTCTCTGGTCCCTCAGTCCTAAAAGGACGTCCTCTCCTACCTTTCCGCCGTTTATACTCTTCATCCCGCACTATCCAAGGTCCGCTAGCCTCCAACCCCACCCAACACGCCCATCATGCTAACTCTTGCAGAAAACGACGTCCTCTTCCTCCGCCAGCAGGGCAAGAGAGCTCCCAAATGGCACCTCACCGCTCCCCTCCGCGCCGACTCGCAGATACGGCTCTCGTATGGTCGCTCAGTCAACTCATCTGACCTGATTGGCCGCAGCGTGCTGGACACGGTGCTCGATAGCTCCGGGCGCAATGTCGTGGTGCATGAGCCGTCCATGGCATCCTACATTATCAACAGCGCGCGGACTGCTACGCCGGTAATACCCTTGTGGTATCAATTGGCTGTCTAGTTACTGACGTTGGTTTCTAGATTTATCCCCACGACGCAAACATCATCGTCTCCCTCCTCGACTTGAACCTCCCTCGTCCTGGTGAAGAAGACGCTGAAGCACCACCGTTTGAGATCTTTGAGGCTGGCACCGGCATGGGCAGTCTAACGCTGCACCTCGCCAGAGCTCTCCACGCCGGAAACCAAGCCGTGTCTCCAAGTCTACGCAAGGCCCTCTGCGACGCGCAGTACAGGAGAGACGAATTCGGTCTCGACCTTTCACCTGAGGATTCAGCAGCGTACGAGACATACCGCAATAATCGCCGTGCCGTACTTCACACTCTTGATCGCAACCACAAGCACTCACGCGCTGCACACAAACTCGTCCGTCAATTCCGTCGCGCGCTTTACTTCCCAACTGTAGATTTCCACATCGGCTCTGTCGATGAGTACATAGCTACTCGTCTGACAGAAACAGAAAACGAGCCCTTCCTCTCCCACGCAATCCTCGACCTCCCCTCTCCAAACGATCACGCAGCCTCTGTAATCCAAGCCCTCCGCCCCAACGGCCTTCTTGTAATCTTTACACCTTCCATCAGCCAGATCGCCGACTTTCAGGCGTGGGTGCTCAGAGAGGGTCAGCCCGTGAGGCCGGAGAGGGTCATTGAGCTGCCCGTCTCCACCACGGCCGACGGCGTCCGCGATACCGGCGGCGGCAAGGAGTGGGACGTCAAGACGGTCATTCCGAGGGACCGGCCTGATGGATCTCCTGTGCAGGTCATGCGACCTAGGGTTGGGGAGCGCATTGCTGGCGGTGGGTTCGTGGCTGTGTTGCGAAGATGGCCTGCTGGACAGGTGCCATCTGAGACGGAGTCTTTGGGTGATGACTCTGTCTCTGAGGCCGAGAGCGAGAAGCCATCGGAGAGCCAATAAGGCTCCTCGTGGTTTGTGCCCTGAATCCAACTCTCTTGTATACAAAAATCTGTATCATAGACTCAGGATAGACATGTAAAAACAACCACGGACACGACATCATGAGAGTAGACAAATTCATTGAATCAAACATCGCTTGCTAATTCGTTCTCGCTTATCCCCAAATCATAAAGGGTATCTCTATGCACATGCATGCTAAAAACATCAAGTCATATCTCCCCCAAAGCCATCATCAGATGATTTCATCACATCGTCCTCCTTTTCATACTTTGCACTCCAATTCTCCCCTTCGGCCGCGGAGACCTAGAAGTGCAATGTCCAGCATTGCTCCCCCATTACAATCCTGCCAACAAAGCCAAAGTCCTCTCTCTCCCCAAAAGAATAGAAATACCAATTGCATCCAGTGCGTGGGTCGCTCCGACCTGCGGCACCGAATATTAAACGACTAAACAAATGCAACGATAAGGGGGTCGTGTCTCGCATTGTGAGACACTCTGGTATGCGTGGTGTGGCCAAGCTACAAGGCGTTGCTGACCTTTGCTTGACCTAGCGAGAGTCGAGATACTGTTGTTACATCCCACGCATACTGGGGGTTTCTGTAGTTGGGCTCGCGCCTCTTGATATGGAATCTTCCGGCATTGAATGCCTTTCCCGTCATGTTGTATACCTGCCCAATGCAATGACAGAAGAAAAAAGTGAATAAAAAGAGTGTCGGGTTGATCAAACACTGGTGATGCGTTCCAGGGGAGCCCGCGCGCAGCAGACCATGAGCTTCAGGCTGGTTCCGAGCTCCTCGCACTCGGACAGCAGATGCCGGTCGTTCCAGATGCTTCTTCCAGAAGGGTTCTGCGCCGCGTTCTCGTAGCAGCGAGTGTACCACCATCGGCCGACACGGCTGACCATCTTGGTGATGCCCTCGTCCGCCAGCGGGCTGTTGTCGCTCATCATCTCAGACAGACTCGGCTGGTCCTTCTTCTTGCTGGCAGCAGCCTTGCCTTTACCATCGCTCGGGCGAGTAACAGAGCTGGCCACGGGAACACCAACTCGCGCAGCCTTGATGGTGGTAAAACCAGCCTTGCCCAGGAGACGCAGAATGAGATCTGCCGTCGAGCCGAGGCTTGTGTCGGGCGTCTTCTGGTTGATCCTCTCCTTGAGTCGGCGAACAGTGCGACGACCTCGATTGCCCATATTGTTCAGGTCGACATCGAGGATGGAGAGTTCGATGTAGCCACCAGGCTTCAGCACACGGCGGGCTTCCGTGAGAATGCTTCGATAGCACGCCTCCGGCGCCGCCACGGGGAACCGGTAGACGACTGCCGTGAAGCTCTGAGGGGCAAACGGAAACTTGTCAAGGTGAGAGGTGTACTGGACCTGGTGATGGTTTGGTGGGCTGAGAGGGAAACTGTTGGAGGAACTCTTGAGCTCGGGAGGCAGAGGAGCTCGGGGCGACAGGTTGAAAAAGGTAGCAGCTGGGTAAGTCTCGGCGGCGTAAAACGACCAGTCATCGTTGCCAAGGCCGTCAATCACCAGGATGGAGTGCCGCTTCAGAGAGCCCTCGGCTGGGACGAGCTCATGGCGAACATCGCTAAAGAGCACATGGCCAAAGGTGAGCCACTTGCTGACCGTCATTGAACCAACCCGGAGGTTGACTTGCGCAAGCGGGGAGCCATCCTCAGAGGAACAGCTGCCGGCTGAGCGTCTTGTCATGGAGGATGATTGGCTACCTCGTCGCGATCCTTGGACCACCTTGATGATATCGGTGCTCTTGTTGCGATCTCCATAGCCCGAAACAAACTCGGAGACTGAAAAGGAAGCAGTAGGGCTTGGGTGAGGTTGGAAAGCAGCCTTGAGCCGCTCCGCCATCTCGGCCATCTCAGCACTGCAAGTGCTGGAGATTGTGGTAGTCTTTGACAGCCTAGCTTCCTTTCGCTCGTCCAGGATAATAGTCGGGGATTCCATAGGCTTCCCCTTGGACAGCTTTGAGTGATACCTCTCAAGGTGGAAAGGAACTCCCTTGGATGAGCTAGCCGATGGCAGTCCCTTGGCAGCATCATCACCAAGGAGATCGTCATACTCATCCCAAACCTCATCCTCGGCCGGAGGATCATTGGGCTTGGGAATGACGGCAGTAGAGCCGGAGAATGACAACCTCCCTGAGTAGGTCGAGCTGGTCGTTCCAATTGTTCCAATTGTCCCCGCAGAGCCCTTGCGAGGGGAAAAGGCCAAGAACTCCCTCTCCGCTCGGCTGAACCCTGGAGATGTTCCAGGGATAGAGCCCTGTGACGAAGTCTTGTTGGTGCTTCCTATCGTCGAGCCCTCCGTAGTAAGGTCAGGAACGGGGGTCGATGGCTTTGGGGGTGTTGGGCCCTTGACCATCGAGTCCACGTCCTGAACCTCGAGGTTTGGAGGATCCAACTGCAGGCTGGCTCTGAAGGGGCGAGAAAAGCTCTTGGGGGAGGAGGTGTTCTCACGGTTGCTCACCACCTTGGGGATTCTACCAACTTGAGGAAGCCTGCTGCGTCGAACCGTGAGGGTGCTTGATGAAGTGGGCTGAGCAATAGGTATCCTCACAGTTGACTGAGCAGGAGAGGGTCGGACTTGGGGCTTCGCCTTGGGCTCGAGGCTCTTTCTCCGCGTTGGCTGGGCAGGTCGTGCTGGAGAGCTTGTGGATGAGCGCTGCTCGAGTGTTTCCTGCGAGGCCTTGGGAGTCCCGCCAACGCTGGGTGACTTGCCAAAAACTTCGGCAAATCTCAAGACTTCTTGAACATCCATCGGTTCGCCGTCCTCCTGCTCCGATGGGTCCATCATCGCGTAGAAGGCCATGGGCTTTTTCTCGACAACCTTGACCGTGGCAGAAACCTTCTCACTCTCCTTGGAGGCTGGTTGGGTATGTGTTGACCTTCCAAACAAGTTCCACTTGCGAGGGGAGCGCGGTCTCTTGACGAGCTTCTTGGGGCAGGGTGAGCTGCCTTGGAGTCGCGAGAAACCTCACGCTGCAGCTCAAAGTGGGCGTCATCTGACATGACACTGGTATCAAAGCTCGTCATAGGGATGTCGTGGCAGTGCCGGATGTGTTGATGGGATGGGGAAGCCTCAAAGGATCCTCGGGCGAGGACCGGAGACGCTGAACGGACCTCCGGAAAGCAATGGTCGAGTTCATTGCAGCCACGTCGGACTCGCTGCTCTCCGAGGGGCGACGGGGGGTCAGGGCAGGATGGGGAGTCCGCGACATAGGCGACGGCCACAGGGTGTGTCGAGAGGTCTTGCGGTTATGTGAGGGTCCAGGCTTGGCCAGATCACTGCCCAGACTCTGAGAACTCTCAGACCGAGACAGCTCTGAACTAGCATTTCGGTTTTCGACGACCTCGCCTCCAGCAATGACCACTGGGTTGACGCGGTCCGACAGGAAAGAGTCGTTGCTGGCAAGAGTCTCCTGTGACGATTTGTTTCCACGAACCAACTTGCTGATGCTGCCACTGCGTCGTTTATGAGTGCCGAGGCGCCCATAACCTTCATGGCCAGTACCAGCCACAGGGCCCTTGCGGATAAGTTTCCTGTGATGTTCCTTTTCCTTTTCCTCCTTCTCTTTTTCCTTTTCCTTCTCCTTTTCTTTCTCCTTCTCCTTCTTGTCAGGTTGTATTATCTCTGTAGTCTTCTTACGGCCGAAGAATGGGAACAGTGAGAAGGAGCTTGGCACATGAGGGCTAGGCGTGCGGGTGGCCCGGGGCTTCTCCGCAGGCTTGGACTTTTTCGGCTCCGTCACGACTCTCATGCCGGAGCGAGAAGATGGCTCGCCTCTGATGGGGAGTTGAGATGTCGATGATGCCCTGTTGCCGTGGGAGATCTGCGCGGGAGGCGAGAGAGTGTTCGGGATTCCCGAGTCACTTCCTCGTCTCTCCATAGGCAGCGAGTGAGAGGAAAGGTTGCTGTGGATAACCGGAACAGGGCTAAAGAGTTGCGTGTGCATGTCCGGGGTGCCATCTCTGCTGGGCCGTGAAGGTGTGAAGGTCTGAGGCGATGTGGAGGGTCGGGCATTCCGCTCGGGGGAGGGAGATCGTAGAAGAGGTCGTGCTGCCGTTCGCACACTGAATGATGAAGACTGCTCTCGTAGATGGCTAAATTGTTGTGAAGACTTGCGTGGTGGAGGGCTTGGGGGCGGCGGTGGCAGTTTCTTGTTCTTCTTGACGGTTGGTTCTCGAACAGTCGAGTTTGAAGAGGAGGAAGTCAGGGACTCTCGAACAGACGCCAAACCGTGGGGATCAACGGTGATGGCATCAACCTCATTGGGGATGCTGCCGGCCCTTCGTCGAGAAACCGGGGGCCTGGCAAAAGAAGGGCTTTGCAGCCGACTCTTGACTTGATTGCTCCGGTGAGGTATAATCAGGCAGGGCGACTGTGAAGCAATCGAAGTCGGGGTGGTGTCACGGCTGTAGGGCCCCGGTCCGGGAGATTCTGAGAACCTAGTCGAAGGACTTCCACTGGTTCCGGAAAAGAGCAGGCTGGCCGGAGTCGGAGGTGGGAGGTCGTGTGTCGCTAATCGGAATGGAACTTCGATATGTGTCTCAGAACCCTCTGAAGGACGTCGGATGTTTCTATATCGATCGAGCTCGGGATAGATGACCGATGACCTTCCAGGCTTAGTTACCTCAATGGCCTCGGCGACTTGGATCTCGGCCGGGCTGCAAGTGAGTTCTCGGTCCAGTCCCAGGTCTAGTGAGCTCTTTGGCTTGGGCTGAGAGGATGAGGAGCTCGTTCGAGATGATCCGTTGCGGGCAGTCGAGACATCCTTGGACAGGGACGACTTCTTCCTTCGCAAGACATTGGGGCCAGGCCTTGAGGGATTATCGGCGGGCCGTGACGAGGAAGAAGGTCCCGAGCCTCCGCGGTTGTTAGCAGTTATCCGGACAGGTGCTGAGGTGCTGGAGGAACCCCATGATTGTGCTTGGTGGTTCATGCCGGGTCGTGGTGTTGGGATCGAGGGTCGTCGAGTAGAGGGCTGAGACACACTTCTGCTTGCGCTTGGGCGTGAGCCCGAAGAAGGCCTCGGCAGTGATCGCGGAACCTCTTCCTTCTTGCTTGTCCTGTTCAAGGGCCTTGTCGGGCCCAGCAGACTTCCGGGTTCGGCCAACCGTCTGCTGCGAGACCCTTCCGCGGGCCTAGTCGGCAGACTAGACCCTGCTCTGAGAGATTCCATCTTCCAACCTTCAGTGCCGAAATTGTGTATCTCGGCCCATGATTCAAGAGCGGGGACAGGCGGGAGAGGGGGTTGTGAGATATATGAAAGCCAAGACGAACGAGATTGTGAATCGAGCGAGCAGAAAGTCGTCGGTATTAGTGCGGAGGGGAATGGCTTGAGTGGTGTGGGACTGAAACCGTTCTCGGGCTGTCAAGGGTGTGTCGACTCGAAGAGGGCTAGTTCGATGGTGATGGTGTGAGAGAACCCGCGTCTAAGTCGTAGAGTTGGCGCTTCCGTCGATGTGATGGCTGACTGACCGAGTCGTGATGGTCGATGCTTGTGTGTGAGCGTCCGATGTGTAAGTGGAGATCGAGGTATCTGAGACTGAAGAAAAGGAAAAAGGCAAGGAACGGATTGCGGTGGCAAAGAAGAGAGCGGGATATAGAAGTAGTAGAAGGCATAGCAGCGGGGAGGCCCGAAAGGGCGACGGGAGCATAGTATTTAGGTGATTGACGACTTTCCAGGGCATAATCATGACTGGACGAGGGCCGCCGGTACATGAGTACCTTGGTGAAGGGACGAGGGTACATTGAGAGGGATGGGCGATTCTGACTGTGGCGCTTGCGACCCTGGCTGGGCAGCAGACATGGGACCCCTGGTGTGGGCGTGTGAGTGTGAGTGTGCCTGTTGAGGCGTCGACATCTGCGTGGAGTTGCCGATATCGATACCAGGCCAAGCACCGCTGGGTTGAGTCATCTCTTTGGTCAGTGAGCCTTGCCAGCGGACCTCTACACCAAGCGTCTGCCGTTGTGCGCACTGCGCCGCACCTCTCCCACGGGGTGCATGGCCAATGGTCCTATGGGAGGGACCTGGAGCCGTCTTGGGCCGCTGATTGGGCATCGAGCCCTTGCTGGGATTTGCACGCATTCTGGTAGCGACGAGTCGACGGCCATCCATCGCAGGCCATCCATCGCAGGCCATCCATCGCAGGCCACTGGCACCCCCGTCGGGTCCGCTCAACTTGTGAGCCGGGGGGCCATTAAGAGGGTTCTGGAGACTCTTCAGCGGGGCCGCTCGGCTCCCAGGGGACGGTTTTGGACGACGGTTTGTGGTTTGTCGTCTGGGCCGTTGGCAGTGGGTGGGCCGTGGGAGGGATGGGCCGATGGCCGGGGATCGTTGGCCAAGGCTAAATCTGGCCCTGCGAAGCTGTCATGGAGGGGGTTATCAAGAAGCCAGAGTGGAGAGGGCGCGGCGAAGGAGCAGACGAGGTTATCGAATGAGTGTTGACTACGGCCAAAAGAGCAAGAAGCCTGACCAAGAGCCAATGCGGGTGCAGGGGATGAAGTCAATGGAGATGGATTTAGTGTGTGTCCTGGTGTTGGTAGCGTGGTTGTGAGTGGTAACAGAGGTGGACGAGGGGCGAAAAAAATGATATTCGCAACTGACAGATTATCTTTTCTCGTCTTGTTGTCGCTCTCTCCTCCAGGGGCCATGCCTGTCGGTGATGGGGAAACCGTTGGCAGCTGTGCGTATAATGGTGTCGTGATAAAGCCTCGTTTGCGGGCATCAGCTCTGCGGGTGTGTAGACGCAACCAGGACAGTCTCCGAGCCTGGACGGTTATGGAATACCGAGCGTCCGTCACTGCCTGTAACAGTCGTTCCATCCCCAGCCATCAACTGAAGTCGTTGCTTGGCTTGCTGCATGTCTGAGACATGCATGCTGAATGTCTCACTTTGCTCTTCTCCGACAGGTCGATCTCGACAATATGCCTCGATGTCTGGCCCCAGGCCCTAGTCCCGTCATGGAGAGCGTCAGCAATCGCCTGCAATTGCGCCCAAACATCAACAATAACAACAGCCCGACGAGGAAGAACGATTGCGTCGGCCGCTCGACACAGACAAAGAGAGTTGAAGGCTTAAAGTGGCGATGGCGATGGCGATGGCGATGACGCTACGTGGATGGATCCTTCCTTGATGCCAATTCAAGTGGAGACGGGAGAGTCACCGACGTTGGGAGGTCGCCGTGACGAGCCGGTCGGCTCCTTCCCCAACTTGTTGTAGCCCCCGCATCAGTAAGAACTAAATGATCTGATAACACCATCAACTCTTGTTACTTCCCAATATCATCCATTTCGTCGACGTTCAAGCAGACTCAGAGTGAGCACCCAAATCTCCAATAACCTCGAATCAACATCCTGGATGACAGGGCGCACTCGTCGTTGGTTGTCCTGAGCGACTCTGGGGGCGTGAGCTTGGGCCAGATCCTCCCCTCCCCTCCCCCCTGTGGATGCCAAATATTCCCTGCATCTCTCGCTTCACCCTGCCCCCGGACCATCTGCACCAGCTTGCAGTAGTTTTCATCCAGCCTCTGCAGCCAACAAGCGATGCCGCGACAAGAATAGCATCATTCAGGCGTTTTTCATGCTTCTGGAGGCCGTTGGCGCGGTCCCGCGTCTATGGTAGACGCGACAATACCGACGCTTTTCGGCACTCACCGACTGACGATGCCAACCTCCAGCCATGTCAAGAAGCACACCCGAAGTGGAATGTCTGCCGAAGCCTCGCTCTCGGCCAGAAGAAAATCTCGTCTCAACGTTCAGCCATCCCGCTGTCTCATTTGCTTTGTCCCGCGGGCAAAGGCATCCAGCATCCCCTCCCATTCGCTAAAAAGGCCACGCAAAGCGCCCTTCTCGCCTGGGAGTGGCCATCGTCGAGGCATTCTTGATGATCCCATTGGCCGTCGCTCAGTGATTTTCTACCAATGATGGCCATGGAGTCGCAATCCGTCGTTTCACTCGCCCTTCCATCAGGATGGAGTCAACAAACCCTTTCTCCTGCATGTCTATCCTTACAGATGGACGACTAGTCCACAACGCCCATCTTATCCGCCGTGTCGAGACCGAACCAGTTCGCCAATCCTCGCGCGGAGGCTGCATTCTGCCCGTCAGTCGTCGCGCAGTTATGTAGTCTCGCTGAGGCTTATGGACAAGGGTGCTATAAACCAACAACGGGCAGGGGTCGCGGCGAGCCGAGTCCATAAGGGAGGCTGGACACAGTCTGCTGGTACAGTCTGTTGGTTGAAGGATGACTGGAAAGTCCGAGTTCGGTCATGATCGATTGCGCAATACCGGATTGTTGGCCGCTACCAAGTTCACCGCCATCCATTACTGGTCCCGTGATGAGCGCCTTAGCATCAAGACACTCACTCACGCGACCGAACAAGAAAGCCGGATCCAATGGTCGGCAGTCAGAAGAAACGTGAGGGACCCTGGCCTCACGACGTCATTTCCAATGCGAAAGGCATTCTCTGGAATCCCATGTCCCAGCTGGCCCGTCACGAGGACCGTTCCCGACCGCTCGGTGAGATTTTGAGCCTCCAGGTGACCCTTGACGACAGGATAATGACCGCGCGGGCGGCCATTGATTGCCCACGGCTAGGCCCGCTCCCGCCCAGAAAGTATGAACAAGCTCCCGCGCAACGGAGTTGCCAGCTGAAACCGGCATTCTTGGACAGTGGCGAGGTGAATGCGCTGGCAGGGCAATTTACGCGCGTTGACGTCGTTCGTCTTACAAGAAACCCCAGGCAACACTTGGAAAAAGAAAGGCTCGATAGTCTCAGATCGTTGCTGCAAGGTCGGCATGGCTTGGGAACCCGTGAAATCGGCGCTTGATTTCCAAAAGCGGAAATGGAAGAGGCATCCCACGGTGTGCTCCGCCACAGAAGAGACCCACGGGCGCCACAAGTTTGTTCTTGGGGTTCTTCTGAGGTTGAGGCTGGTGCCCCTGCTCAACCTGCTTCTACGCTTCTGCAACTGACGTGGCACCTCGTGCGTGGCTGGCCACCCCGTCCAGGGCGTCCAGGGCGTCCAGGGCGTCCAGCATCAAGCCTCGTCCGGCTAGCCGCATCGTCGATGTGGCTTGTTCTGCCGGCCGAGCGAATGGCAGATGGGCCAGGATGGAGGGGGAGCCCTCTTTGGGCCGTCAGACGCCCCCTGCAAAGTCACTCGATTTCCAGATCCAAGTACTCGGTACTTGGGCAAGCGGTGAGCCAGAGAAACCACGCCGTTGTGCAGCTGCTGCTTCGATGCCAACTCATCAAGCTGCAATCTCTCTCCAGCCGGCCACGCCCAAGCCTCCGAGGGGTTTCACTGCGAGCCCATTTCTCTCCCCGTAGGGCGATCAGAGCGGGTACCCCCTCCAAGAGGAGACGAGACTCGAGCGGAAACGACGGGCTACCGAACGGCCTCTGGAGGCACTTGGAGTCGCTGGGGATGTCGTGTGGCCCAATTGCTTAGCCGCCTCTCCCAATCGTAGCCGCCAGACGGCTGGGCGACCAGGGTCGCATCTTGTTGCGCGCAGGGGTTTCGCTGCCTGGATTGGCCTGCCCGCTGAGACTGGACTGGAGCATAGCGTCTGGTAACGTGACGACTAGAGGGCTGTTGGTCACGACTGTATCTCGCCTTGTCGGTGGGTTATCTTTGCCTGGTGGGTGTTGTTTTTTGGTTGATCAGAGTTCTGGAGCCATTGAGACATGGCTGCCACAGCACGTTTTTGCCCCGAACGGGCTCGGAGGAGAGCGAAATCGTCCGAGAAAGGGCACCGTGGCTTGCGCTCGCAAACCCTTTTGGATGCGTGTATGATTAGCGCGTCCGTCCAGCAGCCGCCGCTCTCTGCCTCTCGTTGGTTGCCGACGTCTTTGAGCTATCTATCGCTTGCTGCTTAGTCCATGAGTGTTGGACCAAAGACCAGGCTGACTCTTGAACCCCTATGCAGATTCGCTGAGAAAACTCTGCCTGGATCAGCCTTGACGACCTGAAGTTCTCACGAATCGTCGGCAGTTGGGTCGGCCCCTGCTCTTGATAGGGCTGTAGGCTCTGACAGTGGTATGAGCCGAGCTCATAAGAACATGCCGACCAGGACCGAGAAGCAAGACGAGGCGTCGTCCAACATTGCTGAAGTCCCTAGGCGGCGAATCGTCTTTCAGAGTTGCCCATCCTCTACCAACCATCCCTCTCGCTAAGCACGCGAGCCTCTGACGGTTGGATGCAACTCGAGGATGTAAAAAAATTTTCACATCTCGAGTGACAAGTTTCTTCATCTCTCTATCAAGTCAAACATGGCTGAGTCCGTCTAAGTGTATGGTAGGGTGGCGACGCGCCATCCAAGTGGCTCTCGGACGTCGAGGGGGCGAAGGCTTTGGCGACACACTAGGCTTCGCGGGCTCGGCAGTCGATGCAAGCTTGTGCAACGGCGCACCCCATCTCCCGCAGCCTAAAGTCGAGGAAGCACTTCCCCGTCATAAGTATCGAGGCTCATCGTCGTCTTCAGTGGTTCCTGGAGAGGCTGCAGGTGTGGGTGACTAGCCTTTTGGTCCCCCTTCCCCCCTTACGGTTCGTTTCCGAAGACCCTGAGGGCTGTCTCGGTGTACTGGCTGGACGAGGCTATTCGCGGTCGATCAATTCCTGCGCAAGATCATCGATGCCGGAAGTCCTTGATCATGTCTCCCCGGGATGCAAGTTGCTTTAGTGCGCACCAAGTCAGAAATTGAATGTCGACTGCGCCCCTGAGCTTCAAAAATTTTCTTTGGAAGCGGGTGATCAGTTGAAAGAGGCCACCGTGTTCGACTGACGAGAGGGGGAGGAAAGGGGAGGTTGTCGGTGCCCCTGAACTTGTGCAAGGCGTTGGTAAGTGATGCTCTCCATACGGTTCTGGGATACCGGCCAGATGTCTTGCTCTTGGTCCACACTGACATCGATACGCCAGCTGCCCTGGTGCCAGATATCAGCTGCCTATGCCTTGAAACTGATTCACTCTCCTAGAAGCACAGAATGGACTCGAACCTCGAACGACATGTATGCCCGCAACGCCGATATCCTCTTTATTCGTTTTACCCTGATACTCTGCGCTCGAAAGACCATAGAAACAAAAAACGAGAAACCAAGAAATGTTGTACAACTGAAAAAGGAGTCCATTGACGTAATCTGATCTGCCCTCCCTACCCGAAAGCTCCTTTCCTTTCAACCAAAACAGTTCGTGTCGCCGTTGCCGCGTGTGTTTAATGCTCCCCGAGTTTTTCTTTGTTCGTCTAGTTTCCAGCGAACCGAGCAGCGCGCTTCTCCGCCTTGGCCTTCTCTGCCGGGTCATCAAGGATGCCGCCCCGGCTTCGAGTTTGGCGGGTTGATTCAGTTCGAGGGGCGCCGCCGCCGCCGCGTCCACCGCGGCCTCCCCGTCGTCGGTCATTCCTCCGGTCGAGGCTCTGTCGCTTGCCTGGGCGGCTGTTCTCGGTGGAACGGTTGCCGCCCTCGCCGTCGCCACGGTCACGGCCTCGCTTTCGGGTGCGCTCTGGGAGCGCAGAGTCGAGGGTGGATGCGAGCTCCTTCTCGTCTAGGCCGAATCGCTTTGCCCGGTCAGCGCGCTTCTTTGCCTCGTCGTCCTCCTCGAGACCGAAGCGCTTGGCGCGATCAGCACGCTTCTTGGCCTCGTCATCAGCAGCGGTGGACTCGAGACCGATGGCATAGGACTTTTCGGGCTCAGCAGGCGCCTCTGTCTCGGCGGGTTTCTCCGCAGCAGGCTCCTCAGCTTCCTCTGTCGCGGCGGGAGCTACCTCAGGGGCGGGAGCCTCAGCAGCAGCAGGTTCGGGCGCGGGCGCAGCAGCGGGAGCAGGAGCAGGGGCGGCTGGCTCAGCGGGAGCCTCGTCGTCGCTGTAGCTGATCTCGTCCTCCTTGTTCTCAGCTAGGGGATGGAGTTAGTTGTCGGGTTCGCCAGATGGATTTGCGCGCGCGAAACGATAAAAGTCGCAAATCTAGGATTCGATAGACGTACCGGGCTTCGCCTCACTCTCGACCTTTTTGTCGTTCTCCTGGAGTCGCGCGATCAGGTCTACCTTGTTGCCGGTCTGCGGGAGACCCTTTTCGGCAAGGAGCTTCTTGAGCTCAGGCACCTTGAGCGAAGAGTACTCGGCCATGGCGCGCGCGACGGGGGGGTGGAAGCGGTATTAAGTGACGGACGGGTTTGGACAGGAGAGATGTATGCGATTGCGATTGCGGTGGTTGTCGCGGCGATGGGGGAGAGGGCGAGATGGAGCGACGATGGGGAGGTTGAAGGAAGAGCCTTTCTTTGTTACGCGGTTTGAGGGATGACGCTTGGAGGACGAGGATAGGGTGGATATTGGGCTAGCGGGACGCGCTCACTCTCTCTTTCTCTTTGTTGGCAAATTTGGCTGAATTCTGTTCGCAGGGAGATGCGCACGGGCCACATACGCATCTGAATGGCTGTGAGTGCAGGCAAGCTCCAACGTTAACAGCTCCCCTCATCCCAGCTCAGCTCAGCTCCGCTTTCAGAGGGAAAGCATCTGGAGCCTGGAGCGCCGACGTGGTTGGCCTCAGACAAGCACGCAACCAGCCTCATCTTGCGATGCTGCCTTGCCAGTCATTTTCGAACAAGTCGTAATGGAGGCTTGGCCGCATTGTGTGAGGGGAGACAAAGACGGTCACTCCTTGCCGTCAATACATTGGTCTGAATGGGAAAAAAGACATTACAGGGTAATTAGAAGAGGCACGAAAGAGGAGTCCGCGGTAATAACTTGAGGGTCTCACGTGGTCGCATTTCGAGCGCATGTAAACGGACTGCCTGTGCGTGAAAAGAAAGTCAGTCAGCAAGAAAACGGAGAGCAAAAGGGGCATGGGATGGATTCGAGGCTTGTTCTCGCCCATGCTTCCCCAGAAACTGGCGTCAAAATTTAGAGTGGCCTCGAAAAGACAAGCTTATAATTGACGTTGATAAATCATTCAACGATGGCTTGTTTCAAGTTGTCATTCCCCAGACTTTTTCCATGCTTGAATTGAAGAAGGCCTTTCCCTTCCCCTTAGATCTAACCCCCGACTCCCGGGTCCTAGCCGACTTTTGTTGCTCCACTTGCCCTCATGACCATGACCAGGGGAAGGAGGAGCACACGGAGCATCGTAATAGATTGGAAAGTCTTGGCCTTTGATCCTTCCTCGCCTTTTTTTCTTCTTCCCGTTCGTTCCTTCTTCAGAGTTTGAGAAGGCGCATGCATGTTGACGCACGGAAAGCTCTTTCCCCCCCTGTCCTTGGCCGGGCCCTCCTGTTGTTCCCTTTTAGCTTGCCACATGCTCGCTCTTTCCTTCCAACATCACCATCCTTAACTCCTCCCTCCCCCCGTCGTCTCCACGTTTATTTGAAGATCGCCTCCTCATCGCTTGCGACGACCAGCCTGGAACGCAGACCCGACGACGATAGCTTCGGCGACGTGCACGCGCTTTCGACTGTCGCATCCCCCCCGAGGCCTCCACACGCACAAGACTCTTGGGCGCCCTCCAAACCATGCAATAGCAGCCGACGACCCCTTTCGAAAGATGCGAATAATCCAACCCGCGACCCAGCTCCCGAATGCTTGTTCCGTTTCCCGTTTCTTGGCTACCGCTGCTTGAAGTAGCTCGTGGTTCATCTCTTCTTGCTTGAGCAGCTAAAAACCTTGCGTCTCAATTCTTGTTCAATTATCGCATCATGACTCGACGAATTGTACGCCTCGCCTTTTCCTCTGCGTGACAGGCCATGAACTGACCACTTCGCCCATGGCTTCAGGTCCGGACGGCCGCCCAGCTAACTGGCGCCGCCATTTTTGCTTTCCTCATCATCGCCTTCCTCGACCGAAACTACCGAGTCCTCCCCAATTCTCTCCATGGCTACATGCCCTCCCCACCCGGGTCTCGTCGTGACAGACGCTACGATAGTCACATGCTCCAGCCTCAACCCGTTTTCCTCGTGCGATCTCGACGCTAAAGAATGGCACCGGGTCGACAAGGACCTGTACCTGGGCAAGACGTGGACCACGACCGCATACCTGTACGTCAGTCGCAAACACGAGGAGGAGCTCACCGAGGATGACACGGTTGTCGTGGATATCATGGTCGGCAAGCTACACCCTCCGCCAAAGGGAGAAACAGAGGATCTGTGGGAGTCTCGTCCCGCGGGGTTGTGGCTGAAGCGATCAGCCAAGAAGCAGGCCAGCGACTCTAACCAGGCCGTGACAGACCTGGATGTTCTATTCGGCGATGATGCTGTGGAGGCCAGAGACGGCTGGACCATCACTGGGACGCCTCTCCTTCTCAACACGGGTGGTAGCCTGCCGTGTGTGCAGCTGACCGTGCGCCGGGGTCCCCATCGCGAGATCAAGAAGCCCCAGCCCCGGATTCGAGATGACGGACGGTACAAGATCATGCAGATCGGTGATCTGCACCTTAGCACTGGCGTCGGCGAATGTCGCGAGGCCGTCCCAAACTCATACAACGGCGGCAAGTGTGAGGCGGATCCCCGTACCCTTGACTTTGTCAGCCGGATTCTTGATGAAGAGAAGCCCGACTTGGTCGTGTTGAGTGGTGACCAAGTCAACGGTGACACGGCACCAGATGCGCCAACAGTAAGTGTTCCTGTTCCACTCCATCGGTCATCTCTAATATGTCTTAGGCCATGTTCAAGATCTTGTCGATTCTGATTGAGCGGAAAATCCCCTACGCCGCCATCTTTGGAAACCATGACGACGAAAAGACCATGTCTCGCGAGGCTCAGATGGCCATCATGGAGTCTCTACCCTACTCCCTCTCCATTGCCGGGCCGGCCGAGATCGACGGCGTCGGCAACTACTATGTCGAGGTTCTTGCTCGCGGCAAGACGGATCACTCTGCCCTGACCATCTACCTCCTCGACACGCACGCCTATACACCTGACGAGCGCAACTTTCCTGGCTATGACTGGGTCAAGCCCAACCAGATTGAATGGTTCAAGAAGACGGCCAGTGGCCTCAAGAAGAACCATGATGAGTATACTGGTCGACACATGGACATTGCCTTTATCCACATTCCCCTGACCGAGTATGCCGACTTCAAACTCCCTCGTGTGGGCGAGTGGAAAGAGGGCGTGACTGCCCCTGTCTACAACTCTGGTTTCCGTGACGCCCTTGTTGAACAGGGCGTCGTCATGGTCAGCGCCGGACAGTGAGTTACTCAATCATGTTACTTTGGACATTACTAACAAAGCTTAGTGACCACTGCAACGACTACTGCTCTCTCTCCTTGTCGGGCGAGGGAGAGAACAAGACGCCGGCCTTGTGGATGTGCTACGCCGGTGGCTCCGGCTTTGGCGGATACGCTGGTTATGGTGGCTACCATCGCCGTGTGCGCCTCTTTGAGGTTGACACCAACGAGGCTCGCATCAAGACCTGGAAACGGCTCGAGTACGGCGACACTGCTGCCCGGATCGATGAGCAGATCATCGTTGACGGTGGCAAGGCCCAGCCCAAGCCCGTCCCTTCATGATATACGACCTGTTGCTTTCTTCTAGGACGCACCTCCAGGATTCAAGTCGCCCTTTTTTTTTATATACAGTTTCTTGTATCCATGTTTTGGGACAGTGGCCTGTCGCTGGAGTCAGTCGCTACCCGTCTATAGAATGGGGCGGTCCTTCTTCTTTTTCGGTTTGACACACGCGCTCGTGTCTTTGGGTGACATCAAGGAGCACTTGGTTTGTTCTTGTATAACAGTGGGAAGAGGTGACGATGGCATAACACACAGCGTCGGTTCTGGATGGAGTTGTTTTAGGGTGCCGCATTTGACAGGTCATGAATACTGATGGTTTCTGGTTACCTACACTCTATGCTTGCCTTGTGGTTTTGATTAACGACTGCATACGAGATAATTCCTTGCTGAAGTAGATGTTGGACATGCCGGCCTGGATACCAAATGAATGTACATTCGTGCTTGGGATTACCCATCCATTGTTATCCGAACTCTAGGTTACCATGTCTCGATGTGAGCATGAAAGGAATAGTCAGGCGAAACCCGCTTACCCTAGATGCTTCACCCGACCCTATGATTCCGTCATACAATCATGGATGTGAAGGGAGACATAACACCAGATATTTATCAAAGAGGTGCGTCAAATATCCTCCCATTCACTGCACAAATGTTCAATATCGAAAAGACTCTTTAAAAGATGTTTATTGCTTCTCTCCCACTACCTATATACCATAACCCCCAACTTCATCAGCAAACCCCTCCTCCACAAACAAAAACCTATGCGCACCTGTCCCAACACCCCTCCCTTTCCATCCAGACGCCATCCACCCATTTGTCTAGATGCCTTGTACTCGAAAAAAGACAATCCCTGGTATGCGCAGATGCAAGAATTAAAAAGAAGGTTTGGTATCGCTGTGTTTCTCCTCAACCGCACGTCGACGGTAAAAAAAAAAAAAATGAGAGGTCAAGAAAAGTGATTTGGTGCATACACCATGGGGGATATCAAAAAAGGGTTAAGAATGATGATGAAACAAGAAGTGTGAGTGTAAATATGCTTGGAATGCAGATACAGTCGAAGAAAAGAAGAGGAGGAGATGTACACTCCTTGTTAAGTGTGAGGCCTTACACGGTCATGACCTCTTGGTGGACGAGCCTCAGGACCCAGCTTGCCTCGGCGACGCTGGCGCATTGGAAGCACCACTTCTTGACGTTGCCGCCTGTGGGACCTGTGGCTGGGACGACGCCGACGACGCCGTTGTGGTCTTTCATCTCCTCCCAGATACCGCAGACGATGCCGCGGCTGCCCATGGGTGTGAAGCAGCCACTGCCCAGGACGGCGTCCAGGAGCACGACGGGCTGGTCCGAGTCCTTGCGTGGGATTGTCTTTACGGTCACGCGCTTCTCGAGTCCGTGGTCCGCTCGGAGCGCCTGGTGCCAGCCCGGCGGCGGCCGTCGGATCGACAGCCTGCAGTTGCCATAGTCCTCCCACTTGGCTGCCGACACGAGGAGGTGGAGTCTGATCTTGAGGTCCTCGGTGCCATAGTTGACCGAGCTTCGTGCGCTGTTCTCGACGCTGATGGAGGGCGAGCGAGGGGTTGCTCCGCCCCAGGACGAGGATCCCGGCGTGTTGAGGCTTGCGCCGTAGCGGCTGTTCCTGTCGACAGAGGAGCGAGCCAGGTTGAAGGGAAGGTTTGCGGCTCCCGTGAGTCTCTTGAGAAAGCTAGTCGCTGAGAGATTGGACGAAGGTGTGGTGCTCGCGTCGTCGTGGGATTTAGAAGGGGCGCGGACTGAGCTGCGGTAGCTGTTCTTACGGCCAAACCAGCTTCGTCGGCGGCTGCTGGTGTCGTCGTTCTCGGCCGGCGGCTTGCGCTCACCAAAGCTCTTGAAGCGTGCCTCGTTCTCGAGCTGGATGAACTTTTGGTTGTTGAGGCGAGCGTGGTGAACAGACATGTAGAGGTTGAAGCAGTCGGGGCCGTTCTGGCATCGGAAGCGGAAGTTGCCTCCGCCGTGAGAGTTGGCGAGCTGGCAGTCTGACCTGACCGACGAGCGGATTTCGAGGTCGACAGCTGTGCTCTGGCGGATCAGGACCAGGGGAGTGAGGTCCAGGGCGAGCAGGGGGGTCTCGTCGTGTCCGCCGTGGAGGGGGAATGCCTGGATAATACCAGGCGTGACAATGATGGAGCAGCTGTCTCCAGAGATGTCCTTCCACATGCCCTTGTCGGACCATCTCGAGATGGCAGCGATGAACCGCATCGCGTTCTCTTCAGGCGCCACCTTTTGTCCATGGAGGCCAGCCTGGGATGCAGAGTTGGACGGCGTCAAGCTGTAGGTTGACCCGGACACGGCAGACCCGGCCAGGGGCTGAGGCTTGGGTAGTGATGATTCCAGCTCCTCAATCAGATCCTCTGGGCGCTCCTCTGGAATATCTTCTGGCCGTTCGTCCCTGATGCTGAATCCCAGTTCAGTCTCGGGTAGATCCACGCTCTCAATTTCATCGTCGGAGGACTCATAATCCGATTCTGTTTCTGTGTAGTCCTCGGACTGATCATAGCTTCCCGTCAAGGAGGTTCCGGACACGGATGAGCCATCAGAGGGCAGGTACTCATGCTTCAGTGGAGAGGATGTCCGGCGCTTGACACGGCTGCTGACTGGGAGCTCGATGGGTGGTGGCCTGGCGAACTGTGACTTGGGCGTAGGTCCAGGGCTGGGTGTGAGCTCGCGATGAACTGGTGGAGGAGGTGCACCATCATCTCGGAAAGATGAACTGCCAGAAGAAGCCTTGCGGATATTGAGAGGATCAGGCTGCATGTCCTCAAATAGAGGCAATTGTCTGTCATCATATCGATAATCATCTTGGGTTGGTGTCCTCTGAAAATCACGGCTGTCGGGGGCGACTGCATGGGAGGTGGTGTTGCTGGCGAGGCAGAGCGAGGTCGATATCTTGACGGTAGAGGCCGCTTGCCAGGTGTTGTTGGAGTCGTCGGGCTGGCCGGTGGCGACTCGGCGGCAGGAGATCGAGCCGCGTAAGAAGAGTGGCGGGATGAACGAGACGAGTACTTGCGAGAGGATCCCCGTACACCCACGGGCACATCCAACATGTCGGCTCTTGCAGTCGGCTCCTCATCGTCACCAACCACACTTGGCTCCTCCCTCGGGGGGAAGGGAGAGACAGGCAGAATGTCGAGCCAATCCAGGATCTGGTCCTCATTGTCCGTTGTGAGCGTGAGCAGCTCATGCCAGGGCCTGTCATTATGTGAACCTCGGATCATGACCACCATGTCAAAGTTGCTGTCTCCTGTCCGCGCCGAGATGAGCTCCAAGGGAACAGGTGGGAATAGGAGGAATGATTTGCCCTTGACGCCGTTCTCGCGAATCAGAATGTCGCCCTTGTCTTCGGGATGGCGCATATTGTCTCGGTGCACTAGCTCGATCTGACATTCGAGTCGCTGGCCGTTGGAATGCGAGAGGTCAAGCGAGAAGAAATCCTTAGCGCTGACTTGACGAGTCGGCTCGATGTAGACAGACTCCATGGGTGCCAATGTTCGGAGGTCTCGCGATCTCGTTGTATCAGTGTTGATGGCATCTTCGTCCGTCAACCTGGCCATCTCCTCTCTGTGGCGACGACGGGCCTTTTCTTGCAGGTCCTCAAAGTCCCTCAGGAGATCGTACGTGTCATTGGTTGCGATGATCGAGTCGACACATTTAAAGAACTTGGCCATCTGCTTCAGTCGCAGCACAGGCCTCTTCAGGAGATGGGCCACATCCACGCGCTCTCCTGTAGAATCAATGATATCGCCAGACTCGTTTCTGGGCATGGCGCCGATAAGAGAGTCTTCATCCTCAAGGACACCCGCTGCTGGGGCGAGATTGACAACGAGGTCCTGGAATCCCAGCCTCCAGGCATCAAGGTACTTGTGGTAGATGGGGACGACACCGTGTCCCCAAGAAGCCAGGCGGCGGATATCCGAGACGGGGGCCTTTCCGTGAGCCATTCTAAGCTTCTCCAGGGCAACACCCATATGGACCACCGACTTTGAGACGGCATCTGCCTTTGTGACTGGGGCGGCAGAGCCAAAGAGTTCGGTCGCATTGTCGCCGTTGACGACTTGAGACAGGAGAACTGGAATGACACCTTCCACTAGGGTCTTGAGTTCTCGAAGATATAGGTTCTCGTCCTCGATAAACTCTCTGAGCAGGTCGTCATTCGTCACATCGCTAGGTCCACCTCTGCTCTTGCGGATGCTCGGGCGTGATCGGTTGCTCTTGATTCCGTTCGGAATATTATTATCATCGGGCAACGAGAGGACTGAGACGAGATCAGAATGGCGCGTCAGACGTCTCTTGAGGCTGGAGCCTCGGCTCTTGGACTTTGAACGCGAGCTTCCCCTTGTGAGTACGGTAGATTGAGTGAGGGTAGATTGTGAAACGTCAGAGGTCATGTCCGATTCGACGGCACTAGAGTCCTCCTCGGACAAGATTGTTGACAGCTCATACTGTCCGTTGGTAGGCGGCCGGAGTCGAGGTCCTGCCATTCGAGTTGATGGCAAGTCCATGCGGTCATCTCGATCCGGAGAGTCCACCCGTTGTTGATGGTCTACTGGCTCCTGGCGGCTGACTGGCTCTTGGCGGACTGGCTCTTGGTGGACTGGCTCCTGAGGTCGTTCACGCTGTTCTTCAGGAGACACGGATCTTGTGGCTCCCGACTTTGGAGGTTTAGAGAGCTCTGTCTCTGTCCAATTCTCGGTTGAATCGTCATAAGTCAATTCATCGTCATAACGAGAATCATCGTAATGCGAGTCGTCATAGCGAGAGTCATCATAGCGGGAATCGTCATATCGCGAATCGTCGTATCGCGAGCCATCAGGTCGGGGTTCGTCATATCTGGAATCCGTGTACGCGGATTCGGGGTCATCGCCGTATTGGCGCTCCTCTTGACTCTGGTAGGTCTTTGGCTTGGGGAGATGGTTGCCAGACTCGCCTTGGAAGGCTTCCTTCAACATCCCCAGGATGTTGAATGAAGCCTTTGGTCCCGTCTTGACGGGCGAGGATGGGGTCCTCGTTGCTCGAGTTCTCTTGAGGCTCGGGCCGGCCGGAGACTTGGCCGGTGGCTTTGTGGCTTGTCGCTTGGGCTTGGGCTTCGGCTGTGGCCGAGGCTCCGGCGATGGTTCCTTGACGGTTTCCTGCTCTGGCTCAGACTCGGGCTCAGGCTCCATCGGAGGCTCAGGCTCTGGAACTGGTTCTACCTTTGGTGCTGGTGCTGGCTGGGGTTTGGGACCAGGTTCCTCCTTGACTGGCTCTGGGACTGGCTCTGGTGCAGGTGCTAAATGTTCACTCGACGGGCCCTTGCCTGTCGAGTCTGGCTTGCTCATCTTGGAGGTCGATTCCCTCCGTCTCTCAACCTTCGATGATCTTCGACGGCTCCTGACGGTCTCAGGAGAAGACAACTTGTCTGAAGCTTCATCTGTAGGTGTTGTTGCCGGCTCCGTCTTTTGTTCCTCGACAAAAGGGTCGACAGTGTTGTTGAGCCACTTTTCGATGCTCGGGGGGTTGTTTGGTGCAGGCTGTTTCGGAGGCTCGTTCATCTCATGAATGATCTTCTTGCCCTCCTCCATAACCTTCTTGAAGACCTTTGGCACCGACTTGAAGCTGGTGTTTCTCTCGACCTTGGGGCGCACCGGGCGCTTGGGTCGACTGCGGAGAGGCCCACCGCGGGCTCGGAGAGGGAGATCCAGCTCGGTAAAGGCAGAGTTTCCCCAGGGAATATCGCCAGGAATATCGGCGATGGACTTGGCCAGAATGCTGGAAGACAGGTCTGATCCATCCAATTGAGAGGAATCCAGAGCCGAGTCGTCCTCAGGGACCCAGGTTTCTTTGTCCTTGTGCTTTGTTGTGCCTGGGTGATAGCTCTTGGGCCGAGGCTTGGCCTTGCCGCTCACGCTCCGGCGTTTGGTCGGTGTGTCTATCATTGAATCGTCGTGTACTTCAACTGGCCGTGCTCCTTCAGTCTTGCCCCCTGTCCTTGTCGTCTTTGACAAGTCTGATTCGCTTCCCATCACTCTGCTTGACAGTTCGGATGATGCCCCTGCGAGATCCGTCTTGGACACCTCTGAATACTGCTTCCTCCTTTCGGACTGCATACTAGGCCGTCGAGAAGTTGGAGCAGATTTCAATCGCAACCTGGCAGTTCTTATCGATCCAGGCCTCGAGGTTCCGGCGTTTGATGAAGTGTCGCTCATGGGCCTCACCCGAATTCCATCGTCATCGGGATTAATAGGGGTAACTCGAATTCCATCATCGTCTAGCTTCTTCTTTCTTATAGGTGTCACTCGGATGCCGTCGTCCATCCCCGACGCAGACTTGGCGGTTCGCTGCGCCGTCACTCGGCTGCTGTTGACATTGCTCGGCGTCATCTCGCTGATGGTCTCTCCCATGTCGCTCATAAACTCGCTATCGGTGTCTTCGGTCCACGGCCTGGACCCGACCGACTTGGAAAACCTGTGGCTTCCATGGGACGGCGTGTCTGGGATCTCAACCTTGCTCGCCCACGCCTTGACCTTGTTAGAGACGGACGGGTTGGCAGCATTGCGTGCGACAAAGTCCTTGGGCAGCGGAGCGGGGCTTGAGAACTTTTCGGGGGCGCCCTTTTTGGGAAGACTCTTTCGGTTCTTGCGCCAATGTTCGTCGCTAACGACTCGCTTCTTCGGGGGTGGTTTCGTTGGCGTGGGTTCCGGTGTCTTGTCCTCGTCTTCCGTCTGGAGGCTCTCCTTGGTCTTGTTGTTGGGCCTGATCTTCTTGCCCATCTTGATGCGGACGCGGTCCTCCTCCGTCACACTCCTAAAGTCGTCGTCCTTGAAGGCAACGTCGGTGGGTTCGGTCGCGGCGTCGTCCGGCTCTCCTCCATCCACCATGGCGGCAGCATTGGTCTTTTGCCACTTCTTTACGCGGTCCCTTACGCCGCCGGGGGGCTGAAGACGTTTGACCTGCGACTGCTTCATCTCGTGACGCAGCTCGGCCTTGACAGCTTCCAGACTCATTCTCCTTTGGCGGTCGGCGGCGAGCCGCGCGGGCGACGGTCGGCCCATGAGGAAATCATGGAGGAGGGTCGGCTCTTGTTTTGTAGACTTGGCTCGAGGTCGAGTGCGGCCAGTAGCCGGCGCCGACTTGGGCGTCGCCTTGGAAGTGTCATCTTGGGTGGTGGCAGACTGTGTGGGAGTCTCGGGTGGTATTATGGGTTCCTCTGTAGAGGTAAGATTTGGTGATGACATGGTCTCGGCTACCTAGAAGACGGCGGTGAGCTCATGACGCGGCAATGGCGGGGAAGCAGCGCGGTGCGGAGTGTGCAACTTGAGCGTACCTTGAGCCTGGTAACATGCTGAGCGGTTGTTCAGGAGAGGATCGCGGTCATTAGGTTGTAGCATGCAGAGCCGTCTCTATATTCCCAGGCGCCTATCGATGATATGCAGCGCTGTATCGATCGGAAAGTCCGGCAGAGTTCCCAATAAGCTTTGGGTGACGAGGCGGCAGAGACGGAGCAGCCGTTGAACTGCACATGCGAGGCGAGTAGAGGTGTAAGGAACGAATGAACCGACAGATTCGACTGCTAGGAAAGCGCAACACAGAATGCGAACTTAGGACGAAATTAGAGAAAAGAATAGGCAACGCCAAAGGTAGGGAGAGGGACGGCTCGAGGTTTGTTGTGCCATCGACGTAGGGGAGATTGGGCGTCCTTGGAGCGAGACCTTGGAGGTTGCGTCGTCGCCCTCCTGCTTGCTTTGCTTGCTTGTGCCGCGGGTGTCCCCAGTAACCAAATGGGACCCACCCGAGTAAACAAGAGGGCATGTCCCCGCCTATCAGGGGCTCGGGTCGAGGGCCAGCTGTGGCGCCGAGGGGACAGGGGGTGGCCTCCATCGCAGGGCCTCAGTGGAGAATCTCCAGTGGGCTCTAGCGGGTGGCTTCACTGGGCGACCCGATCTCTGGTGCTACCCGCTGTATCTCGGCGACTTTGTCCACGCCATGTTGATCGCCGTTGAAGAGGTTTTCTTTTTCATCTGTTGGACTTTGATCCTTCTTCTGTCCTTCCCTTTCGAATATTATCCTCTATTATCTCCTCTGGCATCACCTCTCCATCACCTCCCCCTCACCTCTCCTCACCCCCGCCATCGCACATGGCGGCGAATCAAGCTTCAACAACAATAACACAGCATACTGTATCGACATGGGTAGCCCTCCCACACATGGACCAAGGAGCCGCTAATTTGCAATGCTCCGGCCTTGTTTTTTTCGTTGCTGACGACAACCGCCTAAAGCAAGGAGCCCAGCCCGTCCAATCTCTTGCCTGGAGATTGCAGCTATGCTGTGCTGAAGAAGCGTCTCTGAGCTGGCAGTGCACACGCAGGTTGGGCATCCATGGGCCAATGCATACAATGCGGCTTCTTCGTTTCTCCCGTGGTTCGTCGCCTCTTGTCCAGTCACGATGTGTAAACATGGATCTCGCTTCTTGTTCAATCTGTGTGATTTCATGTATACCGCTTCTTTTGATCGACCCGCCCACTCGTCTCAGATCTGCTTGGGAGCTGGAATTGTGGCGCGCTGCTATTCTCGTATGTTCCCATCTACCGGGACGCGCGGGAGTCTTTTTTTTTCAGCTGCCATGGCCATTTAATGTTTCGGGACCTGTTTAAGCTTGTGTCTCCCAGGACATGCCGTGCCCGTTATTCTGGGGCTTGTACCCTGGAAACGTGCCGCTGCCATGAGGGGATTCCCGGCTGTGTGTCTGCTCACCCTAGAGCCAATTGGCCAAGGTGACCGGCACTCGTTTTCGTGCATGCCAGGGGTCGAAGCTCATCCCGGTCTGGAAAGTATGATTGACAGATGTAGAGCCTCTTTTCGTACAACGTGTGACTGACGTTGCGAGTACAGCCGACCTTGTGAGACACGGCGCGACTCGAGAATCTTCAACATGTTCAAGTCCAGGTCCTCGAGATGATATAGATAAGCATAGTTATTGCCCTAGACTAAAATGTCTCCCAAATCCAAATAGGTATCAGAAACGGATTGCTCCGAGTGAAATGTAATAATAATGCAGCCTGCTGTGTATCCAGCTTCAAAAGTCCACCCAAGTAAAGCACAACCTGATAGTCACCTCGACGGATCACTGATCCAACCGAAGGAATGCAGTCTCGCCTGGAAACTCCACCCATGCAGAACAAGTAAGGAAAGACAAAGGAAAGAAATGACAAGAAAAGAAACACCAAAACACCGTGTTATGCAGGATCATCCTCCTCCGCCATCACTGACCATCCTTCCCCGGCAACATGAACCGAACCTTCTTCTTAGGCTTCATGGCCTTCTTCCCCTCGACCTCATCATCGCCAAAGTCGCTCGGCGCCGCGACGCTGCTCCCCATGTCGCTCATCATCTCCTCCTCCGTCTCCTCCTCGATCGACCACACGTCTGGGCTCGGCTCCCTCCACAGCTGACCTCCCGCCGCAGCCGCCCTGCGCCGCGCAGAGAGGTTCCGCGACGACGCCCCGTGACGTCCTCGGCCCGGGACTTACCGCGGAGTTGCGGGTTGGAGAAGGAGGCTGGCGAGAGGAGCCCGGTGTTGGCCGACTGGTTAAAGGCCGGGCTCTTGGGGCGCACGGGGGGACGGCTGTTGGCAAAGATGTCGTGCAGAGAGATGAGGCCGTGCTTTCCGGGCGAGAAGCTGATGTACTCCTCGTCATCGTCGTCGTCGTAGTCTTCGTCCTCGTTATTGGATGTTGAAATGTCGGAGCTGGTGTCTGGGGAGATGGGACGGAGACCGGGCTTGCGGAGGCCGTCGAGGGTGGACGGGCTCACACTGCGGATGATGGGACGGGGCTGGCTGGCGTCTTCGATGCCTGCGTCAAAGTCCATCATGACCTGGTCCAAGTCGTCGTCGCCCATGCTTGGTGCCGGTGTGAGAAAGTATGTGAGGGGATCGTCGTCGATATCATCCAGGGAAGGGAGCGGGTCATCCTTTGTTGAGACGGTTGGCTTGAGGCGCACCTGAGTAGGTGGCCACGAGTCCCGGCGAGACCGCATCTCTGACTCGGTGGGCATGAAGGACATGCGAGTTGTGGGTTGTATATGGGTATGTTGTTTGTCGAGGCCCGCAAGGGATGGCATGCGAGGACTCTTTATAAGTGGGCGGCGCGAGGCTCACCACAGGCGTGACTGAAAAGACAGGTTTGTGCGAACCAGGCAAAGCAACCTACCGGCTAGGCCGGCGCAACGAACAGGGACTGTCAAGGCTGGGCAAAGTGGGAGCCTGATATTGTTCCATGGGATGACTAGAGAGTCACACACCGAAGGCTGATGCACTTTGAGAGTCCTTGACTGAAACTCGAAGAAGGACGGGGAAACGCTAGAAAACTGATGTGCCAGGCGATACGAGAGAGAGACGGGCGATATGGCCTCGTCTATATAGCTGCCCATCGACCACGAGCCCGCTCACGCACTCACCCGCACACACATTGGTGGCCTGCGAGACACAGGCAGACGAGACATCAGCCGTGCCCACCCCAAAACGAGGCCGCGCAGCCAGCCAAGAATGAGGGGTGAGGGGGGAAAGGAATGGGAAACAGGGCTGCAGCATCAGTCACAGCTGTATCTACCCAGTCACAGTCGTATCTGTCCAGTCACATCCCGGAATTCCTGTAAGCCCCGAGGGCCTTGTGAAGGAGACGAAATGGTGGTCATGGACAGGGCTGGCCGTCCGCACGTGAAGCCCTCAGCCCTCGGAGCCTATGAGGCCTCGACGACGACGCCACGCGTCCGCGACGGCGGTACGCTAGACGAGGAAGTCATGGGTCTCTACGGAGGGGCCACTTCTCATGTTCACCAGGAGCTGAGAGGGAAGTTGGTGGCTGACGATATCAGCTCTCGAGGGCATTCTGGAGATGATAGGCAGTAGGGATGAACAGGTTCACGCAGGGTCCTTCGGGGCTAACGCGGCAGCCGTCCCCAGTAAATGGGGAGTGATCGACAGCAGGTTACTGGCTGCAACATCCGCTCACACACACGTTGCGCCAAATATCGGGTTTTACGGGCGTCGCGGTGGCTGGGGTGTGTTGCTCTTTTGAAAGAAACAAGTGAGACATGGACGACACCATCTCCAAGTGACCATCTGACTGTGCTTTCCCCCCCTCGAATCCGGCCATGCCGGTGGGCCATGGAGAAGAAGTCATGCTGGACTTGCTCCCCCAGCTGGCCATGATTCGGATTTGCGATCGAGGATTCCAGGCGAGATCGATCGTCGTGAGGCCCCCCCTAGACTGCATGGTGCCTTGCAGCGTGAATCCGTCAAGGGCCACGTTCTACATGTCAAGCACGCGAGGTCTCCCCTGGAGGTTTTTGGCCTTGGTTAAGTACTGCAGGCCAAGTTGGAGGGGTCCGCAAGTCTGAGCCACGAGCTCGTTTGTTTCCTTGAAACCCGGAGGAACAAAGTGATCAGTCGAACGGTTCGGAGCCTCCATCGTCATCATCGACAATGAAAAGGCGGGACCGGGGTACGGCTTATCCGTCTTGGTAAAGCCCTTGACCCCGGCGAGGGAGGGATCAACACCAATATTACGTGTGTATCGCCGTTGCTTCCCAACGAGGAAAGGGTGACATCCAAAAATGGAGAGACAGGGTGAGTGTGTGAATGCCTTCTCGTAAAGACGACTCTGATTTCTAATTTATCCCCCCCTCCACCCCGGGAATGGTGGCAACTGGCTCATGTCCAGACAATACGACTGAGGGAAAAAGAGTGCCCAGCCAGCCTCCCCCAGATTGATCAACCCAATCCTGCTTTTTCAGGTGTCTCGTGGCTGATCCCATGACCATGTTGCTCGTTTCGGGGCCACACCCACCCACGCAAGCCACGGGTCTCGGCCTCCCGGTCGTTTCTCGTCCCAAGACCCGGCAAGGACGTTGGCCGAGACCTGTCGTTTTCCCCTCACCAAAAAGGATATCGTCATTCTCGCGCAAACGGGGACAAGATTGATTGATAACAACCACCCCTCTCAGACTTGAGCCGATGTGGTAAGGGGTGATGAATCCTTTCCCTGACTGAGAGTGTCCCCGTGCCCCCCCGCGGCGTCGATAGCCGTAAACGCAATCCTGGGCTAGAGAGACGTGCTCGTCAGAGCGGAACGGCCCCTCCACTTGCGGGCCGCAATTGTGGGCTCGGTCCCGGACGTTCGCCGGAGGGTCCACACCTGGCAGCCCGAGGTCACAGTGGGAGGATGGTGATATTCGCACGACGAGGGATGAGCATGATTTATATGAGATGGGGAGGCGGGGGGGGATAGAGTCAAGGGGAGGAGTATATACACTCTGCACTCTTTCCTCGATATATACTGTGTTGCATTGCTTTACTGTGTGTTAGTGTTGTTATAATAGCGGGCTTTGACATTTTCGACCACTCCACGTACGGGATTCGTAGTGAAGCAGCACACGTAGGGACATAAGATTAGGTAAAGTATAAAGAAAATATTATAGGAAATTATAATAAAAAATAGGTATCTTATGACTACTCTCCTCACTATAGTACTAATTAGGACATGATGATTAGAATGTTTTATACCAGAATTTAGAAGATGATAGTAGGGTTTCTGACCGGCTCGTTCTGTTCGTCTGCCTCTACCCACCGTGAAATTTCCACTCACTGCGAATAAGAGCATAGTATTGTACATGCACATGTATTCATTAAGATAACAGTATATTGTCCAGGCATCAGGCCATGGTATTCAGGAAACTCGAAGGATCCCACGACACCACAGACGGCATGGCAAACAGCCCATCCATTGTATCCGTACAGTCAAACGGCTGCAGGCCAAGGTCATCAAACAGCGGCATCTGGCCCCCGTTGATGTCAGCTAGCGCCGAGAGGGTGTCCACCACACCCGGATTCCTCAGCTCCGGGTTCGAGCACTGTGAGTCGTCGACGCTGGCGAGCCTGTGCGCCCGCCGGAACCACAGTCTGTCCAGTAATCTCGCGTATCTCGCTGCGATGTGGTTCTCGTCGACGGCGGCTGCTTTGAGGATGGAGATGAAGCGCTCCATGAGGGATGCTGTGTGGACGTGCTTGCCTGAGGATATGGCGCCGCATGCGTGAGCTTTGTATAGAAAGACGGACGAGTGAATCTCATATCTGGGCCGGATTAGTTTGAGTCGTAGAATTGTTCAATGATAGCTCACAGATAGAAGCGTGCTGGCATGTAGCGCAGATGCTTTACAGGATCGATATCGTCCGTCACGATTCGAATCAGGGCCTCTGCTGCATCAGCCGCTTCGTATATATGTCGGGCATCAGGGCTCGCCATGGCCGAGTCGGGGAATATTATCGATGGTCTCGACCCATTCGATGGATCGGAATTGGTGTCATTTGTAACAGACGCACGGTATATAACAGCTTGGAAAGCAAACGCGTTGACGTATAGACGAAGATACTCTTGCATGAGGATCAAGCAGCTCTTGAGATGCGGCGACACCGCTAACGACGTCCACGCGAGCTGCCACGCGTGCATGGCCTTTGTCGTGTCGTCGACGTACTTTGTATAGTCGCCTCGCATCATGAGCTCGGCCGTCCGCGACCTCGAGGCGAAGAGGATGTCGTGGGCGTTCCCAAAGAGGGTTGTGAGCTCGACCTGGGCCTGGATGAACGAGGCAAAGTCCTCATCGCGGGGGCGCTGGGGCTGGAGAGCCGGAAAGTCTTGGGCCATGAACCGCGCTGATAGGGCTGGGCCTCGGCACCAGAATGCCTGTCCCATACGGATCGAGATTTGGCGATCTGATAGATAGGTAACTGGCAGGGTAAGCTTAGGGTCAAGGCTAGCTAAAGCAAGTAAAGATGCTTACAAGTCCAAGCTAACCGCTCGCGATGGATCGAGTCAAGCTCAGCATCATTCCCCTTGAATCCCCTGTCTTCCAAGCGCAGGAGATAAGCAAGCCTCACAGCGAGACCGACTATCGACCACGCCGCCGCCTCATCCCCATCATCGAATTCGCTCTGGTTGTGCAAGGTCCACTCGCCCATGAGCAAGAGCCCCTCGACGGTGCCGACCTTGCGGATGCTGGCCATGCCCAGGACAACATTGAGGATGAGCCCGCGCATGTGGTCCCAGATGGCCTTGTGCATATCGGCAACGTCCGGGCGGTCTTTGGAGGCAACGACGAGGATTGCGGTTAGTAGAAATGGCTCGTCTCTTATCGTTTCGAGTATGTATTCGGGTCGCAAGACGTCTATTGGGACGATGGGGAAGAAGTGGTGGTAGTTGTCGGCGTAACTGGCTTTGTTAGAGAAGGCTGCGTCACAGACTTCGTCTCTCATCGGCCGAGCAGAAGCCAACTCACTGTCGTAATAACTGAACCAAGAGGACGGGTCAATCGTCCCGTCTTTGACCAAGGGATAGTCGTCAATAGTGACCTCACTTGGAGGCCCTGGGTCGGGACGGAAGTGACCAAACCCGCGAGGAGTCTGCATCGAATAGGCCGAGGGCGTCGCTCCCGGCCCACTGGACCCTTCGATCAGCCCGTTCGGAGTGTGGTTCTCATCGGAAGCGCCATCGTCGCCCGGCTCGCCGGCGGCATGGCACAAGAGAAGAAGGGCATCGCTTGGATTCTGCAGCTTATCGTGAACTGAATCTTCGCCCGTCTTGGTTTGCCTGGGCGAGACGTGATCGCTCGACGAGACGGAAAGGGCCGTCTCAGGGCGTACTTTTGGCTGTTGGCGGGGACGACGAAGATGAGAGAAATCACCACCTCGTCTGGACCCTGCAAGAACGCATTCGGCACCTTCTCTAAGGCATTTCGCACAAGGGGGTTTTCCAGGTTCTCCAGCAGTGCCTCTACAAAAAAGAAACTTCAAGTCAGTTGAAGCTTAGAAGGAAGGGCAAAGCAAGGTCCCACAAGTCACAGCGCGTCTTGCGCGAGCGGCACCTGACGCAGGCCCGGTACTGTCTGATGCCCTGTCCTTTGGTCATGGCTCAGAAACGAAAAAAAAGACTGTCTTTAGCCGTCCGAGGGTGAAATCGAGAATCCGGGGTTGGCTGGGGATGATGAAGCAGAGTGGAACTCTGCCCCAGACTCGAGCGGTAATAGACGGATCCGACCCCCGCAAAAACAAGGGGGCGAAGGCTGTAGACGGCTATAGACGGCCATGAGATCATGGCGCTTTTGGGGGGAGGGAATTGGGTTTGATGATTTGATGGATAGAGTGAGCATGCGTCTGTGGGAAGTAATTGGACGGGTAAAGATGAGTCAAGTGGGTTCAATGGAGGCATCAAGCGGGGAGTATGTGTCTCTTGTCGCCTCCGAGAGTCGTCGCGGAAGGATATAAAACCTCTCTAGACGCTTGGATCAACCACAAGCTTCTCAAGTCCACAGGTTCATCATTGACTCTTGTAGACAAGAAACACTCTATCCTGATACCTCCTCACCAAGATTGACCCTACCTTCTCCATCATGGCTCCTAGTCGTCTCGAGTCTCCCCCCGCGGACACCACCCCCTCAGTCCAGAAGCTCAAGGCGTCAAAAGGGCCTTCCGAGGATCCCTATGGACACTACTATCCTGCCGACCCAAACACTCTGAGCCTCGAGTCCAACTTTGGGCCCATGGAACCAGACACCATTGGCTATCTCCAACCTACCACCATCGACACTCCTTTGGAGGTTATGCATGAGCGATTCGAGAAAGATGGCTACCTGTTTGTGAGTTTTTCCCCTCTGATGCAACTAAACATGCAACTAATCCTTGCCCACAGATCAAAGGATGCATCAGCAAAGAAACCTCCCTCGCCTGCCGCAGCGACTACTTTACACACATGGCTCCCAGCGGTCTCCTCAAGTACGGCACCGAGCCGGTCGAAGGCATCTTTTCAGGCGCCGACACACGCAAATACATGCCCCCCGGCAATCTCCGCCGCCTCTTTGGCCTCAAAGACGACCCTGAGAGCGATAAGTACGTCGAGCTCATGATCTCTGCGCACGAGGCCGACTTTTACGTCGAGTTCTGCAAGAACCAGGAGCTCCGTGACTTTGTCAGCCGCTTCACAGGCTGGAAGAACCCCCAGATGCTCCAGAGGACCATGCTCCGCGCGTTTGTGCCCAACAGCGAGCTCACACCCGTCCATTTTGACCAGATGTACCTCCGCGCCGGCCCCCCTACTAGTCTGACGGCCTGGATCCCCATCGGCAACGTCTCCCTCGAGGGCGGCGGCCTCATGTACCTTGAGGGCTCGACAGATATTGGCAAGAAGACCGAGGATGACTTTGCCAAGAACGCGCACAACCTAACCGACGAAGAGAGGGTCAGCGCCTTCAACAAGAACATGAACGACGGCGGGTTCCTGAGCCGCGACACGGTGGCCTACGGTAAGGAGGCAAAGAGGAAGTGGCTCATTGCAGAGTACGAGGCTGGCGATGTCATCTTCCACAACCCTTATATGGTGCACGCGAGCTGCAAGAACAAGGATCCCGAGAGCAGGATTCGTCTTGCGACTGATGTGAGATTTGTCGATCCTGAGAAGCCGTACGACACGGTAAGTTTATCCGTTCCAAGATGAGAGCACTGCTGACTGATGTTTCATAGCGCTGGATGAAGGTCTACAGGCCCCTGGATGGATTGTAAAGGAGTTGAGATATTTGTAGGATATTGCATCAAGCAGCATAGTTTATGACAGTATGGGAAACGATAGTGTCGCTGCTTCACCTTTCCATCTTGAACAAGATGTGCCAATGGAATGCGTTTGAGAGTAGACGTTTAACACCAAAAAGGTACATGTCAAGTATGTGCCTACCTACCTAATTCAAGTACAAGTATCGACCTTGTTGCTGGATAGTCTGTCTTTGCTGACGGACTGTGCCATCTTGTCGGACTTTGTTTGCGGTTCTGATGGGCCTGGCGTTTGATGATGGCGACCTTGGCATCGTTATCGGCGTACAGGGGAGTGATAGTTGTAACAGATAGGTAGCACTCCAGAGCCTGCCAAGCAGAAGAATAAGACCACCCGGACGCGCAGAACGGGACTTGCCGAAATCTACGCCCGCGAGGGAGAGGGCCCTTTCGACTTCAAACAATTCGTGGACGGGATCGTTGTGAAGCTGGCACTGGCTCAGCTGTTGCAGATCATATATATACCGTGGCGGCAAGTTGTCGTGTCTGGTCTTGGTCATCTTGGGAAAGATGTAATACTCAGAAGGGACTTTGATGCGTGAAAGGCATCGATCGCCCCGGGGCCCACGTGGCCAGGTAGTTAGATCAGGTTATCCTGTATCAGACTTGGCCATATTTGCTCATTTTTAAACCATGTTCTTATTTTCTTAGGATCATCTCGTCATAATAATAGCAAATTTCTACAAGAGGATTCAGGAAGAATAGCCTTACTCTGCCCAACAGGTGTGACGAGGTTAGGGTGTTAAACACGCGTTCCCTTCTCAACACAACATGTGAGGCTCGACAAGTGAGATTAGAAGCATGAATAATATCCAGCACAATACCGAGTCTCCCAATAACCTCAACACGTGTCGTCTGGCCATGATGTCATGCTATTCACCTCGAATCACTTCCCTGTTCGCTCGGAGACCGAGGTTATCTCGATTCCCTCTCACCGACACACGCGGCCAACACTCATAGCCCATGCTTGGCAACCATATTCGTGATCGAGCCCCCAATAGCCAAGATCATTCAGCCCCCCCAACCGGCCCCTAGCTTTGACGTGCGAAATGACCTTTGCCTGGTTCCAGACGGCAATAGATCCCCTAGCAACAAGCTCCAAACCACATTTCAGATCTATATCCCAACCTCGTGATTTGTGGAAAAAACGAGACCATCTCCCCATCTCTCTCGCCTCCGCAGTTGTGAGCTTTCTCCTCGCCCGTCTACAGCCGGCGCCGGCCCACTCGCTTCTGGGGTCTAGCCCCATTTCCCCGGACTCGACGAGATCCAATATGCGGAGAAAGGGCGGGGGGTCCTGGCTCAAGCGTCTGGTCATCTCGTGGAGAGCCAGATGCTAAGGTTTTCTGCGGGGGTGGCTCGTCCCATGGAGGAGGCTCCGTCTATTACCGTCGCCAGACAATAGGGCACCAGCCTGACTCGCGATGGGGTCGTCGAGGACAGGGAAAATTTGTATTAAACAAGACGAGTTCTCGTTTTAGAAATGCATCTTGGATCAGAGACAGCTTGCATCGCTCATCCTTTCATCGACAATCATGTTTCTGCAAAAGATTATTCGCAATGACGCCATCAAGACTGACCCTCCTGAGATTTACAACCTCAGGACGGTTGTCGTCAGTCTGATCGTGAGTTGCTGAAGCTATTCGCAGGTGACAACTGCTAACAATCTCCTCAGGCATGCGGTGGTGCGCTTCTTTTCGGTGTAAGGATCTAACCTTGGGATACCAAAATATCGATACTGACCTGCTCTCAAGATGGACATGGGTATCATGGGCGGCGTCCTCGCCATGGAGCCCTTCAAAGAGTAAAGACCACACACCAGCATGATACCTCAGTGCAAGCTAACTGCCGCAAAGACAGTACGGCCTCACCGACAAGCCCGCGGCCGTCCTCGCCAATCTGTCCTCCAACATCGTTTCGACCATCCAGGCGGGAGCCTTTCTCGGCTGCCTCATCTCCATGTGGCTGGCCAACGCGATCGGCCGACGACTGTCTCTCATGACCGCATCCATCCTGGTCTTCATCGGTGTTGCGATGCAGGCTGCTGCTAGTGGCCATCTGGCGGTTATGTATGTTGGAAGGTAAGATCAAGCCCATCTCGAATTCCGGAAAAACAAAAGTTGATGTGCGACAGGTTCATCACTGGTATCGCTGTCGGTATTGCATCGACTGTCAACCCACTTTACGTATCAGAGAACGCTCCACGAGGTATTCGAGGTCTTCTCACAGGCTGCTACCAGCTCTGCATCGTCACTGGTCTGGCCGTAAGTTGTCACCAATAGAGTCACCATGCTCAGGGGCAAACTGACCACCCAACAGCTTGCCTTCTGGATCAACTACGGCTGTGTCCTCCACATCAAGGGGCACGCTCAATACATTATTCCGCTAGCTCTTCAAGCCCTCCCCGCAGTCATCCTCTTCGTGGGAATGGCGTTTGCGAATGAGTCCCCCCGCTTCCTCGCCCAGAGCAACCCGACCCAGGCCCTCACCGTTCTGGCCAAGCTTCGAAACCTGCCCGAGGACCACCCCTACGTGCGAGACGAGATGGAAAACATTTCCCTGCAGCTCGAGGAGGAGCGATCCCTGGCCGCCAACAGTTCCGGCCTCACCCTGGTCAAGGAGGCCTTCACCGTCAAGTCCTACCGCCGCCGAACGTTCCTCTGCATCACTCTGATGATGTGGAGTAACCTTACAGGGACGAATAGCTTAAATTACTACAGTATTCTCTTGTTTAAGAGTGTTGGGCTGTCATCGTCGACCACTGGTCTCTTTGCCACTGGTGTTTATGGCATCGTCAAGATGGTGGCCTGCGCCATCTTCATCTTCTTTGTCACCGACACACTAGGCCGCCGAAAGAGTCTTCTCTGGACAGGAATCGTGCAGGGCCTGGCTCTCTTTTACATTGGGTTCTATGTCCGATTCGATCCCCCCAAGGCGGATGCTGGTCCCAGTTCTGCTGGATATGTCGCGATCGTGGCCATCTACCTTTTCGCCGCCACGTACCAATTCGGGTGGGGCCCCGTCGTCTGGACCTTCTGCTCGGTAAGTTACTCTAAAATAACCATAATCTGCTGCAGAGACTGACTCTTGGGTAGGAAATCCCTGCTGCCCGCATGCGCGCCCTCCAGATGGGCATGGCCACAGCCAGTCAGTGGCTCTTCAACTTTGTCGTCGCAAAGGCCACCCCGAGCATGTTTGCGACCCTCGGAAAGGGTGGATTCGGCACATACTTTGTCTACGGATCCTTCTGCTTCGCCATGGTCGTGTTTGCCTGGTACTTTGTGCCAGAGACCAAGGGTGAGTTGCAACCTGCCAAACATTATCCACTGGAGTGTCCCAACTAACGAAATCACAGGACTCGCTTTGGAGGATATGGACGAGCTGTTTTCGCAGCCCAATGTCAGGGCCCCTTTTACCCCCAGCCGCGTTTCTCGGCTTGAGGCAGAGAGGGTTGCCAAGGGAGACGCCGATTCCAAGTTTGAGCATGTTGACAAGGTCTGACGGATGACGGTTTACAAGCTGGGATGCCAAGTATATGGACTGCAATCTAATGGATCCAATCAATCTAGCTACTGTATCTTGATTAGAGACTTGAAGGGGGATGGGTGTAGGTAGTCAGTCAAGCTTCTCAATTCGAGATTACTCTAAATCCTGGAGTTGCCCGACCCGGTTTGCCTCATCTAAGCCTTAGGAAACGGCGAGCCGCCTTTGTATCAACCTCAGGTAACCTAGTTAATTAAGTCTCATCAACTCGGATGAAGCATCTTGATGATCCATGCCATAATCCTTGTCATGTTCAATCCGGGGAAACGCCCTATGCCTATCTCAGCAAACACACTCTCGAGCCACGTGATGACCTCATTGGACGACCAACGCCATCACTTCACAACAAACCTTCCATCTGCTACACTCATCTTGAACCTCTCAACTGTCCCGCTTACATCAACCACTCACAAGACGTTGCCATTCCGTGGAGCCTGATCTGCATCTTAATAAGCCAAGCCACCTCGTACAAACAACAGCCCCTCCTCACCATGACCAGAGTCGGCGACATCCCCTCGGGCGCATCGCTGAGAATGGACATCTCATCTACCCGCCATCGGATGCCCCTCCGCATCGTCACATTCAACGTCCGCTACGCGACCACACACTTTGAGCCCCACGAGAAGCCCTGGGACGTCCGCTGCCCCAGGCTGACGAACCAGCTCGCCTTCATCACCGCCGGCCACGAGAGCCCCTTCATCTGCCTGCAAGAGTGTCTGTACTCTCAAGTCAAGGATATCCAAGCTCATCTCGGTGATGGCTGGGCGCATATTGGTCGAGGCCGTGGCTCCGGGGAGCATGACGGCGAGTTCTCGCCTATTTTCTACCGCAGCGACAACTGGAGCTGCGAGCGCTTCGAGACGCGTTGGTTGAGCAAGACGCCGTATGAGCCGTCGCGCGGCTGGGACGCTGTACTGAACCGCATCGTCACCATGGGCGAGTTCTCGCACCGCGGGACGGGTACGCGCGTCGTCGTCATGGCCACCCATTTCGACCACATCGGCGTCAAGGCCCGTGAGAACAGCGCAAGGCTCCTCATCGAGTTCGCCCGGGAGTGGGGCACCGGAGCTCCGTCGGCCGTCCTCGTCGGGGGTGACTTTAACAGTTCCCCTAACGACGGCGGCTACAAGATCATGACGGCACCCGATTCGGGCATGTCCGATATCTCGACCCTGGTCCCAAAGAGCTCCCACTACGGGAACCAGGTCACTTACACGAGTTTCGGCAAGTACGACAGCTCTGGGGAAGGCTGGGAGGAGGCGCGCATCGATTTTCTTTTCATCGAGGAGCCGAGGACCGCCCATGTCAAGACCTTTGGTGTCTTAGCCAATTTCTTTGACGACGACATCCGTGTGTCCGATCACAGGCCTGTCGTGTCGGACCTGGATATTGTGGTTTGATGGGGAATAGGGGGATGCTCTCCGGCATCTCTACACATAACTGGATAGCATTGTCTTCAAGTGAGCCCCTGCCCGTCATTGGATAGTAAAGATGGGTGAAAGGAAATCAATCTAGGTACTACGCAGGGCGCATGATGAGATGCCAGCTAGCGTGAGCTGAGGCCTGGCTCGCATGGCTGGGTCTGTCCGAGACGCAATCTCAGGAGCATGTCTCTATGCATTGATATTGGAATACAGGCGGGACAAGTCGGCATCAATCGGGGGGTGCCGGTCTCAGGGACGTCAAGCATCACGGATACTCTTTGGATACAGCTGTACTAAGCTTGCCACTACGTACAAGTGCAACTAGAACGTCAATGAGACAAACCGCTTCATGCAGTGCTTGTAAACGAACTATCGATCACAGGAAGGCACAGCATGAATCTCACAGCACTGACGATTGGGCCGTTGGTGTCGGCAGATGCTCTCTGCGCATCTGTCAGGAGACGCACGAGAGAAGGGTCGCAAGCCTACGATGCTGATCGTCCCCAGCCGAGAACAAGGCCACCTGAACAGTGACAGGCATCTTACTAAACCTGCTGGTCCTTGGCCCCCAAAGCAATGTCTGCGCGAGACGTATTTGCCTCCAGATTTCCATCCGTTTCCACGCAATCTTATCTCGCATAAAGTGGCCTGCCCTTGGTGGCGGATGGAAACTTTCGGGAGTTGAGGCTCATCGGGAGGAGAGCAGAGGAGGTGGAGGGGCGACTTGAAAGAGCGGTGAGCAGAGATGGTGGACGAGAAGAGGGGTTGGACTCGTCCCGACACCTTGTGCACTCGCCATCAGCTTTCACGGTTGAATTCGGAGACACGATGGCTGTGATTCTTCTCTGAGAGGCTGCCGGGTTGAGCATGGACCGAGAGGCGCTGGGTTTCGAGGAGAAACTGGGTGGGTAACAGCCGTCGATTCGAGGTGGCAGCATCTCCAGGTGGTGCTATGCAACTTGGGATTGCGTGCAGCATGTAACAAACAAAGATGGGCCATTCCCTTCAAATGGTCACTCGCCGCGAAGAGTCAAGAGGAAGCTGAAAACCAACGGCCCCCGGAAACAGAAGCCTGGAGCCGGCCCAGTCCGTCTGTCCATGCCCATGATGGTTGCAGGGCAGGTATGCTTGTCATCCCGCGACTAGTAGCCCTGGGTACAGTAGCTCCGGTCTAGCCTGGTCCATCGTCCCGAGGGGAGGCTTCTCCATGGACGCGTCAACTTGTGGAGGGATATGCATTCGCTCGCTTACTGTGGGATCAAATATTCTCATCTTTGCTGTTCACGTCGTCCAAGTAGACCGTGAAGCTGGTTCAAGAGCCGCATCCAAACTACAGTTTCGGCGATTGCCAGAAACAATGAGAACCGTCCTGTCGTGACTCGTCGAGATGCGTGTGGCACTCATGTTGCCCGACAAGCTGCAGATGCGTCAATGCCTTGGATGCACGCCGAGCCTATCCCCCACAATCTGAGCACCAAACCAAGCCATTCAAGAGACGGCGGCAGGGATATTCCCGTCAGGCTCACTCAGACACCCCCTCGGGTCTGTTGACGGCTTCCACCTGTCCACTCGATCCTGTGCCTGCTGGAAATGGAGGCAGAGGGGGAACACAGCAGGAGACAGCAATAGCTTTCGAGATCTTGGGAAGCACAGCGCGTGACAACGGGCCGTCCGGACGCAGAGTAAAGGCTAATCAAGAACCCTGAGTTGACCGAAAAGTCGTCTCGAGAACGCCGCTGGCCAAAGACGAAGCTCGAGGCAGTGGAAAGGGCAGCGGGTGTGGATGTGGATGTGCAAGATAAAGGTGGCCAAGGACAGCCCTTGAAGATGGCCACCTGGGGAGGGTGTAGGGCAAAGAGGAGTGAACGGGCCACAATTCAGAGCGACGAGTTCCATTGGACAGATATAGATCGAGTCAGAATCTGCAGCGTGTTTGATGGCAACGCGGCAGGCCACTTGGCCGATGCTTCGTGCTGGCCCTTGACCGATGCTCCCGCCGGAATGCCACAAACCATTGCCTCGGCAGGTAACAAGCTGCCCAGCGAGTCTCGGTTGCTTGATAATCTCAAGTAGACACATAGTCATTGTTTCAGGAGTGTTATGCTGAGGCCGCGTGATCAGTAGGTCGAGAATGAAAGTGATAGCTCGACTGTGCCAGCTCAGCTTAAGTGACAGAGCCCTCAGGTTCTGCTAAGAGCTGACCTCCGATGCTTGGGCGGAGAAGACGGAGGTCAGCCTCCGGACGAGTAGCGGCCAGTAGAGAGGATCGGACCGGAGGAGGGTGGAGATGACTCACCTCCGGCACGGAGCTAAAACCGTCCATCCCAGCCGGACTGGTTGTGAAGCTGGGCACGAGTCCATGCCGTGTCGATGGCTGCAACCTGAAAGAGGGGTCTCCATTGTTCGGGACCCTCCCCGAATCGCCTGTCCTCGGCGGAGCAGGAGCATGCGGCCGCCCGAGAGGTATTGCGGAAAACGGGGGTCAAAGGCCGGGCTGGGCAGAGGGGTAAGGACCGAGCCCGAACCGCAACCAGGCCTAGACCTATGAGGTTTGAAGCTGGGTTACGCGCCTAGCCGGTAGGGGCGTTGGGCTTTGGGCATCAGGAGTGTGCATGGGGAGCTCGCGGCGAAGAGACTCGTGGGATGAGCTGGGTCGGTTTGAAGCTGGTCTCTTGCAATCTTGAGACGATGGCGAGGGTATGAGGCGTGAAAACACGAGGGGCTGTTTTCAGTCCCCTGAGAGGACGAAACAGGAATGAGATAGGGGTGAAGTGCAGCCGCGACATCTTTCGTTGCGCTATGAGTCAATGCTCTTTCTTGCATAGTCTCGACCGTGGCCGTCAAGTTGTGGGTTCAACCCCAGACTCACAACCCGATGACATGCCACTGCCAGGTTCATCGTGTCACGGGCTTTCTGTATTCCACGTGCACCCCGCGTTTCAGCTTCTGTGCTTTCCGGTCGACGCCGATGAGGTTCCTTGTTGATACCTGAGCCCAGGGACTGAGCCAAGTTTAGCAGAGGGCAGCCCAGTTAGGCACAAAGTTGAAGCCCGGAAGCGGCCTAAACACGGCACTCAGTGGAGGTGTAGATCAATGGAGACGCCAGAACCCGGCACAGGAGGGGGCGACAACGGACAAATCCTTGGACCCTCCAATCGCCTGCGGGCACGCGCCCCTCTCGATCGCTCAAGCTTTTGTATCGGCGCCTTAACGACCATGTATGTACCCAACGATCCATGGGTATCAACGTCCTCCAGGCTCTGCCATCGGCTGGCGAGGTCGGTCATGGTCATCCCGCTCCATGGGGCCTTGTGCTACCACATCAAGCTTTCGTGCCACGCGATGGCAAGCTTAGAATAGCAGAGAGGCTTGCCTGGCTGCTGTGCACGGCGTCCGCATCCCTGCCACGAGGGCCTGTCGCGGTGTTCTGGCCTTTATGCAGAGGAGGAGTTCGTCCATTTTGAGGCCGGCCTTGGGAGGAGGTGCTGGGCAAGCTCATCTTCGAGCACACAATCCGAGCGTGCCTGAATAATCCTGAGTCTTGCCTGAAAAAACTTGCGCAGCATCGATTCGAGATAGCCGGCATCGTCAATCCATCTGCCACTCTCGTCCGAGCCGCGGGGGCGGCCCGGCTAAGGGCTCCTTGTCTTAAAGAACCCTGTCTGAAGCTTCTTCCCCAAATGTGCATCTCTTCAGAACTGGCCGTTCGCAGTTCCTTGTGTGCCGTGTTTTTGCAAGCCCGTGCCGTGGCTGCGAGAGTGAGGCACACCGTCAGCCTTCCAAGAGGGAGACAAGGAGAGCAGGGCGTACAGCAGCCTCACCTGGGCGTGTGTGGTGGAGGCTTCTGGCAGGCAGGACGAGTGACCTGGCCTGGCGTGACTGCAAGGACAGAGCAGAACTTGCTGGACCAGCGCAGAAAAATCCGTGAGAGGGGAAAGGCGAGGGAAAATTCGAGAGAATCGTTGGATGAGGCGGCCGGAAGCCAGCCCCACAGTTGGGCCTGCGTGCTTGCAACTGGCGCCAGGCCTTGTGAGGACTTCCCTGTCAGACAACACCCTGACCCGCTTGGAAGGCTCTCAACAAAGCTCGAGGCATGCCCGGAAGGCCTATCAAACGTGCCCAGCTGCGGGCCTTCGGGACACTATCTGGGGTTGCGTCGACAGATCAGATCCATTCTCGGCGGCGCGGTTTCGTGGGTAGCCTGACAGCGACTCTGGGATCTGGGACCCGGGCCTCTAGCCGCTAAGCCATCCATCGTCAGCAAGCCAGCTTAACCGCCTCACTTCCTCGGTGCCGCTGGATGATTGCTCGCTCGCCCTCTCGCCCATTCTGACTGTTTCACCTGTCGCCGGGCAACTCCATGGCCATGAATGCATCCCGTGGGTCGTCCAGACGCCAATTGCCCCAGGGGGGGCTTCGGTTATGTGCTGGGATTCGGGATGGGGGCGGGTTGACTCCTGCTGGTGTTGAGCGTGGCCTCTATCTGGAGAGTTCTGCGGATAGGTCGAAACGGGATGAATGGAGGCTTCCGTCCAGGAACGCCAGCGAGTGAAACGGCGTGAGCGACCGATGGCTGGTCTGGCCATTGACTCAACCAGGCACACCCCAGCTTGAATCCGACGATGTCATGAGTCTGGGCGGCAGCTCCATCGTCCAGCTCACTCCTTGTTGGTGCTTTTGGCGGGATGGGATCCATAATCCATTCATTCATTCCCTTCAGAGACAGCCAGCGCAGAGATTCAGACGGAGCTGCAGACCCTTGTCTAAACACCCCTCTGCGCTGCCGCTATGCACCCCACCTCTTTATTTCTGGCATGATTCTTGTCATCACAGAGTCTTTGTGGGAGCAGAGAATTCGGGAGGCCGAGGAGGGATTAGGACCAAGAATGATTGACAGGAGAAGCGATTCCTGTAGTGCTGGGTTGAGTGAAGAAGAAGGGGGATAAGAACGCGAGTACGACTGTTTACCGAGGCGGGCCGTAGCGAGAGACAATCGTTTGTTTCTCGAGATCCCCTGTCCGTGAGTTGTTGTTGACGACTGCTGGCGAATACAACAGCGGCTGGTGAGGACCAATGCTCGTGGCTGGTGTCTTGGATGGACGATAAGGAGACAGACAGGCGGCGTACGGCGTAGGTAGTTGCTATAGGTGCTGGCAGCCGTCGTTCGTTGCTGGATGGATGAACCGCGAACTGGAGGGAGTTCCCCCACTGGCTCTGACCTCGCTCGCTGGCTCCGGCCGGTGATGAATCAAGGCAGCCTGGAACGGAGCATCACGGTTGCCATGAGCGAGTAGGAGAAAAGATCTCTGCGTCTTTGTGCGTCTCTCTGCGTGTGTCTCTGTTTTTGTGTCAGTGTATCCGTCATCGCCCTCGCTCGTCGACTTGACGTGGTTGCGGCAGGTGCGTGCAGGCCGTGCAGTGCTGCGCTGGCTCCAGCGTTGAGGTCGCTTGACTGATCGTCCCGGGGGTTAGGTGCACCCCTCCCCTTCTCTCGCTGGCTCCTTCCTCTCCCCCTTGCTTCCTGTGTTGCAGCGTTGCGGTCGCACTTGCCCACATTCGCCCTCACACGCCCACAGTCTGAGCCCACACGCCTGCCGCTTCCTCCATCTCACTTGCCGCACTTGCTGTGTCTGTGTTGACAAAACGCGTGCGCGCTCACACATTTTCCCCTCGCTCTTTCCCAGGGCCTGTACCTAACCTTGCGTGGCCATCTTGAGGAGTAGACGACTGAGGCGTGGCCCGAGAATCTTCTAGGTATGTTAGTCAGAGCTGCTGAGCTGGACTTTGTGCTGGCCGACAGCAGAGGCCTCAGGGACGTTAGCGGGCACGACCGCTGGGCTCCATCGGTATTCCGCCCGCTGCACCACAGCAGTGGATAGGCAAGTTGTGGATAAGCCTTAGCGTGGTCGATGGATGGGTGGGCAGGATTGCTCACGCCCCACCCCCACCCCCCTCTGCCCTGAAATTACCACCACTTTTATTAAAAACAGACCATCCCATCCCATGCCCATCGTCTCTTCCCCCTCCTCCCCTCCTTCTTCTTCCCTTCCCCATGACGGTTCGATACCTTGTCTTTTAAACATACTTCTTATTCCTCGTCTCAATCGTCCTGCTCTCGCTTCAAGTCGAACATCGCTTATTATCTTGACATCTTCAGCTTCAGTCATCGGCATCGTCACTAGTGTCTCCATCATCGCGCCCTAGTCTATGCCACAATCGTCACCGCCTTCTTCTCAACCCTCTCACCAGCAGCAATATTTTACCCGCAACTCTTCCACCAGCCTACGCTGCCCTCATCTGCGAACCTGGCAACTCTCCTATGTCTGCCGCCCGACTCGACAAAAGGGGACGTTAAAGCACCGCGTCCGCGATTGCAAACATCGTCACCGCCGTCGACACACTCATCGCCCGCATCTGCGATTGCATAGACTCGCCGTCCCGTCCCGCCCTAGTGCGGCCCTTCCTGGAGACCGACGACCCCCCTCTTTGATCAAACGCTTCCACAGGGCGACCAAACTCTGATCGCGCCACCCCGTGTTCCAACTCCACAATGTCTTCAAAGCATCACGTATGTTACGTCGAGGACGCAGATGAGGATTCTGGCAGCTCTCACGTCGAAGGCATCGAGTCCACCCGCCGCTATGCCGTCTCGGAGGCACCCGTCAGCTCTTCCTACAAGGAGCGTCCCAACACCGGCAAATCCCGCGGCGACAAATCCCGTGGTGAGAAACGGTACTCCAACAGGAGATCAGACTCGTCACCCTCGGATGGCTTGACCGACTCGGATGATTACCCTCGAAGAGAGGAACGCCCCCAACGGAACCCCGACCGTGAGGATCGTGACAAGGAACGACGTCGCAAGGAGCGGAAACAGAAGGAAGCAGCTACTCAACAGCAACGAAAGGTCCGCGCCGAAGCCAAAGCAGCCAAGGAGCGTGAGCCCAAGCCTGCCAGGAAGCAACGCCCTACATCGCTTACTCAGTCCCGGACTGAGCCTGTGGTTCAGCAGTACCGCAGAGGCCATGTCGAAGATCCTTCGTGTTACGGCATCCAGCAGCCTGCCGTCTCTGGCCGCCCCGCGCCCAGACCCGGCCCAACAGCTACTATCCTGGCCAGTCCGGCACGCCTCCCATTGCCCACGCCAGCTGGCACCACGCTCAGCACTCTCAGCCGTCCTTCCCCACGGGCTCTTTTCCGCCTCCGCCTGTCTATCCTGGAGGACAGTCTCCTTCCGTAGTCGGCGTGCCACCCTCTCCCGGTTCCCAACATGGCGGTGCTGGGTTCTTCGACATGCCTACGCAAGCAGCAAGTGCACACCTCAGGGGCCGCTTTGAGCGACCTGCCTCTTCCATTGGTTTCCGACAGCAGCCCCCACCGTCTGCCTTTGGATATCCACAGGACGAGCCCGAGGATGAGCCTGACGCTCGTCTCACGAGGCATGTCTCTCGATCCAAGAAGCATCGGCAACAGCAAAACGACGAGGACCGCAGGGCCATGCCGCCTCCCGCTGCCATCCCGCGACCCAAGTCCGCTTTACCGCCAACTACTCCGTTCCGGCCACCTCCCCAGCAAGTGCTGTCTCGGCCGAAGCCGCGAACCCTCGCGGCCTCCACCGACCACTCGTAGCCGTGTCGGGTTTGTTGATCCGCGAGGCTTCGATGACGATGACCTTGCAAGCAATGCCGACTTGTTCCAAGACATGTCTCCTGAGCCCAACTACAACCATCGCGCCTTGACCCGCACTCGACGCCCCTCTGTTGCCTATGAGCAGCCTGGGGTCGACATTGTGCCTGCCCGGCCTCGCAGAGAGTCCTTCTACGGGCCCGGCCCTGACCGTGCCTTAGGCGGTGGCGGCGTGAGCCTCGAGGAAGACAAGTACATGGACGCCTTGCGGTACCAGGACGATATCAACGGTGGTCCAATGATGCCTCTGACTGCTGAGACTCTGCGCAAGGCCAGCAACCCCCGCCTCACAGGTCCCAGCAGCCGGTCAACCCGGAGCAGGAGCAGCGGTAGCCGCGACGAGAGCGAGTACAGGCGAAGCAACACGACTGGTCTCACTCGATCTTCATCCAGCGACACCGACAACCTCACCATCAAAGTCTCAGGCTCAGCCGTCGTACGAGTGCCGGGTGCCGAGATCCAGTGCGCCGACGGAGGCGAGATCACCTTCACCAGCCGATCTGGCACCTCTCGCGTTGGTAGTGACCGGGCCAGCACCATCTACCAGATTGAGGACGTCAGGAGCCGACCGGAACAGAAGGCTCTCCCTTACAGGGCTCGCGCTCCCAGTCAGTCGGACTCGCACCGCAACTACACCCCAAGCCACGCCCCATACGACCCGACATTTGCCCACGACGACTACATTTACTGATGATTTTTTGCATACGAGAGATGATATGGTTGATGATCAGCGTGCGATGTTTTGGATTTTGTTTTTGATCTATTTCTCTTTTTTCTTATTTCTATTTTCCTTGTGCCGGGACTGCGGCAGCACTCATCAGCGTCCACCTTTAGTCTTGGCCATGCCTCTCTGAGACGGCCTTTGGTGGACTCGATGTGCTGTTCAGCTCCTCGGTTTCTCATTCGAGCATGGAATATTTCATTGAGCCTGTATCCCTATGGTTTTGTTTGTGGGCTGAGGCCCACTCATTCGCCTGATGGCAGGAAAAGTTGATACCCAAAAGCGGTGATGGTGGAAGGACATGGAACGCTTAGCCTGTCTCTCGGCCTCGTCCTCCTCCGCCTCAGTTCGCATATACCAACAGCGCTTATCTGAAGGCCGTCCTGTCTTGGAAGTCACGTCCACCCACGGGGGTGTTCAAGTTTGGTTCATGTATTGAAGGATACGAGCATGTCTTATCTATGGGGAGGGAAATTGTCACTTGGCGGCGGGAGCTTGACCGACACGTTTATTCGGTGGATGGTTTAGGGCTACCTAGTTCATTATGACGGTCCCCTGTCCCCTGGATTGGGCTGGGGCGAGTTTGGAACTTTGCAGGCTCGCTGGGCTATTTCTTTGGTTTATTGCAACCGGACTTGCATGGATCCCTGGGGGAGGCTATGTGAGCCATGGTACCGGGTGCGGCTAGTGTATCGCATTGTTGAGCATGGCGCAAGAGGAGGAAGTTGACGGGGCTGGACCACTTATTCCATCCGCGTCACCAGAACGATAGATTGTACGGGCAGAGGAGGTTCGCGCCTTCATCTGCTGCCCTGCAGAGAATAATCATTTGTTACGACTGGCATGACCGTTGCTTTCGCTTCTCGTTCGCTTCTCGATTCTGTTGTTCGAAACATGTGGAGTTTGGCTTGGAGGGATGAAGAAGCACTCTGCTCGAGTCTGTCCACTTCCCAAGTCTGGTTCTGGGGTTGGATGATACAAAGGGCCTGGGAAGTGACCATGGACGCGATGGAGGAGGCAACTGGAAAGGAATGTGATTTGCTCAAGCGTGGTGGCTGTCATGGATTCGCGGGGTAGGAATGTTTGAAGTTAGCATGAAAGTTATAATGATGTTTCGCAACTGGCTGTCTCAGATACACAAGTCTTACGCACCTGACACACTGACGATCTGATGATTGCTGTTAATTAATGCACAATTGGCACAATGCATGAGGGTAATTAGCTTGTAGCATCAACTCGCTGGGTAGCCCGTTTTCCAGGGTCCGCAAGGACGTTGCCGATACATCATTCCCAACCCCACGGTACAGGCCACACGATCGCGATATTGACAACTCTCCTGGGGCATTGCATCAGGGGCCAGGCGGGACGGGGCAAGTCTCATGCTTCTGAAGCAGGAACGGGGCCATCGCTAGTCCATGGGGCAGCATTGTGCTCATTGATAGGCGTCTAGCCGAGCAACATGAGGCTTGTCTCGTGAGTGACACATGTTTTGGTGCCCGTCTTTGATGCGCAGGTTGGGGGGTTTGGGTCTTCCGGTCTCCGGGATGAGAGCTTCGGAGGGGGTGGAAGTAGACGGAGGAGGGGTAGAGCCAGTAACATCTATCTTTGGCAGGTGGTGTGGGCCCATTCCGGGCTGAAGCGGGTCGCAGAAGTCGTGGACGGCATTGATTGGACTGGATTGCTCGGGGAGGAGCGCGGTTCGTGGTTGCCAGGTCAGTGGCTGGATTATTTACTCCGACGTCATCTTCTGGAGCTCAAAGTGGCTGCTCTAGAGACACTTAGACAGCCACAGAGCAGATGCAGGAGAGGAATCCAGGGCTTGAACTCTTCTCATAGGTCATCTGACTTTTTTGCTTTGATGAAAAAGCTTGATTGGCCAAGTTCTTAAGGATTTGCAGCGTGTTGAGTCGAGTTGAACGTCGACACACCAGCCACCTCTTTCGGCACACCCCAGCCACGGGCTTTTCGGGCCTCGTTTCTGGGTTAACCAAGCACAAGCTTTCGCACCTCGACACTTGCGCGTCTCTTTTCCTAACTCACCTCGTTTCTTCTCAGAACCATACTTTCATCCACCTTTCATCACGACACGACGCTTGACGACACTAACGACTCGACAGCTGCATTCAGCTCAGTTATCGCAGCTACGCCTGGTCATATTCCATTTGAGCTCGGCTGGGGCTCCAGCGACCTAAGCCCAGTCTAAACACACATTTCGTCTCCGACTGAGACTTTTTTCATTCCAACAACAGCAACCATCATGGCGCCTGCACCCATCCGCCTTCGTGCGGCCGAGGCCCTGTCCACGGTCTCGGGCCACCTGCTCGAGGCTACCAAGGTGCTGCTTACCCGCGATGACAAGGACGACGACAAGAAGGACGATGACAGACACAAGCCCACCATCGACCCAGATTCGGGCTCCTTCGACCCGCACGACATCAGCAACGCCGGCTTCTTCTTCCTCTTTGCGCTGATCGGTGTCATCTTCGTGGCAGGTGGCATCTGGTTCTTCTTCTGGGCCAAGAACGGTGGCTTCCAGTTCAAGGAGACGGACTGGGACGACTACAAGTCCACGGTCCTCCGCCGGACCGGCCCCAACGGCACAATCCTCTCGAACGCGACACGACCTACGAACCTGGGCGGCGGCAGCGTGTACAAGGACGTTGTGGACGACGACGGCCAGACGGTCATCACCGAGGCCACGGGACTGAGCGGCATCACGGCGGGAGCGAGCGACATTGCCTCTCGCGAAAAGAGACGCCGCAAGCAGGAGAAGCGGGACCGCGAGCGTGAGAAGAAGGGCAAGAAGCCCAAGCACCGCTTCGTGGGCGAGGACGGCGTCGAGGATGTGGACGCTGAGCGATCGGCCAAGAAGGAGCTCCGCAGCTACCGACACGAGAAGGCTGCCCGCGTGGGCGGCCTGAACAAGGAGAGCGAGGGCTCGCAGTGGGATGGATCTACAAACCCCACCGAGTCCAACGTCTCTACAACCCTTCTCTCTGACCGCCAGACGACGCCTACGACTACACCTACAAAGCCCAGCGCCGGTATCCGCAAGGTCTACTCTGTTGCCGACCGCCGCGCGGATCGTGAGCAGGAGCGCATGCGAGCCGAAGCCCGCCGTCTGCGCGAGGCCGGCCGAGTCGCGCGCCGCGACTTTAGCTACCAGCGTGCCGAGAGCTACTCGCGCGCCGAGACCCAGGCCAGCGAGAGTCTGTTGGATGGATCGCAGGTGACCCGGACGACTGGTGACTCGGGCAGCGACCTGGGCACCAAGAGCTACCACCACCCCATGCCTGAGCTCCGCGAGCTGGAGAGGGAGAGGGCCAGGGAGGAGAGGCGGGCTCGACGGGCGGAGCGTGGGTACCGACGAAGCAGACAGGAGGAGGTTGACTGAGTGAAGGGACAGGACGTTAATTTGGGTTTTTGCTACTACACACGATGAGGACTACTATCATGTCATGTAAGGAATGGGTCACGGCTTGCTTTATGGGATACGGAGGTTATTCATGTGTTTCTTGAGATTGTTAGAGCATGATGCAGTAAATGAATAAAGGCGTCAAGGATTAACTGGCTTTCACTGTTGTGATCTTGGTATATGTGATATTGACAACTCGTCCGGGCCCTCGGCCACCTGTAGTTGTTTGTTGATCACCGACCCCTTGGATCCAATAAACCCCTTCAATATCGCTCCAATAAATCCATCCGTGTTACGGGTTCTCTGCGACCAACATGCAGCCCACTCACTCACTCCCTTGCCGCGTCTGTTGCCCTGGCAAAAGCTCTTTTCTCACTCACACTGTTTTCGTTTTCTTTATGACTGTCACTCTAATTGCGATGCGCAACAAACAACCAACACTTGGATGCAAGTGAGAACCGAAAATAGCATTTTCTGGAGATGCGGCGCTAGCTTGAAACCTGGGGCGCCTCAGCTGGAGCGTGTAGCCGCCGGGCCGAGAGGGACCAGGCAGATTTGTTTGAGGGGGGGGGGGGGGGGGGATCGAGTCGAGAAGGGGGAGACAATGTCAAGGGAACCGTGATGGTGTTGGGCCTTGGAGTTTACAGTCTTGATTGTGGTTAACTAATTGCCCTGAATGACGACGTCACGGCCCATGAAAAGTCACGCTGGCCTCGTCTACTTTTGGATCGTCCTGCTCAGCCTCGGGCGATCCTGGGCGCAAGGGGGGGAATAAGTACCTAGATCCCCACAGGTAGAGTTAAGATTTATGCGTGCATCATGCACTGTGATGCTAACGTGACACAAGTACCGCACTCCCGCCGGTTCCGTAAAAAAACAGCCCCTCCCTCTTCACTGGGACCGTCCGCGCGCGCGCACCCACTGGAATCGTCACCACCGGCGTCAGCATCAGCAAGGAGCCCGGATGAAGGAAGTTTGGGTTTGCTGACAGGCACGGCTTCTCTATTATCTTTCAGGTCCTTTTCCGGGTCATCAATCAGATCCTTCTATACGTTTCTTTTCATTCTTCTCCAGCCTAGCCAGTCAGTCCTCGACAAGCCCCTGCCCTGCCCTGCCTGCCCTTCCTCTTCCAAGGACCATCTCTTGGGTGTGGCGACATCGCGTGGGCCAAGGCCCGAGCCTCCTCCTCCTCCTTCTCTTCTGCTTCTCTCCTCCACATCCAGATCCCACCAACCAACCAACCACCCTCTCTCTCCCCCATCGCCTCTCGTCACTTTCTCCTCCTTCTTTCTCACCTTATCGCGCTCCGTTTCCGCCTCAAACAATATTTTACTCTCCTTCCTGGCGCTCCTTCCCCCCCCATCTCTTTGAGTTTCCCTCTCGTTTGCGAACTAGCGTCCTGCTCCCTCGCCTGCGCGATTGATTGATTGTTGGATGCACTATTCGCGGCGGTGACGCCGTCCGCCAAGAGTCGTCGCTTGATTGTTCATCACTCCCACTCCCGTATCCGAACCGACCGACCGACTGTCCCGACGAATACGAAACGACTCGAAGCAAACGCAATTCTCCAACCTCAACAAAAGAGACAAGACCCCGAAACACATCATGGGGCTCTCTTCGTCCCCATCGTCAGCCTTTACAGGCGTCGTCATCGGCCTCGTGTCATCCTTTGGCTCCATCGTCCTTATCGCCCTCGTCATCTTCATCTTTTGGGTTTCAGGCTGCGCAAGCACGGGTCGTATCATCCTCGATCGCCTCGGTCGACCCGGCGAGTATGATGATGAGCAAGCATTCGCGCGTGACGAGGCAGAGGCCCTCGAGGTCATGGATGACATGGCCCGCCAGGAATATCTACGAGCAAAGGGTAGAAGCCTTCCCCCATCCCCCTCACACTCTACGCTTACTGACGCGTCTTGGCCGCACCAGCCTGGGTCACTGCCAACACCCCAGAGTCTGCGCAGACTGACATCTCGTTATCGCAATATCTCGCCATCCAGGAAAAGGGCGTCTCCGCCTGGGAGTTTGAGCCCGAGCTCGAGATCGCCAACTGCTTTGTCGAGGCCCGCACCGAGATTGAGTTTTTTGATTCCGAATGCACCGTCATGAGCAATCTCCCCGTCCCCAAGCAAAACGACGTCTACTACTGGGAGGCCAAGATATACGAGAAGCCCGAGAGCACCCTCCTCAGCATCGGCATGGCCACCAAGCCCTATCCCCTCTTCCGGTTACCCGGTGAGTCCCTCCCGTCACACCTCTTGTCCCTCCTCCTGCCGCCGTCACCTGCTTACTCTCGTTTCCCAGGATACCACAAGTACTCGGTTGGTTACCAGTCTACCGGAACCCGTCGCTACAACCAACCCTTTGGCGCGACTCCCTACGGTCCCCAGCTCGTGCAGGGCGACGTCGTCGGCGTGGGCTACCGTCCTCGGACCGGTGCCATCTTCTTTACCCGCAACGGCAAGAAGCTCGAGGAGGTGGTCCACGGTCTCAAGTCGCAGAACTTCTTCCCCGCCATCGGCGCCAACGGTCCTGCCATGATCCACGTCAACTTTGGTCAAGCCGGTTTCGTCTTTATCGAGGCCAATGTCAAGAAATGGGGACTGGCCCCCGCTACCGGCAGCCTCGCGCCGCCGCCTCCATACGGCTCTGAGCAGGGTAGCATTCTGTTGGAAACGGGCACAGGCGACGGCGCTACGTATCCTCAAGGTCGACCACACAGCCAGTCAGTGACAGCATGCTCCTACAACACACGCCCTCCGACCAGCAACCTGAACCCCCAGCACGGAAGAACACGAAGCGGCACCTTCCGCGTCCTGCCACCGACAAGCCCCGGCCCAGGCAGGAGTTCAACCGATATATCGCTGGCGCACTTCGTGCCGAATGAAGAGAGCGGCGAAGCTAGCAACATCGTCGAGCACGAGACTCACACCCACAACCCCCTCCACCTACACCTCGAAGACGCAACAAACCCCCACCCGAGTACCAGAGCCCCGACCACTCCGGCAGTGAAGATGGTCGCCGATACAGCACAGACAGCGAGGAGAACACGCCCTTGATCCGAGTGATGAACCGAAGCAGAGATAACTCGACCTCCACTGTGGTTCCCCCGCGACAAACCTCTTATGACCGGAATCCGCCGGTTCCGAGCTATAGCGATGCCGTACGACAAGGCGCTGGCCGTGACAGAAGCGATAGTGCGCGGTTACCCCAGCGAGATCGGCTGGGATCCAACAGGCCCCGCAGCAGCACGTCTGCCTAAGGTGTAATGCCGGAGAACCCGATGCGACTGGATATCGCTGGCTACGACGCCAGCCTTCGCAACGTTGAAGACGAACGACGATGCCCTGGAAGAGGTCGGCATCAACGAACATGACACCGGAGTTGACAGGAACAAACCAACATACACGATCCATTTCAATCGTTTCTTCCCTTTTTTGCAGAGGCGCCTAGGAGTTGTTAGCATTGGTGGACGAACATACGGCATGCTCGGGGTTGCATCTGCCCCCTTCAGCCGTTCAACCACCTTTTCCCTTTTTTGTATTTTGTTAGACGGAGGAAAACTGGTCCCGTCTTGGGAAGCTCGGCTGGATACGAACAAACACTTATTGGGCCTGGACGGGAATAGTGATACCAACAACCACAACCTGACGGACGGACTTGCGCTCATTTTCTTATCATAGTTTCTTCTTTTTTTTTTGCGTTGCCCCTTACTCTCGGCTTCTACAGCAGGGCCGATCAAGGGAGAGCTAGGGATACGGATGAGGAGTTGATATGCCGATGGCTCCGCTGGTGTTGGTTCCGACACCTTGGATGTGCACCAACAGAAAGAGATGGGAGTTGATGGGGGTGTGAAATAGTCACGGCTTGAATACAAACTCACCTATCCTACCGCACATTTATGCTTGTAGTATTGTGATCAAGGCGTGGCGACTGATGCTTTATGCTCAGAGCTCAACAGAGATGACTTGGCCCAACTCCAATTGACCCGTGAGAGTTGGCTGCGATGTCATCACCACTCCAGGCGCTTCATCTGAGAATGACTGTATCCAAGGTTCACGCACACCTTCATCCAAGTCTTGGCCTAAGCCATGATACCTGCCTGCCAATTATTTCTCATCATCGTCGCTCAGCGATACACTTGGACGCCGAGAGACAGCGCCCTCGTTATTGTGCGTACCGCAAACCGGCTGCTGTCTAAGCCACACATGCTCTTGATGATGACCTCGGCGTGCCATGGCGGAGATTTGTCTCGCAGCGACGATACCGTCGATATTGCGGACCCACGGCTCTGGCATCATGAGTAGGCGTGCTGGGCGTCGTTGAGGTTGGCAGTCTTGAAGACACAACCAACAGTCCCAAACCGGTGAAGAACATGATGATCACGACAGCAGGGCAGGCTCGACACATTCACATCAGTCAGTTTAGTCACCAATAGTCAGGCAATTCAGCCAGTCACAGTCATAGTCAGAAACAAGTTGTGCGCGCAATCAGTCGATCGTCAATTAATCCGGGCAGATCGTGCTCGAACCGCCATCATCAGACTTCAAGTCCTCCCTAGCAGTTCAGGATTCCAGGCGCTGGAAAAAAAAAACACAACAGCAGCAACAGTCTATCCCATATTCCTTCCTTGCGCGGTATCCCCTCGCGTATCTCTCATCTTGATCCACCTCGTTCCAAAGCGTACATGTAATCCCATGGCCTCTCTCGTAGAGCCAGTCAAGTCAAGCATCCTAAATCAGATAAAATCATTGCAAAAAACATCAAAAAAACAAAAACATGCTTCTGTCCCGTAGTATCCCTTCGCTGCCGTCAACTCTGCGAAGAGTCAGGCACGGCAAAACAACCAAATAAAAGCAATATCAATAGACAAAAAACATTATCAGATGCGCCAAACAAATGTTTTCCCAAGTCAAATCAAGTCAAATCAAATCAAACAAAAACTCCCTTCAACACCAAGCTTTTTGAGCGCGTGTAAAAACACAAACAGTCGCTATGCATTTTGGATACGGCGCTTCCGTCACCGATGGCGGAGTCCGTAAGGAGTGAATTCTATAACCGATGAAGTCGTCATTAAGTCGTCAGGAAGGAGTGTCTATCGGGTATCATGGGTGGTGGTGTGGTGTCAAGGAGTGTCGTTCCTTTGCTGGTTGGGTATCGTAAGGACCGTGAAAATAGTGTACAACACATAACAGTGCAAGTCTCTCGTTCGTGGTAGGGAGCGTAATCTTGTGTCTCAAGGAGCGTCGTGCGGATCAAGCAGCCAGGCGGCGAGGCCCAGCCCAGGTCCGGTTGGTTGTGGTTGTGGTAGCGAGCGTAGAAGGAGTGTGGCATACATGGCGTCTGCGTCGATTTCGAAAAGCAGCGAGCGGGAAAAACATCAAGCTCAAAAACAAATCGACGGCAAATTGGCTGAAGCGATCGGAAGGCGAATGAAAGGGTGAGTCGACGCGAGAGACGTCAAGTCGCTCGGCGTCGGCTCTTGTCTTCGTAACTGTGCATCAGGGGCGCCTGCACAAGGGGTGACGGCGGGTGCGGAGCCGAAGACATCGAGGAGGTGTGGCGGTGTCGTGGGAGCGGCGTGCTCGAGGTGACTGGAGACTCGGGGAGCGGAAGCATGCCGAACTGCTCCGAGCTGAGGTACGGAGACGGAGCGCTCGTCAGCGAGGCCATGTAGGGCGATGGGTCCTCTGGAGGCGGGTATGTTGGTGTGGTGGTGTTCATCCTGGGTGGAAACGGTCAATCCCCTATTCTTCTTATTCGCGCAAAAGACCCGGTGGCCGCCTCGAGGAGCCTAAATCCACACGGTCTGGACAGGAGTGACGAACCCGACGCCATAGTGTTGAGGTGAATCGTGCATCGTGGGAGGCCCGCCTTGCAGGGCGTTCATGTCCCAGGTGCTGTATTCCTCGGTATCGCTGTACGCGACGGAGCCCTCAAACGTCGACGAGGCTGGACTGTAGGCTCCCGTGTACGCCGGAGACGGAACATTGAGGTACTGCTGCGTCGGGTACGGCGACGAGAGAACCAGGGGGCTCACCGCCGAGGGTGGCGGTCCAGACGCGTTGAGCATGGGCATCTCCTCGGTGCTGTAGCTGAAGGCAGGGTTGCCATACAGGTACTCGTTGCTCGGGATCTCCTCGTGAACAGTAAAGTTGGGAGGGTTGAACCGAGGGAACGAAGGAGTCCTCTCCGGGTGCATCCAGCCCATTCGCGATCGGAACTCACTGATGGTGTCAATCGGGAACTCCATCAGCGTGAGAGGCGTCTGGAGCTCGCCCCTGGCACCAGAGACATTGATGGACATGAGCCGTCGCGCAATTTCCTCAACGGGCGAGATGGACAGACTGCCAAAGTAGGCAGCACCAATCTCGGGGAAGAGTCGCTCCATGAGGAGGGCCACCGTGTACAGGTGAGCAATCACCACCAGCGAGTTGGGAGAGCCATGGTAGTTCTGCAGGTAGTTCACGGGCATCCAGAAGAGCCAGGTCCGCAGCGGCCGGAGCCTCTCAAACTGCTGAGCAATCGAGAGCGTGGGGCTGATCTTGCGAGAGCCACGGAGGAAGCCGATGAGATGCTGGATCTGAGTCGTGTCCTCCTTGTGGTGCTTGAGATGAGCCTCCACCTTTTGAACCTGCTCGAGCGTGCGCTGGAAAGCCTCCAGGTCCTCGGGTCGCGGCTGGCTGGGACGGTGGTCCTGTCCAGGGGAGGGCGGAGCCGTGGGAAAGGTGCTGCTCTCGGCGATGAAGTCTCCAAACTGGGATTCGTGCTTCCAAGCGTCCATTGCGTCGATCACCTGCAGTCAAGTCAGAGCCGATTCGAGACATGTCGAGATTCAGTTACTCACCGAGGAGGTGCCCTGCATCAGCTGCGTCCAGCTGCGCCTAATCATTGTGTCAGCCGCCTTCGCAATCTGCAGAATCTCCAATACTTACCAGTCAGTGGCTTGCCACGACAACACCAGAGACGCAGCCAGGATGGCGTCGGACGTCTCTCGAGAAAAGGAACCAATGGCCTCCTGCAGACCCTTGAGAGCAATACCGCGATGTTCATAAGCCAGGCTGCCGACCAGGGGGCAGTCGGTGAGGAAGGCAATATGCATAGCGGAAAAGGACAGCAGAGCATGCATCACGTAGGGGGTCGTGGCGCCGATTCGGAGCAGACTAGGCCAATATTAGCATCTATCAATGCATGATCCAGATCTGTGCGACCTACGTTGGGATGTGGCGAGTCCAGAGGGTGAAGTTATTCGCATCGATGGTGGCCAGCTGGTAGTACAGAGTGGCGACGTGATAAATCAATCGGAGGTCTTCGAGCGAATAGAGATGAGGCATGGGAGCCGGATACAGACCCAGGCTCGGGAGCGGGAAGATGCCCGTCCTCTGCCACTCGGCGATGGCGGCTTCGATCTGGGGCGTCCACATCAGGTCGGGCTTGTCGGGAGTAGTAGATCGCTCAGCATCGGGAACCTGCACATCGTTGTACGGGCATCGGATCTTGTGCTTGGTGCAGTTGCGACTGGAGGTGGTCAGCAAAGGGGGCCTGTCTGCTGTTTTGGGACAATCTCACCATTGGGGAAAGTTCTCGTCGCAGCGGATGTGTCGGCGTTTGCTGCAGAGAAGCCGTTAGAGTGAAACTGTGCAGAGCCATGTTTCCGCATCGGATGAACCTTACCAGGTGTCACAGCCCTTGCGGGACTTGGTGTGGCTGCGGCGAGGAGGACCACCACCGGGACCAGCCATTTTGAAAGTGTTGAAGGTGAAAGTGTGGCGAAAGACCTGTCGAGGGTGTGAGAAACAACACCGTCACTCGATGGAAGTCAAAAGACGTACGCGAAGTGACCACAAAGGCAAGCCTGTGGACGGGGTAGCGAGCGTTGGAGAGACAAGGGCGCAATTGGCGATCTACCCAGTCAAATTGATTCTGGAACCCGACTTGAGGCAATCAAGTCAAGGATATTCCAGAGAAGTGATCTGCGGAGATTGACACACTCAGGGAAGAATGGACAGCAGTTCGAGGAGCTGGCGGACTTGATGAGCTAGGCCCAGGTGCAAGTCGAGGAACCAAGCTGATACGGGAGGCAATTCCAAGTTTCTAGCGTTGACTGGAATGCTCGGGGAGCTCTACAAAGCTGCGGCGATCTCGGCTAGACGAGCTGGATAGGGATATCTCAAAAAACTCGGTATCGTAGTCTGTTCAGGTTGCCCGTGTCCAAGTTCTTTCCTTCTTGTCCGTGATTGGTGGTAGCGATCGAATGTTTGGCGGCTTTGTTTGATTTTCTTTTCTTTTCAAGGCAGCTTGATGCTGATTCAGGGAAGCGAGCGTAGATATGCAGAGACGAAGATATCAACTACACGCGGGGCCGATGATGAGGGCGAGCCGGGGCGGCGAGGGCTGCAGATTTTGGAGAGCTCGTATTACTTGGAGACGGCAGTCCGGTTTGGCAGGCAGGTCGAGATTCGGGGCCGGGGTGCGTTTTAGCGCGGTTTTCTTCTTGTCCTTATCTGGTCGATTGGTCTTTGCACAGAGCGATTGTTCCTTTGTTAACGATACGATCCACAGCGGGAAGCGACTGAGATATTGGAGAAAGGGTATCGTTTGTTGCTGAATAGAAGAAAGAAGGGGTCGTTTGACACAACCCAAAAAGCACCAGTAAAAAAAGCGAGTGACAGGAGTCGACGAGGACTTCCTAAGAGAGTTGGGGGAGGTGAGGAGGGAGAAAGCGAACGCGTTGTTGGTTTGGAGAGTCGTTGATGATGGTTGATGGAGTTGACCAAAAAGGAATCGAAGAGGGGATCCGGGAAGGAGCTGGGGAGGGCGGCTTTGTTAAATACAAGCAGGCACCGGGGAGGAGCGGCCGGGGGGTAAGAGTGGGAGTGTGAGGATGTGGATGGATGTGGATGTGGTGCCGGGGAGTGGGAAGGAACCTTGGGAGGAGGAAGGCTGTGTAAGGTCAGGCAGGTGCGTTTTTCTGTGTGTGAGAGTAGGAGGGTGCCATGTGCGGGAGAGAGCGAGAGTGCGAGCGTGAGCAGGTGCCAGTCAAGACCCAAAAAGAGATACCCGACGGCACACCCACCAGTGCGGCGGCGGGCATGGAAGCACCACCACCACCGGCAGCGTCAATCACTCCAAAGCAAAGCGTGAGAATGAGCCCAGGGAGCCCAGAAAGACACAGCACAGGCAGGCGAGCTCGGGCTCGGGCTAGGTAGGGCCAAGGTTACTTGTGGAGCGCGGGCTCCGGGACTACGGCAGCGGCAGCAATGGATGGATCCCCCATGAATCGGACGCTGACCCATGGCATGGCCGTGAACCCCGAGCACGTCTCTATCATTCCGCGTTGGGCCACCCGACAGACAGAAAAAGAGAACAGGCACACGCGAGGATGGGGGGGTGTGCCCGCGGTGCCACAGGTGCAACAGGGGGGAGCGGCGCCCTCTGTAGCCTCATCAGAAAGGGCCGTTGTCTCCAACAGGTCCCTGGGCTGGGCATCTGTCATAGCCGTCGACCATCCCCGTCCCCATCCTCTCCACCCATGCGTGCGGGTTTGCTGGGAATGGAGATGGGTGTGTCTGTCGATTCACCACAGACCACAACCTTAGTAACAGCCCAGGCCGGACAGGATGGGGAGGGAGGGGGTGCGGTGACGATGGATGGATTGGACTGGCAAGCAGCTAAGCCAGGCTAAGCGGGCATGTTGTAGGAGATGGATCAGTTTGGAGATGCTGCTTGCTGCTGCTGCTGCTGGGCTGGCCTCCGCAAGGCAAGGCAAGGTAAGGCAAGGTAGGACGGATCCATACCTGAGGATAGCATCGATCCATACCGGGTTGCCCTCTGCTGTGTGCTATTTTGGGGAGCAGAAAGCATTGGTGATGGGCTATTGGGCGGCGGACCTGGCTTGCTGGCTGGCTTGTGCTCCTGCTGGCTCGTTGTCTGGTTCTACAGGACCACCGAGACGGTAATGCTTGGGCTGGACGTGGACGGACGGCATGATGAGGGCTGGATGTGGGCTGTCCTCCGCTCTGATTCTGTCCACCGCCGCTCCAGCCGGTGGGTGGTGGCGGGAAGGAGATGGATGGGAAACCGCCCAGCCCAGCCCAGCCCTGGGGTCAGAAACAAGGCAAAATGGCAAAATAGGTGCAAATACAGAAGACTACAGTGGGAAACAGTGGCGGACGGCAGTCCCCCCCTCAGCCTGTTTAGAACCCTCTCCAGTGGGTTGAGGGTAGGTCAGCGGACAGGCCGGCATCTGCAGCAAACAGCAGACACTGATGACAAGAAAGGCGACCTAGTGAGAGAGACGCGGGAGCAGAAGCAAAAAAAGCGGCGGCCGAGGTAACCTCTGGGTGGAGGAGCATGACGCACATGGCTAGGGGCTAAGGGGGAGGGGGAGCATGTCATGGATGATAGCGTCCGTCCTGCGACCGCCGGGGACGGGGAGGGGGGCCAGAAGTCGGAGAAGCTGAGGGTTGAAGAAGAAGCATTGGTAAAAATTGCGAGTTTGAAGCGAATGGAAGCCAAGCTCAGGCCCGTCAGTCAGTCAGCGAACGAGTTGATGAGTCGGTCGGTGCGTGCTATCGGTCGGATAGACAAGACCCCAGCAAAAAGCAATGGAAGGCGGCCAGTCTGCGAGCGGGTGGGTGACAAAAACCCTACGTAACTGAGTAAAAATAACTTTTCGAGTCCGTGCTCTCGCTCGCTCTCTCTCGAGGGAAGGTCGTCTCTTTCTCGTCAGTCAGGTTACCTGCTCCAACGTCGGCCCTTAGTAAGGCTGACTTAGGATGGCTGGCCCTGTCGGGTTCACGGCCAACTTGAGTTGTCCGACGCTTCTATTCGCCCGTCGGCCGCTTGGGGGGGCAGGATGGAAGCAGAGGACCAAATTCATTGGCGCATTGTTCGCCGACAGGGCGCTGTTGGCGGGCTCTTCTCTCTGGCGGCGGTGGAGGGACGGTGGGCGGTGGGGATGGCGTCCACGGACGGACAAACCGGGGCCGGTAGTTGAAGCCTTCAAGCCCAGGCCCTGACCCTTGAGCTGGTGTCTCTCTCCAGCCTCAAATCATCCAATGCCCTCATGCCCGGTCCTCCAAGGCTGGGGTTCGACTGCATCGCATCCAAGCGCCATCTCCGGGTGGCGGGATCGCTCCAGAAACGGCACAGAAGGAAAGATGTGAGGCTTGATTTGAAGATGGAGAGATATGGAGAAAGCTGAGGTGCGTCTAAAAAAGGCACTGCCCTAACTGCAGCTGGTCAAGGTCGTGGACGAGAGACACTGGAACGTTACCTACGGCCCACCGTCATGGCCGCCGCAGGGTGCACGAATGCTTCTAGTTCAGGGCCCTTCTTTGCTTTGGTTCGCTTTCCCAGCGCTTTGGTCTGCGTTGCTTTGCAGTCGCCTTGCCTTGCCTCGCAGCTGAGACAGCCCCGGAGCCTGGAGGGCCACTTGGGCGGCCCAGAGGGCAAATGGCCTCAAGTTTGCACCCGCATAGATCATTATTAGCATCATGACAATCCATCCATCCGTCGCTGACGGATGCTGGCCCCAAGGTAGCAGTAGCAGTAGCTGTACAGCAGCATCAAAGAGGGCTATGCTCGTTCCATGTCATGTCTCTGTCTCTTGTCTCTGGCTGTCTCATCCATCCTCCTGGGAGCGTCATCATTCCTCATCACTCAATCACCCTTTGTCAACCCCCTCTCCACTCTCCCATCAGCACCGCTCCTATTTTGTCCAACCTTACCAAGACGGCCGGGCTGGTCTGTGACGATGTTGGCCCTCGACGTGCCTGAACGGGTCAACGTCGGGTGCGCTAAGCAGTAGATCGTTCGCCCGCTCCAGCCGGTCCCTTGCCCTTGTCTCACTTCTGCGAGGATGGACTTGGGAATGTCTGGCCCTTTGACACATCCCAGCGAACATCCAATATGGAACACCTTGTAGGGCAGAAGGTAGAGAGAGAAGGGTCCCAGTGCAAGGAGCTCGCGGTGGTCGGGTCGGGTCGGGTACGCAAACTCCCCGCCATCATGCCCACCGAGCGAGTGAAGCTATCGCCAACCGCGACATCGGCCATGACATAACCGCTCTCTTTTCTTTTTTGGCGGTCTCCCTCATCCCTGCGTGTGCCATGCCTGCAGTCTGCACGCAACTCGACTGGGTGACGAGGTTAGTCACTGGCATTTCAGCACGGATGATCGGGGACAGCTGCAAATCATCTGATGCTAGGACGGCTTTTGCTCCCCATGATCATGATTCCCCCCTCGCCTGGTCTCCTCTGTCTCCTCTTCTCCCTTCGGACTCGTGTTCCCGAAGCATAGAATTGATACTACCGTGGTGTCCGTGCTAACGGTCCAGATCCAACCAACCTCGAGGGTTTTCGCATTCGGGGTTGGGGGTAATGAATGGGTGTTGATGTCTGCCATGCCTCGGCCTCTTCCTCATTTGCTCGCCTTTTTTCTTACCAGCATCCCTGTTCCAAACATGACATGGAGGGGACAGTAATGCCCGTTTCCGGCAGGCGAATTGAGCTGTCACAGGATGCCGCTGTGTCCCAGAGTTGAATAGCGCAACAACCGTCTCGAAATCGAACGTTCCGTGCGAATCACGTTGAGCGCGCCGTTGCATCTTACAGATACTGACCGGTGATCTGCAATCTGCACAGAAATAGCCGGCCTCTTCCCCCCTCTGCAAAAAAAAAAAACCCAGCCAGCCCAACTCCCTTGGGAAAAGGGCCAAGTGCCAAGCAGTAACAAAACATCCACCCCGTCCGGTCTAGCTAGTCACGCAGAGACGTTTTCCTTCGGCTCGCAGTGTCGGTGGAAAAACTGAGGCCGGCCGGCACGGAGCCCTCGGCGGGCGGGCGAGGTGGGCATAAGATGAGACATAAAAAAAAATAAAAAATAAAAAATAAAAGACAGCGGCCGGGGGCAAACGGAACACATGATGGAGAAACGCGGGCTGATGACCCGTCAAGATGGAGCAGGCAAGCGGCATGTTGGGAAAAACAAGGTTGGAGACAGAGTGCTTGGCATTCCCAAGGTTCCCTGGGTGTTCCTCGCCAACCGAATCCTTCCAACCTTGTATTGAGATTCGACATGCTTCAGATTGATTAGGCCGAAGGCTTCTCAGAAAACTACTAGAGTTGGTATGGATGGCAGCCAATGACAGCTGTGTCAAGGCTGAGCATCCATGCCTAGGATGAACAAAGATGCTTTGTTAGTCTATCACAACTTGCCCCAAGCTCGAAAGGCACTTGTTCCATCCCACTCGGCTGGTAATTAGAATCGTCGTAGTCATTGACAAAGCACTGCAACAGAGTTTTTCATCGGCACTGAGCTACTGACCGATCTCACACACACAAGTGTACCACCGAGTGGCCTTTCCTGTTGGTTCCACGCCTTTACGCCTAGTCGATGTCCTGCAGGTTCCCGGGCTGGGCGGGCTGCGACTGATTCCGCTGGCGGGTTCCTCAGCCCGGGCTGTTGGCCGCGGCCGATGCCCTATCGGGGACCAGATGCGGGCGCCTCACCGGCGCTTCAGGCACACACGCGATTAATTTACAAAGCCCCCGTTGCCCGATGGAGCAAAGGGTGTGCCGGGATGATGGATAAAATTGAAGTCGGTTCTGTTTGCATCTAATCTTTTGCTCTTTCAGGGTCATTTCGTTAGATCAGCAAATATCTACACGAGCATTCTCATCCCGTTTTAACCTTTGGGAGGATCTCGCATGGGGCGACGCGTACCAGGCGATCTCTCTCGGCAGTTTCGGTATTCCAGCAGGGTCGATCTCTTCTTGATGCGCTGTCACAGCCCTTTCTTTAGGTTTGAGGCTGTCAACGATGTCACAGAGGACGACGCGCAATAGCACACGCCCGTGTCATGCAAGGTCTCCCCGGTGAGAGAATGTGCACTTTTTTTTTTCTTCCAAAAAAGCAATTCCCGCTGATTCCTTCCAAACATTGACCAAGAACAATGAGGGCCCGCGCAGGGAACAGGGCGCCTCAACGCTTGTCAGTCATGATGGAAGCATCCATTCTTGTCACTTACAAACTGGGACAAAAATAGACTAGGCAGGCAGGTCGCCTCCAACGTCCAGTGTTGATGCAGGGCCTGCCTTGACTCTGAGAGCTCCTGCCTTACCTTCCATGCCTTGGGTACAGGCGCATTCTCATGCCAAAGAAAGCTACGCCCTGCCAAGCTGCCTTCCGACTTTGCAGCTCCTCATATCCAATCCCATCCACAGCTGCCATGTGATATTCACCAACATCCCGTGCATTGAGCCAACCAACTCCTCCACTCCTCCAGCAATGGCATCGTCGCCTCATCATCATCATCGCCATCGACATCAATCTGAGTCCACGTCGCCGCCACTTACACCGCTCTCCCCGATCCCCTTGGTACAGCAGCCCACCTGGACGCCTATCGCCTCGGCACAGTCCTCCTCCAATCAGGCCAAGCGTGGGATGCAAAACGCAGTCTCGCACAGAAACTCAATGATCAGCAGGTTCCTGGGCACCGGCCGGCCTGTGAGCCATGAGCACATTTTGTCCTGTGCGACATCGACCGTCCCGAAGTCGCACACGCCCGGCAATCAGGTCCCAATCATGCATGCCCATCTCCGTGCTCTCTCCATTCTTGGCCCGTCCCATTCCCCCATTGCGGTCACTTTCCGTCAAGGGATGGGGCCATTCAGATCATCAGTGGCTCGGAAGAGCCCATCTTGCAGATGTAACCGGCTTTTCCCAGCGTCATTTCCGTGCGCCAGCAGACCAAAAGTCGCCGAGCCAGTCGTCTCTCCCTGTCCGCCATGGAATCGGGTTCCATTAGTCGTGGTCAACGGGGGCAGACCTCAATGAGGATAACCAAGTTCAGCCAAGAGAAGCTATAGGCGCCGCCGTCCGTCGCCCTGGCCAACACCGAGCTGCCATTCTTGAACCTCCAACTGATTCATGTCATGGTCTAGATGCCATCCGGTCCCCATAACCCCCCTGGCTCTCCCGAGCCCAGCCTTCCGGCCCGTGAGTGGAGCAAACCGCTCCAGGTGCCGAGCTTGAGAAGACGTCCTTCTGCAGAGACCAGACGAAGAATGGACTAGGCCAGCTTAATTTCTTCACGGGCCTCAACTCCAACGCGAGCCATGACCTCACACTCCGCGGCCGCCTCCAGATGAGACGGTTTCATCACATGGACAGCTCCTTTCTTCTTTGGGTCCTGGTTCTCCCCCTAGGTCCCACAGCTGAAACCAGCCTTCACGTTCGTCGATGACTAACAAACGGTCATCAAGCTGGTCTGCCGCTCCATGAGTCCATCTCGGCCGAAGAGTCTCGACTGCCTTTTCGCCATTGGCTGCGCAAAGGCCCGAGGCTGCAGAGTCAAGACTCAACGTCGAGAAAATATGGCCATTTTCTACGATCGCCCTAGATTTTAGGCCTAGTCTTTCCTCTTCAATCTTCCGCTGCGCGCCCCGGCCTTGCCGACAGCGCCCCAAGACATCCCCTTGCCTCGAGTGGATCATGTCTGGACGACATCTGAGACAAACGGATGTCAAGGTTTTTCATGTCTCAAAGGGGCAAACCAATCTCCAGCAAGGTGCTCTGGACGCAGCCGGTGGAATATTCTCTCGTCTCTTTACGCCTGCCACCAGAGATGTTGAGGCGGCATCAAGCCAATGCTGCTGTCCCAAGGTGGTCTGGAGACGACAGGGACCCCTGCCCCTGGATCAGATCTGATTCACAGGCCTCTGACGCTTCTGTTTGGCTGAAACGGCAAACCTCGTGTCCCAAAATGGGATTCTCCCTGCCAACCCTGACCCATGCCGAACTAGAGATAGGGCATTTCGCCAATTGCCCATCAGAACCTGGGTCATATCTCGTTCGTGCCATTGCCATGGTGCTAGGACCCCAGACGCCCACGTTGCACCAACGGTTCAACTTCACCATTCTTAGACAAAAGGCTCCCATTTATGGAACTTCTTGTTCGCATCGAGGGATCAAGAGGTTTCATCCCTGCATTCGCTTACTCCCTTGTCGTCCAGGCAGTCGCCCAATACGGAAGCTTGCAAGAACTCGGTCATGCTTGTTTCCGCTCAGCTCGACCGGTGTTCACGATGCCTTCAAACGGTCGGCCTGGGGAGGCTGGGTGCTGGTTCAGGTGGGGATACTAGGGCCTGACTCGAGCAAGAAGCATTCCAAATTACACCAACGCAATAGTCTTGTCTACGGCATCAACGCTGTGGCCTCTGTCCTGGTCCATTCACAACGATTTACAGTGACCCAAACGCAAGAACAGGTCGAAGCATGTTGGATCTCTTCCCCGCTGATGCTGAGGCTGGCCACGAGCTGCATGTTGCGGACAGGGCATGGCTCCTTGTCGCAATCAGCACTAGCGCGTTGCTATTCTTGAAAGGTTCGCCATGAGTTCATCTTCTAGCCGTCAGCCAGAAGGCTGGCTGGCATGGGGAAATGGTTATGACCTCTTCCAATCAACTCGGCCCATCAGAGCCCCAGAGACCCTGGGCATTCCTGTCCGAGCTCCCCCACGAGGAACAGACAGCGGAAGCGGTGAGGTTGGGTCGGTTAAGGGCTCTGGCGTGCCTGGGAAGCTGAAATTGTGCATCGCACCACCTGTCTCAGCGGACGCTAATGAAGCACGTCCCGTGTAGCTGGAAGGGACAGGAGATCGAGATGCAGACAGACCGATGATCGCTTCGGGGACCCGCGCCGGACTAACAATCAGAGAGAGCGACGTGACTCTCATGGGATGCGGATGGGGACGGTCCCTGGTTCGTCTTTGGGGCCATCACCCCACCGCACCCCCAAGAACTTGCCAACCGCTTGGCACGGTGGTATCAAGCAACGTCCGTCAGCAATTATCCAGAATCAGAGGCCGGTCCAAGAGCAGCACGCTTCACGCTTCAACTCGTCGACCCATGCAAGCTTGTCCTGCGGGGAATGCTCGACTCGGCTCAACAGTGCCACGCCGTTGGAGGTCGGGCGCCCTTACGATTCGCCGGAAGCGGACGGGGAGGTCGGGATAAGACGATAGGTCCCCGCATGGATCCGCAGGTCTGCCGAGAGGGTGAGGGTCTCGAGGCTTGATCAGCATTTTCAAAATTGCGCACGACAAAAAGTCCCTACACCTCACCCCCGCCTCTGGTGGCCCCCTGGACGAGAAGGAAGAGCTAAAGCTATCCCGGCGGAGAAGACAGACAGGAATTCAACGGGCGTCGGACAGGTCTTGTACAGGCACGGCAGCTCAGCGCATGAACCCACCGTGACGAAATGCCCTGCACAAAACCTCAGATGCCGGGTCTCTTGGCCTGTCTCTGATTCGCTCTGGCTCGGCCACGAGGGTCGGCCCCGCGAGACATTTATTTTTAGAAGCAAGTTTCCCTTTCAGGCAACTTGTTTTCCCAGCACAAGGCGGCGCCGGAATGCCATGTTCCGCCCTCAATCGATGTTCGGAGCCGAGGCATGGAGAAGCGTTGATCATGACCGTGGATTCCGGTCAAAAAAGGAAAAACCCTCCTCTTGCTGCATGCCAACGCCAAGCGAGGAGGGGTCGAACGGCACGGGCACTGACAGAAATTAATTCTCGCACGAGAGATTATCAGGGCAGGCCCCCTTCACACCCACTCTCATCTCTCTGGCTCTGTCAAGATGCTGCAGGCTGGCGACTTGGCCGAAACCTGACGGAGCAACTCGCAAGCCGTACCGCTTTTTTGGTCTGGCTGCGTATGCAGACCCATGGCATCTGTGTTTCTTTTTGTCGAGCGCGTCCACCGCATCTGTAGCGTCCACGAACCCGTCAGCAAGAAAGACAAAAAGTGCGGCGCGGGTGATTGCATCCAAGGAGCCGTCTTGGTCGAGGACAGGCCAAGAAGGTCAACCCGCAACAGGTGCGTTGGACCGCCTGGTCTGTCTGAGGCAAAAGGCCATCGGCCAACTTGGAGGCGGTGCTCTTGGGGTGTGTAACACATCATGCTGTCACAGTCGAGAGAAATCTCCGCATGGAGAGTCAGTCAGTCAGTGCAGCGCCCTCGGAGCTGCGTGCTCAAGAGCCAGTCGGGTCCGCGCAGCAATCACCGAGTGATCATCATTTCAGCTGCACACTACTGTAACTCCCTAGACGAGGGAGAAAAGACATGTCATGTGGCCTTCCTTGTTGATCGACATCGCTTGTCGGGCAGTTTGTTGCTCCCGTCTCGCGTCATCGCTTATTGACTCCAGCTCAGCTGAACCGGAGGACAAGCAAACGTGGCGAGAGAATGGCAAAGACACGGCGACAAGTGCGGATGCGGTGAAGCGCAAGAGTTCCAGTACAGACCGGGCGTCAAACTGCAGTTCGCCGATCTTTGACTCTTGTCCATGATTTTGGCAAGCGTGGAGAAATTAATTTGGGCATCGACGTGGACGGACTGTATCAGATCTGCGGCGATGTCCCTCCCTTGGGTTCCATGAAGAAGCCGACTTGCGCGCCAATCACTTTGGAGGAGGGACGAGACGGCGCTGATCAAGTCACCGCCTTCGGTGAAGGCATCAAGACGGTGCTTTCGGAGACATCGAGGTGGTGGTCGACTGGCACAGGCACTCACACAGGCACTCGCACAGGCCAGAGAGTCCCATCATGAGTGCGTCTCGCGAATCATGAGGCATGAGCATGACGACGGGTCTGCGTCTGGCCTGAGAAGTGACGAGCCCAGCCGGCAATGACATAGCTGCATCTGTTTGTTCTATTAACAGCTTTTCAGGGTCCTCGCAACGACGAACGCCTCGGGCAAGGGTCTCTCGATGGCTTACAGTAACGTATCATTCCCAGATCTGAGTGCTGACTCGCCGAGTTGAAGCCAGCCAGGAGGAGCCACGGATGCGGGCCGACGACTGCATGGCATGGCATGGCTGGCATGGCACGCGACGGTGGCGGCTGACCAGACCAAACGGGCAAGGACAATCACTTTGGGATTGTCGAGGATTGTTTGATCAACCTCTGACACTGAAGGCTGTCCCGGGGTGGCGGGTCAGGTCAGATCAAGGCAAATGGTCAGTTTGAGCACCAGTCGTCGCGGGTTGGTTTGAGAATCACCACGCGCCAGAGCTTGAGCTTGAGCTTGAGCTGCTGCTGCTACTACCCGGGCCTAACCGCAGTTGGCCAAAGATGGCGAGAGGCTTGACCCTGGCAGGTGGACAGTTGCGCCGAAGCAAGCTATGAACGGGCCATGTCTTGCTCTTTTTCCCCAGGGACTTTTTGTCCAGTCTCTGGGCGTCCAGGACGTCCCCCAGCCGCGCCAGCCCCATAAGGTTCGCCTGAGCTGCCCAAGAGCGCACCCGTTACGGTCCAGCCAGTGAGGAAGAAGGCGTTGTTCTGGACCGGGCGATTACTCGCAGGGCGTCGGCGCCCTGCCGACAGGGCCAAGGGGCTAGGGGCAAGGGGCATGGAGCCAGGATGGGGAAGATGGAGCCCGCGGTGGGCCAAGGAGCGTCCAGGCGAGTGCCAGGGAGCAGGGGGGTCGAAGGAGGCGGTGCTATTAATGGTGACATGAACAGGGGGCATGCATCACCGCCAAGACAGCCGTGCATTGAGGTCCCCGGCCTCCGACGACCACCGACGTGCCTAGTGCGAAAGCTTAAACGGCACAGCACTGCAGAGCAGCAGCAGCAGCAGCATTGCTTCCCTCACCTGGTCGCTGCTGATTCCTGGCTGTTGGGCTGATGGTTCAAGCGCCTGGGCTTGAGCTTGACCGGCCGGTGTCTGTCAGCCATGGAATGAGGCCATTCAAGAGGGCTTGAGGGCCATCTCTTGTCGGTCCGAGAGGCTCAATAATGCACCAGCAACTCTGTCGGCCATCTATCATCTATGACGTCGCCGCAGAAAAAAAAGAGTTGTCCGTCTTAATGGTTTAGACGGCTCACACACGGCGTTATACCTACAACCGCTCCGTCAGCCTCATGTGGACCACGTGCAGGGCTCGAGACCGGCAAGCCCGTCCTCATGCAACTATCTTCTCCGATCCAAGGGACCGGACTTTGTCGCAGGGTGCTTTGACGGCGGCATCCCACATCCAGACGGGTCGATGCGCCGAAGCGGAGGCGTGGTACTCTCTGTTTGCGTCTGGTGGTGGCTTTATTGCTTGCTTGCTTGCTTGCTTGCTTGCTTGCTTACAAGATAATTATAGCCCTCCAACCGACGGCCCTGGTCCTCAAAAGACCCCTATTTTCTGCACATTCCCGCCACCAGAAGCAGCCCAAAGGATCTGTGTCCGGGGGGTGGTGTCCAGGGTCCCTCGGTCCAGGAGACGATTCCTCCATCACCCGGTGGGCGATGCCCAGCAGGGCACAACTCTGAAGGGACGCTTGACAACCAAAAGTTAGCCGTCTGCGGGGGGCGTGAGAGATTCCCGGATGGGCTGGCTGGTTTCATGGCGGGTTGATATCGGATCATACGCCTGCAACTCTGGCCATGACATGCATCCCGTCCCGCCGGTTCGTTTCGCCACAAAAGTCCCCCAGGGACCACGCAAAGCTTCTCGGGCCCTCCGTCTGGCCTGTCACTCTGTCTCGTCGACGGACTGACCCGCGCTCTGGAATTGGGATCGCCTCAGGCCTCCCAGCAAACCCAAACTTTGGGTCCAGATTGGGGGAGGGGGGCTGCTAATGCCTGTGAATCTGATCTGAGGCGATCCCAAGACGTGCCTGCGACGTCTGGTCTGGGAGGGCGTGTGGAATACGAGTTTTGTGTCATTTGCGCCCTAGGTTTCACGTTTTGTATTTTTCCGACTCCTGAATTATTGCTCCCTCTTGTCTATACCCCTTGATATTATTCGTTTGGTTCCTGAGAGCTCATTTCCGTTGCCAAGGGGTGTTTGCGAAGCTATTCCCCGTCACGATGGGCCTGTGTTCTGGTCACCACAACTCCCGACTTACACGATCAGCAATGCCCACTACCCCCTTTTTTTTTTTTTTACATGTTTGCAATGGCGCTTAAGCTGCCTCTACGTTGCAAGAATAGCAATTGGGTATGCTTGTTGCTATACGACACTTTTGTTGTTGTTGTTTGTTCGTATAGAGCTCGCCCGGCGCTTATATCCCCTTGTGCAGAAAAAACGAGTGGTTGGCAGCGTCTTGATATCATCAGCCGCCCCCTTTTCACCAGCAGCGACCGCTTTGAGGCTTGGCTGCTTCTTTTGATGCGTTGGTCGAATGTCGTAGGCTTGCTAAGCGCCGTGTGGTTTGCACTGCCATGTTACTGTTGTTTGCTGCTGTTGTTGTTGTCGTGTGGCTCTATGTGCGGGTCGATGATTGAATCTTGACAACCAGGCTCATGCCCAAAGAAGATGATTCTAATTCCAGCGTGTTTTGTCTGGTTGTTTTTGCATATCTCTGATGTATTTGTGGAATTCTGCGTTGGTCTAGGCCGGTTTGATGAAAACCTCGTATTCTATTCCAGCCATTGTAGCCACGTCTACAGCTAGACGAGTAGCTAGCTCTACGGTCAAGGGAGATGACGGAACTGATGGACGGCATTGCGGAAATAGAATCATTCCTCCTTGTTATTCTTCGGGGCAAGCCCAACTCCGGTCCTCGTTACTTCTCTCGTGGTGGTGGTGTATTGTTGTCTGTCCCTGTTCTAGGTCCTTCTGCGAGGCATGACGATCACAATGCCCTCCGAGTATCGGATGGGTGGACTCTTGCTGTGGGTGTCTATTGTGATGTACGAGCTTTCGTCTCCTTCTGTCGAGTGTGATGAGGAGTAGTTTGAATTTTGTTGTGACGGAAATGATGGCCTCGTTCCTCGGTTGATGCGCTCAGGGGAGGAGGGGGCTCCAGTCATGATGCCTCGGCTGTGTTAGACTCGAGGAAGACATGTTTCCTCGGTCTTGATTTCATGCCAACTCATGCTCTAGGGTGTTCTGCCGGCTATGGGTTCCGTACGTTGATCCGATGCCAGCTTGTCAGTCGGTGACTATCACCGGTACTTTCAACTGAATGAACATGGCAACAGGGTCTCAACCAGCCAACCACCTCAACAAGATAGTCACAGTGAAACAAGAGGTTTGGTGAGCTTGCAAGTTTAAAATATAGCCCCAAGTGTTTCAAGGAGTTGTGTGATTGCAGAGCCTGAAGCTATTCCTGTGGCAAACCGGTTACCCTATACCTGGACACTTGGGATCTGCTTGCGCCTCAGAAACGACGAGGACAATCATCAATTGGAACACCGGGTTCAATGATAGCCATATGGATACCAAACTTCCAAGTTCAACTCGACAGAAGATTAAGATCCCTTGTGGTGACCTCTCGTGGTACCCCATGTCAAAACACCAAGGCCCACCATCACCATCACCATCGCCAACCTCATGATCCCGTCGCTTCCCCATGAATGGCAACGCTTGCAACTCGCATCAACAACTACCCTATGCCTATCTATCTAGCTGGATCCCAATGAAATGAATGCCCATCGACTCCTCCCATGAAACCCCATCTCCGGTTTTCTATCTACTGTTCCCTTCCCTAGGTATATTTTCCTCCCCTCCCCAAATAATGATTGCATCGCAGCCCCTCCATCATCAAAAATCATCATCCCGTCATATCGGCGTCAAGATCCGTCTCCCAGAGCTTTTTGGTCAGCCTGCTCAAACTTGGCCATGCAACCCATACATCCCGTCCCGTCCCATGCTACCTACTGCGGTTGAAATCAGTGCTATCTATAACTATGTAATAAATTTCGATCGAGCCTGCTGCTCCCTCCACGGCATTCATTCACCCACGCACCAAAGTGACCCGTTGTCCTCGTCATAGAGAGTAGTGTGCCTCGAGGGCCTGTCGGTCTCGAGGCTGCATCTGGCCCACAAAGTCGCTAAACTGTGGGATTATTTGCTTATAAATGTTGATGACCTGAGACGTGTCAGTGACTGGATCGTAAGGGGTACAAGGCAAACTCACGTTCTGAAAGACATCGTGCAACTCTTGCCTGATGGGGCTCTTCAGGCTCATGTCACGATATCGCGCAATCGCCGTAAAGTAGTCGAGCAGCACCTTCTCCATGGCCTGCGGATTCCGCCCAACAACCATCGAGAATCCCTTAAAGGCCGTCGCCTTCTCCTCGGTCGCCTCGACCTCGTCCATGGTGCTGATCCACTCCTCGGCGAATGTGCCCAGAGCCGGACCCAGCTGTTCCGAGTTGTCCAGACCGAGCCGGCCCAGAGCCATCGCGGCGTTCTCACTCAGGCCCTTGGGCACGCGAGGGTTGGTAATGATCTCGACGAACCTCTCGAGGAGCTCTTGCACCCACGGTCCCATGCTGCCCTTGTGCTGCATCGCAATCTCGCCCGCCGACCAGCAGGCATTGTTCACCACGCCGAACCCGCCGCCGTCAATGTCCTCGTCCAGGACGTTATCCAGTTCGAGCTGCTTGAGCAGGATCGGGATCACCGTGGGGAGGCATCCCTGGAGCAAGGGGTAAACGTATCTGGCGCAGTCGCCCAGCAGGGCATACGCAGACTGTCGGACCTGGTCGGCAGGGTTCTCCATGCAGAAGCTGAGCAGCTCAAAGAACGACTGCTGCGAACCCTTGACCAAGGCCGTGGACTTGTCGTCATCGAGGGCCTGGACAATTGCGCTCAGCAGGTCCAGACTCGTCACGAGAAAGTCCTTGTCGGGTTGGTCGAGGGCCGGGTTGCTAGCCGCGGCCAGGGTCTGCTCCAGGTTGACGTGGATGATGTTGACGCATCGCAGGAACGTGGGCTCGGCGTAGGGAGCAAACGCATCGCCAAGTGCCATCGCCACATAAGAAAGGCACTCTAGCAGAGGGAACAGCTCCCGAGACTGGTCTGACACGCGGTTGTATCGATCAATCAGGGCGGGCATCAGTTGCCCAGACAGCTCAGGGGTCGCCAGGACAGGCCCAATGAACTCGGCCAAGGTCTGGACACAGTCGTACAGGATGTACATGTTGCGATCCTTGTACTTGCCAAAGCATCGGACAAACTGCTGGATGATGGGGCCGCAGTAAGGCTCGAGGATCTTGCCGGCCGTCTCCTCGAGGTTAGCAAACGCCGACGCGGCCGCCTCCTGGACCTTCTTGTTCTTATCCAGCATGTGACGGAGGATGCCGTCCATGACTGGAACAAAGTATTGATCCTTCTCCTGATCCTCCAAGTTGGCAGCCCATGCCGAGTATCGGCCAAGGGTCCAGCAGGTGATCTGTCTCACCACGGGCTCCGAATCCTCAAGGAGCGAGATAAGGTATGGTACTAGCTCACGGAGATGGGGGACCACCACCTCCATGCAGCCCTCGGCCACGGCGCCGAGGGCCAGGACAGCAGCCTCTCGGTGAGGCCAGTCATCATGCTTGAGGTTCTGCGACAAGTAGGGGAAGATGGCCTCGAAGACGGGGTTCCGGAAATCGCGTGCGAAAGTATCGAGCGCGGCAGCCGAGCACTTACGAACGGTCCATCTTTCGTCGTTCGGTCGGGTTCGCATCATCGCCGTCGTCGTAGTCATCGTCGAGCTCTCCCTCCTCGAGATCCTGATCCATGTCGCCCAGCTTCTCGTACGCTTCGCCGTTCTGGGCCTGGCCTGCAGTCTCCGAGGTCTCCCCATTGGCCTTTCGTGCGAGTCCCTTTCTGGCGAAAGCCGGGCGGATATCCTCCTCGCGATCCTCCTCCTCCTCGTCATCTGACTGACCACCGAGCAGCGCAATATCCTCGCCGCTGTACACCATGCACTCGAGCAGGACCGGGATGATCTTGCCGAGGTACGGATGCAGCGAGTTCCAGAGGTCCTCATGCTCACCCACGGCCAGCCAGAACTCGACAGCTTCACATGCCAGGTCCTCGTCGTCGCTCTTTTGCTGGGAGATGATGTAGTCGACGAGGCCACTCATGTGCGGCTGGAGCTTGTCGGGTCGGGCCTCGACGAGGCGGACAAAGGCGCGGCAGACTTGTCGTCGGACATCGGTGTTGTCGTCGCTGGACAGGATAAACAAGTGCTGGAGGAGGTCGTCGATCGAGTTGAGCATGGCCTGCGACTTTCGAGGGGTGAAGACGTTGATGGCTGTCAGAGCACTCTCACCTTGGGCAACGGGCTCTTGGTGGCGGCGATGAACTGGGGCAGGACGTAGTTGAGGGGTCGCTGTCCATTGACCTCCTTGGTGAGCTGGCCGACGTTGTCCTCGCAAATCTTGGCCAGGGCAGACATGGCACCCTCCTGCGCCTCGTTGGAGGTCTGCCCTGAGGTGTTGGTCACCAGGTCGAGAAGCTGGGGGAGCAGCTCGGGCCAGCCCATGAGGTTGCCGCAGCGGATAACCTCTGTGGCGATGTTTCCAGCAAAGTTGCGGATCTGCGAGTTCTTGTCCTGCAGGCACATGGGCACGGCGAGCTTGATGAGCTGGAGGCTGGATTCGGGAATCTTCTTCCACTCGGTCCGGACATTGTTCTTGAGCATGATGCCGGCGGCGGACCGCACCAGATGAAAGTCTTGCTCGGAGAATTGGAGGCCATCGGGAGGCGAGGAGCTGGAGAAGAGGTATGCGAGGTAGTTGTTGATGTCAGGCGAGGTCTTTGCCTGCTGGAGCATCTGCAGAGGGGAAACAAGGTCAGCGCTGAGGTCGGCGCAACAATTGCGACAGGCACGGGTCGTCTCACCAGGTCGGCCTGCTTCTGGGCATTCTTGTCGAAGCCGCTGAGGGAGTCCTTGAGGCACGCAGCAAGCTGCTGCAGCGACTCGGGTGCGGGCTGCCAGGAGGACATGGCTGCTGAGGGTCGGGCAGGGTCTTTTTTTGGTGTGTGAGGGTCGCAAGAGGTGGGCGCGTGGAAGCGGGATGGCGGAGATCGAGATGGACCTTCACATCAGCCAAGGTCCGCAGCTTGCTTCTACGGTGCGAGGGTCAGCAATGCGCAGAGCTCAGCAAGGGACGAGAAGGGCTGAGGGTAAAGTCTTTGGAGGAGGCCGAGCGGTGGGCAATGGGATAATGGGATATGGGATATGGCTGGGATGGTAGTGGGCGAGAAGCGAACGTGCCCCTCAGGTGCAGGGATGTGCAGAGGTCGTGGGGCCACACGTTGCGAAGGGGAGCTCGACTCGAACGTACCCGACTCTCTCCTAGGTTGCTGCTGGGTTTTGTCAAGTAGTCGGCGGTTGATGCCGGGGACTGAAGAAGGGCGTGAAGTCCCCGCTGCAAGTGCGACTTGCGTCGGCAACAGCGCCGGGCGTTGGGAAGAGGAAAGAGGAGCAGAGAAAGGATGTCGATGGAGGTCAAGTTGGATGCGATTTTGCTTGCGGGCAGAACCTGGGTCAGGATGAAGAAGCACAAGCAGAGCTGCCCACCAAAAGAAGGAGGTTTTGGTGCACGCAGTAATCAAAGTGGGAGAGCCCACGCGCAGGCGAGGAGGGGGACGGGGCGACCCAGTGGAGGACCGCCGACCGGTGGGCAGTAAGGGACTTGCTGTATCGGGACTAGCCGTGGCGAGATGGGAAGAAGCACGGTCCATCTGGCACCATGCAGGAACAGCCAAATGCAACCTGAAACAAACATCCGTGCCAGCGGAAAGCTGTTGGAGCACGGTGCCAAACGGTCGAGGAAACGAGAGGAAGAAAAAAAAAAAAAAAAAAAAAATTCAGTGGCGGGGTGCGATAACGATAACCCGTCTTTTTTTATGGGTTTGTTGAACTGACCCAAGCAGGGCGTTTCTGTCATCCGAGCCTCGGAGCTGGATGAGGCCTGTTGAACCCAAATTCAGTGAATTGATCTGTTGCTGTCTATCTGACTGATTCTTCCCCTCTTTTGGGATGATGCCTTGCGCTATTCCTAATTGAGATGTGCTCTGTCACGTGACCCTCCCTCTTCTGATTCTGAGGCTCGTATGGTCGAAACGCATTGCGGACTGCCCTGCACACTCTCGTGTGTACATAACCGCTACGGTTCAACAAGGCTGATCACATGATTAAGGGAGCCTTAAAAGGGAATAGCTTAAGTCAAAAGGGCCTTAAAAGAGGGGAAATTATTAGATAAGATAAAAGTAAGTTAATTAAATATAATTACTTAATTAAGAATTTAATAATTAAGAGTCTTAAAGTTATTTTCTTTAAGGTAGTTATAATTACTAATATTTAATTACTATAACTCTATAATACCTAGAGGGATTAAAGTCTCTTAGTATTACCTAATAAGATTAATAATAATAGCTTATACCTAGACTAGGTATCTTAGTAACTTAGAATATTAGTTAGTATTATTACTATATTATATATAGAGTCAATAACTTTAATAATATGCTTACTTACCTCTATAAACTTTATTTAAAAAAAAGAGCTAAAGGTATTAGCTACCTCTCTTAACTAACGTTATTCTAAATAAATAATATATCTCTTAATAGGATAAGAAATATAAGAACCTTAAGGACTCCTAAGGGGATACTTTATTTATCTAACTTTCTTATTATCTATTAATACTAATAAAAGAAATCTCCCTCTAAGTATATTATTATAACTTTTATAATTATTATAACCTTTATAAAAATTATAGCTTAGATAATAAGCTAGGTTAATCTATAAAGTATAGACTATAGTTAGGTTATTATTTTATATAGAAATAGCTTTTATTATAGCTAGATTAATCTAGCTATAACCCTTATAGTAATACCCTAGAAGGTATAATAATACTTCTAGAGGAAATATTACTATAAAGCCCTTAGAGAGATTAAGCTAAACCCTATAGCAATAAATAACTTATAAAAGGTTACTCTTATAAAGTTTAATTACTAGCTCCTACTAGTTATTAATATTATAGCCTTATTATTATAGTTATATTATAACTTAGCTCTAGAGAATTACCTTAATATAGAGGTTTTTTTTCTTAGTTACCTTACTTAAAGAGTCTTAAATAGACCCCTCTTAGCAGTTAAAGCTGCCTTTCTTAATATTATTAATAATAAAGCCTATAATATATAGCTTATATAGTTAATAATTGTAAAGGACTGAAGGATATAGACTATAAAGTCCTCGTAAGGTGTAGGGTAGGTAATAGAGATAGGAGGTGAATAGGCGGTGGAATCAGTCCTTATGAAAAGCTGATTAGCTAGATAAGGAATCATATAGCCAGAAAAGTGGGTCAAAAGATAAATAAGGTTAAAGAGGAAAAAGAGAGCTTCTGATTAGTGGTCTTATTGGTTGTATTATATGAGAGGATATAGATCTAAGAGAGGTTCTATTTCTAAGGGAGTCCTCCTTCTTTTATAGAGATAACTCGGGATCTATTCGTCCGACTCGGCCTAAAGTCATACCGTCGGATAGCCCTATTTCCGGGCTATCTAACCATATAGGGTAGGCTCATACCGGATAGCTAGATGCCGTGTTATGGCATAATGAAGTTAGAAACTCCAGTAGTTTTATACTAGGATATTTGAAACCGGACCTTAGTATGCCGTATTTCATGTATGAGGTTATCGAGCTAATCGGGCTCTTTAAAGAGCCTGAGGGCCGAGGTCACGTGACTTACCTAAATAGGTAATAAAGCTAGAAAATAGCTAAATAATATAAAATGTAACTCTCTAATATCTTGCTTATATAAGCATATATTGCTTAGATAAGTATTGCGCTTTATAGCGCTAACCCGATATAATATAGTTATAAAATCCTAGGGTTATATCTTATAAGCTTAATTTAGCTAGAATTATTTGTAAATTCCCTTTATATAATAAAGGTCTTTTACAATAATTAAGCTTAAAATAATCTAAGTAATATACTAATAATATAGACCTATAGGAACTAAAGGTATAAATAGGAATAAATATAAAGGTGTGAGGATGTTTATGATAAGGCCGTAAGGGCTATGGAATAATAAATCGGCTAGGTCTTATCTAATTATATAACTATTAAGGTTAGGGAAAACTCAGTTCGCTGAGCCTATAGCAAGAGCTTAGTAAGTTAAAGTCTATATATTAATATAGACTTACTTTTTATCTATGGTTTTACCTTAATTATTATTATTAAGGCTTAATACTCTTATAATTCTTTAACTTTTACTTTAACTAAAAGATTAATATAGAACTGTAAGAGCTTATACTCTATAAAGGGTTAAGCCCTTTAAGAGCTTAACCTCTATAGTGTAATATAGTGCTATTAGCACTATTCGCACTATAGGGTTATATAATAGCGATTTCTCTCTCTTCTTTAGAATTTAGAACTTAGACCTTTAATTATCTTATTTTATACTCTTCCTTCTGAGACTCTTTCTAGCTTATATAAGCTATCTTTACCTAGCCCCACTTTTCCTAGCTTACTAAGTAGCTTACTAAGCCGCTTATTAAGTAGGTTCTTTTCTCTGCCTTTAGCTTAATTTACTGCTTAGTAATCTTGCTGACTAAGCAGCCTTTTTAGGCAGCTTACATAAGAGCTCAATCTCTTATAAGAACTAAGATAAATAGATATTAGGAACCTATCTAAGAATATATCTAGCAATCAGCTAAGTAAACTCCTGCCGAAGATATGCTAAATATAGGATAGATGCTAGTCCCTAATATTATATTACTAATAATAGAGGATATTAATACTCTAATCCGTGAAAACATAGCATACTAGGGTCTAGGATAACTAGGACCCGCGGTATATAGCGACTACTTACTAGGCTTCGCTAAAGGCTTACCCTAAGGCGGCGGTGCCTTTATAGCTTTAGCTATAAAACCTTAGCTATATAGCGGAATACCTTTAGTTTACTTAGAGGGTATCACGTACCTCCTGAGACCGGATTAGTATAGACATTAAGGTGATATGCCCCCCTCGACGTATGAGGATCAGGGACATTCGCCGAGATATCGCCGATAAGGGAGCTCCTCGTCGCCGCCGTTATCTAGCTTAAGCTTAGATATAAATTCTTATTTAACTTAGCTAATTAGCGGTATATATATAATAAGTAAAAGAGAGACTATAAATAAAAGAAATACTAAGAATAAAAAGATACCTAAGTAGCCTTATTATTAGCCTTTATAGAGTAAACTAGGATCCTATAAGAATTAATTACTTACTTTATAATAATTCCTTAAATATATTATAATTAATTATTAATATATAATTATAAGGTCCTTAAAGAGGAGTCTATAATAATTAAGATTAATAATTAGCTTAAGGCTATTAAAAGTGGTAATTTCTTATAACCTAATATTATTAAGAAATAATATATTAAGTAAGTAATAATAAAGGTAGATTATTTACTTTAAATAGAATAATAAAACTATATTATAGGCTTATTAAATCTAAAAGATCTTACTTAGGAGGATTTTATAAGATTTATCTATTAAAAGTATATTAACCCTAAGTTATAAGAGAGGTAAGCTAGAGATTAGCTAAAGGAAATTAAATAAAGAGATAATAAATCTTTAATATATTTCTTTAGCTATTAGTAAGTACTCTGTGATTTATTACTAGAGAAATAATAAGAAAATAAGGGTATCGCCTATTACTTTTTTTATAGGCTAAAAGGTAAAGTTAAGTAAGAGCTTAAGAGGGCTAAAATTAACCTTAAATAAGCCTATAATATAGCCTAAGAGGTAAAGTAGATTTAGGGATAATAGTCTAATTAAAACTAAAACCCTTAGAAGAAGCTATACTAAGGCGACGCTAAGTAATTAGAGATTAAAAACTATTTCTCTTATAAAACTAGTTATTAGGCTAACTACTATGAAGATAGCTTATTTAGGTATAATAACCTATTGCTATAACCCTAAGGGAGACCTAATTCTAATAGATTTAACCTATTATTCGTGGGCTCTTATTACTTATTACTTAGTAAATAAATACTAAAGTATAATAAATATAGTTATATAGGATATAAGATAGCTAAGTGCTAGTCTTATAATAATATTAAGTTAAATTAGACCCCCTTAGAAATAAACGCAGACCCTTAGTGAAGATTAACTATATTAAGGTTAAGGACTTAGACTTATCGGAAAATTAATAGGCATAGAGGTTAAACCTAAATTATTTATATTATTAATAAGAAAATAAGTATTAATTAGAAAAGTTATATTAGTATTAGTGCTAATACTCTAAGGCCTCACTAAATAAAAGATATAAATCCTTATAAATATTACCTCTAAAATTAACTTAATTAGCTTAAAGCTTATATAAGAGCTTAGCCTAAAACTAGCTATAGACTATATGGCCCCGGGCCTTAAGTTATTCTAGGGAGATAAATCCTATATAGGTAATACCTATTAGGTTATATTCTTCCTTATTAATTTATATAGCTATTTATAGAAGATTTAGTGAGTTTACGCTAGAATAAAAATAAAAAGCATAAAATATAATATTATTATATTATAGTATTCTATAGGTTAAGAAGGTATTATTATTAACTATATGACTAATAAATAGCATTATATTATAATAGCTAAAGTAAACCCCTCCTCCTTTATAAGAGAGATTATAGAGAATAAAGAGACTATATATATCCTTTATATTACCTTCTTCTTAACCCTTAAAGAGGTTATTAGCTAAGAGCTCGCAAAATACTTAGACCTAATTATTAAGGTATTAAAGGATTTGCTTAAAGAACTTAAGGGGCTTAAATACTTCTTTAATAAAGAAGCGGTGAAGAGTATATTAATATTACTAGAAGTAATTTATATTATTAACCTTATTAAAGGAAAAAAACCACCGTACGGCCCGATCTACCCACTAAATAAGCGGCAGTATTAGGCTCTTCGTGAATATATTAAGGAAAACTTAGCAAATAGTTAGATTATATACTTTATAAGCTAAGTAAGTATATTAATCCTTTTTATCCCTAAGAAAAATAGCGGATTAAGGTTATATATAGATTATAGAGGGTTAAATAAGGTAATAATTAAGAACTATTACTCTCTACTACTTATTAGTAATTTTTAGATAGGCTTGGCAGAGTTAAATAAATCTTAAAGATTAATATCTATAAGATATATTATTATATCGCGATTAAAAAGATAGATTAATAAAAGATTACCTTCTATATAAGATATAGGCACTTTAAGTATATAGTTATATTATTTAGACTTATTAATACCCCTATTATATTCTAGGTATATATTTACTAAATACTCGCTAATAAGCTTAATATATATTATTATATATATAGATAATATTATTATCTACTTATAGACGCGAGAGGAATATATAAAATATCTAAAAGAGATTCTCTAATAGCTTATTAAAGCTTAGCTTTATAATAAGCTCTTAAAGTATAACTTCTATAAATAAATAATTAAGTTCCTTAGGTATATTATTTCTTAAAGAAATTAAGATAAAACCCTCTAAAGTTAAGTCTATTATAAAATAATAAACCCCTCTTTCCTTCTAAGATATTTAGGTCTTCTTAGGATTTTATAACTTCTATTAAAAGTTATTATATAATATTTAGTAATTATTAACCCCCTTATAGAAATATTTAAAAGAAGTAAAAATAAGAAATAAAAGGGTAAGTTTACTTAGACTTTAGATATTAATATATCTTTTAAAAGCCTAAAGACTACCTTTTACTTAGTAATAATTCTCTAATACTAAGACCTAACCTTACCTATAAGAGTTAAGATAGATATATTAAGGACAGTAATCTTAGGAATCCTTACCTAGCTAATTAAGACCTAATAATAACCTATTATATATTACTCGCGGAAGCTCTATAACCTAAAATAATACTAAGTAATAAGATAAAGAGCTTATTACTATTATAAATAGCTTAGAATATATTAGAGCTATTACCTCTAAGGATTATTAAAGAAGTTCCTAATCCTTATAGACTACTAAGCCTTTATAGGCATTATTAATACCTTAGTAAAGGAACTATAAGGTAGACTTACCTATTAGGTATATAAGCTCTCTACTTTTAATTTTAATATTAAGTATAGGCCTAATATAAAGAACCCTACCGATAGCCTCTCGCGTTACTTTAACTATATAAAGGGAGAGGTATCTTATAAAGATATATTAATACTAGCTAAGAAGCTCTAATTAATATAAGACCTTTTACTAAAGCTTTAAAAAAGGATTACTGCATTAAAAGCTAAGTTATTAATAGCAGAGGTATATATCTATACTATTAGGACTATAGAGGGCCCTAACCCTCTTGAAGAATATAAGCCTAAAAGTAATAACTTTTATATTATTTCTATAGTTACTACTTATAGATAGAAAGTATTAAAAACTAAAAGTAAACCTAAGAAGGGACCTATATAAAATACTTAGGAGGTAAAGAGCTCTCACTAAGTCTCTAGGGACCTATTTATAGCTAGGGTTATTATTTTAAAGTAATATATCTTATGCCTAGTAATAAGATAGCTTATAGAAGGCGAAATAATATATCTCCTTGTAAGGCATCTGTGGAGGCCGGCGAGACCCCTGTGAGGGCCGCTGTGGGAGCCGGCAGTGGAAGGCCTTATGTACGAGGGTGTGGCACAGTTCCGGCACGAAGTGCCTGAACTGGTTGATCTTTTGGTCTATTGGCTCAATCGGCATGCCACCCGATTCCGTTACACTCCTATAATTATTAAAGTTATTTAAGGTATTAATTAAGAAATTATAGAGCTAAGATTAATATTACTAAGAATATATAGTAAAGGTATATAAAGTAGCTAAAAAGTATAATAGGTATAAACTTAATAGCCTAGGATTATTACGATATAAAGGGAGACTTATTATCCTAAAATAAGATATATTAAGGCTAGAGATCCTTTACTAATATTATAATAACCCCCGAGTAAGATATATAGGGTCAGAAAAGATATTAAACCTAGTAAAGAGAAAATTCTATTAGCTAGGCCTCGCGGATAATATATAAAAGTATATCGAGAGTTACCTAATATATTAAGGTATTAAAGTATTAAGGTATAAACCTTATAGTAAATTATAGTCTCTCTTATTACTATTATATTTATTTTAAGAGATTAATATAGATTTTATTATAGGTTTTTACCTAATTAATAAAACAATAGCGAAGTCTATAATACGATCTTAGTAATTATCTATTAAATAATTAAATTCGCGATATTTATTTTAATTATAAAGAGGCTAAGAGCTATAAGGCTTATAGCCCTATTATATAAGTATATAGAATCTTAATTTAGTATACCTAAGGGTATTATTAGTAATTAAGATAAGATTATTATAAGTAAATTCTAGAACTCCTTATAAAGATATAAGCGATATATTACTAACTATTTATTATATATTACCTATAAACTAATAGCTAAATAAAGAGAATATATTAAATACTAGTAAAATACCTATAAGCCTATGCCGAAGATAAGTTATATAGGTAGGTAATTTAATTACTAAATATAGCTTTTACTTATAATAATAGCTACTACTTTATTATTAGGGTCTCCCCTAATTATATACTTTTTAGCTATTACCTAAGATATATAAAATATATCTAAAGTATAGAACTAATTAAAGTATAAGGTATCGCTAAATATACCGCGATAATATAATAAATTAGGGTAAGGGTAGAAGAATATTAGTAAAAGGCAGTAAAGTTATAAGCTAAGTACTATAATATAAAGTATAAGCTATAAATATATAATCACGGATAACTTATTAGAGTTTTAACTAAGAATTAAAGGTTTAAGCACCCTAAGCTAGCCCCTAGGTTTATTAAAGTTAAAATCCTTAAGAAATATAATAAGTAGGTATATAGCGTGGAACTACCTAAGATTTACTAATAGATATATAATATATTCTATATATTACTCCTAGAATTATAGAAGGATCGCAAAAGTATCGCTAAAAAAATATATAACTTACCTAAGCTTAAGGATAAACTTAATAAATAAAAGGTAAAAGAAGTAATAGTATATAAGGAGGTAAATAATAAGAAGTCTTATCTTATAAAGTAAAAAGGCTAGCTAATAGAATATAATACCTAGAAATTAAATTATTACTTAGAAAATATATAAAAAATAGTTAAGAAATACCTTAAGATTATAGCAAAGTATTATAAGAAATAAGATAAGGTATAAGAGATAATATACTAAAAGTATAGTAAATAAAATAAATATAGCTACTTTAATAATAAGAATAAAAAAAATAAGGCTAAATAAGTATATAAGTTAAAACCTAGTAAACTATCACTAAAGTATCACAATATAACTAGCTAATAAAATTATTAAACTATACTATAAACTAGGTTAATATATACTTATTAAAGATATAAAAAACTATAATATAATTAGCTAGCTAACTTATCCTTATTAGTAACTATAATATAAGCTTACTTAGTATTTAATAAAATACCAGCGGGACTATACTTATAAGGCCTTATACTATTAAATATAATAGGGTAATAAGGACTAGGCTTACTAGTATTAAGGGTAATATTAGTATAATTATATAGCGAAGATAAGCTAGAGAGAATATATAAGGCGCTTCTCTTTATTAAGATATTAGTATAAACCTGATTCTTATAGTCCTCTAAGGTAATAATCGCTGACTTTAAGTCTTAGGTAATTATATTATTATAAATATATATAGGGGTAGTAGCTATAACTTAGTCAGTTATTTTATTAAAATCTATACTAATATTAGCCTATATTAGAAAACATTAACTAAATTGTTGGCGAAATAGCCGCGAGAAATATATATATTCTAAAGATAAAAAAGAGATAATAACTCACGGTTAAATATAAGTTCCTAAGTTTAAATTTAAGTTAAAGTTAAAGCCTTATTTTTCTTCTTATTAAGGAAAAGGGTAGTAAGATCCTTTAATATATCAGTGACTTTTCGCTAATAATATACTGTATCTTTAATAGCGCGGTTAATATATTAAATCTTAGTATAAAAATAAAACCCAATATTATTTTAATGCAATTAATAAATTTATAAATATTATTTTATAACTTTTAAGTAATACCTTAAAGCTTATAAGGGATTAGCGAAAAGTTAGCGAAAATATTAAAGAAAGAGAATAGACTTATAAAGCTATACTTCTATTTATTATAAGTATAGAGGAAATAAATAGCTAGTAAAGCTTTAATAATATATAAGATATTAAGATCTTTATTTATATATAAAGGTAATAAAATATAAAACCTTATTATAATCTATATTTTAAAATAAGATAGTAGGATTATATTTATACTCCCTAAGGACCTTCGTAAAAGTAGTAAGGAGAGATATTATTAAAAGGTCGGCGATAAGTAGGCGCGGCGGAAAAGGAAAAAAAATAAAGTATAAAGAAAAAGGAATATAATAAAAAGAGCTAATTATAGAAAATATAGAGAGTAATTAACGATAAGGCGGAGAAGATCGCGGTAATAAAAATAAGGTTATAGGCGATAAATAGAAATAAGGTTATAATAATAAGGAAAGGAAAATAATAACTAAGTAATAAGTTATATTTATATTACCTAAGTTATAGTAAATTTAGCAGCTAGAAGCTATTACTGCTTAATAGCTATTAAGGACTAATAAATAATATTTTCGCCTATTTATAAATATAATAAAGGAAATTTATTATAAAAGATAAGGAACTTTCGCTAATTATTTATATTTATTATAATAATAAATTAGCGAAATAAAGGATATAAATTAAATAACTAGATTATTAAAAAGAGCTTAGGGACTAAGCTTATAAGGGGGGAGGTAATTATAAGGATATTTATAATAAGGCTATAAGGGCCACGGAATAATAGATCGGCCGGGTCCCGTCCGATTATGTGACTATTAGGGTCAGGGAAAACTCAGTTCACCGAGCCTATAATAAGGGCTCGGCAAGTTAAAGTCTATATACCAATATAGACCTACTTTTCATTTATAGTTTCACCCTAATCATTGCTATTAAGGCCTAATACTCTTATAAAAGGAGTAGGGGATATTTAGTTCTCGGGGGGATTAACTATAATATAGGGATTATAGTATCAAATTTTAAGGATAAGAATAAATAGGATTAATACTTATAGTTAAATAACTCTTAGGTAAAGAGTTAATATATTTAATTAAATTATTAATTAAAAAATATAATATTAAATATATAATATATCTAGCCTATAAAAATTATAAGAATATAAGCTATAAGATAATATATATAATATAGAGGTTATCGCTACTCTCGGCAAGACCTTATTTAAAGATAATATTAACTTTCTTATATTATATAATGTATATTACGTGATATATATTAAAATACGAGATAACTACTTAGTAATAATTAATAGTTTTAATAGTAATTTTAATAATAATAATTACTAATATAAATCTTATTTTAATAAAACTACTCTTAATATTAATATCCTAGTAGTAATATAATATACTTTACTATAAAGACTTATATATTAAGTAAACTAAATAACTAGAATTTCTTTAAATATACTTATATTATAAAGATAATTTTAGAGAAGCTATATTATATAAATAATCTAAGTAAATTTATAACTTTATAGATTAAAGAACTATAAAGACCTTATATTAATAACTATAAGGTAATATAAGCTATTGCTAGAGGGTTATAACTAATAAGCTTTAAATATAATAAATATATTATAAAAATATATTCTAAGATATTACTTAATAATTAAAAAAGCTATAAAGTAAAGCTAAGCTTATATTAATATAATAATAATTAATATAATAAGTAAATAACTAGTATTAGCTATATACTTAATTAAATAATTAAAACTATTAATTTATATTATATTAAGCTATATATATTAGTAATAAATAAATTAAAAGAGTATAATAATATATTATGTATAGTTTATATTACTATTTATCTTATTAACTATTACTTATTATATCTCTATTTAATACTTTATTATTAATATAAGTAAAAAGATATAACTTATAAGTATATAAGTTACTTAACCCCTATATTTATACAATAAGGGGTATAATTATATAAGAAGTAATTAAGGCTTTACTAGCTATAGCTTTAGTATAGCTCCGGCGGGACTATATCTTAGACTTTATATTATACTTTTTTACTTATAAACCTATATATTATGTATAACCTTAAATTTAGCTAAAACTATTTAATTTAAATATATCTCTCTTTAATTTATCTACTTATTAAGGCCTCTAACTCTAAGTAAGAAATTATCCTTTTAAACTATTAATATTCTAACTTATTCTTAATCCCTTAAAAAGTCTAACTTTAATACCTATCTTTTTTAATATCTTTTAAACTCTTAATCTTAATATATTACCTTAGTATTAATTACTATAATATTTCTATAATACTTATACTTAACTTTTATATATATCTTTAAGCTACGGTTTATATAACTATTTATATTACTAATTATTATTTATTACATCTCTATCTAATACTTTATTATTATAGAGCGAGGGGACTAACTTATTAGCTTACTAGTCATATAACCTCTAAGCTCACATGACGATAGGTATAATTATATAAGGACTAAGTTAAGGCTCTACTAGCTATTGCTCTAGCGTAGCTCTAGCATAGCTTTAGTATAGTATTATCTTAGACCTTATATTATATTTCTTTATTTATGAACCTATATATTATATATAACTATGAATTTAGCTAAAATTATTTTAATTAAATATATCTTAATTTATCTGCCTATTAAGGCCTCTGACTTTAGGTAATAAATTATCCTTTTAAACTGCTAATACTTTGACTTTATTTTTAATCCCCTGAAAAGTCCTCCCCTAATACCTATTTTTCTTAATATCTTTTAAACTCCTAGATCTCAATATATTATTATATTACTATGGTATTATTACTATAGTATTACTATAGTATTATTACCGTAGTATTACTATAGTATTTATCCTTAGCTTTTATATATCTTTTTAAGATTTAACATAAGGGTTATCCTCTATATAATAGCCCTAGAGCTTTAAAGCTATGCTAAGAACTACCTCTTGCGCCTATTAGGCCGCTATTATCTTCTAGGCTTACCTAATAAATAATATAATTACTATTATTCTTCTATAAGCTATAGATAGCTAGGCTATAATTAATAAGGGGAGCTTTCTCTATATAGGCTATATTAAAGCTCTAAGAGTAGGTTAAGGTTAAAGATAGTGAGATAGATATAGTATTTATCTAGAAGGCGCTTATTATTAATATAGATATCCCTGAGGAAGTTATTATTAGTTATTTCTTAGAGTATCTAGCGTATTTAAGGAGATACCTCTTAAAAGGCTTTTTTAAATTAGTCTTAGCTATAGAGTATTATTATCACGGCCATAACAAAGGCTAGGCGGGGATACGCGGCAGAAACACTCTAACTAAGCCTAGAACTAAAGGGACTAAGCGTTACTTATATTAGTCTAAGAACCGAGCTTTAAAAACGTTAGTCTTACCCTAAACCGATATATAAAAGCGTTAGTCCTATCCCTAAACCTTAAATATATAGAATATACTTATTATACTTTCTTATATAATAACTACCTTAGCTATTAATATAACTTAATTATACTTAATACCTTTAAGTATATTACTAGATATAATACTTTATTTAAGATTATAATATAATATTCTCTACTATTAATATAAACCTAATATAACCGGTTTATCCCTTAGGAATCTAACTATATTATTATATATTAATAGCTCTTATTTAATAGATTATTTATATTACCTTAAATAATATTAAATATAATAATTACTCCCGCTACCCCCGTAAATAACTAATAGTAAGGCCTACTTACGCTAGCTATACCCGCTTTAATTAACCTAATTAATATAGAGATAGAAGATACTTCTAGCGCTAATAATAATAATAAGGAGGTTAAGTAACTTAAGGCTTAGATTATTACTATAAATACCGAGATAGATAATCTCCGCGAAATTATAAAAAGAATAGCTAACTCTTAATATATCTAAAATAAATAGTATATTAATAATATTAAGATAATTAATAACCTTATAACTATTATTATAAAAGGTAAAGATATAAGAGAAATCCTTAAGCTAAATCTATTAGAATTATTTAATAGAACCTTATATAGACTATAGATATTCCTTACCTAGATATATACTTTTATAACTTATTACCTAACTTAATTTACTACTAAGTCTAATAAGGTCTAATATACCGTAGGATACCTTATAAAGCATACCGCTATATAATTTAAGTTAATAATAAAAGAGTACCTTATGACCCTATTTATTAACCTCTCGCTATAAATTACTAACCTTTATATTAATTATAATATATTTAAAAGAGCCCTTTGCTAGGCCTTTAGAACTATTAATAAAAAGGTATAAGCTAAACGAGAGATTAAGGTACTTAAATAAACTTAATCTACCTTAGAATATAAAATAAAGTACCTCTAATTAGTATTTAAGCTACTATAGGATTAAGAGCCCCTAATATTACTCTTCTTTAATAAACTTAAGAGAGAAGTATAGGCTAAACTCTATAAGGAGGACTAACTTAATAATCTAGTTAATTATATCGGTAGGGCGGTTAAGATTAATAATTAATAGTTCTTATAAAAGAAACTATAAAACCTAAGATTTAGTAACTATAAGGCTAATACCTCTCGCTTTAATATAAACTAAGGTAGAAAGAGATACTATAATACCTTATATAGTACTAAAGCTAGACCTATAATACTAGGGGCCGCGCGATATAATAAGAAATTAATTAAGTGCTTTTACTACTATAAACCTAACTATAAGGCAAATATATATAAGAAGAAGGTATAAGATATCGCTAAAGGAAAATACTAGCTAGAAAGGCATTAGGAATAATAGCCGCTACTAAAAGGTAAGAAATATATAAGCTATACTTACCTATAGGGCGATATATAAATAGCGATCTAAATAGCTAAGACTATTATAATAATATAATCCGGTTATAACTTAATTATAGCCGCATTAAGATAAATAGCTATGCCGTATATATAGGCATACCTAGCGGAAGAATAAGTAGAATATAATATTACTTATAGACTATACTATAAGGAATATATATATAAGGTTATACTACCCTTAATAAAAGGATATATTAATATTATTATAAGTATTTAAAACCCTTATAATAAAGTTAATTAAACCTAGATCCCCTTATTTAAATTAATAAAGAAGGAAGAAGATATAGAAGGATAGAAAGTTAGACTTAGATAAGTTACTATTATAATAATATAACTTAATAGATACTATAAACCTATAAACTATAGTAATTATTTAGTAGGTATAATAGTATAAAGGGAACTTAAGTTAATCTAACTTTAATGCGATTATCGCGAATAATAAATATAATAAGTATAATGGGAGCTTAAGGAGATATAATAAAATATTAAGCGATATTAATAGATATAGAATAAAGCCTATAATATTTAGACCGATAAATAAAGAATATATTATTAAAATAGTAATATTAGTATATATATCTAACTAACTTAAGAATAATAAAAAGTAAAAGATATAGAAGATATCTATATTTAAGCCTATTATAAAGAAGAAGCGCTAAACCCCTATCTACCGGAACCTTATTATAACCTATATAATAATAATAAAACGCTATTAAGATATCCACGATACTATAAAATTATATAGGTCTTTTATAGAGACTATTATTATAAGATATACTTATATAAGAAGAGGGAATAAAACTATTTCCCTATCCCCCTCTTATAACTAAATATATAACCCTACTTTTTATATAAAATAGAAGACTATTACATTAAATAATAATATAAGGGAATTAAAGTAGTATAACTTTAGTTCTACTTATTATGATAATAAACTATATCCCTAGAATAATTTATAAGTACCCTTACTTAAGTAGGAGGAATAAAGCTAAGAATAAAATAAAATAATAAAAAAAGAAGAGCTACTCTAGATAGGATTATTAGGATAATAGAAGAAGGCTTTTATACCCCTATATAGATAAGAGGTATAATAGAGGACCGAGAATAATACCTCTAATAATAATAATATATTAAAACCTTATTTATCTAGGAAGAAACCGCGCTATAGGAGTATATAAAATACCTCATTAAGTTAAAAATACCTTAGATAGATCTAGGCGCTAAAGAGGAATAATAATACTAAAAATTACTCTATAATCGAGATAATAAGTATAACTATAAGGCCTATAATAATAGTAAATATAATAAAGACTATCTAAGAAGGATATTATTAAAAAGTTAGGATACTTACCTACTATAAAGCTATAGGCGGAAGAAAGAAGGAAATAATTCCTATAAAGAGCTCTATATATAACTACTAATAATTAATAGCTAAAATACTTTAAACTATAAATATAAGTTAGGGGAGAATAGCTAAATACTTTAGTGGATAATAGAGTTAAATAGAATTATTTTAACTTAGTAATAGTGAATTGGCTTAGGCTACTATAGAGGTATAAGAAGGATCTATATTTAGTATATAACCTAAAAGGAGAAAGGTTTAACTATAATAATAGGATTATTAAATATAAGATTAATTACCTTATAGTCTTTATTAATAGAAAAAATTAAGGAATCTTATTTAATATTATACCTATATTAGGATACTACTTAGTACTTAAGTACCTATAATTATATAGGTTTAACTTATATCTTAACTAGCGGATTAGCTAGGTAATCTCCTTTAAGGAAGAGATACCCTCTTAAGGAGATAATAACTTATTAGATATAAGATCTTAAATTTCTATTAAAGATAATAGAGAAGCTAGGAAGAGGTAAATAAGAGATACCTCTCTACCTAAAGGAATATAATATAAATAATATAATAAAAAGAAATAATAGAATTAATAAATAATTATAAGCGCTATAAAGTAATTCTATAAGTTAGAAAAAAACCTTAAATAAATTAAGAGAAAACTATAAGATAAATAGCTTAAAAATATCCCTCTATAATATAGAATCTATAAGAAACTCTTTATAGAGGAAGTTAAGACCGGCCTACTATTATATATATATTATAACCTAGAAATTAAATTTATTAATAGGAAGTAACCTAGCTATAATAAACTCTACCTACTTAATATAATATAGCTATTAATATTAAAGGAATATATTAAAGAAATAATATAGAAAGGATATATTAAGGAAAGTAAGTTATCTATTAGATACCTTATTATATTTATTCTAAAGAAAAATAAAAAGCTTTACCTTTATATTAACTTTAGAATACTTAATATTATTATAATTAAGGATTATATATTACTACCTCTTATTAGCGAGCTAAAGAATTAACTTTTTAGGATAAAGTACTTTACTATACTTAACTTTAAGGGAGCCTATAACTTAATTTAGATTAAGGAAGGATATAAATAGAAAACCACTTTTTATATTAAATATAGATTATTTAAATACCTTATTATGCCTTTTAGACTTATTAATATACCTACTATATTTTAATAAATAATTAATAATACTATAAGAATATCTAGATATATTTATTATATATTACCTAGATAATATCCTTATTTTCTCTAAAATAAAAGAAGAATATATAGAATATATCTATAAGGTACTATAAATACTATAAGATATTAACTTATTAATAGAACCTAAGAAGAATAAGTTTTATACCTTAGAAATAGAATTTCTTAGATATATTATCTCTTATAATAAGATATATATAGACCTTAAAAAGGTTATAGCGGTAAGGGATTAAAAAGAATTAATAAATATTAAGGAAGTATAAGCCTTCCTTAATTTCATTAATTATTACTATAAGTTCCTTAAAAGATTTAGAAAGATTATAATACTATTAACTAATCTAATAAAGAAAGATATATTATTTATAATAGGGAATAAAGTATAAGAAGCTTTCTATAAGATTAAGGGACTTATCTTAAGTAAATTAGTCCTTAAAATATTTAATCTATCTTAATTAATTAAACTTAAAATAGATACCTTAGATTTTATATTAAGCGCCTAAATCAGATAATAAGATAATAAAAGACTCTTATACCTAATTATATTCTACTCCTATAAGCTATATAGAGTAGAATTTAACTACCCTATCTATAATAAAGAATTCCTCGCTATTATTAATACTTTTAAGGAATTTCGATATTACCTTATTAAAAGTCCCTACTAAATTAAGGTCTATATAGACTATAAGAATATCTTATACTTTATTACTACTAGAGAATTAAATAGTTAATAACTATATTACGCTAAATATCTCTCGGAATTTAACTATATTATACTCTATATAAAGGGAAAAGAAAATAAAAGAGCTAATACTATTAATAGATAATTAAACCTTAATATAGGAAAGATTAAAGTAGATAAATAATTACTATAATATACCTTAAAAGGATACCTTAAATAGAAATTTATTATATAAATATAGAAATTAATACCTCTACTAGAATACCTTAAGCTTATCTAAGATTATAGAAAATAGATTATTAACTTTATTAATTATATATAAGGATATAACTACTATAAAGATAGATTCCTTATATTTAAAGAAAAGATTATTATACCTAATAAAGTTTTTAGAAAGATCTTTAATTATTACTATAATTAATTCCCTTATAATAGGAACTATAGGCCGATATTTAAAGCTATAAACTATATTTATAATAACTACCTATTTAAGGAGGAAATTTAAGGTATAATATAATATTACTAGAAATATAACCCTAGATAAATACTTAGGGTAACCTATATAGTAGAATAAGGTAATCCACTATTAAAATAAATCTTAGAATATAATAAATAACTCCTAGACGACGAGAAAATAGATAAATAATAAATCCTAGATAAACTATAATATAACCTTATAAGCGAGATATATAAATACCTACTATATAGATACTAAGGAATTAATAAAACCCTAGAATAAGTTAAAACGATATATATTTTTCCTAATATAAAGAAAATAGTAATATAAGTCATAAATAAATATAACTTATACGCGAGAATAAAGGTATAATACTATAAACCCTATAGAAAACTATAATTACTCCCGGTTATATAATAACCTTAGGAATTAATTATTATAGATTTTATTATTAAATTACCTCTATTAAAAGAACTAGCTACTAGAAACTTCTATAATAGTATTCTTATTATTATAGATAGACTTATGAAATTTTCCTATTTTATCCCTTATAGTAAATTAATAAATATAGAAGAATTTATATATCTCTTTTATTATAATATCACTAGGATATATAAAATACCTCTCGAGATTATCTTAGATTAAGGGCTACCCTTTATATCTAAGTTTTAATAAAGATTAACTAAATACCTTAGAATTAACTATAAGCTCTCTATAGCTTATTATAAAGAGATTAATAGATAAATAGAATAAATAAACTAAATACTAAAATAATACCTTTAATATTATATTAACTATAAATAAAATAATTAGGTTAAGAAGCTATTAGCTATATAGCTAGCCTATAATATAATAATTAATAAAAATATAAAGATTATATTAGCCTATATTAATTTTAGATTTACCCTAGATACCTATAGATAAACCTAAAATATAGTTATTAACCCTAAAGTAATCCTCACTAATAATTAACTAAAGAATCTATATAAAGAAATATAAATAGAATTTAAATTTATCTAAAATAAAATAAATAATTATATTAATAAAAAAAGGATTAAGGGACTAACTTTTTTAAAGGGAGATATAGTCTATCTTATAATAAAAAATATTATAATAAAATAATAAAAAAAAAACTTAACTATAAATATATTAGACCCTATAAAGTTAAATAGAAAATCTTATAAAATAACTATAAATTAGATTTATTATTAAAGGTTAAGCTTTATTTAATCTTTTATATTTTATTACTTAAATTAATAATAAATACTATTTGAATTAAGACTAATAATAAATTAAAAGTAGAAATTAATAGACTAAAAGAATATATTATAGAAGCTATCCTTAATATAAATAAGATTAATAATAAAATAATATATTTTATTAAATAAAAGGACTACCTTAATATAGAAAATATATAGGAATTACCGGAATACCTCACTAATATATAATACCTTTTAAAGAACTTCTATTAATAATATTAAGTATAGACTTATTAAGACCGATAGTATTTTAATTAATTAAATTAATAGCCCTAAAAGAGTATACTTCTATAATAATAGATAATTCCTCTTAAAGCTTACCTAACTCCTCTAAGGCATAAAGGCTATGCCTAAAAGCCTTATTGCCGCGCGCTTTAAGTAACTATTTCTACTTATAGATATAAGTAAGCTTAGCTATTATCTCCTTAAGAGTAGCCTCTACCTTAGCCTCCTTATCCTCTAGGCGCTTATACTCTTAGATATTTTTCGATATTACTAAAGATTAGCTACCTATTAAAAAAATACCTAAATATATACTTATAAAAAAAAGCTACTCTAGCCTTATTATATATAACCTTTATATCTATATAATTAAAATAATAATTAGAATAATTAGAAACTACCTTATAGAATAAGCCCTAATAAAAATAATAAATATAGGGTATAATTTTAAAATTAAAAGCCTTAATATAGATAGAAAGACTTTATACTTTAGAAAGCTTATAGGAAGAAATATACTTAGAAACTTAGCTTATTATTATATTAATAATAAAGGAAGATTTTTATAAATTAGAGTTACCTACTAAAAATACTTAATCGCTAAAGCTAGCCTTAAGGATAAGACTATTAGAGGGGAGACCTTATATTATAGCTATAATAAGGGCTAGGCGGGGATATATAATAGAAATACTTTAATTAAGCCTAGAACTAAAGGGACTAAGCGTTATTTATATCGGTCTAAAGACTAAGCTTTAAGAATATTAATTCTACCTTAGACCGATATATAAGAGCGTTAATCCTATTCCTAAACCTTAAATATATAGAATATATTTATTATACTTTCTTATATAATAGCTACCTTAGCTATTAATATAATTTAATTATACTTAATACCTTTAAGTATATTACTAGATATAATACTTTATTTAAGATTATAATATAATATTCTCTATTATTAATATAAATCTAATATAACCGGTTTATCCCTTAGGAATCTAACCGTACCGTTATAATTATATCCCTATAGCCTTAGGTGATACTATATTATAAAATAGCGGAAAGTAAGATAAATACTTATTTTATTATTATTATAGTTATTATTATTATTATTATTATTATTATTACTAAAATTTATATATATTAGAGAATATAATTTTATTTATTATTAAGGGTTAATAGTTATAAGATTAAATTAGATAAAAGATAGATCTCTTAGGGATTCTTATACTTATTATCTAATTATAAGAAAAGCTATTTATTTAGAATAAAGTTAGTTAAGTTAGGTAATTAGCTATTCTTCTTATAGAGTTTATTAAGGTAGATAGCTAGATTTTAGCTCTTTTTATAGAGTTTATCGAGGTAGATAGCTAGTAACTCTAGCTCTTTTTAAAGAGAGTTCTTTAAGGTAGAAAGCCTAATTATTAAGTTATTATTAATTATAAATAAATTGACTTTATAGATTATAGTATTATTGCGGCTATATATAATATAGTAATAACCCTTATTAATTGTAAAAGACCTTTATTATATAAAGAGAATTTACAAATAATTCTAGCTAATTAAGCTTAGAAGATATAACCCTAGGATTTTATAACTATACCATATCGGGTTAGCGCTATATAGCGCCATGCTCATCTAAGTAATATACACTTATATAAGCAAGATATTAGAGAGTTACATTTTATATTATTTAGCTATTTTCTAGCTTTATTACCTATTTAGGTAAGTCACGTGACCTCGGCCCTCGGGCTCTTCAAAGAGCCCGATTAGCCCGATAACCTCATACATGAAATACGGCATAATAAGGTCCGGTTTCAAATATCCTAGTATAAAACTACTAGAGTTTCTAACTTCATTATGCCATAACACGGCATCTAGCTATCCGGTATGAGCCTACCCTATACGGTTAAATAGCCCTATTTCCGGGCTATCCGACGGTATGACTTTGGGCCGAGTCGGATGAATAGATCACGAGTTATCTCTATAAAAGAAGGATAACTCCCTTAGAAATAGAACCTCTCTTAGATCTATATCCTCTCATGCAATACAACCAATAAGACCACCAATCAGAAGCTCTTCTATTCCTCTTTAACCTTATCTATCTTTTGACCCACTTTTCTGGCTATATGATTCCTTATCTAGCTACACAGCTATTTATAAGGACTGATTCCACTGCCTATTCACCTCCTATTTCCATTACCTACCCTACACCTTTTGAGGACTTTATAGTTAATATCCTTCAGTCCTTTACATTAATTAAGTCTATTAAGATCCTTAGTCTAGGTATAGGCTTTTACTATTTAAACTACTAAGGAATATTAAGCGCCTTTAATCCCTATTATGGGCTATAATAAAGTTAATGATACTAATATATCTTTAAGATTTAATATAATTACTATTATTTATATATTAGTATTAATACTTTTAGGTCTCTCTAGAAACCTCTTTTTATACTTATTAAGCTATTATTATCTTTTAAGCTTACTTAATAGGTAATATAATTATTATTTTTCCTCTATAAGCTAAATCTAGCTAGGCTAAGGCTATTAAAGGGAGCTTTTTCTATATAGGCTATACTAAAGGTTAAGTAATAAGTTAAGGCTAAAGATAGCTAAATAAATTTATTATTAATCTTAAAGAGGCTTATTAATATAGATACCTTTAAGGATCTTATTATTAGCTACCTCTTATAGTATTTAGTATATCCTAGGATATATCTCTTAAAAGGCCTTTCTAAATTAATCTTAGCTATAGAGCTCTATATTACTATAGCCTTAAGTAATATTATATTATAAAATATAATAAAAAGAATAAGTACTTATCTTATTATTATTATAGTTATTATTATTATTATTATTATTATTATTATTATTATTATTATTATTATTATTATATTATTAAGATTTATATATTAGAGAGTATAATTTTATTTATTATTAAAGGTTAATAATTATAAGGTTAGATTAAATAGAAGAGTAATAAATCTCTTAGGGATTTTTATACTCCTTGTTTAGTTATAAGAAATATTATTTATTTAGAATAAAGTTAATTAAGCTAAGTAGCTAATTATTCTTCTTATAGAGTTTATTAAGGTAAATAGCTAAACTCTAGCTCTTCTTAGAGTTTATTAAGGTAAGAAGCTAACTAATAAATTGCTATTTATTATAAATAAATTAACTTTATGGATTATAGTATTATTATAGCTATATATAATATAATAATAACTCTTATTAATTAAGTCTATTAAGATCCCTAGTCTAGGTATAGACTTTTATTATTTATATTACTAAGGAATATTAAGCGCCTTTAATCCTTATTATAGGCTATAATAAAGTTAATAAAATAAATAATATTTAGATTATTAAAGGCGAGCTTAGAGATTAAGCTTATTAAAGGAGAGGTAATTATAAGGATATTTATAATAAAGCTTAAAGAAGCTATAGAATAATAAATTAGCTATATAGCTATCTAATTATATAACTTATAAGAGGTTAAGAAAAACTTAGTTAGCTAAGCCTAGCCTAAGGGCTTAATAAGTTAAAGTCTATATATTAATATAGACTTACCTTTTATCTATAGTTTTACCCTAATTATATTATTAAGGCTTAATACTCTTATATCCCTTTACTTCCTTACTTAAAGTAACTTAATAAAAGCTTTTCTTATATTAGCTATACTTTAAAACTTATCTCAGGATTACCCTTATATATAAAATAAAATAAATTTTTTTTTCTCTAGCTTAAGGAGAAGTAATTACTAGCTACTAATAACTCTAGCTTTACTTTAATTAAAGAAGCTTTTACTATTATAAGAGACTGAGGTCTTATATAAGCTGCCTAAAAAAGCTGCTTAGTCAGCAAGATTACTAAGCAGTAAATCAAGCTAAAGGCAGAGAAAAGAACCTACTTAATAAGTGGCTTAGTAAGCTACTTAGTAAGCTAGGAAAAGTGGACTAGGTAAAGATAGCTTATATAAGCTAGAAAGAGTCTCAGAAGGAAGAGTATAAAATAAGATAATTAAAGGTCTAAGTTCTAAATTCTAGAGAAGAGAGAGAAATCGCTATTATATAACTCTATAGTGCGAATAGTGCTAATAGCACTATATTACACTATAGAGGTTAAGCTCTTAGAGAGCTTAAGCTCTTAAAGGGCTTAACTCTTTATAGAGTATAAGCTCTTACATAGACTTAAAGTATTATTTAATAGTTATGGGTAGAGGAATCGGAGTATTAATCAGCTTATACTAAGGAGCGAGAGATAAACCATTTAGGCTTAGTGGAAGCGGGGGATGGTGTGGATCCCAAACTTCGCTCGGATTATGGCTAAGCTGGGAGGGCGTCTAAACGCAAGGCCGCCGATAATACTCCCAGCATAGGCAGCACGACCACTTCCGGATGCGATCTTGCTCGGGCTCATCGGAAGCGATGTTGAAGTTGCCCTCCCGTTTGGCGCATCCTTCCGTAGCCTATTATCGGACCCTCTGATACGACCTACATATAGTGCATCTAATGCTTTTACCCACGTGACAGCTAAGCTATATTAGCTCCGGGATCGGCCCGATAAGGATCTCCTTCTAAATTATCTAGGAAGCTTTAGTTAGCTTATATATATTAAATATAAATAAGACTTTCTAAGGGTAATTAAGAACTATCTCGCTAATCTATTAAAAGGAAATAATTTAAGCGAGATAATTATAAATAACCTCCTTAATATTAAGATAGAAATTTTAGATTATAAAAGAAAGAATATATTAATATCGGTAGTAGTAAAGGAATTAAAGAATTATAGTAGCTTTACGCTAAGGCTTAATAATAGTTATATCTATACCCGGCATTTAGACCTAGCTAATAATATATTTATAGCTTAGCGGGAAGGTATATTATTATTTATTCGCTTTATCCGCCTATTCGATTTTTATACTAAAGCTATATAGCTTATAGTAATTAGACTAGGCGCTATAATAAGGGGCATAATACTAAGGCTAGGGGCGAGGTTTACTGTCTTCTATTAATTTAATAGATAAAATGCCTGGCTGCCTAGCCTTAATACTGGGTAGCCTAGCTAGATTCTAGACCACGGTGAATCCAGGTATAGATGCGGGATTTATGGGGCCGAATGGGACTTTGATTCCTGTTCCTTCCGTTATTTTTACGATACCGACTTAATAGCGATACACTAATATCACCCGCTAGTCTTATGTGACTACCCGGTAGTGAAACCACTATCGCTTCTCACCTATATATTCCTAGAGGGGGTAACTCTAGTTATAGCCTCTTCTACTAAATAAGGGGAAGTTTATATACTAAAGAGCGGTATTAGTGATATTATTAATTAGGGATATAAGGACCTAGTAATCGACCGTAGCGTCCTATAGCCTAGTAGTAACCGCTAATTATAAAAGGCCTACGGCAATAGGGTTCTAGGTTTAAAGGAGGCAGTAAAGGGTTATCTCGGCTATAGGGATAAATTCGCGGCGTATGTTAGAAAGGAGTATTATTAGAATCGCAATATTATTTACTTAAGGGTACTTTCTTACTTCCGTGTAATGAGTGAGTATATCCTTACCGTTAATAGCGTTTATATATTAAACCTGGTGCTAGAAGGGAAATTCCTAGGCTATTCTCCTGCTATACTTGGCAAACTGGTGCTAGGGATTCTTTATATCTATAATATAGAGTTATAGGTATATTAAGGTCTGGTTTAGTTAAAGTCTTGGGGAGGTTAGTATAATCTAAAGAAGACTTAATAAAGCTTAGATAGGTAACCCGGGAGTATTAAGAGCCCGCTATGCCTTATCTATAAAAGCTATTGATTGAATTAGTGACCGTGAAGTTAATGAGATGGACTCTAGAAAACTTATAGGCAAGTATTATATCGACGGCCTTATGCATCGCGCTCTCATCTTCGAGAATCTTCTCGCAGATATCCCACCCTAGTCCGAGCTACTTCAAGATATCTATATTCTATCGGATGCTTCCCTAAAGTATACTGATGGCCTTGCTAGCGGGATCTTAGCTACGGTGATTGGCGACCTTAAGGGCGGCCTAGGTAGCCTGCTGAATAGGTATGAATACCCTGAACTTAGATAAAGGCTTCTTAACCTCTAAGTTATCTATTAGGATTTTAGCTATAGGTTTATATAAGTAAGATATTTTAGTAATAGGATAAGGAGAGAAAGTTAACTTACCGAGAGTATAGATAGATTAATTATTATAGAGCTAGATTAAATATTTATTACTCTAGCGCTATACTAAATACCTAGGAGAACCGGCCGGGAGCGTCTTAATGCCGGTAATATTATTATTAGTCTTAAAAGTAATCTTATAGGGGCGCTTAATAAAGATAATATTTATACTTAGGGGTTAGGTATTATAGTTCCCCCTAAGGGAAATACTTATAGGTATAGTAATAAATTAGGGCAGTATTATAAGAAGCTTATAAATACCCCTAGATAGAAGTAGAGAAGAGTTAATAATATTAGAGGTAGATATAATTTAGAGAAAGGAAAAAAACTATAGGTGAAGATATATAAAGATAGCGAGAGGAAGGGGAAGAGGAAGAGGAGAGAGGTCGGTCTGCTCTCTTTATAGCCACGAGATGCGGAAGTAGAGGAAACGAGAGGGCAAATATAAGGGTAGATCACTAAAGTAAATGGAGGTAATTTATAGCCGCCGCTAGAGAAAATAGAGGTAATTTATAGTCACTACTAGAGGAAATAGTAATAATTTATAGCCGCCGCCAAAGAAAGTAGCAGCTATTTAGCGTTAAATAAGTAGATCGCCTTAGAAAGTAGACTGATTTAGAAATAAACCTAAATAAATAGGGCTAGCGTGATTACTAGCCGATTTAAATTACTAAGGTAAACCGAGCTAATTCATAAATATAAGTCTAGATGAGCTTAGCTAATATAGCCACTAATATACTTAAATCATAAAGCAAATAGAGCTAATTTATAGTGAGCCCCCGAAATACGGTAGTAATCCATTATCAAATAGGTGGATGCCTTGGGAAACCGATTGATTTATACACACAAATCTGAACGGGGTTAGTGGCTATTAAAGACTGGATCACTAAAGTAACTGGAGTGGCCCGGGATGCAATACCTCGCGTGTTACGCCAGCAGCCGATGCATTAAGCGCTTTAGTGCGCTTTATGGATTGATGTTTAGTTTAGAAAATGACGGCTGCTTGTGGTTACTAATAACGTGAATCGTCAATTGAGCGAACGGCGCCTCTATGCAAACTCGCATGCGACAGATGCAACTGTGGCACGGTCGAGATACTAATCTATCAAGGCGCAGTCTCCAGCTAGTAATGGCACCAGACTGTCTTGTGCTACACGCGCGTTCCCGTGAAATGACAAACATCTCTTGTCTCAAGCCACCCGTCTCTTGCGTGTATAACGGCGGAATCGTCCGGAGCCGTGCATCGTCCATGTTGTAATCGTTCAATACCGCCCTGACAGCTCCGTCGTAAGCGAGACGGCCATGTCAAACATCTCTTGACCGCACGATGTACATAGCCCTGGGATCTCTTGCTCCGGCTGGGGCCTCAAGGCAGGGCCCACGGCATAATCGATGTAAACAATGCCTGGTCTAGTCGAGATGCTGGTGCAGAAAACATGTTGAACCCCATACTCGGCTTTCACTCAGGCCTTGGCACTGGACTGCAGCTTCTCGAGGATAATCTGGACGATGGTCTTGAAAGCCTCCATCTCCTCCTCCACCGTGCAGCCCATTCCGGCATCCGCAAAGCTCATAGAATTGCTCACATAGACCGGAAGCTGCGTCCTCCGCGCCAGCAACTTCGCCAGGCGCGTCGTAAACTCGACCGACGACTCTGACGAGTAGAGCGTCGTGGAAAGCGGCTGGACAGGATCGAGCCTCTGCCGGATGTGTCAGTGGGTGCCACCTGCGTAGAGAGAAGGGTTGTTGCACTTACGCTGGGCAAGGCGTAGACGAATGAGCCCATGGATGTCGGGGTCGCGAGCTCGTCTTGTGACGCCGTCGTGAGGAACAGCACGACCGACTTGGCTTTTGTCGACAGGCGTAGGTAGATGCGGGTATCCAAGGAGCGGGGAAGAGGTACTGAAAGTTCGATTGCTTCTGTAGCCATGGTGATTGAGTGAGATGGAATATGTGCTCTTGATGTAGTCGTTGGCAAGGTGAGTGGTGTATGTGGGAGAGTCTCTCAGATCCGGGTTGGTTGAGTGACGCTGGTAGCGGGGTTCACTTTGGTCGTCTGGAAACAGCAACACAGGGCTTTGCGACCGAGAATGAGTCTTATAGATGGAGATATCGAAAGATGGAGTTTCCTGGAGTTGTCGCATAAACAGCAGTAGATGTCGCCGTTATCGTAGAAGCCTGCGGATTGATTGTTGAGCCTTCAAATCACATGATCTGGCCAAACCCCACGGAATGGCAAATGGCATTCCAGCTCCGCAAAAATGACTCCTCGAGTTGACGGGACGAGAGTGTTGACTCGAGCATGATCTCGTCTTCTCTTTAAATCAGATTTTCAGATTTCTCAAGTGTTGGGTTTTCTGAAAAGGTCTTGCCGTCATAATCAATCTCCTCCCCTACCCCGCCATGAGCCCTTCCTGAGACAATATACACACACAAACAAAACACTCGCCCGTTTCAAAGCCATGGCTGGTTCTGATGATGGCCACCACATCGAGATAGTCCCGGATGACGGCACCGCTTGGGGTGGAGTAGAGGAGAACATTGAGGACCCGGAAGAGGTCCGCGTCATCTTTTGCGCCTTGGATTCATTCTTGTGAGTATGAGCTGCCATGAGGGGCGATTCACCTTTCAAAACGTGTTCATTCATACAGAGCCTTCTCCATTACGCTATTTCTCCTATCTCATGCTGATAGACTCACAGCCAATACGCCAAGGTCTCTCACTTCAACGTCACCCACCTCCGTCGCCAGTCCTTCTACGCCCTCCCCCAGGACCACTGGAAACTCCTCGCCGCTCCCCCTTCAACTTTCTCGACACCCTCGAAAGGACTGACGACGTCATCGACGAGAATGCAGAACTCGCCCGCACCATCGCCCGCCACGGGCTCCAGTCCTTTCGGATGATCGCCGCCGGCCCTGACGGGAACGAGCCCAGCATGCCCCGGAGTGGAACGGGGTCGCCAAGCACTCTGACGTTGACAAGGCCAGGAGCACGATCCGCCAGTTCTACCGCGACTGGACCGAGGCTGGGGCTGCTGAGAGGCAGGCTAGCTATGGTCCCATCATGAAGGCTCTTGAGGTGGAGAAGCAGAAGCATCCTGAGCAGAAATCCTTGAATGTGCTGGTGCCAGGTGCAGGACTGGGTCGACTGGTGTTTGATCTCTGCGTCAACGGCTTCACGGCCGAGGGAAACGAGATATCTTACCACCAGCTCCTGGCGTCGTCGTACATCCTCAACAGCTGTCCCGCCGCCAAGCACCATACCATCTACCCCTGGGTTCACTCCTTCTCGAACCACCTCTCCCGGGCCAACCACCTCCGGAGCTACAGCGTCCCAGACCTCCACCCGGCATCCGTGCTGGCCGCCACCTCGAACACGGGGGAAATGTCTATGTGTGCTGCCGACTTTCTCTGCCTGTACTCGGACGAGGACCACAAAGACGAGTACGACGCCGTGGCCAGCGTCTTCTTCCTCGACACGGCACCGAATCTGATCCGCTACCTCGAGGTTATCCGACACTGTCTCAAGCCCGGAGGAGTTCTCATCAATGTAGGACCCCTGCTGTGGCATTTCGAGAACAACGCACCTGGGAACCACGGGATGGGCGATGGCGAGCACGACCAGAGCTCCACGTCGGGCATTGCTGACCCGGGGAGCTTTGAGCTGGCTGATGACGAGGTCATTGCTCTTCTAGAGAAGATGGGATTCGTCGTCGAGTGGCACCAGACAGGCGTCGATGCTCCATACATAAATGACCGTGAGAGTCTGCTGCAGACGACGTACAAGGCTAGCACCTGGGTAGCTCGTAAACCGGTTAGCTCATGAACAAAACAAGGGAATAAAGGGGGAGCATCAGCTAGACAAATGAACTCATTGAATGTAACATCTATATCTATCATACACAACTCAAGCCCTCCGCTACAGCTTCGACCCTGGTCCCATCATAAGCTCCCCCTTCTGCCACACCGCGCCGCCATCAATAGCAATCGACTCCCCATTGACGTGCGAGCCCGCCCTGCTCGCGAGGTACACCACGACGCCCGCGATATCCTCGGGCTCGCCCAGCCTGCGCATGGGGTTCATCCTGCCAATCTCCTCGGCGCCGCCCGCCATCTCCAGCAGGCCGTTGGACATCTTGCTCGGGAAGAAGCCCGGGCAGATGGAGTTGACCGTGATGTGCCTGGGACCCAGCTCCAGCGCCAGGTTGCGGCCGAGGTGCAGCACCGCGGCCTTGCTGGTCGAGTACCCATACGTGCCCTGCTGGCCGATGGTGCCGACGCCCAGACCCGCGACGCTCGAGGTGATGATGACGCGGCTGGGTCTCTAAGCGAAGCGCTCTTTTCAAGAAGCGGCGTGAACAGTCTGATCGTGTTGAACACGGCTTTAACATTGAGATCCATGACCTTGGAGAACGCCGAGTCGGGGTGCGTGTCAAACTTTTCGCCCCAGGTGGCGCCGGCGTTGGCAAAGAGAATGTCGACGCGGTCCGTGTGCTGCTTGACCTGCGCGAGGAGGCTCTCGACGCCCTCGAGCGTGGAAGAGTCTGCGGGTGCCGAGATGGCGACGGCCCCGGGGGAGCGGTTGGGCAGGGCGTTGAGAGCCTTGCATGCTTCCTCGCACGCCTTGGCCTTGCGGGACGAGATGAAGACCTTGGAGGCTCCGGCCTGGAGGAACCTGTGGGGGATGATCAGCTTTGGTGAGGTTGAAGGGAGGAGGGGGGGATAACGTACGCTGATGCTGCGTGGAGACCTAGGCCGCGGGAGCCGCCGGTGATGACGGCGACTTTGCCCTTGAGGGAGAAGAGGGAGGGAAAGTCTTTGAGGTGAGATTCAGCCATGTTGATGAAAGATGACAGTTGGAGGGTTGAGTTGGAGGTTGTCTAGCTCCCTTATAAACGAATACCAACACTCCAAGCCGAGGCACAAAATAAATTCGCAATTAGAAATCAAGTTTAAATCTTAAGGAACAAGGACCAAAATCGCCTATATATCAAGATAACCGGCGAAATATCCCCCCTTCCTCGGAGCTTCTTTTAACCTGGGGTTCGGCGCCGCGTTGCGGGGAACAAGATGCCGAGGCACAGGATCCACCGGGTGGATCCCCGCCACCCCTTCTCGGTAAGCTTCCCTTTTGATCTTTAAAAGGAGGACTCGGCCGAGAGAGAGCACATGTGTGGGATCTTTTTTTTTTTTGCGGGGAACGGGGGAGATACGAAACTGCATTATCTGATTGTCGGAAGCGTCTATATGTTGCTGGATGGACCGTGTCTAGGTGGGTGAGTATTGGAAGTCAGGGGGGTGATACTGAGAAATACTCGCCAGACTACCTATAGTCTCTTGCCAACAGCACAGACTCGATCAATGAAAAGATAGAGTCGACAAGTAATTCATGATTGACTTTAACGAGAGTAAAGTTGATATAGCACCTCATGATATCCGTTTCAAACAATCTGACCTGGCCATCATCTCCATTGCTCGTAAGCCAAGGTGAAAACGTAAATATCCCCTAGCATGATCCACAACGTATATAAGAAACAGCAGAGAGTCTGAAACATCCATGCAAAAAAAGCCTCTGGTCCGCCTGTGAGGCAACTGTACTTGTTTGGTGAGTCCTGTTACACCTAACTTTCCTGCCCGTATCCAAGTGAAATCTGGCAATTTGCCCCAGTTGTGAATCCGTTACCAAGGAAAAAGAAAAGAAAATCTCTCTCGTTGCCAAATATTAGACTCAAAGCTTGTAGAAAAGGAGTGTGTGTGTGTGTGCAGAAGTAAATGTTGCTTGTTTCTTCTCAAGGTCGTCAACCCCAGGGGGTTCGGTCGAGGGCCTGGCCCTCAAATCATCTGCTCATCCATGGAGCATCAGCCATATCGAGGCTCCTCCACAGCTGGTCTCACCGATGACAGCATCAGTGAGCCCAGCTTCGCAGAAGTGCCGGCGGACAGGACCACCGGCCTCTGATGAACGTATTTATGCAAGTGCCGTTCATGACACCTTAAAGTCGGGGCCCAAACTTGGGGGTCCCCGTAGAACGTGTTGTTGAGGCGAGGCGCAGGCAGGCTACTGCCCGCCGCGACGCTTCCTCTGACTGTGATGGACCTTGTTGAGCCAGCAGGTATCGACGGCCTCCCTGGCGATTGGCAGGTCCTCAGTCACCACCCGGCCGATGAAGAACACCTTGACGTTGTGCTCGACGGTTGTCAGCTTGGCGTAGTTGACCCGGGATTCCCTGGATATCTTTTCGCTCGCGTCCGTGATGTGCACCCGGATCGGCTCGAACGCAAGATCAGGCTCGCCTGCCAGGAGATGTGGCCTCGAGTTCACATCATAGACGATCCCGTGCTGCGAGGGCTTGGCGCCGCTCTTGGTGCAGCCCTTTTTGCCGTATGTCGAGATGGGTCTGGCTTGTCAGCACTCCTCGGAGCAACCGGGTATGCGGTGGACGACTTACACACACTGGCAGTGGCCATAATCGTTCGCAATCACAATGAAACGGCGGAAGTGAGCAAAGATGTGGCCGCCGTAGTTATCAGGGTAAGCCGCCACACTGGGACCGGCTTTCATTGATCCCGCTGGCTCAGGCCAGAGGACCTTGAAGATCTATGCAACGAGTTAGCTGTGTTGCACGTGGGCAAGGGGTATACGCACCTCTCCAGGCTGAAAGTAAGCCGAGTGTTTAACCTCATACCCTGGGAGGATGTTAGCCTGGACAAAGCCTTGTCAATCAGAGAAACACTCACGGGGGTCCAGCACCTCGCGGTCGCCCGCAGTACCTGTGATGCGATCTTCGGTGCTAGGGGTTGGTGTCTCTTCGGCTTCAGCGAGTTCATAGGCGCCTGTGTTTTCACACATCAATCAGCTGGCTCGTCACTGACTGCTGGACAACATACCATAGGCGGAACTTGATGGTCCACCAGCAGAGTATTGGTCCCTGCTGTACCTCTGACTTTCGTGATAGGCCGCTTGGAGGTCTTCATCCTCTCCCATGCCATATTGTCCTCCTGGGTCTGTGAGAATGAGCAAACCTCGGCTAGTAGTAGGATTTTCAGCCAACACACCTTGATCGTTCCCTGGATAAGGCAGGTATTGTCCTGTCGCGTGGTCGAAATCTGTTCCAAATGATGAGACCCAGTGAAGATGATTGCGGCTTTACAAATACTCACACACTTGCCCAGCTGGGGGAGGTTCCTGCTCTTCCACTTCTTCGGGCTCTTCTTGAGCATGGGACGGTCTGCTCCTTCGATGCGATGGTTTCTTGGATTTTGAGCTCTTGGACTTGGATGATCTGTGCTTGGACCTCGGTTTGCTTGTAACATAGTCTATCGCATCCTACATTAGCCAAAACACGTATGCTTGTATGCGCCGGCCCGGCCACAGGCCTACTCCGAGATGCTATACGTACGGACTGGATCTTCTTCGCCCGGAGATGCGGGATCTTGGAGGGCAAGGGCCGACACGTCCGGAACATCGTCGGTTTCGCGAGGCGTTGAAGGGTCCTGAGCCAAAGGTGGCTGGGCCACTTCATATTCCCATTGTACGTGAGTCTCGCCTGCAGATGCAATTGTTAGTTCAGAATCTGTCAGAAAGGGGGCAGGCCAGGAGACGGTGCGCACCGTTTGCATCTACAAACTCGCGAAAATATTGTTGATATTCTTCATCCCATCTCCAGGGGGACCATTCAAGATTGCTTGGCGGATGCATGGACATGATGGCATTGTGCGCGGGGAGTCATGTATCAAGATTCCGTGGTACCGAGTGCGAATTCGACGAAGAGAGCTGCGCAACGGCAGGATCAACTAGAAGTAGAAAGGAAGCAAGATAGTTGGTTCGTGTAGCAGTCAAGGAGGTTGCCCAAGTATCAAGACAGAGCAACTGGCAAGATCCACCTCGAGAGCGGTGGGAGCCGGCCGTCGTCAAGGTCGAAACGGCTCAGGACGAGGGCTGGATAAAGATCGAAACACAAAGCCCGGCGCCAACACCTCGAGAGGCTTCGAGGCTTCAACGTGCAGGATTCGAAGTTCCGGAATTCTAGGTCTGGGGCTGGAAGTGTAGAAGCGCCAACATGGACAAGATGGTGGGCTGGGGGCTTATGTAGAAACAGACCAACGACCTGGAAGCAAGAAGGGCAGAGGGCAGAGAGGAGAGCCGGAATAGCACCAGGCCTTGAGGCTCAGCTGCTTCCCAGAGGCACGGCCCGGACGGGGGAACTGCGTCTTGGTTGCACGGGACGGAGGTCGGGGTTCCCGTTGGTCCCTGTCGTGGATGCGTTGGCGGCGTATCGACACGGAAGACGGAGGGGGAGTGGTGTAAGTGAGTGCACTTGGCGAATGCCGCGGGGAAGTTGTCTTGCTTTTGTTTCAAAGACGGGACTGGGTCCTGCCTGTTGCGTGTTTCTCTTGTCAACCTGACCTAGTCGAGGTGGAAGCAGTGTCCCTATGGAGCTCGACGTCTTTGGCTGCATGCAAGCCGGTGGGAGGTCAGAGAGTCTGCAACGACTAGGATGGCACTGGGAAGACGCATACGATATGCTGTAAGGCGCCTGCTAGTGGTGGTCTGTTGATATCCAAGAGTAGCTGGGGTTGGTGGTAGATGGTGGACTGTTTGGAGGTGTGGTGGTGGCACAAAGTCATCGGCATCTGCCCGCGATGATCGCAGAGGGCTGAGCAATGAGCAGCTGCAGAGCAGCAGCGGCAGCAACCGCGGCAGCTGTAGCTGTAGCTGTGCTGTAGCCGTAGCTGTGGGAGCTGTTGTACTGCGTACTGCGTCGAGCAGACGGATGGCTGTCGTGTAGATGAACCAAGTTCAACAGGCTCCAGCTCGAGCAAGTCTCCGCCAGCCCGAGGAGGTTATCGGACGAGACAGAAGGACAAAACCGGACGGCCGAGAGAAGAGTGCACAGCACAGCACAGCAGAGCGGCAGCCGTAGCTTATCAGTTGCTTTTTACAATGCAGCCCAGCATCTCTTATGTCGCGCATCACCCAGCGAGTAACAGAACGGGGGACGGGTGGGGATGGAAGAAGTGGAGGAGGTGGACTCAAGGAGGGGACTGAGGAGTCAACATGCAGGCTCGCATGACGAGGATGGACCTCTAACCATTGACTGCGGGAGCTGCGAGAGAAGGAGGAAGCGAGGCAAGAAGAGCCAGCCAAGGTCGAGATAAACCCGGCTCTCTCGCTGAACACACACACACACACACTGGCACAGGCTGGCGCCCATCCTCAGAGGGACGTTCCGACGAGAGGGACCCGAGGATCATGGCGACACACCCCTCCGGATGGAGCCTGCACGCGGGAAGACATGGAAGAAACAAGAGAGGAGCTGAGTGATTGGACGAGGACGAAGTGGAGGGGAGTGAGCGATTTTGAGGCATTGGGAACGCGTGCAGCCATGAAGGTGTTAGGTGACCATGTAGAGTTACAACCTCGACGAGGCTCCGGGATGGAGCAAGATGAGTGGTCGAAAATCAGCACAGTGCGGGAGACGGTATGGGACAGAAGCCGTACGGTGGCTGCTCCAGCTTCTGTCTCTCTCTCCCTTTCACTGGTGCTACACAGTCCACGGCGGTAGCTGCAGGCCTCGTAGGCCTCAAAACCGTGCGCCACAAGAAGCCTCAGCGATTCAAATTCTCGAGATGACGAGACGGAGGACGGGAGTTGAAGAGCAAACGAGTCCGAGTCGGCCAAGTGGGTTCATCTCCGAGGAGTGGGCGCCTCCCCCCGGAGGAGGGGGGCCCGCAGCCCCGTTTTCGGCATCCATGGGATCCATCGACTAGGAACCGTTGGCCATGATCTGAACCACTTGGTTCAGGTTGCATAGCCCGTGCCGTCTATTTATGCAGCATCGCAAGAGGTGTGTCTAAGCTTGGACATCTCACATGAGACGCCATCTTTGCACTTGATAGGCGAGAGATTGCCCATGAATAAATTTGCTATCTAAGCCGTTTGATTGATTGCTGGCTGCCCGGCTCGGTGAATCATACCAAGCGCGCGCGCGCGTCCAGGAACCCGGGGCAAGCTTCCCCGAAAACAGGGCTACAGTTCGCTAGCCATCTAGTGGCCGAGGCCCCAAACACGGCCTCTCCCTAGCCTGGTCTGAACCATGCTTGTGCTACCCATCCACCATATGGCTCCGACAAGTCATGAAAGAAAGCTAGAGCCTGCAAAATTAGGAGAGCTGTCCAGCTCCATCTCCAGCCCAGGCCAGCTGTCAAATCTCTCCCTTGCCTCTCAAGCTTCCTTCCTTTCTCCTTTTATCCCCGCAAACCTGCAGAGCCGCATTGCCCATCATCCATTGCCTGCCTCGTCGACTTTTCCGCCGCTTCCACTGACTGCTTGCTTCCTCGGCTTCCGGCTCTAGAGCTCCATACATCAGCATCTCGTCATCAGTCATCGATGCCATCTCGGGACAGGTATGGACGAGCCGCCCCCATGAGGTCTTCCCGTCTCCCTTGCCATAGCCATCTTGATCATCGTCCATGGATGCCGTGGTGCACGATAACCACCACCAGAGCCTCTCCCAGACCTTCCAGCTCCCTCACTTTGAATCCTCGCCCCGTCCTGCGCCATCGCTCGGACGCCTGCCCATCCTCGAACCCCCGGCCGGGTCGAGGGCGAGGACGAGGCCCATGACTCGGTCCAAGATGCTCTGCTGCTCTCGCTGCCAACCTCGAGGAGCACGTCCGTGTCGGAATACTCAAAGCCCGCCAGTGTCGCTTCGTTTTCCAGCTTCCAACATGACCACCCCGCTGGCCTCGGAGTCCCCAAGCTAGACGCTGTCGTGTCGCGTTCCACTCCACCATTCTCGAGCTTCGTTCCACCACCATTACATCCCCCAGCTTCCTTGTCACGATCGTCCTCGCAAAAGTTGGCATCCCCCGCTCGTCAACATCCGCCGCCCGTGTCAAAGAGCCACGAATCTCTTCGCCCAGCATCTCTGTCAACGCCGCTGCCGTCTTTTGAGAATCTCCCTGGTACGTTTCCACCCCTCCACGCTACGTTACCGGTCTCCGCTCCGCCGTCACCGCCTTCTCGGCCGCCGGCTCCCTCGACGCCGGCTGGCTCCGGTGATTCGGCAACGAAATCCCCGACACGCCGTTTGACGCCCCCGAAACCATTCGAGTCCGCACCCCCGCCCAAGACTGCCGCCTTCGCCGAGTACGGTAGCTCGTCGAGAGATTGGAGACCCGGCAATATTCGCCGGGCTCCAGATTCCGAATCCGACACTGCATCCGATTCGGGCTCGGAATCATGGTCGGATGGGTCCCCCATTGGCTCCGGGGCGCAACTGGGCTATATCGGACATCCAGGCACCCGACAATTTCCACCGCTGCCACCCTCAGCGCCGCTTGTTACGCCAGGGGTGAACCACCGCAAGTCATCCATGACCAACCGAATCACGACATGGATCTCGCAATACGAAAGGAGCCGTACTCCACGCCGATGGTCTGGTACCGTCCCGCGGGTTGATCCCGTGCCAGAGGCGGTCGATACCGGCAAAAGCAATTTGTCAAAGACATCTGCTCCCTCGGAAGATGCAGTGGAACTGCTCTGGACCAAGCTCAAAGATCAGAGGGCCAGATTAAACGATATCAAGACTCAGATGATGAGAAAGAGGAAAAGGCTCAAAGAGTTGCGTCGGGCCAGAGACCAAGCCGATAATGCATTCATGGGCGTTATACGTCCGGTGCTTGTCAGCCCGAATGGTTCGCTTCAGACTTTACGCGGTAATCTTGATCGCCGGCTGGCAGAGATGCAGCGGCTGAGGAGCGACTACCAGGCCTTGGAGCGGGACTACGAGGACCAAGAGGTAACTCTGGACGAAGAGGAGGAGGAGCTCAACAAATTGGAGACGAGCTTCTTCAGCTTGCTCGCTGTGGGCAACACCATGTCCATACGACCGTCCCAAGCCGAATCAGAGCACGGCGAGGAAGAAGACTCCAAGGACATACCGGACGTGCTCAGGGGGATTTCTCCCTTTGGGCCGACGGAGGACCACCACCCCCTGTTCCAAGAGCTCATGTCGGCTATTGGCGATCTTGAGAATGCCAAGGAGGAACTCGATGAACTGCTGTTCCTGAAGGGAGAGCACGAGGGCGAGCTGAAGATGAAGGCCGTGGCAGGGATGGAGTTGACGGCAGCCGAGGAGGAATTCTTGGCTGACTTCCCGGCGGATCAAGAGCGAATGAAAAGCAGTGTCTCCAAGCTACAGGACGAAGTAACGCGGCTCCTGGGTCTGTGCAAGGAAAAAGGGGTAATGCCGAAGCACCTGTCGTCACGGGTGGCATATCACTTGTATCCTGAGGAGCGGTACGAGGACATTGACCTTGAAATTGATGATGGGAACAATCACTCGAGCCTCGCCCACGCCAAATTCCCGGTGCTGCTCAGCCAGCCGGAGCATCTCTTGGAGGAGGTGCCAAAGACGGCGGGAGGAGCGCTCAAGGCGGCAGCCAAGCTCCCCGACAGCGACGTGAGCAAGCGAGGCCGGATGCAGCTCGCCTCAAAGGAGTACTCGATCGACCGGCTCATCATCGCGCACAACGAAGGCGGCAAGACGGACTTTGTCAACCGGTGGCTGCTGCACCAGCTCAGACTATCGCCGCTCAAGGCGCTGCTGCTCTACGTGACGTTTACCAACAGCCAGGGGCTCAAGATCCGCGACCCTCTGCGGTGGCAACGCGATGTGCTGCACTATTGGTGGGTGGCCGAGTCGCGAGACTGGAGTCGAGCGGCGAGTGAGAGCTCGGATTATGAGTCAAAATTCAGGACGAGCCAGTCGAGGACGTCGGGGGTGAACAGTGGAGTCGTCTCACTGTCGGGAGCACCTGTGTAGTTGCCACAGTGAGGTGGCCTGCCGGTGTCGACACCGCCTGTGTGTGTATTTGTGTGTTTGTCTGTCTTGTTTTCTTGTTTTCTTGTTTTCTTGTTGATCTACATGATTGGGCCTGTGGCCATGGTTAGTTTGGGGTTGAACAAAGAGCCACAGAGGTTCTGTCAGAGAGCCGGGAATTTGGGGGGACAAGACCAGAGCCAGACTGGTCGTAACAGTACCAGCGTCAAGCTAGGGCACCATCGACTTTTCTTTCTGGGAGCGTGTTTTTTTTGATGGATATCTAGGTTGCTTTTTTCTTTTTGTTTTACACTGTCTGTTTTTTTAGCCGAGTTTTTGCGTGTGTTGAATGGACGGCGTTGTGGGATACCCAGGGGCTTTTTAGTTTGCTTCTGCGTCTGTGGACGGACGACAAGGGAATATGTATGCGCTGGTTTTCTTGTTCCATATGGGATGTGACGGCGAAAATGAATGAATGGGGATTTGGACTGGAGACTGATGGAAGCGGACTGGACGGACTGGACGACAGACGGGCTGCGGATACACTGATCCATCACCATACTACTGTACCTGGGGGAGTTCTTTATAGCCAGCCATACCCGACAGGACCCGGGTCCCCTATTGCTTAGCTGCAGGCAGGTGCTTTATAGTACCCATCAGGTCCGTTGAATCAGAAGCATCTGTCACATATGACTGCTTGAGGGTGGCGCGTCGTCGTTTTGTGTCCTCGGAAGCATGCCACATCAAAAATGGAAGTTGGCCGTCCCCCCCCCCCCCCCCCGCGGATCGATCTCCCCCCTTCAAAGCTTCGGGTTTTGCCATGCGCTCGTTCTCGAACTATTTCTCCACTTGAACCGAGAAAAGCGTTAGCTCCCGTGGGGTGGGGGGAGAAAACGTGCCCGTTGTTGGTGGTGGTCGTCTCGTCTTTCGGAGGGAGGGGGGAGGAGTTCGGGACGAGCCTTTGGCGGGAGGATCCACACGGAGGAGCAACAAGTACCGGTACTTACGAGGCCATCATGGCCCTCGGTTCGCCCATAAGGGGGGGAGTGTGCAGCTTGCGGGTCCTGCGGGTTAGGTTCCATGTCTTTTTGCAGCGGGCATGTGACTGTTGATTTGTTTCGTTTTACTGGATCTCTCATTGTTATTGTGTGTTTCTTTTTTGCCGGGGGGATGTGTGCTACTGCCTATATCCCTGGGATCCTTGCGTAAGAAAACCGCCGTCATCATGCCACGAAATTGTCTCTTATTCTTTTTTGGAAATTCCAAAATTTCAGGAGAGACTTGCATATTTTGCACGGAAATACAATTTCCTAGAATAGTATAGCCGCCGAAGAGGGGGGGGCACGGGACGGGGATGTAAGTAAGCAAGGCTGCGAGAAGGATTGTGCATTTTGTTTGTGATTCTTGGGGCGTGAGTCATTCTGTGATGGTGTTGGAATGTGCGGGCAGGCAGATGACGACAGTAAAGACGTTTATGCATCCCTAGGCAGTAGCAATAAGACGTGATGGAGAGATGAAATCCATGGATACCTAGCTGGGGAGTTGTTCACGGTGCCAGAAACAGCGTGCTACAGTAAGACGAGTGTGTCAAGCAACACAAACAAACCTACCCCGGATTGTCATCGGGGCCACATGCTAAAACCACCACACACTGCACCGTGGGGGGATCTTCACGGACCGTCATGCGCCATACATATGCAGTCAAAGAGAAATCACAAAATCCTCGAGAAAAGCTGATGCCGTGCACGGAGAAGCCGGCCTGGATGTGCACTTTTTCCCCTCACCCTCCCCCCTTTCAAAAACGGAAGATTATTGAGGCTCTGCACTTTTTCTCTCTGTTCACCGTATGTTTGCGCTACCGGGGTCGAATGTGAGGTTATCCGCATGCCTAGCCGTTAAGGGGCCATGCGTCTACCCGTGTTATGATGTCACCGTTTGGGCTGAGTCTTGGGTTGTGCCTGCCTATTTGCTTTTTATTACTTGTTCATGGTGGTCATCTTCCTAGGGAATGAGTTTGAGCCGACTGAACCCATCGTGGTGGTTCAGCATCTGTGAGGTTGTACCTTGGATACCCGGCCAGCATCGATAGCGCATGTTTTAATTCATAATGTAAAGACTATTTCTTAGTCAACTAGTTCGTTGATGATAAGACTGGGTGCCGTCTATGCTTTGCCAAGGGTTTCACTACTCACCTAAACGCCACAGCCAACTCGAAGACGAGGTAAACCAAGAATCCAGGACAGCTTCTTCAGGGTAATAGGGGCAATATAATGTATCTACTTTATAGTGAAATAAACTTGCTCTCGGTAAACAAGAAAGAGTCGTCCCCCACAACACTCACCCCCGTTCGCAACGTGACCAACCGATAGACTAGATGTCCATCAACTCACTACTCCTGCTCAAACAGTTCTTCAAGGCCTTTGGTGATTGAACAGGTAACGATTCGCCGCCGAGCCACTCCAACATGCCAGACCTCGATTCCGGCCGAGCCTCAATCTCGGGTTCCTTGTGCTTCGACGCGGAAGCATCACCGCGACCCAAATCAACAGGATCCTTCTTCTTCTTGCCCCACCACTTCCACTTGTTCTTCTTCTTCTTCACCTTGACCTTCTGCACCGCCGGGGCCGGGACCTTCTCTTCAGGCCGGTCGTGCTCCTTGGCCTTGGCCAGCCCCATGCTCTGGCTGATGCGGTGCTGCCAGGTCATGTCGTTGCTCTTGGATCTGACCGCCACCACCTTGTTCTGTGCTAGCCCGGGGAACTTGGACTCTATCGGAGGGCTGTTTGAATACTGTAACGCTCTTGCGTGTGCATCACACCGGTGGTGCGCGTGGTGACAGTGAGGAAGGTGATGCGTATGATGCTGATGATGCGTGTCAGGGACGCAGAGATGCGTCTGATGCGGGTGGTGGTTGTGCTTTTGATAGTCATAAGACCTTCTGCGAGCTTCTTCAGAGTGTCTGACTTCAGGATGTCTCCTGCGATGACCCTGTGTGCGCTCATCTTCCACAGACGCCCTCCCAACGGCAGAGGACTCGCGGGTGTGGGCATGCGGGGACGGGTCGAATCGAGGGTGCTGCTCGTCGGTCGACGTCCTCTTCCTGGAGCGTATAGAGGGCGGGTAGGAGGGGTGTGACATGGCCGAGTGTCTCGATGCCTCACGGGAGTGGGCGGCCTGCTGGGTGGCGATGACTCCATAGCTGTAGCCGTAGCCTCCAGAGTAGCCGCACCCGCCAGAGACGCCGTAAGAGAATCTAGTCGTCATGGTTTCAACGTAGCCAAATTGTGAAAAGGGAGGGAAAGAATGAAATTGCTAAATTGGAGCATCCATCGCTGGTGACAGCAGATGAGGGAGTTGGTGTAGGACTGGCTTGGTTGGTGATGGAAGTCATAGGGAGATTTGAGGATGCTAGATTGGCTTGCCGAGGGGGAAGTATGGGGCCGTGTTAGGTACTCGAGTACACGGGCACGTGGCTCTTGTGATGGTTGATGTGATTGAGGAAGGAGTGATGGGCTGCAACTGCCGCCTTGCACGGTGAACCTCTCACCTCCCACTTCCACCAAAAGATCCCTCGATCCAATGGATATCCGGGCTTCTAGGACTCTCCCAAATGTAAACACCCATGCCCACAGCGTTACAGTACATCTCTCCTCTACTGTCGTTGATTTCTTCCTTTGACACGAGCGCGGGTACTCTCGCTCACCCACGAGCACTAGGTCAACTGAAGGACAGCCCTGTCATGTACAATGGCCTCGTTGAAAATCGCAGTCAATCTCATTTACTATCTACCGACCCAAAGCACAACAAGCAGGTACAATCTCGACAATCCAGGGACTACCACATGCAGTCTCCCTACCTATCCAATAACCCAAAACGCCACCTCTACTCAACCCCTTGTTGACCAATCCAAGTCCCAGCAACCTCTACTTCCTTTCTCAAGATCCAAATCACACAATCTAAATCAGAACCCTTCACATGTCCAATGTATCACACCCTGACGGCCATGATAGGCATACGTCTCATCTCTTAGCCCCTTACGGTCTGCGGACTCTCCCATCTGGATAACATGGCATCTCGCTCAGCAGCACCAGGTACACAGGGGTAGGCGGCTCCGGCTGCCAGTCCATGTAGTCTTCCATCTTTTCCCCCACGCCAAACTCCTCCACGCACTCCTGGATGATGGATGTGACGACCGAGCGGAGTCTCTGAAGGTCGAATGCCCCCTGTCGATCGAGCTCCGTCTTGTCGTGGTTGATGCTGCAGCGTCGAATTTGCTGCTCCGGCTCTTCGTCGGTCTCGGAAATGGCCTCTATGTCGCCGTCGCTGTCGACGGTGAGTTCTCGCGCCCTGTTCCGCGCTGCCTCGCGGCGTCGCTCGCGGCGTCTCTCCTTGCGGCGCTTTTGGTTGCGGCGCCTAGTCGTTTGAGGGGTTGTCGGTTGAGTGTCGGAGGTGTGGCCGGCGGGCCTTGAGGATCGTGCCCGGCGGTTGTTTCTGCGAGGCATGTTGGAGGTGGATGCCAGTGATGGCTTTGCCCTTGTGATGTTGAAGTGATCAAGTTGACCAAGATGAGCTCCAGCGGATGAAAGGCATGATCACCACCGGAAAGCAAGTGTTCCGAAGAGTTATTGCTGTCATTCTGCCTTCTTTTGCAAGGTTTGGTATACAAAGAGAGCAGCGTGTCTGATTCAAGAGTGAATGGCGAGAAAAGAGTAGGCAGGATGGCGAAGATCTAGCCAGGCATACCAAACAGCGTTCATTAATAAACTTCTGGCAGCAGCGGATGCCTTGCTCTATTTATGGAGTTTCCTCTTGCGATGTGAGGTAGGCAACGGCCCTTACGAAGCTGTGGTCAGAAGGCTGGTTTTCGCTGAGCAAACATGACAATTTGCGGCACAAGGCAGCCATGCTCTCGAGAACAAAATATTCCAAGCAATTAACTCACAGACTGGGAACATGTGATGTGATAAGGAGGAGTGATCGGACCCTTGGCAATGTTCCAGGTAATTCGCGCGTGCGATGGCTTGCAACTTGACTTGTAAATCACAACTATCGGCCTGGGTCAACACCAAGCCTCCATTGGTCCGAAGATCAGTAGTCTATGAGTACAGATACATACATCCGTAAAGACACCAGCATACTCAAATTGTGCGATTAATCTCAAGTCACTGCACTGTTTGCTCGAGGATCCCTTCTCATAGTCTGGCTCCCAACTCCCCCGGAACTCACATAAACTGCGGTTAGATTAAGCTGCACATCTCCAGCATCGGTTAATAACTTCCGTTTCATCCCCCCTTCACTTTGCCGAGGCACGCAGCAAATCAGGATCGCGCTCAACCCTCAGCTGAACAAGCATGCAGCCTTGGCATGTTTGCATCCCTGGCTGCCAAAACACAATGGTCCAAAAGGGCATCCGAGACCTCCGGGTGCGAGCGTTTTGTTTGCAGCGCTTCTTTGCCATTGTTTGGGTTCTGAGAAAGCCATGGCTGGTGACATATTGACACTGCTCCGTCGGGATGCTACTCCAGCTCGATGTTACTTGTGCGGTAGGTTAAGGGCACTCACTCAATTGTTTGCATGGATAGCTAATTCGAGGACCACACGCAGAGAATGCGTATGAGTACGCACGCCAGGCTGGGAAACAAGAAGACTTGTGTCGAGAAGACGCCTTTTATGATCTATACCAGCTGTGTGTGAGTTGTATCGAGGACGAAACGGACTCGGACAATGTCAGAGAATACGTCGAGCCAAAGCTGGGGCGCTATGTAGACTACTGCGCTGGGTTCACGTCGTTGACGAGCTGGGCGGCCATGGCAACGGCATCTGCCACTTTGGCGAGTACCGCGGATGATGAGCAGAGTTCTGCTACGGAGGCTTCGAGTACTGAGGAATCGGGGGACTCTACTTCGACCAAAGTTCTAGTAACTGCCTCTGGTAAGTTTAGGTTACTCACTCCTTGTCTTTAACTTACTGGAGTAGATTCACTTTCAGCAACAGCCGGCTCGGATGAGCTCGACCAACCCGCTTCCAGTACAAAGGCAGAAGGTATGTAAATGATGCTTGGTTCACACACTGGTTAACTCTCGCCTAGGCAGCTCAGACAGTAACCAAGCTTGGATTGCAGGGCCTGTTGTCGGTTCAGTCGTGGCCGTCCTGATCCTGGCAGGGGTTGGCTTCTGGTGGTACAGACGGCGCAAGAGAGCATCAAAGGCTCCTTCAAGCACGCAGGAGGACCAGGAGACGAGTCATTTTGACAAGCCTCAGCTGCATTCAGAGTGTGTTCCTCGACCTAGCCACATCCAAGGAGGCTCAACACCGCCTGCAGATCAAGGTCATGTTTCTTCGTTGTCTTATGCCGAGATGCCGGCGAATGAAGCACCCGCCCACGAGTTGTCGGTTGAAGGAAGACGCAGGTTGGGATAAAGAGGCTCGATATTCGCATCCATGGATGTCAGCAATGGAACTTTGGGTGTTGGGCAGTAAGCATTACCCATTTGATAACCTAGGCATCCATGGATTGTTGAGTCAGCCAGTCGGTCAATGATGCTTTCGATGGCGCCGCTCGGCCATATCACAAATAACACAATGTGGCATCAAAACCCAATGTAGAAAAATGCATCGATGGCTGGGTAGGTACATTCATGTCCAAGTCACCTCTCCCGTGACCTGCCCGTGGCCGTGTTGTGCGTGCCTTAAGTGGGCGGTCGCTGGTTCTTTCCCTTTGCGGCTTCACTCATCCTCGATGACGGTTTATTTGGCAGGTACAACCAAGTTCGTCTCCCCATCTCATTTCTCACTTTTTTCTTTCTTCCAACACCTTCATCTTCTTGACCGAGCCAAAGCCGACTTGTCGTCTCGCCGTGCTGGCATTCCGTGACTTGCCATGAGCGACAACAGCGCTTCATACAGGGCCCGCGGGGGGCAATGCGGACTGTGCGGGTTCAACTTTGTTGGGGGCGATGCGGTTGTTACATGTAGGTCCCAGCATCCATGGATATCTATCCGTCCACGGTAATGCTCGCTTTCGATTATACTTGTGCTGACTTTGGCGTTTGTGCGTCTCCGACGTTAGATGTCGACGGTCGCTACTTCTCCAAGGAGGTCCGTTTCAGAGAAGCTCTTACCCTCCCTGGAAAACTTCTCGCGCCTGTATTCTGTCACCCACCACCTCCTCGAGTCCCCGTGTCCCAGCGGAACTTGCCTCGGGGAGTTACTCTTCACAGCCAGTGCTATGCATGGTGCCCACCCTCAGCCATCACCAAGCTCCTTGACATTACAGAGTGCCGATTCTCACCCTCTTTCAGTGCCGAGAGAGACAGAGCGCGCTATCTTCAGGAGTATCTCGCTGGAAAGCTGCAGCATCCTCAAAACTGGCCCCAGGAGCTCCCCTACGAGGTCTGGCTGATGATTGCCGGCTACCTCATCCGGGAGATTGCCATCACCACAGCCCTGGGGCGAGCTTCTGGGGCCGCCAAACCGTCAGATCAACTGTCTCATGACACAGCTGCCCCTGCTTACGCCGCTTTCGTCAAGATCGATGGGCAGTCGTATGTTCGGAGGATTTGGCCATGGGGAAAGGGGTGGAAGTCGCAAGCTTCCAACCCCCTACCAAGCTTCATGCAAAACCCTCCAGGGCCTTCCAAGATCATATTGCAACTTCCCCAACTTCATCGAAAAAAACATGTCTTTGTCGCGTCTGACGCAACCGGGGTTCGTCGGGTGTTCCTGGTTGAGCCCAGCCAGAGCAAAGCATGGTGTCGCAACCATCCCGTCGTGCCAGGTGCTTGGTGGCATCTGCAGACTCGTCTCACCGCAAAGTCCCTTCAGGTACAGATGCGCTCCAAGTCCACAAAAGAGTCTGTGTCTGACGATGCACTTGTAGGATCAGTCACTACAACCAACAGACCCGCCGGGCTCCTTCGTTGATTGGCAGGTCCCGATGGCAAGGCCTCCCTCTGTCATTGAGATCAACACGCTATGGCCACGGCCTATGGTGTATCCGGGTGCTCTGCGAATGCGCTTCTTTGAGTGTAACTCGTCCGACATTGTTGGCTACTCTGTTGCATTCGATCCGAAGGGTGTGCCTCTGACCATATTTTCTCATAAGCGCGGTCAGCGACCTGACCGTCAGATGCTGCCTACAGTGCCAAGCCTGGAGAGTATTACCGGCCCTGGAAAATTGCAGTTGATCTTCAAGCCTTTAAATCAGGGTGAATACATCACCGAGATGCACGGGTTGCGCGTACACGATTACTCCCCTCGGCCTGAGCTTATTGGTATCATGGTATATTAGCCACAGACTTCTTCCCATTCTCGCCCCTTGAAGCTGACAGTCCTCAGTTCACTACCAACAAAGGGCGGACTATTGTCTTTGGGCCAAACCAACAACAAGTCAATACTTTCAGCAGACGTCTTGTGACACTCCCTCCCAAGCCATGCCGTGTCTTTATCAACGAGCTAGAGGCCAAGGAAGACCTTACGGATCTCAAGTTCATTGCCTTTGAAGGAGATAGGAACCACCCCTTTCCTGCTTCTCGAGGCACTGAGCCGAGTCGACCAAAGCCCCGGCCGACGCTTCCGACCAACATTTTCGGGAGTTGGAGGAGGCAGTATTGGTACTCATCATGCTCTATGCGAGGGGCCTCCAAGATCTATCCTTGCATCGATGGAGCTGTCGGCAGCGGCTCGTATGAGACCTTGATCGGCTTGCTTGTCGAGTTTGACGACGGCCGTCGCGAGTCGGTGGGAGGTATCCGTCTGGACTGGCTCGCCGAACCAATCGTGCTCGACAAGGAGGACAAGCTGTGCTTCCATGGCCCACCGACCAGGCTCTCTCTTGAGGTCGACGTTGCCTTTGCTCCAAAGTCGGCAAATAAACTGGAAGGCGAGAAGCTGGAAGGCGAGAATCCGGAAGACGAGAAGCTGGAAGACGAGAAGCTGGCAGACGAGAAGCTGGAAGTCAGCCAAACCGACACATTGGAATGGTGCTTCAGTATTGAGTGGTATCGCCGCAATTTCCTGTTCAATGGACGGGATTGGCTGGGTTGATTTTGGGAAATGAATAGGGTGACTTGTCTGGGTGATTGTGCTGTCCGGGGGTTAGGGAATGTGATATATGTTGACCATGATGGGGCCTCGGATGGTTATCGATCGCCATGGCTCACCAGATTGACGGCAACGATTTAAGGTAGTAACGAAGTAGAGATTGTTTGACCAATAGCATGCTTGCAGTCTGTCTGGCTTAGAAGCAGGCGTATTATTCCTAATCCATCTGCCCCTTACGAGGCTTTGTGAGGCTCTCTTTGACCAGCATATCAAGAGAACAATAGCATGCAACGGCCAAAAGGGCTGTGCATACACCATGTACTTCTGTCCACTCGATGCTTGCCACGGCGCAGACCATCATCGCCCCCTCAATTTGGAACGAGGCTGGACGTTGTTCTGTAACGGTCCCTGTCGAACAAGCGAGGCGCACGTCAGGCCGGTAAGCTACAGGCATCTCTATCTCGCCAGCAGGCGCTCTCTGAGAGTTCTATGAAATCGTTCGAAGCAGAAGGTGCCGCTCTTCTTGAATCTACCATGTCTTCAGGCTCGCCCCTCCATCTGCAGAGAGGTTCAAATCAGGCTGCGCGGGTTTCAGCTGGAGAGCGGCTGGGCTGTGTACGATGCGGGATAGAAGTGGCTTGCATATATGTGCCAGACCATGTATTTGATCACCTGTTCCATTCTCAATTGTTTAAAACAAAAACAAGAGGGTGGGAGGACCAAGAGTCGTGAGGCAGAGCCTTCTTTCTCTGGTTTCTCGCTCTTCTTCTCCTGCGCTCCTCCTAGCAACTGACAGGACCCCTTGTTTTTCTTTCACCCAAGGGCAATTCTCGCTGTTAACTCACGCCAGAATGGATTCTCGAATATGGCACCTGGGACGAGCATTGGTAGGAGCCCCTCCGACGAGGAGGGATGGTTATTCGCCCCTCTCTGCTCGCGACACCATGCCTTCCGTATGCTACGATACCTGCGGTCAGTCCAGACACTTCTGATTAGATGCACCGAAATGACCGATGAGATCTTTTTCAGATGGTGCCTACAAGCTCGCCGTGTCTGTCGGGAAAAGCGAAAAACTATGCGCCGAGGGCTCATCATTCATGGGTTCATACATGAGCTGCGTCTCCTGCATCGAAGACAATAAAAGCGACCCGAAAAAGGGTCTGGACTCATATGTGGGGGAGCAATTCGGACAATTCATCGACTATTGCGAAGGGCTGGGTGTGTCAACAATCACATCCACTTCCTGGGTGGAGGTGACGCCATCGGCTGAGGTCTGCTCCGGATGCTCGACGATGGTCATCACGGACTGGGAGGATAACGTGGTCACGCTGATTATGGGCACTCAGACGGCGGCGAGAGCAGCATCCCTGGACAGTAGGTCGAGAGAAACAAAGTCTTCCTTGAGCCAGTGCCTGCTGACGTTGGAATAAGAGGCAACCTTTGGCATCACCAAGACTGTCCTACAGACCGTCACGGTAAATGACCAGGCAACGCAAACTTCTGCTGCTTCAGGTGCGTCAACAGAATCTCTTTCTCCTGTATATATCACCTAACTTTGCTTCCAGAACCGGACAGTTCCCCAGGTGCGAATCTAGCCACCATCGTCGGCCCCGTCGTCCCCTCGGTCGTTCTCCTCATCGTCCTCGCCATCATCGGTATCTTTTGGTACAGAAGACGACAAAGGAAGATCAAAGACCAAGAAGCTCAAATCGAAGTCGACCAGGATGCCAAGGTTGAAAAGGCTCAGCTACACTCGGACTGCGTGCCCCGGCCTACGTACGAGCTAGAGGGCTCGGTGCCTGTTGTCCCGGATGGGCTCCCGAGGGGGAACTCAGAGATGGCTGCAAATGAGGTTGCTGCTCATGAGATGTCAACGGACAAGAAGACTGGAGAGACAAGGGCTGAAGAGACACGGGCCGGAACCGGAGAAACAAACAAAGTAAAACAGGGTCAGGTGGAAGAAAACAAGAGTGAGGAGAGCAAACCAGAGGAGGCAAAACCACGAGATGGAGAGGACGACGCAGGTGCTTCCAAGTGAGAGCAGGTCGGCTTTATTCTTTTACACATGCCCTTTGATGTTTTGAAACCAAGACACACGATACCCCAGAAATGACATTTACATCTAATTCGTCAAGGTTTTCTTACGTTGCAATCTGATACTTTCTACAACGTTGCCAAAAAAGGAGCCCCCAGCCAGGCGATCGACAATGCCATCACGTCAAGCGTCGCCCACAAGGCTGATCGACGTCAGCGCTACTTTCAACGACCACGGCAATTGGGCTCTTTCCTCCTGGTGGCAATGATACGAGATCGTCAAAGATATCGTTCAGGCTGTGTTGTTGACTGGGAGGATGATCAATGGCGGTGCTGGCTGGGGATCAATTTACTTGGATGTCAAGGATCTTGACGAGGATGCTTAAAATAAGTACGAGACCGACGACCCGAAAACTGGTCGTATTCCCACCTCTATGTTTCTTTCACTTATACTACTCTCTTGGCATGCACAATAGCCTCTTACACAGCAACGATGGATTCCCTCTTACGATATACCGACCAGATATGGAGGTCAATCCTCCAACCTCCAGTCCCCGTTCAGGGTAACCCAGCCGGGCATCTACATCTCCGACGAGACACGACTCCATCGATATGTTACGATGACTGCAGTACGACTCCCTCTCTGACCGCAACTATCCAGTAGCTGATCCTTTGCTCCAGATAATGCCTACAGGATTGGTCTGTCGGACGGAGACAAGACCGATAGACTATGTGACCAGACCGGCTCCTTCATGCAAGTCTACAACATCTGCATAGACTGCGTAAAACAACACAGCGACTCGACAAAAGACACCGTCAACGCCGACGTCCAAGACGAGTTTAAGCAGTTCCTCGACAGGTGCAAAGACATAAAGAGCGCATCCACCATAGCACCCAACAAGAACGTCGTCCAGACCACTTCGTGTGACAGGTGCGCGACGGCAACCCTGACCGACTACACCGGAGGCGTCATCACGGTTGTTCTAGGTACCGAGACGGGAGTCGCGACGGCTTCCTTGAGCAGTATGTTGAAGAAGAAAGACTCTTGAACCAGGCTAATATGAAGAAAGACTTTTTCACCGTGACACGCACTCTCAAGGTCACTCAGACAGCACACCCAGGCTCTGGCTCAAACGGTAAATCTATCACGTCTTGATTAGCAAGAGGTGCACTGACCGAGAACAGACAACTCTTCAAACGCAAATATACCCATCATCGTCGGATCAGTCATCCCATCTTTCGTCTTCCTCGCCTGCGCCGCCTTCTTCGGCGTCTGGTGGTGGAGGCGACGTCAGAAGCAGCCCAGGGACCCAAAGCTCGCCCACGTCGAGGGCGGCCAGGAAAAGCCCGAGGTCAAGCCCGAGGTCGAGTACAAGGCACAGCTGCCCTCAGACTGCGTCCCCCGTCCCACGTACGAGCTGGAAGGGTCGGCGCCCCTGGCCCCAGGCTCTTCTTCGTCTGACACGGCCTTTGAGGCAGAGATGCCGGCGAATGAGGTGCCTGCTCACGAGATGCCGACCGAGGTCAACGATCCAGGTCGTAATCCGGGGAATGGGGGCCTGGGCAGATAGACTTGGGGGCTGTCTCTTGAGTTGAGCTCACCATGCGTCTGCAAGGGACGGGAGGTAAGACGCCAGCCGTATCCCCGGCTGCGAAATGTCATTGACAAAGCCAAGTCTCGAGTCGAACTCAGAGTACACACTCCTCCATAGGGCAGCTGGCTTTTCCGAGCAATGACAGGTCAACTCAAGATTGACTCGTGTCCCAGCATGGGAATCCGACTTGCCCTATCTCCAACAAATAGCATCGACGAGTTCATCCCGCCGACTCGCTCTAGAACCAGACGTGATGTCCAGTCTATCAATTCCCGGAATAGCTCCGGAAACCGCCTCCCAGTTGAGGCTAAGCTGGCTAGACCTGGGGGAAAGCGCCGGACTTGACACTGAATCTGAGGCTATTCAGGGGCTACCAGGCTAGCGCGCAAAAGGGCTCGACAAGTCGCAGCAAGGGGTCTGGGGCGGGTGATGTTGTGGCTTTAGCGTGTAACTGGCTTTATCTTGGCCGTTGACAGCCCGACAGTCTGCGTTAGAGAGGACGTTGAAGCGACACTCTCACTCAATGGCTGCCCTTCTAAACATGGAGCAACTCGTGTTCCAGACGACGCAGCATTTGACTCGTCACGCGGCATGAGAGGACATATCGGGCAAATGGGCCGTCCAGATCTAACAAATGTCGACGGCACAGAGACCAAGATTGTCGATACAGCCGTGGTTCTTGACAATCTAGCTTCGCCAAGATGTCAGGAGACCTTGATTCCAGGCAGACGGTTGATGCTGGGGTCGGACTCGTTCAGACAACTCGGGCGTTGCCCCCTGTCAGAGCCAGGTCAGGGGGAAAGGGGACGGGACATGGGATGGATAATTATCAGGATCTCGAAGAAGGCACGTGCGGCGACGACGCCTCTATCGAAGAGATGGTGCCATTACCAAGAAGAAAGGTCTAGCGCGGGTTGACGATGGCTTCGTTGGCGGCCGGAATTAGCTGTGGCAATAATGAGTCCGGGGCAGCACATGGCGTCGGGCCCGGGTATGGAAAAGTGACCGATGTCTTCTCACCTCCTCTGTCTCTGTCTGTCTTGTCTCAGATGGTGCTGGTCAATAATCAAGATTTCAGGTCGCTTCAGAGCCTGGGCGCGGGCTAAAAGAAACCCGGCCACTCGGGCGTACCCTCCATTTCCAGTGCTGAAGGATGCGCCAAGTGACGACGCCATTGGCGATGCCTTGCCAGTGGTGGTGGTGATGGATGCCCGCGGGGCCAGGCACTGTGCTAAACGAAACTGGCTGGTGTGGCCCGAGGTTGAGGATTCGCTGGAACGAGAATTCGCAATCATTCCATCTGCCAAGAGCCGCTGTTCTTATTCCATCGAGTCGCAGGTCCATCGTGAGAAGAGAGGTGAGCAGACCAAAGAGACCCCAGATCTCTGCGTCTCTACCCAGAATTGCCCAGCCCTGGGAAAATCTGGGGTTTGCGAGATTTTCTGGGTTCACAACGGGATCTGATCACTCGCGCGTCGAGATAGTCGAACGAGTGCCATCACGAGAAGCTGGGGAAGCTGGCATCATGACGCCCCCACTGCAGAAGCGAGGCCCAGAGTTGGGTGACTGTGCCGTCAGTGTGCGTGGACATGGCACCACCATGGATGGCTCTTGAGCTAGGCGGCATCTGTAATGGATGCATACAAGATATGCATAAGCCAGAAACCTTTCATGGTCATCGACCCAAGCCGAGACCGTTGCATGCTGCACCAGCAAACGTGGTCTACAACACCGCTCGAGAGCGCGACCGTCTCGGGTTGCCTCTGCTGCGTATGTGGCGTCTACCGGTGCAAGGCAGAGGAGCAGACCGCCCCAAGAGATGTGACACGATGCTGGCGGCATCGCGAGCCTGGTCTCCCGCGTGGCATTCAGAGCAAAGTAGCCCTCGTGGGAAATGATTTGCGGTCAACACACGTGGCCAAGGCGACGGCGCGAACGGTCGACAGATATGAACCAGAGCCTCGATGCATGCTTAATTTGTCACAATATCCATCAAGCCGCAGGGGTTCCTTCAGTGACGACGCCAGAGATGGATGAGAGCTCGAGTCACGGAAGAGGCGGCAGGCGATCCCGTCAGCAAGCCGCCCGCAGAGAGAAAGGGGTCATGTTAAGAGGCAACCCGGATATACCACTGGGTTCCTTTTTTCCACCATATGTTCCATCGCGCCAGAACCAGAGACGGCGTGTGATGAGGCGCGCCGGTGGTTGCTACCATTGAGCTCCGGTGAAGAAGACAGCGCAGCTGGCGTCTGGGGTTGGACAGCCACGGCTTGAGCGCTTTGACGTTGACGCGGGTTTAAGAGGGAACAAGGCGGCAAGTTGAGTCGTGGATCTGCTTGGCGGAGGGGACAAGACGCTGAAGAAAGGTTCCACTTGGGCTTTGTGAGCGCTGACGGATGATGGGGCCGCATGGTGATTGATGAGAACGAGACGCCGTGTCCGGTACCGCCTGTGAGCTCTGTGAAGCTTATCGGTGGCGGTGAAAAGACTTTTGCATCTGGATACGAGAGAACGGGTGTTGGTTGAGCAAGACAAGCAGACGCCTCCGTCAACTGCTGACCTTTGCTGAATATTCCCCGGACCCTCTCTTCGCCATCTGCCGTCCCCATCGCCCCTCCCTCTCAAGCCGTGCCCTCTCTCCCTCGTCCCCTCTTCCCCAGATGCCAAGCCCCGTCGCACCGCAGGGGCCCCATGGGCTGGCCGTGGCTGGCCAAGAGCTGTCGTGGCTGTGGCGTGGCGAAGAAAAACCCCGCGCCAAGCAAGAGACATGGGAAAGACCAAGACGACGCGGTCAATTGGATCCTCCTTTCTCCAGCGGGCGCTGGCGAGCTGAAAGAAAAGCTGGGGGAGGGTCAGGATGGGCTTGGCCTGGGGAAATTGGGCAGAGGAAGCATCCACGTGAAGAGGAAAACTCTGAGAATGCGGATGTTGGCGACTTGGACCGAGGCCCAGATGTTAGTTAATTAAAACCGATGCAGCCTGTCTCGGGAGGTGAAGATCATTGCTGTCATTGTCTCGCGGCCGAGTTTCTCGGGGCATTTGTCATGGAATTGACGGCTTCTAGTGCCGGGTCTGACAGTTGCTGGAAAAGCTTGACGACAGAAGAAGGACCGCTCAGGGGCCGTAAAGAGGGCGCCGTTCCTGACACTATGACGGCAACGAGATGGCGGATCAGGACCTTTGAGTAATGAGATGATGCCAGGGACCACTCGGTGTCAGCAGTAAAGAGTCAGTGCTCGTCCAGGGGATGTAATCTAGATGTTTTACGTGCCGCTGGTTGGGAAAGGGAGGGCATTCCTGTGGGCCTGCGCACCTGCCTTGTCTGTCTGTCTGCCCAGCATCAACGGGGAAGGCGCGGGCTGACCAACCCCAAGATCCTCAAGCATGCGGTGGAGACTCTGCTCGCCAGGTTTCTCCACAAACTCCACACATTCATCTCTGGCTTCACACCTCATCATCCTCCTCACCCACACCATCAACAAAATGCACAGCACAGCACAGCACAACAGGCCCGCTGGCCCGTCGCCGCGTCCAGCTGCCCCTTCCCCAACACTCGTGATTCGTCGCCACCTTCTCGTCTCCGAGCCACGGTGATCCATCCGCGTTCCTACCTTGACGACAAGGCCCTGGAGCGCTTGGCCTGCCACAGCAGGTCCTAGGCCACAACAGGTCTCGCCTGGCAGACGCCGCCTGTCCGTGACAGATGTGGCAGATACAGCCCTAACACGAGATAGCATGCTTCTGGCTGCCATTGTTCCTCCCGAGCCATCTACCGTCCAGTTTGACTTTGAGGCTTATCATCCTCCCGCTGTCGTGTTTTACGCCGTTTCTTCCCTTTCCTGACTCTTGTCGTGCCAAGATACGCCACTCCGCTGCTTTGACCACCGACATATCCGTCAACATGGCTGCCCTCGACCTTTCTTGCGTCAACGTCAACCAACCCTGTGGAGCTCCATCTCGAGTTTCTCCCTGTGGACACCTTGGAGTCTCCCTGCCCTGTTCCCCAGGCCCATTAATGATGTGTGCGTCCTACAGGAAGCCCACTCGCATCTCCAACGCATCAAGCTAGCCGTCCATGCTCGCAGGGGCACCCTCGTCAACGGTTTTCCGTGACCCAGACCCTTCCTTTTCCCTCTTATCCTCATCCCCCTCTCTAGTCTCTCTGTTCTAGCTCTTCTGGCCCCCTCCCCATTGCATGCCTCTGTTGCAGCAGCCTCATCTTCCTCTTTTGGATCGTGCCTCGAACCATTCGAATCCTGTCCCTGCCCCTCCTGCGACATCCATCTTACACCTCTCGTCTTCCTTTGTGCCGGGTTCTTGGCTGTTTCTGGGCAAGACTACTTGTATCTTGCCTTTCCCACCACACCCACGATCGTCGTCCCTCCATATTCCTTCTTTGCCATCCTGCCATGATGATCTGCGCCCCCTCGTTCACTCTCACCTGTCCGTCATCACGCTAGAGCACATCATAATCACCCTGGCCTGTTTGACTTGCTTTGCTTTTTATACCTGGTGTTCATTCCCCGCGGTTGGACCTGCCTCCGCCATTCACTGTCCAAAGGCAACCTTGCGCAACTTTCCACAAGTTGGCCAAGGATCCTTCACGACCATCTCAACTTCAAAGAATCGAATTGTGTTACGAGAATGATACTTTATCAGTGAGACGACTTTGCCCGCTCTCACTCCGACTGAACGACCCAACTACACGACGTCCACGATACCATTACTACATCAAGCAACCTAGACATCACCTACCTCCGTCGCCATGTCGTCGTCAGAGCACCTCAGTCCATCACAACTCCAGTCCATCAGCATCATCGAACGAGTATGCTCGGTTTTCTCATTGCTGGGCTCCCTCTTCGTCATTGGCACGTTTGTGTCATCCAAGGCGTTCCATAAGCCTATCAACCGCCTGGTCTTTTACGCATCCTTTGGCAACATGATGACCAATGTTGGAACATTAATGTCGAGGCAATATCTGGGTTCGCCTCAATCCGTGGGCTGCCAGTTCCAGGCCTTTTTGATCCAGATGTGAGTGCCTTGGCAATGAGCCCTAGCCTGGCACTAACATGAGCAGGTTCATGCCCGCAGACGCATTCTGGACCCTTTCCATGGCCATCAATGTGTATCTGACGTTTTACTTCAAGTTTGATGCCCGAAGACTACGCAAGATGGAGATTCCCTACCTCGTCGGCTGTTACGGAATCCCCTTCATTCCCGCCTTTGTGTACATTTTTATCAAGAACAAGCAGGGCGAGCGAATGTATGGTGATGCGACACTGTGGTGCTGGGTGAGTCCCGAGTGGGATATCTGGCGAATCATTACATTCTATGGACCTATCTGGTGAGTGCCCTCAGTCGCAACCAGAAGCTTGTGTTAACTTTGGCAGGGTCGTCATCGCCATTACTTTCTTCATCTACATCCGGGCCGGGCACACCATCTATCGCAAACGACGGGACCTCGACAACTTCAGCTCGACTGATCAGGACCTCACCTCCCTTGGGGACGCCCTCGCAACTGTCAAGACCACCGAGGTTTCGGTGACGACCGAAGTGATGGCCCCAAATGCGATCCACCTCCAGCCCCTGGGCCGCCGAGCTCCGGACGTCAACAGCCCGCAGGACACCAACGGAGCGTACTCGGTCACCATCTCGGCAGATACTAGCTCCGGAGATATTGCCGATGTAGTACTCCCGATCCAACAGCAACAGACGCGAACCAGCATGCAGGTCCCCGTTCAGCGCAACCCAATTCGACGGCGAAACCGCGAACTCAACAACGCAGCGTGGCAATACACCAAGTGCGCCCTCCTCTTCTTCACAGCCATTCTCATTACCTGGATCCCGTCGAGCGCCAACCGCGTGTATGCCGTGTTCCACACCAAGCACTCATCGGTGCCGCTCGAGTTTATGAGCGCTTTCGTTCTTCCCCTGCAGGGTTTCTGGAACGCGCTCATCTACATGGTGACTTCATGGGGTGCATGCAAGAGCCTAATGAGCGACTTGCGGATGGGCCGACGACCAGACGTGACGGAGCTGGTGGGTGGCATGGCGCCAGAGATCGGCATGCACCATCACCATCACCACCGACATAATCTTAGCCAGTTCCGAGCAAACACACGCTCAAATAAGTACGAGACGGAAAGTATGACGGAACTAGCCAACGAGAGTAGGCCCACCTCGGACGACGGGCGGCGAGACCAGGACGACCGACGGGATCACATCCACGTCTAAAGCGGGATGTGTGGTTGGAAGTTTGGTTTACATTTCTTTTGTATCACCTTGTATAATGAAGACGCGGCTTCTCGAATGGACCGCGCCTTGGATAACGAGCGGCACATTAAAGGACGGCAGCGACGGATAGGCCGAGATATGATGGATACCCCAGTTTCTTGTCAACTGATTATATGTTTATGGAAGCTACGGGCTTCGGATGCGAGTGAAATGCTAGTATATAGGAGGTCTGGAGTTGACGGCACATACACTTATTTGCACAACGTCTGAATAGACTCTGTGTATATCTCATCATTTGTCCATATGTACTCGAAATAAGGAGACTGCCATGTAACGCAACTGAGACTCGGTTGCCTTCAAGTTCATCCAAGCTCATCGCTTCCACTTTGCTTTTGCTCATCGAGCCACCTCGTTCCCCGCCACTGTAGAATCGATACATCACATTTTTGTTTTTGGTTTCTCTTGCTTTTTCCACGGCCCGCCTCTCCTGTTTCCTTTTTTGCTGTCAAATTCATGCGAGCGATTTACCCAAGCGAAGGAACCGAGAATCCTTGACCGCCACATGCGGTGGGAGAAGCAAAAAATGGAAAGTCTGCGGAGTTTCAAATGGGACCTTTGACGCAGAAGGATGCAGAGAAACTTTTTCCTCGTGGGTATTACGCTTAGACCTCTGAGGGCTTTTATTCGGCACACGAGGAGAAAACGTGGTGTTTCTGAGAGAAAAAACCACGCGGTGGGCAGGGGATGTGCGTCTGTCACATAAGGGGTGGGGGGTGTAGCCGGTTGTCCGGAGGGAGTGATGATAATAAAGTGTTTTGGAGAAAGGTTTGTTGTGTCTTGTTGGAGAAGGGAGAGGGGATTTTGTGAAAAGAAAAGAGAGGTTGTCGTGGACAGCAAAAATGAGAAGCACACGAGCAAATCTGGGGAAAATCTGGGGATGGGCTTGTCAGTGGGCCGTTTCTCTCTTTCCTTTTCCTTCCCCTTTTCCGTGTCAAAAGATGAGAGATTCTGGGGAAGAGATTGACGAGGCGGCACTCGGGGGGGGTCGTCCTTTGAGCTTCCTCTTTTGGACAATTCGTCCGGGGATATTCATTACATGGGGGTGATCATGTGTGTTGCGACAATGTAATAGAAATGAGTTTTTTGTTATAGCCCTTGTTTGAAACTAGGAGTGAGGTTTCTGGTTCGAGAAGCGAGCCCTTGGAGATGCAGGTTGTGAAGGAGGCGCAGCATAAAACCTGCAACGCCCGTTTCCTTGGACAGTGGCGTTTCTGTCACTTCCGCTTGACCAACAGGGTCAGGGGATCCGGCTCTGCCAAGAGACGGGCGGAATGCGGGGGAAAAGAGATGACGAGCGAGATGGCTGGGAGGCTTTTTGCGGGGGAGGTTCTCTTGAAGCCATTCTCAGCAAGATCACCCTCTTCTCCTCACCAACAAAAACGCCATCTGCGGGAGAGGAGATGGTCGTGGGTTTTCTTCTTCCCGTCCATCCGAGCGCTTGGGACCTCGGTTCGCGGCTATGTGTCAGGGTAGAGTTGGGACGAACAGGCAATTAATTGTTGTGGTCCGAGTGCGTGGGACTGAGGTGTATACTCGTGGGTGAGTAGGGATTTTGGCTTACGAATGCTTCATCTGCTATTGCGATGCAACGATATGAGAGAGAGAGAGAGAGAGAGCTTCATGTTGTCAAGCTCATCAAGGACATCGTCTCCAAGTCGTGTCGTGATGGCCTCATCAGGTTGGCATCGAGTAAGTGGGTGTTGCATAAAGTAATGCATATTCGCTCTGAACATATTGTGCAGGTGAGCAAGTTATGCTATTGCCAAGACTATTTCCGCTTCAAGAGGGAATGGGCCCATTCACAGACGTTTTCCATAACGTGAAGGCTTGCACGCACGGTGCCCAGGGTTGCCAACCTGGGACTATCCATGGCAAGAGGCAGCCGGCCATGGATACCTACGTCAATACGATAACCGGCATGACGTGAAGCAAGGGTAAGGATATGATTCCGGTTCATGCCCAAGCCAGGAAGCACTTTAGTCAAGACCATGCTGACGGTGCCTAGGTAGCCAAGAAACACCCGAGGCTGCTGCTTGGTGAGTTCAAGTGAGGGAGCCAGTCAGAGTTGTCAGATGAGTTATTTCCTGTTCGAGTTCCCGTCCCCACTGAACGGACTTGCAACGGGAGCGGCAAGATGTGGGCTGTGGCTTGTCTGTGGCTGAACGGTCAATTGAAGACCAGTTGGTTCTTGCAACAACAAAAAGCATACACTAATTGGAAGAACTTGAGCCTCAATAATAATAGCAGATCCTCTCAGACTCAGCCAGCGAGGCTGATTCTACAATGGCAGATTCTCCTGCACCGCCTCTCGCTGCCCTCTACGCGCCGGGGCTGTGTCCTCACGCCATCTGATTGGCCTCTCAGCCTCACCGAGATCCCCCTTCTATGGCTTCGCTGCCTGTTTCAGCTGACGGGACCTCCATGTCGGTTCTCATCAATCTCACCCGTTCGTTTGGTCACGCACTGTGGGTAAGACGGAATTCTGCAGGCACTCTCTGTATCTGTCCGAAAATGGAGGTATTCGGCGCCGTCGCGAGCGGTATCGCTGTCGTCCAGGCTCTCGAGGCCGTCCGTAAAACGGTCGGCCTGATACGCGAGATTCCTGAGATACAAGGCGACTTTGACGGCCTTGTAAGAGAGGTATTTTTCCTGCCCCTATAAAAGAGCAGCGGGATTGATCGGTCTAGCTCGACTTGACAGAGTCTATGGCCAAGCTCGCTCAGCAGATCCCCTCCACGTCACCAGAGCAAAACATCCTGGCCAAGGCGACTGAGCAGCTCAACGAGGTGACGGGCGAGCTCAACAAGGTCCTCGAGAGCTGCGCGCGCGGCACAGACGAGGCCGACAAGAAGCTGTGGAAGACAAAGAAGAGGAGGTGGCTTCTCGAAGAGCAGAGGATCCTTAAGCTTGAGCGCAAGCTGCAGAACGCCAAGGGCACTCTGCAGCTCGCCATGACGTCGCATGGCATCACCAGCGAGGCCGAGTCAGTCGCATGAGTTCTACACAGGCCATCTTCGCTGATGCTGAAGCAGATTCCGGGCTCGCTTTCAGATGTTTATGGACTTTGTCATGCTAGAGTCGACTGCCAAGGCCTTGGGTGTTCGTCCTGAACTGCCGGGGCCTCAGCCAGTTAATGACGGCGTTGAGAGGCCGCCGTCATATCTAATCACAGAAGAGCCAGACGACCTCGAGGAAGACGATCGTGTGGAGGATCTCGACAGTGATTCAGACTATCTCGGAGAAAAGTCCATCGGCCTACACAATCCCAACCACGCGCGGGGGATCGTGCGGCCTCCAGAACTCAAAGCAGACGAATACTCAACCCCGTGGCAATACAACCAGTCAGTGCAGCTGAGGTCCGCCATGCCGGCCCGACGCATGACATACACCCACACATGCCAGTGCCGGTGTCACTTCACCGAGAGCAGCTCCCAGAGCGCGCCGTGGACGCGGGCGTTTGTAGGCTCGTGGCTCGTCCGGAGGAACGACTCCAAGGAGTGCTCCAGCGGCTGCTGCAGGCAAAAACGCACGCCGAGCCTCAAGGTCGAGTACCAGGTCCCCACGTGGTTCTTTTCCGGGGCCCTCAGCTTCCAGGCGTCGTACAGCAGGTTTTCGGGGCTCAACTGGTCGCTGAGGCCGATGAGCCTGATCACGTTTACCCACGACATCTGGGGTGACCTCAGGGGTGGGATGGAGGGCACGCTGGAGACGTTGGCCAAGGCGCCTTTTTACCCGAACGATTCTGACGTCTCTGGTGAGGGGCTCATGGAGGTTGGTATGAGCTTCTGATGAGGGGGTCATTGTGCTGATTCTGTCGCAGTATGCAATCCGTCGTCGGCTATACGATGGCGTCGAAGGCCTCCTCTGCCAATGGGCAAATGTGTTGCCAGAAGCCGGACTTCCTAGGAACGTTTTATACGAGGCAAATGCCGCGCTCCAGCACCAGTACCTCACTGACCACCAGATTTACATCCTCAACAAGGTCATCTCGTACGTCAAGGACAAGCCGGAGACGACAACCACCAAAGTCCATCTCGCCATCCGCCAGGGATGGGGCCTGAAGCGAGCCCTCGAGGAAGAGCCCTGGGCCATCAACACGTTTGACAGCACAGGCTTCACGCCTCTCAGTCTGGCGGCGAGGATGAACCGGTCTAGGGACGCTCAGATGCTCATCGATGCGGGCGCCGATCCTGATATCAAGGCGTACCACGGCCGGACCGCCCTCATGTCTGCTTGCAACTGCGCCAGTGTCGAAGTGATCAAGGTGCTCCTCAGAGCCGGCTGCAACCCAAACCTGACCGAGAACGACGGCGCCGCAGCCCTTCACTTTGCTGTGCGTCGTGAATACCCCGAGATGACGGCACAGCTACTAGCCGCCGGCGCCGACGCCAAGGGCCGCGATGAGCGAAACAGCACGCCGCTGCACCACCTGGCACAGGGTTCGGCTGCCTCGGTTGACGGCATCGCGAGGGTCATCGACATGCTCCTCCTGGCCAAAGCCGACCTCGAAGCCTCGGACGACCTAGAGTTCACCCCGCTGCTAGACGCCCTCATGTATGATCAAGTGCCATGCCTAAAGGGTCTAATCAACGCCGGCGCTTCCCTGTCCGTCACCGACGACGATTCACGAAACATCCTGCACTTTGCGGCAGAATTCTCCACCCTCCCGGCCCTGGAGCTGCTCAACGGGCTGGAGCTGCCAAACCTGAACCCCTACCGGACAAACAACGGCGGCTACACCGCCTGGGACTGCCTCGTCTGGATCAGCCACGTGCCCTACTGGCTGGACATTGGGTCGAAGCGCATCCCTACTTATACCGAGCAACAGGCCTTTATGGAGCTGTACGGGGGCATCCGAGACCGGAACCTGCGGCGTGATATTGATATTTTAGAGCGAGTGTTGGGTTCGCTCAAGGCGAGGGATGGCGACGTGGCGCATGGGCATTTAAAGCCCCTGATCGAGAAGGAGGTGGAGTGGGAGCGCGAAAGCTACGTCGCCTGGGGTCGGGCTGTGGATAAGAGGATCCAGCATGAGGAGTGGGAGCTGGCTCTAGATGATGTTCAGGATTATCTGAAGGATCTAAGGGAGGAGCTGGCGACTCCTGTGTCGGAGACGCCGTCGAGGTATGGGACCCTGTATGACGACGAGGCGGTGTCTTCGAGTGAGGAGGAGGAGGAGGAGAAGGAGGAGGAGGAGGAGGAGGATGATGAAGAGTCTGATGATGAACAGGCTGAAGAGTCTGATGTGGAGGAGATTCCGAGGTTGATGGATGGGATATCCATCTCGATGCCTCGGCAGTGACAGCCGAGAGACTGTGGTTCTAACGAGCCATGAAAAGCATGTGGTTCCTGAGTTGGATTTGGCGAACACGATGGCTCCACGGAAGGCGTTTGAAATAATACGACCAGCTGCAGGTTTAGTACAGCATACTTGTTCTAGCAAGTCATTACAAACATTAACAGTATATCTCTGGCATATCTGCCAATATCTACATGTATAAACAGCCAGCATCAGCTAGAATGAAACTCGTGACAGCATCCCGTCGTGCCCTATATCCTTCCTCTATACAAGCGCCTATCCTTTCTGCCTGGGTATGAAGCCATTGTCGCCACCTCTATCCTCTCTAGACCATGTCTTCTCTGGATCATCTCTCTAAAACTCTTCATCTTTCAAACCCTCAATCATCTTGTACTCCCAAAACGTGCCCATCTCGAGACACTCATTCACACACTCCTCATCCTCCCACCACCACGCATCGCCCGTGACAAAACCCCCCAGACCTCCATCCACAGCATCCGGCCGACGAGACACCTAAGCTCGGCCTTGACCTCGTTGTCCCTGCTGCGGTCGTCAAAGAACGGGTCGTCGTCGCTCCGGCTCCTCTCTACGCTCTCGGGCACCGCGTAGAACGTGGATGTTGTGAGCGTGCTGCCTCGAGCCCGGAGAGAAGCCTCGCCCATCCAGTCACCGAAAAGTCGGCTTGGGTTTGTGCAGCGGAATTTTCGCTCGAGGTTTAGGAGGAGGTGCTCTTCGAGCCAGGTCCGCATCCTGTGGCCGGACCCGGGCGCAGGGGAGGGGGTCGACGAGGGTTAGGTGGAGGGAGCCGCCGGTGCGGAGACACTTGCTGACGTTTTTGAGGATGCTGGGGATGTCGGGTGATGGGCAGAGGGAGGGTAGGGAGAGGAGTAGACGGCGTCGAACAGGTGGGGGGTCACGGGGAATGAGGATGGAGAGATGGAGGAGATTTGGAGGGGGTGGACGTTGGGGAACTTGGTGGGTGAGAGAGGTGTTGGCGAGAGGTGGTGGACTTGGCTGGTTGGATGAAGAGCTGCGAGATATGAAGCCGTAGCTGATGGCCAGTCAGTATATGCTACTGTGGTCTGGGGTGATTCACTTACCTTGAGACTCGTAGAGCGCCAGGATCTTGAGGCTCCCAGGCCTCACAGGGCTCTGCGGGAGAGGATCGAGATGAAGCAGAGTAGAAAGCATCCACCGCTTCTTCTCCATGATGAGCTCCCCGTGGAGGCTCTCATCGACAGTGCTCCAGACCTCCTTGATGCGCGAGAGGGCGACTGCAGGGCCGGCAGCCGCCATGCGCTTGACGTCCACCTGCAGCGCCGCCAGCTCGGTACGTCCAGTCTGGATGGCCCGAGGTGTCGCGTCCTTGTCTGGGAGGCACGCCCACTCTTCGGGTGGACGCCAGTTGTCGGCGCCGTTGGACTTGAAGGTCATCTTGCCGGGTACCTTTGGATGAGCGATGATGGACGAGTAGATGGAGAGTCGGGTCGGAGGAGGGGAGCTAGGAGGGTCTATTCAAGATCAGTGACAGCCCCCGAGCAGGTTTGTCAGTTTCTCTTACCCATCATCAGGAGGCGTCACGGGTTGGTCATCGTCCCCTTCAGACGAGATCAACACCTCAGAAGCCAAGTCCTGGTTGTCAGACCCAGAGGTGCGAGGCACAGACGAAACCTCTGTGTGCTTTGTAACATACGAAGCCGGGCCGAGCGTCTGAACGAGCGTGCAAGTCTCCCGCGAGTTGCGACTACTGTTGCCTGCGTCCGACTTTTTGGAGAGATGCGACCGTATGCTGCCCTTGTCCTTTGTCGACGTCAGGCTCAGGAGCAGGCCAAACGGGTGGTTGCTGTTGTTGTCGCTGTGGATCGACTGGGAGCGTCGAGCGATGGATTTTTCCTTTTGGCGCTGCTTTTGCTCGCGCTTCTTTTCCTTTTTGGCGCGGTGCTCGCCGACGAGCTCGCGGTCGGGGTCTGTCCAGATGACGTCGAACATGGGGAGAAGCTGGGGTGAGGAAGATGATGAAGCTATCGCGAGATGAGGAGTAGGTAGAACAGTGTTGAATGCAACAGGTGGAGATTGTCTATGAGTAAGAGGTGATGAACAAGTGAGAAGGTAAAGACGAAGTGAAGATCAGGTGAGTAGAATGCGAGGCAAGGCAGACGGGCCGTTGCCAGCTGCCAGCACTGCCAGCACTGCCAGCACACAATGGACGTGCAACATCAGACATGGTCAGAGAGTGAATTCACAGTGTCCAAGAACCCTTCGCCGTTGCATGAACGGCCAAGCAGGCGCATTGATGGATATAAAGACAACAAGACGGATGAATCGTCTTATTAGGCCAAGCGCAGTAGCACACCATGACGGAGCCGCCATGCACATTGGACGCCCCCTCGCTTGATAGAGACTGTGTGACCGGTTCGTGCGACCTCAGCAGGTCAAGGACTTTATCTATTTGGCATCCTCTGCTTGCTGAGGCAGGTGTACATGCTAATCTCCAGCTGCTCGCAGCGGTGACACACAGTCGTAGAAAACAACTCGGTCCCCCTTTGTAACTCGCAAGCAAACAACTTCTTCCACGAGGTGATGCCTGTGCCTCGCAACCTGGACTCGAAGAATCCCGAGTCCCTTCTTTGCACAAGACCGTTGTTTCGGTACCAGTCTCGTCAAGTACGTGCCCAGTGTTGGCAGTGAAGCCATCGCCAGTTGTCGGCTGGCTGCCAGGTGTCGGCCACTCGAGGTGCATCACCTCGCACTGCTCCCATTTCCCCTCTTCCTTAGTCTGCTTTCCCCCTCCTCTTTCTTCTCTCTTCACACCCTAGGACACTTCCCCTCGCCCAGTGTCACCCTCCTCTCCTGGCGTCACCCAGCCAAGCCTCCATCTCCTTTTCCCTCCCTCCTCCTTTTCCGTCTTCTTCTTTCGCGACTAGAGAGCAATCAAACAGTGAATCTCCCTCCTTCATCTCCCCCTCGCGATGGCTTCTCCGCCCCCTCACGGAATGATGGACGCCAACCGCAGCGACGACGAGGCCACCGCCCCCTCTCGCTTCTGCGGCGCGCGCAACTTTCTCAACAAGGTCGATCGCTACATCAGCTCTTCTCCTCTGGGCTACTTTTTCCACCTCTCTGGAAGCGGCCATGTGAGAAGCCCCCATCCTCCTTCTTCAATCCACGCAAGCTAACAATTGTCGTCAGCCTGATGAGATTGCCGGGTCGACCTGCTTCCGCGAGGTTCGCGCTGGTTTGACCACCTTTGCGACCATGGCCTACATCATCGCCGTCAATGTACAGTCCCTCCCTCCACCTTGTGTAGCTAGACAACAGCTGACGGTTTTAAAGGCTGCGCTTCTCTCGCAGAGCGGTGGTACTTGCGTCTGCGACTTGGCTGATAGACAGGCTTGCGACAAGATTGACGAATACGTCGCCTGCAAGGAAGGCAAGTCAATACTGTTGGCTCAAAACGAGTCGAAACTGACCAAGATCAGATGTCCGTCGTGACCTTGTCACCGCTACCGCCGCCATCGCCGGAATAGCGAGCTTCATGTTTGGTCTCCTGACAAACCTCCCCGTCGCCATCGCGTAACTCCCCCCTCCCCCTCCACCCCCTCCAAGATACTGACGGTGCAACAGCCCCGGAATGGGCCTCAACGCCTACTTCACCTTCCAAGTCGTCGGCTACAACGGCAGCGGCCCCATCCCCTACCGCCTCGCCCTGACCGCCGTCTTTGTCGAGGGCCTCATCTTTGTCTTTCTCGCCCTCACCGGCATGCGCCAGTGGCTCGTCAAGCTGATCCCCGCCACCATCAAGACCGCCACGGGTGTTGGTATCGGCTTCTTCCTCACAGAGATTGGGCTTTCGTACTCGGCGGGCATCGGCGCCATCACGGGCGGTTGGACGGCTACGCCTCTGGCCCTGGGTGGGTGTCCGGTTGAGATGATTGATGAGGTTACGGGCATGTGCTCTGAGGGTCAAATGTCCAGCCCCAAGGTGAGTGACTTCTTGATTCAAGCTGTCTAGTGCACTGACTGTTGTAGCTCTGGGTCGCCGTCTTTTGCGGTGGCATCGTCACTGCGTTCCTCATGGCCTTTCGTATCAAGTACGCCCTCATCATCGGCATCGCTCTAGTCTCCATGCTCTCGTGGCCGTAAGTCATCTCCCCTACCCCCTTTTACTACCTATCTAACTCCTCAGCCGCAACACCCCCATCACCTACTTCCCCCACTCTCCCGAAGGAGACTCTCGTTTCGACTTTTTCAAGCAAGTCGTCGCCTTCCACCCGATGGAAAAGACCCTCAACAAGCTCGACTGGGCCTTTGACGCCCCGGCCTCTCAGTTCGCCCTCGCCCTCTTCACCTTTCTCTACGTCGACATCATCGATGCCACGGCAACTCTCTACTCCATGGTCCGCTTCTGCGGCGTCGTGAGGGACAGCGACGGCGACTTTCCCCGTTCCACCGTCGCCTACTGCACCGATGCCGCCTTCATCTCCATCGGCGCCTTGTTCGGGAGCTCCCCCGTTACGGCCTTTATCGAGAGCGGCGCCGGCATCGCCGAGGGTGGGAGGACTGGACTCACGGCCATGGTGACTGGGCTTTGCTTTATCGTCTCGGTGTTTCTGGCACCCATCTTTGCGTCTGTCCCTCCATGGGCCACTGGCTGTACTCTCATCTTGGTATGTCTCTCTTGACCTGCCATATACAAAGCTAACTCTTCCAAGGTCGGTTGATGATTCGTCAAATCACCCAGATCAACTGGCGATACATTGGCGACGTCCTCCCCTCTTTTGTCGTCATGACCTTTATCCCATTCAGCTACAGCGTCGCCTACGGTCTCATCGCGTAAGCTCTCCCCTATCCTCCTTGAGTCACCGCTAACCATCTAGGGGCGTCTTTGTCTACACCATCCTCAACGGCCTCATCGCCATGGTCGTCTTCCTCTCCCGCGGCAGACTCGAGCCCCGCGAGTATGACCTCAAGGAGTACTGGACCTGGAAGGGATCCGGCCGCGCCCCCTGGTTCGTCCGCGCCATGCGCCGCCGCCGCGGTGACGACGATGATGAAGACGACGACGACGACGACGACGACGACCGTCAGAGCAACCGATCCGACATTGCCTTGGACTACATTGACCGTCCCGACCACAGCAGCTCCACCACCGCCGTCTCCTCGCGCAAGGACGAGGGCCGTCACCAAGAATGGCCCCCCTGGCCACTGGGTCAACTAATGTCCGCTCACATTCAATCACCGATGTAAGCAGTCGTTTCAGGAGAGGTTACACCTCACTTTTGGCTTTTGTGAGAGCCAGGTTTTTACCAAGAAATGATACACAGAAGCTGTTGAGCAGCTTAGAAGTGAAAGGGTTCTGATATCAGCGGAATAGAACGCCGATAGAGACAGACAGACGAGACAAGAAGCAGAGAAGCCTAGACTAGATCATGGATGGGCTTGATAGAGTCGTGTAGAAACGTAGCTGGTTGAGAATAAGAAAACAAATCATGTACGCCTTTTGAATGCTGTGCTCAAGTGTCAGCCATGACACGCAAGTGTCCGTATAACTCCATCGTTAGACATCCATCAGTTGGTATCTAGCCCGGCCCTTCCTTGACCGGCCACAAGACGTGGCATCTTGATCCCCTAAACCCCCATATCAACATCACCGTCACCATCACCCCCTTTTCCTCGGCCCCTCAGAGCCTGCTCAGCAGTTCTTCTCCTCTCCAGACTCTCCTTCACCCACTTCTCACACGCCTCGTCTCCCCCCTCAGCAATCTTGCCCCTCACGACCCCCTTGAGCACCTCGCCCGCAAAGCCCACAAAGTTGTGCCTCCGCAGGGCATTCTCAAACGCCCAGTCCCGGCGCTTGCGCTCCTCGCGCGCCAGCAGCTCCTCGTCGCCAAAGTCGCGCGCCCGCTGCCGCAGGTCCCGGCACATGGCCAGCAGGTTGAAGCGGATCTCGGCAGTGTCGTAGCGGGCGACGCGGCGCTGCAGCACCTCGACCACGCGGCTGGCAAAGTCGTCCTGCGTGCAGGCGCCGTGCGAGATGGGCGCCGGCTGCAGGCCGTCCAGCTCGTACAAGGTACCGTTGATGGGTGTGTAGGCGATAAAGTGAAAGGCGTCCTCGGCCTCGGCGCCCGTCTTGTCCGTCTCGTCGGCAAAGGGGCTGCTGCGGGCAAAGCTGTTGTGCACCTCGCGGATGAGGTCCGAGTTGCTGAGGGCCTCGCCGCGGAACTCGGGCGGCAGCACCATTGTAAACTCTCTAAACTCGCCGAGCTTGTCACCAATCTCTACGTCGCCCGTCTTGTTGAGCAGCACGCTCAGCAGCGCCTGCGTGGCGCAGGCGTTCTGGATCGTCTGGGCGGCAAAAAAGATGTTCTCCGAGGCCGAGTGGTCGAACGAGCCGTCGCGGGGCCCTCGGGTGTCGCGTAGGGCTGGTCGGTCGGGTACTTGAACAGGAAGATGACGCCGTACACGGGCTGGAGGGTGAGGAGCTCCGAGGGGTCGAGTGTCAGGAGCTCTTCGAACTGGACGTCTTTGACGCCGAGGTTTTCGATGAGCGAGGTGAAGACGCCCTGGGTTGGTCAGTTCTGGAACATATTTCTTGGAGAGATCTCGGTCATACCGCATCGGACTCGACTGTCAAGCTTCATGTTAGCACAGCGTCCATCATACAAAGAAGGAAAGGTACTGACTGGTGTTCCATCCACCACTCATGGTTGCGACAAGCTAGCGGTGACCAGCGATTAATTCCACGCCAGCGCTGGCAGATGTGAGGAATTTCTGGGCAGAAAACTATACGTGGAAAAGAAAGAGCAGTCAGTATATACAACCCCTCTGTCCGTTGCGGGATAATTGACGAGATTGACGTGACGAAATAAAGAACAAAAGTTGAAGCTCGGAGCAAAGACGGAGCTCGCAGCCACCTTCTGATATCATACGCCACCGATTCACTGATAAGATAAGCACTCGAGGCAGCAACACTACGACGACATGGAAGGGAACAGGGGTTGACTTCAACATTCAGCAATAGTGATACACCCTGCCATGTATTTAAACCCAAGAGGAGCTCATCTTCGCTGCCAACTAATCTGTCTAAATAACGGTTACTCGCTGACTTGAGCCCAAAAGCTCCAACTGTCAACTCGACCACCAAACTCAACCAAACAAAGCCCACGCACGACTGTGTCGCTTCGGTAATCGATACAAGGGCCTGCGCCCAGCTTCCTTCTGAGGAAGCGTCTTGCAAAAGAAGAAGAATAAAAGTGATAGCCCTGGAAATAGCACAAACACCCCCAACTCCCTGGTCCTCCCATCCTTTCGACGCTTGTCGTGGCAGACGTGGCTGCCCATGCTAAACTTTTCCGCTCATACCAACATCATCTCGCTTGATCCATGGATACATACGCATATTCATTCCCACACTTCCCAGGCCTTCTTCAGAAAGCAAACGGGAACCTGCCCGGTAACTAGACCGGAACAAGGGGTTCAACCGCTGGCCTGTCCACCTGATTATTTTCCTGAACTCCTGGCTCTTCATCTATTCCGTCACCCTGTTGCCCCTCCGTGTCAGCATTCTCCCCTTGACCTGCTGTCTCTCCCTGGTTCTCGTTTTCGTTTTCGTTTTCCTGTGCTGCTGCAGCTTCCGCTTCCGCCGCCGCCGCTTCTGCCTCTCTGCGTTCTCGCTCCGCTCGCGCTGCCGCCTCCAGGTTGGCAATGTGCCTCTCTGCAACACCCGGTGCGATGCTGGCAAGAAACAAGAGGCCAGCTCGCTCCAGCCGTCTCACCTGGGAAATAATCCAACTGTCTGGGCCCTGATGCTGCGCCACCAGCCTTCTAGCCATGTCCGCAGGGTTTGGTTCTTGTCTGGCCTGACCATTCTGCTGATTCTGGCCAACGGCTCCCTGTGGAGCCCCTTGCGGGTCTGCTTGTCGGTGCCTTGGCTGTTCCATTGGAATCAGATTCTCAAGGTGTCGTCCCAGAGGCCGCCAGATGTGATCCGGGATCCCATTCAAAACGCCCGTGCTAATCACAAAGATAAGCACCGCAATAGTAATAATGGTGAACCATCTCGACCAGCTCGCCGTGGGAGAGGTAAAAAACCAGACAAACAGGGTGAGTCGAAACAGGAGCCACATCTGCGGCCATAGTTGCATTAGCAGAGGCGGGAGTGCTGCTGCAGGAGGGTTGCCACGGTGCATCAAGGGAGCCACAACTGCCGCTTGGTCCTGTTGGGCTTGCGCCTGGTTTTGACCTTCCTGGTGCGCTTGGTTCTGCTGAGGAGGTGGCGCAAATTGCTGTTGCTGCTGGGGTTGGAGTTGCGGTTGGGGTTGTGGCTGCCCTTGGGGTTGGATTTGGGACAGTGGCTGCAGTGGCTGCGGTACCCCATGAGAGCGCAGATGATGATGATGGTGGTGGTGGTGGTGCCTGGCTCGCATCTGATTCTGCGCATCATGAAGGGCACTGCCAAGAGTAGATGGGGTTCGAAGTTGCGGGAAGCTAGCTTGGCCTCGAAGTCGCGGCGTGTAGTAAGTCTCTGACCCTGTGTTGTTGAAGAGCAGTGCTCGCGGTCCTTCGGGCGACGACAGAATGTACACTTCGGAACCTGGCCTTGGCTGGGAGCTTCCAGGAAACCCAGTGGTGAGTCGAGCTGCCGAGTGGTCCGGAGTTCCTCTTCCGCTACCGGCCATTGAGCTGGGGGTAGGGTAGACTGGCGTGGTCACACCAGGTTGCGCCAAGGAGCGGTTGTAAAGAGATGTGCTTGAAGCGCTGCGCTGCATCGCACTCGTCATCGCCAGTGTTGCTTGGTTGACATCGGCATTCCTAATGATGTTCTGTACATCTGCCGGAGTCATGGCTCCACCTGCATTGCCTTGTCCCGTGGCACGAACGACAGTCTCGACCTGGTAGGTGTGTCCATTAGGTCCTACATGCTCGCGGAAAATGGTGTGACCTGGGGCAGGGCTCGCTCGACCGCTATTGTCGGCTGCGGGAGCATTCCCAGCCGCCGCAGTGTCCCCAACGCCGCGCATGCCCATCTGAGCTCTAGTCCGTTGGTTCTGGTTCAATGCCCTTGCCATGGCCTCTCGCTGGATATTATTCAACCACTGAGTCATATTCTGGTGGTGATGTTGAAAGGCGGCAGCTTGCTCGGGCGTATGGGAGGGTGACGGTGACGGCATGCGCGGCTGGGGGAACGGATTCGAGGTTGGAGGCATCGAATGTCTCCAGAAACCTGGCGTAGTCTGGTATCCAAAAGCGTGGCCGTGGCCATGTTGAACATGTTGGCGGGGGACGTTTGTTGGGGGAGCCGAAGCAGTCGGACTGGGGCCGCGAGCTGGTGCTGGTGCGGGAGCGGGAGCGGGAGCGGGAGCAGTCACAGGAGGCATTGTCGGAGTGGATGATTGACTATCGCGGGTGTCCCTAATAACGAGATGGATGGTCTGCTGTTCGGGTGTGCGGAGCTGCAGAGACGAGATAGCAGTTAGCAAGGTGTAGATGGCGGGCAGTCAAAGTCCAGTCGAAGCAGCTTACCGCATCAACACCAAAGATGTCCAACAAGGTGTCCGCATCGCGAACAATAGCACGTCCACGATGGATCAGTCGCTGGTGTTCGTCCGGAGGTCGCAAGGGCAGGGTCTGTCGAATCCTGTCCTTTAGTTGCTTAACGGTGGTGTTGGCGGCGATGCCGGGGAAGAGCAAGGGTCGATTCACGCCGACCGAAGGCGACACGACCTGCAGGTTGACGGTCTGGTCGTCGACTGAGGAGCCGGAGGAGGCATCATCGGGTCCCTCGTCGTTGGGACGAGCAGCGGGGGGCTTGGAAGCCATGATGGGCAAGCTGCGAGCATGCCACACCAGGCTATAGCTTCGTGGTTGGTAAGCACGGAGGAAGAGCTTCGGGCGGTAGGATGATCAGGGATGACCAGGTTAGAGATGAAGCAGAGCGGCGGATGGACAGTTCGGTTATCGAGAGTCGGGCGTTTGCAGTCCCCGCCCTTGCCGTGGTTGCGGCTGCGGCTACGTATGTAGGAGGGAGTTCGCGTCAAGCTTGGTTGAGAAAAAGCACCGACTTGTTGACTGACGTCGGGTCGCAGAAGAAGTCGCCTTACTAACACGGGTCGGGTCGCATGTCCACGGGGGGATCCAAAAGCAATGGGGTATCTTGGACAAGGGCGCGTGAAAAGGAGCGGTGAGAAGCTGCAGCAAGTGTCCGGGACGCAGTATATGCCGGTTGAGAGGTGATAGAGCTGATGGGGGAGGAAAAGAGAGGTGAAAGATGTGATAACCCCCCGGTTCATCAACATGGACGGACGGCAGGTGGTCAGGGTAGGTGGCCTTTTGGCCTTGGGAGCCATGACCTGCGACAGGCACTTCAAGGCCACAAACAGTTGCGGTGTCGGCAGGTACGTACCTTTTTTTGTTCTTTCTGTCCTTCTGTGCAGTCGCTTCTGAGCTCTGGCCACCTTCCCGTCGCCGGGGAGGGATCTGATTGGCCAGAGAGTCATCCCCTGCGGTCCTGCCCGTTTGTGCTCGTCCCTTCCTTCCGTCACCCACTTCAACGTTGGTCTCCAGCTTGAGTGCTCCTGCCTCGATGAATCCCCCTCCTCGGGATATCGGCGCCTCTTGCATCCGAGCTGCAGCCCACCCAGACAAAGCTGAGGGTGCGGCTAACGGCTGAGCAGCCTCAATTCAGCGTCATCGCCCTCTTTGACGTCAAACCTGTATCTCTCATCTAGGAGGGCCTCACAGACAATCGCGCATTGCGCAATCAAAGAGCGCAATTAAAGAGCGGGAACCGTCTGAACGCCCGTCTGTTTCGCCGCCGCCGCCGCCGCCATGGCACCAACCCTTGGCCAGGCCGGCAGTCACATGCTCCGCTGCTCGTTCTACGCGCGCGCTCGCTGTGCAAACTGCTTCTCACCGTCCTCTGCCTCTCGACCCATGTTGCTTTCCTCGACAAGGCCGCGATGCCTGCCACGGTCCTCACTCTCTTCCATCCGCACCTTTGCCTCCAATTCTGGCCAGAGACCGAGATTTTCACAGCGCCTCGGCGAGGCCATGCGCAACACCAAAATCCAATGGTACCGCATCCCTGTCGGTCTGGGTATCGGATTTCTCGGCCTCGTACAGTTCTATAAGGTCTCTGCCAGGGAGAAGGAACGTCGAGAGATTGATGATGGACAGGAGAGCACCAGAGCCCCAAAGAGGCGGCCCAGAGTCCGTCCTGATGGCCCTTGGTACGCAGCCCACCGCCCCTATCCCACCTCGATGCCCTCAATGCTAATTCGGCTCCAGGCAAGTCCAGGTCATGTCGACTCTGCCTCTCAAGGCTATTTCCAGGCTCTGGGGCAGGTTCAATGAGTTTACAATCCCGTACTATCTTCGAGTTCCCGGCTTCAAGCTTTATTCGCTCGTCTTTGGTGTAAAGTCGGTCTCCAAATCGGCCCATATCTTACACAACGTATACTGACGTGTACAGCCTCGACGAAGTAGCCGAACCCGACCTCCACGTCTATCCGAACCTCGCATCCTTCTTCTACCGCACGCTCAAGCCCGGTGCTCGTCCTCTCGATCCCAACCCCCACACCCTGCTCTGCCCCTCCGATGGCAAGGTTCTTCAGTTTGGCCAGATTGAAGGCGGTGACATTGAGCAGGTCAAGGGTATGACCTACAGCATTGACGCTCTCCTCGGAAAAAACACGCCGGCCCCCAGCATCTCGAGCATCTCGTCCTCGTCCTCATCCTCGTCCTCGTCTGCGTCGTCGGACGACGGACAAACACTCACCGAGATTTCAGACAGTGAAGAGCTTGTGAAGCAGGATGAAGAATTCGCCCAGGTCAATGGAATCTCGTACACGCTGCCCGATCTTCTCTCTGGTCATGGAAAGCAGGGTCCTCCGGACACAGACCAGGCCATGCCTGCATCTCCTGGTGCCGTGTCCGAGGTTCGAGCTGAGCTTGCTCTAGGCGAAAGGCCCTGGTACGATCTCCTCTCTCCCGACAAGGCAACTTCCCTCTACTATGCTGTCATCTACTTGGCTCCTGGCGATTACCACCGGTTCCACTCTCCCACCAACTGGGTTGTTGACCGGCGACGTCACTTTGCCGGAGAACTATACAGCGTGTCCCCTTATCTTCAGCGAACTCTCCCTGGTCTCTTTACTCTCAACGAACGTGTGGTGCTTCTTGGCCGGTGGCGCTGGGGCTTCTTCAGCTATGTCCCAGTCGGTGCGACCAATGTGGGCTCCATTGTGATCAACTTTGACAAGGAGCTACGGACAAACAGCCTTCTGACGGACACGGCGGCCGACCGGGCAGCCGAGGAAGCAGCCAAGCGTGGTGAGCCCTACCTGGGCTTTGCTGAAGCAACATACGAGGCAGCCAGCCCCGTTCTCCGAGGCCACGCGCTCCGTCGCGGTGAGGAGATGGGTGGTTTCCAATTGGGAAGCACGATTGTGCTAGTATTTGAGGCGCCGGCAGAAAAGACGGACGAGCACAAGGCGCGAAGAGGCTGGGCGTGGGCTGTGGAGAAGGGACAGACGGTCAAGATGGGCCAAGCATTGGGGCGAGTGATTGAGTGACATTGTATAAAAGAAGTAAAAGGCGGCACGTGAACTTGCATATTAGAAATGTATAATTGTATTACATGAGGTTCAATTTGTGTTAAGTTTACATCGAGATGGTGAGTTGGTTATCAAGGTTGATATTAGCCACATATGAATGTCACGTTCAGCAAGATGCTACTAGTTGTTGATATAGTTATTCTTAATCTAGACTATGTAATGCCGGCTCAGTTCAAGCTTCTAATAGTCTACCGCTAAATTCAAATCCGAAACCCACTCGCTTTCTTTTCCCATGGTGTATTGTTCATAGCTTCACGCCCGAGCGTGTTCAAGCACCAAAGACCTTGACGCGCTCCTCAACAGGAGCATACGCCTTCTCGCCGGCCTCGCCCGTCTTGGCACCAAAGACGAGCTGGGCGTTGAGCTGCCAGGTGGCAGGGAGCTTCCAGGTCTCGGCGACCTTCTCATCGATGAGGGGTTGTAGTGCTGGAGGTTGGCGCCGAGACCCTCGGCCTCGAGGGCCGTCCAGAGGAGGTATTGCTGGATGGCGTTTGTCTGCTGGGCCCAGGGGGGGAAGCGGTCGGCATAGACGGCGAATTTCTGCTGGAAGCTCTCCTGGACGGTGACGTCGGTGAAGAAGAGGACGGTGCCGGCGGCGCCCTTGAAGCCGGCGATGCGGCCGGCCGTGCCCTCCCAGGCCTCGGCGGGGACGATGGCCTTGAGGGTGTCCGAGGTGATGTCCCAGAGCTTGTCGTGCTCGGCTCCAAAGAGGACGACGAGGCGGTTGGTCTGCGAGTTGAAGGCAGAGGGCGTCTGGAGGGTGGTCTCGTTGACGATCTCCTGGATGCGCTGGGCGCTCACGGGGAGGTCCTTGGAGAGGGCGTAGTAGGTGCGGCGGTTCTTGGCCAGCTGGAGGACGAGGTCGGCGGAGAGCTTGGCAGCCATTGTGTTGTTTGTGTTTTTGAGTGTAAGTGTAAGTGGGAGTTGTAGAGGATGGATGAGTCTGTCGAAAGAAAGAAGGAGGCAAAGTAGGAGGAAACAGGTCGAATATATACCGATCCCTCCACCGACTCGTTCACCAAGACCCCTCCTCAAGCCCCGTCAAATGTCACAACACATGAGGACCCTGACAGAGAATGTCGCAAGGAGATACCGCAAGGGATCCACTGTGTTTTCAAAGACCTGACTAATGCAGCCGGGAGAATTGCATCAATCGCGCGCGGTTATGTACTTGGGGAACCTGCCTGGCTTTGTCATTGTTAGCGTAGCCCGGAGCCTGCGATGGGTCCGGCATCCCGCCGAAAAAACCTGGCCCGGCGAAGAAGTGGGGCTTCCGGCCGCTTGTGTCAGGATTGATCAGCGAGAAATACCGGAAGTACGTTGCCGAATCAGGTCAAGGGCCCGGAAGTTTACCCTAGAGAATGGATGTGGAATCTCGGAATTGCGGAAATAGGGTAAGAACTCTTGCGACTCGACAGCATTCGTTTCGGATTGTGTTTGCCTGTAACGAATAATGTCTTACGGTCTCGATAGCTGACAAAAGCGGTGTGTTGCTATGCCGAATCTTATGTGCTCGACTCGATGCTGCCGCCATATCCCGACCAAATTCCGCACTACAGATACAACCCTCGCAACTCTACCTCGCAATGACACGACCTATTTCATCTTCTGCCCCAATATGATACGATCTCAATGCGCTACCTAGGCAATGCATTCAACACTGTAATCCCCTCACCGCGAAACCAACAGTCTCGCACGTGCTCTGCGCTTCAAGTGGTGCCATTCACCTCGATTACACGCAGCTGATTCAGCCCCCCCCCCCCCCCCCCGCGCAGAGGTACGTACCTCTCCACCACGCTGCCCCTCTAGTTTGGTCACGATTATCGTGAGCCCTGTGCGGGAAGCTCGCAATGATTGATAACACAACTCGACACGCTTATTATGTGCCCTGCTCACGTAGACTTGCACGTTGTGCCTTGCACAGGGCTGACCCCAAGAACTAGATCCGAAATGGAACATGTCTTTGTTTCGCGTCAGATCTCCTGCGCGTCATTATCCACGATGTCTGCGCCAAGAGTGATAATGCGGAGAAGTTGATTCCAAAGAGACGGCTGGTTAGAGTACGTACTCTGAGAGATGCAGAGGAGATTCCAAAGTCGTTCTCCATAGACCTACATGAAGCTGAGCTGTGCGATGCCAATCACGAACAACGGAATGATAATATCGTCTTTTCTGCAGGCGGACGAATACCCCTACATGACGACCAATCACGCAATACACCACTCAATCACAAAAGAGCCAATCATTGTAAACGAATATATATATCATTCAACTTCCCAGCCTGGACAGAACAAGGTCATGGCCCGTCTCGAATCGCCGCTGGGGGTATTTTCCATACAAGTAACCCGTCCACTCGCGAGGGCGTTTTGCCCTCAATACCTGATAGACAATGCAAAACCAAAAATAGTGCTTCAAAGCCTCTCAACGCCTTTCCATGGTAAACCGTCCCAATGCTCCCCTCTCGTCAAAACAAAATGCAAATGCTTATCCCTCTTGCTTGCGCCGCGGCCATCTAGTATGCGTCGGCTTGATGTCTTCCCCTCGTACAATGCTCATCCCCTCGTATAAAAACAAGTTTTGTCCACCCGGTAATAACTTTTCGAGTTTCCCTTTTTTGATCGTTTCGTCGTCATCTACCACGTCTCAGCAATGTACTTGCCCTCCTCCTTCTTGAGCTGCCAGAAGTTGTGAGCCTCCTCACGCTCCAGGTTGCCCTTCTCCATGGCAACGTCGCAGAGGGCCTCCTCGACACCCTCGCCCATGCCCTTGCTGCTACCGCAGACAAAGAGGCGTCCGTCGATCGAGTTGATGATGTACCAGACGAGGTCTGCCTGGTTCCGCACCTCCTCCTGGACGTACTTGCCGGTGCCCACCCGGCTCTGCACGACGCGCTTGACCTCCTCCTCGTGGACACCCCACTCGCCGCTGTAGATCTCGTCCACGAGCGAGTCGCGGATGCCCTGGAGGACCCAGACCTTGTTGGCGCAGTTGGCCTGCTTCAGGCGGCGCTGCACGAACCCTCGGAAGGGAGCGATGCCGACACCGGCGCCGATCAGCAGCATGGGGCCGTCAGAGTTGAACTGCTTGGCCAGGGGGTTGGCCATCAGGCCCTTGAACATGGGGATAAAGACCTGAGGAGCCTTCTCGCCGGCGGCCTGGGCTCGCATAAACTTGTGAGCCTGGCGCTCAAAGAAGCCGGAGCCGACACCAGCACGGCAGCCGCGTCGCCAGTCCATCGAGTCGTGGACGGTGACGGCAATCTCAATCAGGCGGCGCTGAGAGTGGTCGCGGAGGGCGTACGACTCGGTGGGATCGTTGGAGAGAGAGTAGAATCGTGGCATCAGCTGAGGCTGGACCGACAGGAGCTCGTCCATGGGGGGGTGAGAGCTGGGGAAGGCGTTGAGGATCTGGGACAGGGTGACGTGGGGACCACCGCGGAAGTCGGAGAAGAGGCTGGATCCCTCGTTGGAGCAGAGGTACATGAGGATCTTCTTCTCGTTGGCAGCCGAGGCATGCTCGGCAATGACACGGAGGAGCTCCTTGGTGGGGGCGTAGGACTGAATGTCGGTGGTCCAGGTGAGGAGCTCACGGCGGGTCGTCAGGAGCTCACGAGGCTTCTCGTCACCCCAGACGGTAGGCCAGCGGCCCTTTGTGGTCTTCATGAGCACGGGCTTGTCCCGCTGGAAGCGAGGGATCATGAGGGCATCGAGGATCTCATCCACCGAGATCTCATCATTGGGCGCCATGACACCAATGGCACCGCCAACCTTGAAGTCGAAAATCTCCTCGGGAGGGTAGTCGGTGATGTCAAGGTCAAAGTGGTAGGTACGCTTCTCGGCACCAGGCTTGGTCAACTCACGAGTGTTGTGGATCTTGGCGGGGTAGACATGGTGAGGAGGGTGAGGCTGGACGAACTGAGGAGGCTGAATGTTGGTGTCGACGGCCTCATAACTAGGGCCAGGTGTGAGGAAGCTGGTCTTGGGAGAAGAGGGCTCAAGGTCAGAGCCGAGGGAGATGGCCGAGTCTGTGGGAGAAGAGACTGGCCGAGGAATCGAGGTGAAGGAGACGGTCTTCTCAGGCATCTCAATGACACCGGTTAGGTGGGCGGGAATGTTCTCAAGCCTCAGTCCAAGGGACTTGAAGGCGTCGTTCTCGGGCAGGGCAACGTCCTCGTACTCGACGTTGTCCCGGTCACCCATGCAGCAGGCGCCGCCGCAGCAGCGCCCCACAAACTCGGCCCTCGACTCTCCAGTGATGCGCTGGATGTCGCGGGCGTTCTGGGCGATCAGGCGTGTAGATGCGCGGCGGTGGCGCTCGACGGGGATGACGGGCTCATCCTCCTGGTCGTCGGATTCGTCCGAGTAGGTCAGGGAGGGGGCAATTGAGGGAGCGCCCTCGGTGATGGCCAGCTCGGAGGGTTGCTTGGCGCGGCGGGGTTGACGATGCCGTCAATGCGGAGGGGAGAGGCGGCGGCGATCATGATGGGCCAGAGATGTGTGCTTGTCACACGGAGCAGGTGGTTGTTGAGCGAATTGAGGGCCGGGTGTATATACTGGGATACCCGTCGAAGGGGGAGAATCGTGGCGGTTGTGTTCAGCGGTGGGAATCGACGTCAGAAGCAGATGGGCATATCGCAGGGACCAAGGATAATTGATATGCCCTGGGAGGATTGAACGTGCAAAACGATGAGCAAAAGATGCGATTGATAAGATCCTATAGCAGGCACGATAACAAGGTTTTTCCTCTTGAAAGGTGTGTGGGAAGGAGGAAGTGAAGGAAGGTTGGGGGGGCAAAGACTCAAATAAGAGGTGTACCTAAGCCCGGCCGATGGCGGGAGGTTATAAAAAAAATGGAAGGAACGCGCCCCCCGATGCGGGGGGGATTCTTGTCGGCGGGGGCTTCCTGGAGGGGAGGGTGTGTGCGTCGGCCAAAGGGGGGGTGTTTGTCTAGACGCAAGGACTTGCTGGAAGGGCAACCTGGAAGACAAAGGTATCGCTGGGTAGCCTCTTTGTGCCAGGTTTTTTCTTTCTTTTTTCTTTCCCTTTTGTACTAAATCTGGCATTCACACTCTTGCAGGTGTGGAAAATATGTATGCCAGACAGGCACCCGGAGTCTACTTTGTCCAGGCCTTTGTCTGAAATCGATACCCTTTCTCCTGTGCCTCGGCTGGCCTAACTGCAGTCAGAGTCCCGAATGCGCACTGCCTGCTGCTTTGTAGCTACGACTAAGCTGTGAATAAGACCCAAGCACATGCAAGGATAGGGCTGCTGCTTCTAAGGAAACCCGAATTCGTGCGGAGTCATGTCCGCTCTGCTCTTCCTGATGATGAGGAGCTCCTCCATGGCCCCGGGAGAAGGCCATTCGTCGTTCGCTCTTCTCCGCTCAGCTAAGCCGCGCCCCGGCCCAGGTCCAGCCCCAAGGGGGCCCACGCACACACACGATTCGCGCAAATGCCCAACGGCTGGGATCGAGGGGGATGGATGATGAGTGAGGGATGGGTAATTGATTGGGGAATCATCATGAATGATTGAGAAAAGGGGTGAGAGCGAGCGCGCGCTTGCTTGACTTGTCTTGTCGGGGGCCCGTGTCCGAGACAGGAGGCCTTGCTTGTGTCAACCGCTGTCATTATCGCAATCTCGTTATCAATCAATGACTTAATCAATCGAATCAAATCAATCGTGGCACTTAATCAATCAATGCACGTGGACAAGGGGGAAAGCCGCCTCTCGGTTTCTCCTTCCATTCTCCGGATAACGTGCCCCTCCACAAACAGCAAACATCCCCCTCACTGTCAACAATGCATCGCTTGCCGTCTGCTACAAATCCTTCTTCTCCCAATGACGGCGGATGATCTAATGATTTGCCGATCCAGTGACCGGACGGTGGTCCCCGAAGGGTGTTTGAACGAGCCCTGACGCTCCCTCGCCCTGATTGGCCACCCTGTTTATCAATCAACCACTCACCGACCGACACTTTTGCCGTGGTCATGTCCAGCCAAAGCAAGGACAAATCATTACCCTTCAGGTTCCTCGCGCTTCGGTACATGCCCTCGGCAGTATCCACAAAACGTCTCGAGGGCAGCCAAAAATGGGGAAGCCCTCACTGCCCGCGCACTCAGGGCAATTGGACACCCAATTTGCCCTTCTCTTGTGCATCTCCAGACCTGGTCAGCAGGACAACTTCAATTGTCTCTGCAACGTGACCACCGTCAGCAGAAGAAAGGAATATCCGCCGCCACTAACCGCCACCGTCAAGAAACCTCGTAAAGGAAATTGAATTATAGAAAGAAACAATTCTCATCAGTAAAAAAAAATGCGCAAATCCGTACCGGCCTGTCCGACCGATACCACTGTACAGCACACTGCACCGGTCATTATTCACGTGCTTTACCATAACCGGGCTACCGGTATGGATAGTCTGCCCTGGGCTGTCCGGTACACAGTATCGGCCACCGTCTCTGGCCCGCCAGAGCCCTGGCGTTTCGTGCTTGTCAGCACTGTAACACGATGCTAGATAGGCACACGCCTACAGCAAGAAAGAAAAATCAACGACGGTGCACACGTGGGTCGTACGGGAGACTCGACCGGAGCCCCCTTCTCGGAGAGCAAAATCCTTGCCGTTCAATTTAATGAAATCAATTGCAATTCCCATGGTTTCATCCTGTTCTGTTGGGCAGCGGTGAGTCTGTATGAGGCTCTGTATCGTGACAGTCAAGAAAAAAGGGACACCCCTGGTCGCCCATCATCATCAATGAAAACCCGCAGGGGGGCAAATTCGGTCGGGTCCAGTAACCGACCACTAACCGTCGACGGTTCCGACTCTGGTCAGGCCACCTTGGCGGCATTCTCACGTCCCGGGCGCCGTCTATTCCCGCGATTGTGGCCTTTTCCTGTTCTCAACAACCGGAAGCCCTTGGATCCCCCTGAGATGCTCACCGAGTGCCCCAATGGCGAGGCAGGGAAAAGTCAATGTCAGCTCACTTGCCTCGTCACCGGTACGGGGCTGCAATGTATGTAGAGGTTATCCATGTAGGAATCCTTGGAGTTGTGTGCATCCGGGGTCCAGGAAGGAAAAGGGCCTTGGCCCGGATCAGCTCCGGTCCCCGAACCGAGCCTTTCCGCGGGCGCCCCGGGGAAAAGGGAATCCCAGCGCGGCCGTCGATAACGGCGCGTTTCCGTATCGCTCTGCAGCAGCATCTCCGGCTCCTCCTCAATCGAGAACTCCAGGGAGAGCTATTGTAGCCGCCACCTGCCGGCGCAAGCGTCTTCCCCACCTCCATCTTCCCTCTCTCTCTCTCCCCGCATTCTTTATCTTTCCCACTCTCGGTTTCTGATCGCCCATCGCCGTCCTCTTCGCTTCCCGAACCCGAGCCGATGCTGCACGTGTGTAGAAGCAGTATCCTCTTGAACAACTTGTCAACCATTCGTTGCTTGGTTTCATCCAAGACTGCGGTTTCCCCGACATACCCCATCCTTGGCGTGTTGGGCATCCACAAACAACCCTGGGGCATGACAGACACGGGCGTTGCTTCCGACTGCATGCCATCATCTGACGTATATTGAGCAGAGGAGTAGGGCGTCTCTCTGGGTGCAACCTCGTCTCAATTGCGACAGCACGGGCTTATCGGGAAAGTGCCGCGTGTAGTTGGCGAGGCACTAAGGCCATCATGAAAATGACGCCCGTGTGGGTATGTGCTTGTTCGGGAGACTAGGGTATCTCTCAGCGGAAACCGCCCCTAAAGAATGATACCCTTGAGAAGGAAAGAAACGAAGACTGACCATTCACGGCTCCTGGGGCCAATCAATCAACCTACGTCGTGATGCATGCTGGCTCAGCCCACTCAATTTCGTCCAGCCACCAACAACGAACCAGACAGACAATTTATAAAGGCAGGCCCAATATAAGAGAACTGAGGCAAATCAGCTAAAGATCCTGGATCACGAGGTAATGGCAACCGGAGAATATTCCCACGTCTTATCGGCGTGAGACAGACAGAGATGGCTCTGTTGTAGGTGACCCATGCATGTGGTATAGGTTATCTCGAGTGCCAATTGATGACTACATATGTGCCCATCTTTCCGAGGCACCTTCGCAGTCATGATATACATCTCTTGTGTATACTTTATAGTCATCAAGGTCCCTATCTAAGCTGGAAACCCGGTCTCGAACAGGCGTATTTACAGTGTGTTGGACTCGAGTATCATAACCTCGACTCTTGAGACTAAAACATGATTTTCACCTTGGCAGCTTCACCCCCTTGCTCAGCTCCTGCACCACATTAATACACTAAAACACAATTAAATCTGACGAGCCAATGAGGATAGTTTGCAAGGCCCAATTGGACACTCAAGCAACGGTGCTTCAGGCCAATGAGTGAGCTATGCGATGAGGCTCTGGCCAAACTGGCTGGATCTCGTGAGTCAAATTCACTGAGCACCTTCCAGCCTTCATCCACCTCTTTCATACAAAGAAAAGTTGTCACCATCCAAAAGCATCACCTGCCGAGGTAGTCTCTGATTGGCAGCACAGGTAGAAGCACCTGCGCCGGCAGACCTCTTGATGAGCTTTGACACAGCTTCCAAGATCTGCTGGAACCAGGCAAGTAAACCATGCTTGTCAACACTCCCTGGCCCGTGCCGCACGGATGGGAAAGACGCTGGAGACTCCCTGACACCAAGCATCAAGTGCCAACTCTCGAGAGCCTGCCTGTCGTGTTCGCACTTCTCCAGGCCCTGTTCCAAAGCCAAGGCTCAGCCTGGGATCCGCAACAGGCTGAAAAGCACACTCAAAGCTATCGGCCCGCTCACCCTTTGCCGAACCCAACAGCGAGAGGACCCTCTCATCGCTGAAAGAGCCGCTTTGAAGAGCCTGTGTGTATCGACACTCGCTCGGAGATCGACTGGACAGCACGCAAAGCAGAGTATCTCCGAGACCTGGAGTCTCCTCGTCTCTAGCCCGACCGAAATCTGCGTCGGGGTCCTGGAAAAGATTGGGGATTGTCCAAACTCAAGGGCACGATCCTTGGTAGACGGCACAAAAATGAAGCAGCACCGGGACATCCCCGTCAGTCGTAGGCCGCTCAATCAAAGCATGAGAGCGACCGAGGCACACCCCCTAGGTTCCCTTTTTTGCGCCTGCCCCATCATCGGCGCCCGGGCGCTCTTTCCTCTTTCCCCAGGGTTCCAACCTGGTGGGCTCCGACCAATCAGATGGCCCAATTGGCTTCATCTCTCAGCCTTGACCACCTGAACAATGTTATCAGATGCAGGCGTCTGGGAAAAATCTAATCAATCCAATCTAATCTCGGACCTCATCCCTGACTCTGGTAGGGAGGCATGATGAGCTGCAACCTATTAATGACGACGATCCTCGTACGCACAGGTCCACCGATCTCGGAACCAAGCTCACCGTGACTCGTCTGTATTTTTTTCTCGCCCAGCATTTCCCCCTTGGCTTCAAGAGCCCACACCTGTTGAGCTTGCTTCGCCGGCACTTCTGCACCTCTGCAGGTAGCCATGCTGCAGCTACGTAGCACGTTGCTAGGGCGCAGAATTGGAGAGCCTCGCATCCGGGGGATGCAGTCAGATAGCGCTGCCTGTGTGAGTTGGCCTGTGCCATCTCTGCGCCTCCCTGATTTACCTGTTACCCCAGCCTAGGCCACTCAGTCAGTCAGCTTCAAGGATCTCTTTCACCGACAAACCCAGCGTTACGTCGTCCAAGGCCGCCGGCTGTTTGAGCAAGGATGATCGAAATTGACTGCCTCTCTTGACGCCTCCTTTGACACCGTTGATACCCTCGACGTGTCCCACAGAAAAGACGACGCCGGCCTCAGTCCCGGCCCAGGCCCATGGGTCAGGCATTAAGCCACGATCTGATAAGATGGATGGAATTTTTCTTTTGTGGAGAGACGGCGCGGCTCCTCCAAGTACCGACCCTTTGCCAGGCCAGGCCAGGCCAGGGTGTCTCCTGTCAACAAATTCCCCTAGCGTAGCGATTCGATCGCTTGAGCTCTGTCTTGTTGTTGTACCCGCCATGTACCCGCCATGTACCATTTTCTTCCTTGAATTGTCCCTGGTCGCAAAGCCATGGTGTTGAGCAAACCGGACCTGAGCCACCGCTTCTTGGCTCCCTGTCATCCTTACCAGACCTGAAAATCCATCTGATGGACCCGAGCTTGCCCGTCATCGCTCTGCTGCCGCTCCAGCCATTGTCGCTGCCGCTGCCGTTGCGTCGCTGTTGCCTTGGTTTCCGCCGCCTGTCGCTCTTCATCCTCGCTCACGTCGAGGTATTGTAGTCCGATGCGGATCGACCCCGTCTTCTTTCCATCACGACGCAGACTCTGCCATTCATCCAGGTCCGGAAGCCGGCCTTTTAGCACCAGCTCACAGAGGTCAATGTGCATTTCACCAATGAGCTCCAGCATCTGGTCTCCCCACACTGAGAGCCTCATGTGGTAGAACATTGGCGAATTTTGCACCTCAAAGCGGAACTCTTCGTTCCTAGACCAACATTAGCAACCATGTGCCATTCAATCTTCCAGCAGAGCCAGGGTAGGGCACTCGGCTCCAGTCCGATCCAGCAGAAATGACAATGCAGAACCGGGGACCTCCACTGTCCGAGCGACTCGGCATCCTCAACTTAATTGACTCACCAGATCGGCTTTGGTGTCGCTCTCCTAACCAGCTGGCTTCGTTGAACATTGTGCCCATAGCAAAGCACGCAGGTCACGCCCAGTTTGTCATCATCAAAGTCCGCTTCCCTAACAGACACGACCAGGCGCTTTGGTCTTTGGCTCGTCGACACGAGTCCCTGCTGCAAGCCCGAACCCGTGTTGGCCGGCACCGAGGTTGGTCGATCCGGGCCCAGAAGTTCCGCTGATGATGGCTTGTTTCGTCTATTGCCCGCTAGTACCTGGCTAGCCAGAGAACCAACCATCCCATCCGTCGTTTGCCGGGTACGCCTTAACGCTGCCAACGTTGCTGGTCGCGGAATGCTTGAGTCGTATCCGGAATCAAGGCTGCTCAATCCCGAGGTTGATCTCAGCGGAGAGACGCAGCCAAAGGGACCGACCGCCTGGTCCCTGGCCGAGTGTTTGGTAATTTGGCGTAGCTGCCCGGTCCTGCATCTCGTCCCTCGGCACGAGGCTTCGGGACTTGACGTATCCCACAAATTGCGTTGCTGGATGGTCTGGCAACAAGTCCCACAAAACGACGGGCACAGACAACAGCAGAAGTGTTGAGTAACTGCGATAGACGCCCTCAACACTCACGTACTTTGCCAGAAGTGGAAACTGCTTCAGCCATCGAGCACAGCTTGCGGCATCCAGCACCTGGTCTTCCTCTAGGGCAACTGTCAGGAGAACATGTGGAGCCGTCCTTTGTCCCTTATCATCCACCGCCATTAGGGCTTGAATGCGATCCTCGCTTGAGACGTAACTGTCCGCCTGGACCTTCTCCGAGAGGTTCCCGGGAATGGATCCGGGAGCGGCTTGAGACGATGACAGAGAGTAAGACTCTTCTTCAAACATGCGGCCAAGCGTGATGGAGGCTGTATGTGGGTCGGGCGTTGAGACGATGTAAGCTGGCGTTCTCCTCGACTCAACCAACGCGCCCTGAGATGACCGGTGAGGCTGCGCATGCTTGAGCCGAGTCAAGATCTCGCTATGCAGCATGGCGGCGGAGAAAGGGAGCTGGGAGGCCCACTCCTTCATCACCTCGATCAGCGTATGAGTGAACGACTGGGCCCCAGGACGGGGTGTCCAGGTTTCGAATCCGCAAGCTGCAATTGTCTCCTTGATGTTGGTCGGCCGCTCAGTAAGCGGAGCCGCACTGGCACCTGCGCAGCAGTCGAGGAGCAGTAGGACATCGCATTTTGCCATTTCGAACAAGGTCTGGATGGCAGACCATTCTACCGTTGCATAAGCCCTGTCCCGTTTGCTATACACCGGTTAGCCCTAGTCATTTACGACCGGCATTACTCATACCAAGACCATGTCGACTGCCTTGCTTTGTTGATGACCCCGTGCCCACCATAATACACGATCAAAAGAGTGTCTTCGTTCTCGTGCTCCTCGACGAAACTCAAGGCCTTGAGGTTGAGTTTCCGGTGGGAGTTTTGACTTGGGATGAGAAATTGCTCAGTTGTAAAGCCATATGAGTCGCGGAAGACCTTGTGTAGCTCGTTGAGCTCCCACTCGACTTCAAGTTCGTCTTCTTCCCACCGAATCAGGAGTACCTCGACCTCCTTGTATCGAGAATATGCGGAATTGGGGAACGCCCTCTTCGCCGACTGATACATGTGAGTACCACTTCGCTTGGAAAGTAACAGGTTATTACCAGTTGAAGATCTTGGACAAAGCGTTCGAGGTGGTCCATGTGATGATGGGACCTTGTCGTATCGTGTGTTGTAGGAGGGGGAGGTACACATTAGAGTCAAGGGATAGCGAAGTGTGCGAGGACGCACCAGAAGCCTGCTACTCAAGTGAGAGGCGGGACATTTCAGCATGCTCACAATCTTACCACAAACGGACTGGAAGTGCTACCAGTCACAGAGCTTTGGAAGCCCTGAGCATCTGGGTCTTCGAAATTGGCACCGAGCCCCTGGAAATCTGCCATTTTCAGAGTTTGGATGAGGAATGATCAAGTCAAGTGACGTGAGAATAAAGAGAGGTTCTGTCGATGGAATTGACGAGACATGTAGAGCGCTTGCTCTGACATATAAACCCGATCCTCAGCACCCGGGCAATGATAACAGCCACCTCAACCATCACCACCCCCTGAAGGAAAGAGAAAAATTTGCACTCTGCAGCTGGTTCCCTCACTTGATCCTGCGTTGATCATTGCCGCAGCCAGCCAAACATCGCCCGACTGACTTTGCAGTCGACATATGTTGGCTTGGTTGCCTTTCTCAAGGTGGTTCCATTGCCTGGCAAGGCAGACACAGGTGATATGAGGTCGGTCCAGCCAAAGAGGAGGCTCAAAAGATCTTTGACAGCAGGGTTCCCCAAGCATGATGCGAAAACTTTTTCAACAACGGGCGTCTGGGGTAAGCATTGGCAGCTATGATTGGCGTCTGGAGATTGCTTTGGGTTGAAACTGCAGATGTGCCAGGAACGGTGTGGGGGTACAGCGGGATGAGGACGGATCGGATCGTTGCCAAGCGGGCGAACCAGTTCAACACTGCTCGCCATGGCTTGTGTAACTTGAGTTGACGGGGCTCTCCGTCTGTGGCATTTGGAATGGAGGTCCCCAGACTGGTTGTCCGATGGAAGAACTGGTAGCGAAATGACAGAGGTTAACGATCAGAGCTGACCATATGTCCTTCGATATGCTGGAACCTCTTCTTTTCTTGCTTCAGACTTTAACCCTCGGTATGCAGTCCTGCAAAACCTGTCGATAATCGAGGCTCATTGATTGCAAGGCGTCGAATATGCATCTTGAAGCACGCGTGTGATGAGGCCAATTACCCGAGCCTCTCGTGATAGTGGCTCGACAAAGTGGAAAAACTCGAGCGGTGAGGCTTGGGCTTTGGGGCTTTGTTCTTTGGTCATCTCAACGGGGCTGAGCTCGGCAGAGTTTTCAAGTGAATCAAAGCGTGGACTTGGACTGGATGGTTGCCTTTGACGTTGTTTGCCCGTGTTGGTCCGGAGCAATATGTAAATGCCGACAGTCCCCAAAAGGCAATTCTGATGACAGCAAACTTGAGAAGGATGCGCAGGAGTGGTAACCGTAACAGTGGGTGCCACAAACTTGCTGCGCTCGGTGCGTCGCAACGGATCCTGCAAGGAGCTGGATTGAGTCTCATGTCTGAGGCTTGGGGCTGCCGCGCAGCCGAGGGGTTCTGGAGGAGAGCCAACCGCAGGGCTGACCGGAACATTGAAGACCCAGCTGAGGGGTCAGAGGTGGTAATCAGGAGCTAGAGGGCCTGTCGTTGGTCGCGAGGCAGATCCAAATGTCCCAGACGCGCAGGATTCTGACGGAAGACGACGTTTCCGCTGCTGGACATGGCGCTAGCGAATGGAAGACCCGGCTTCCGAGCGACGAGAGGGCGGTGGGAGGAATTCGTGATTGGCACAGAACACGGATTTGCGCTCAAGGATCGCGATGTTCCGACATCTCGACCAGTCTGTGCATATTGAGGTTATTGAGGCGTCTGTAGGTGTTTCTGGGGAAATTCTGGTATGTTTCTGGATGTGTTTGGCGAAATTCTGCCGATGGTTCCAGGCTTTTTTGAGGGCTGCTCCTTCCCTGAAAACGGACCCTGGGATGGGACTTGGTGACGGTAGGGCAGGTGCCGTGCAAGCAGAGCGCCTGCCATCTTACAAGAAATATGGCCCATCCTCACCCGTCTAACTCATCTCGTCGATAATACTGCTCATCAATCCCATCTTTCATTCCACCCGGCAATCATCATCGTCGTCAATCGGCGGGCAATCCTGCATGTACTCTATACGCCACGGTGCGACCTTCACGCGCTACCGGTACCCCAGCAGCAGACTAAGATCCGGAGGTGGCACATCCCGAGCGCTGTTCTGGGAACCAATTTGTTTCAGACGGCACACGCAGACGAACTTCCAACGAATACGCCGTCAGCTTGGAGCGTGCTCCAGAGCGTCGGACCCTTCTACAGGCCCATCTCAAAAAGCAGGCCGTCCCGCGCCCTCTCGATGGCTCGCTCCCGTGATGTAACTCGAGGTCATCTGTACGATTTGGTGCAGTTCCTCTACCCTTTCAGCCCGACTAATGCCTTGTCTGCCCTCCACAACTTGATCCTTCTCTCCGATTGGGATCGGGAATTTTCCTGTCTCGCATGCTGTGCTATTAGCCACGAGTCTCGCCGAACCGGTTGATCCTTGACGAATCGTTGGGTTTCACTAGGGCCTTTTCCTGACGTTGCAGAGACATGGTCTAATACACGACACTGCCCTGTTGTCAGACACGGACGACTTATAACTCGCTGCGACGACGCATTACTTGGTCATTCCAGAAAACTCTCATTTCTAAGGGTCTTGGTCTTTTGCGATTTCGACCATCCTCCTCCTTTCACCCATCACTTCGCTTTCCCTCTATCTCGGCCACCATGGAAAGCGCATCGAGCCTCCTCGCTTCGCCCGTAACTGTCGACGTCCAATTTCCCCAAGTCGTCAGCGGAGGGAAACGTGCCAGCTATTACCTTGCCATCGCCATTGCTCTCTTGGCGGTGTGGTTAGTCCGGTCAAGGAAGCAATCTTCAACTCTCGAGGTCCCCTGCTACAAGGCCCCCAAGACGAAATGGATCTTTGATGCCGAGACGTTGATAAAGGATAGTTACACAAAGGTTGGTTCAATATGTATGACGTTACACCCCATATGTGCTTATGCTGTGTCAGTTTCGCGATCGAGTATATCAGATCAAGGCTACCGAGGGTGTACAAGTCTTGATACCAGCACGGCTCGTCGGAGAACTCAAGGCACTACCAGAAGATGTCTTGAGTGCAACCGAAGCAGTATCAGATGTAATATCTACCCCAGTTATCCGGTCAGGTTGCCACGAGTACTTACCCTTCTGCAGGCTCTCCAAACCAAGTACACCAAGTTCTCGCCTGGTCACAATGGCGACCTCCTCGCCTTGTTGGTGCGGTCAAATCTGACTCAGAATCTGACCCGAGTCATGCCTCGGTTGAAGCAAGAGTTGGAATACATTCTTGCCACCGAGTTCCCAGTTTGTGAGGACTGGACGCCGGTGAAATGGCAGCCCTTTGGCCTCCGTGCCGTCGCCCGCATGAGTGGTAGAGCCTTTGTTGGACCCTCCATCAGTCGAGATGAGAAGTGGATGGACACCACCATCAACTTTGCTATCCACGTCTTTACCGCTTGCGTGAAGCTTCAGCTTTTCCCCGAATGGGCCCGACCCGTTGGCCAACTTTTCGTCCCGGAACTACGCCAGATCTGCAACGATATCAAGACAGCCAAGGAGATGCTCAAACCTATCCTCGAGGAGCGGCTACGAGACATGGATATTCCTGGCTGTGAGGATGCCCCGGATGATATGATTCAGTGGCTCATCGAAGGGCTGCCCGAGGAGGAAAAGGGCGATCTCACGACGCAGGCCGAATTGCAGTTGATTCTCGCCGCGGCATCCATTCACTCGACCAACAACCTGCTCTGCGAATGCCTCTGTGACTTGGCGGCCTACCCCGAGGTGCAAGAAGAGCTACGGGAAGAGGCATATCGGATTCTAGAAGTGGAGAAGGGGTGGGAGAGAAAGGAGAATATGGCCAAGCTCAAGAAGATGGACAGTTTCATGAGGGAAGTCCAGCGCCTTCGCGGAAACATCAGTGAGTTTCAAGTTCTGCCTCATAATGCCGCCTGTCTAACCAAACCTAGCAACCTTTATCCGAAAGGTCATGAAACCAATCTCCCTCTCCGACGGCACCCAGCTCCCTCCAGGGACCAAGGTGCTCGCTCCTCAAGCAGGCATCTCAGTTGACGAGCGATACTTTCCCGACCCCGAACGTTTCGACGCCCTGCGCTTTTACGACCTCCGCCAAGAGTCAGAAGAAGCCGGCAACCGATGGCAATTTACATCTCTCAACGACACGAACATCAACTTTGGCGCAGGGAAGCATGCCTGTCCCGGGCGCTTCTTTGCTGGCAACGAGATCAAGCTTGTGCTGGCACACTTGCTCATCAACTACGACATTCGTCTGAAGAAGGGCGAGGATCGGCCAATGCCCATGGCCATGGTCATGAGCAAGATTCCTTCTCCAGACGCGGAGCTCGAGTTCCGACGCCGGTCACTGGCAGTATGATGACGAAATCCTTTGATGAACAAGCATATACCCGCTATAGATAGATAGAGCATACACGCAATAGATGAATGCGATACCCGAGCCAGCCCCGAGAGACTTGAAGGCGCTGACCCACTGATCATGCTAGCCAGGCGAAGTCTCATGGTACGAAGTGATGCGATCGCTGTCACTGATGACGGCTTTTCGAGATTCAAAACATTACAATTGCATTCCTAAACTACCCTCTATAAACAAGACACAACACAGGGACGCCAGGCATGGCCATCGTACGGGGGTATCATGAAGTCGTAGGCCGGACGTGTACCATCCTGCTTTTGCTTGCTTGGCCACATGGGTCGTTCATCCTCTCTGATCCCGTGCCATATTGCCTCCGATCGATCAAACAGGGACGCCCCCTCGGGTGGTGTTGGTTCCTGCTTTGATGGTCGACATGATTTGTTGTGAGATCAATGTTTATAGATTTCTTGGAGCCGTGACACCAAAAAAAGGATTTGGGACAACATTTGATATGTATACAGATCCAACCCACCCGGAACGCCCCTCGCCGTTTGTTGAAGAAAAGCCGTCAACCATATTTTTTCCCTGATGCAAGCTGAAGACGCACAAGAAAGTCCTACTCAGGGGGATTCGTGAGAAAATCCTGAGAAAAACCGCATGACAAAGCAGACCATTCTCTTCTCATCTTGATTCCAAGCGAATGTCGTCTAGGACTTGTAGCGCTGGTACTCGCCGGCAACCAAACAATGGTCACGCTCGAAGGGTTCTGGGGCATGTTAGTTGGGATTTCGGAACTGTAGCGTAGTAGAGGCAACTTACCCAGGGTCAGCTGGAACTTGGGCTTGATGGACTCGGCGCGCATCTTCTGGACCTCGGCGGCAAAGACCTCGGCGGCAGGCGCAGTGCTGTCGATACAGTTGGCCTTGATGGAGATGAGGACACCACCGCCAACCTTGAGGAACCAGTTGGCGTTCATGGCGACGATACGGGCCTGGTCGGGCTGGGCAACATCGGCAAAGATGACGTCGACCATGGGGACGATCATGCGGTAGCGGGCAGGCTGACGGGCGTCCTCGACAATGGGGACAACGTTGGGTCGCTTCGAGGCCATGGTGATGAGGTCACGGCCGGATCGCGAAGAAAACTCGACGGCGTAGACGTAGCCGGTGGGACCGACAAGGTCGGCGACGTGGGAGACGGAGGTACCAGAGGCACCGCCGAGGTAGAGGACGCGGGAGCCGGGCTTGATGTAGATCTCATCGGCACCGCCGGCGATGGCAGCGCAGAGCTTGCTTCGGAAGGGGTTCCACATGCGGTACTCGATCTTGGTGGTGGTGGTGGTGCCATCGTCGTTCTGGACCGACTCGTCGACAGAGATGCGCTTCTCGCCGTAGACGGACTCGCCGGGGGTCAGGTTGCGGGTCGCAAGACCGTCCTCCTTGCCACCGCGGACGACAAACACACCGGGGTGACGGTGAGGCTCCTGGATAAGGATGTTAGATCGCAAAAACTTTCAACCTTGATCGCGTCTGATACGTACAACAATGACCTTGGCACCGCCCTTCTGGCCAGGCTTGAAACCGCCGCCGCGACCACCGCCACGACCGCCTTCAATATTGTCAGTTTCGATTCACAAGAGAGTAGACAGGAGTCTTTCATACCTCGAGCACCACCACGGGGACCGCCACGGCCGCCGCGATCACCAAAGCCACCACGGCCACCACCTTTTGCGAAAGGTCAGTCTCTCGGCTCAAAGTCACGACAGGCGACGCGCAACAAGCGCAATTCCTCTTACCTCGACCACCTCGACCGCCTCCACGGCCGCCAAAGCCGCCGCGATCACCACCGAAACCACCACGGCCTCCGCGAGCGCCGCCACGGCTACCACCACGGGGGGCTCCTCGGGGGGTGAAGGGTGCCATTATATCGGACTGAATTCAAAGAATTGGGGAGAAGGAACTAGGGACGACAGAGAAGTCGAACTCGAAGAGGAATCCAAGCGAGGCGAGATCGTAGAGAGAAGGTGGGACGTGGATCAAAGTCCAATCTTGGGGGTCTTTTTTGTGTAGCCTTGCCTGGGGAACGCTGGCTGGGAAAGATTTTTTTTCCTGAAGCTCTCTCTTGGAGCTCGGGGCGACCCACTTTGATGCAGGGCAGGTTTCTCCGACTCCGAGGGGTGGATCCGGGGATGGGACGGACGAGGCAGGTGAAGTCACGTGGGAATGGTCGAGAAGGTCAGGTGATCTGGTGCACATTGGCATGAATCTGATATTCCTTCAGTGCACGACACAACAGGAGATAAAAGTGTTCAAGACTCTCTCAGATATTTAACTACAGTCTAATCACTGCTTTGAGACAAATTCCAGATTTTTAAGATTTTCCTCTGATTTGATACGTCCATTCTCGCGGTTTACACCAGCAGGGCAGCCAAACCCTAAGGCCTTCCACCCCCCCAATTGAGTAAGCGAGTTTGTGGTCCCTCCCGACCTGTTAGGGCAAAAGTTCAGAATTTCTCAACTTCAGCCCGCCCGAACCCACGTCGTCGTCGAAACCGTCACTCACCCACCCAAGTCGCCGAGATGGTGAGTACCAATGCGCGCCCAAGCACCCCGTCGATCGCGATGAAGAGAAGGAGGAGGAATACACACGCGAGAGTGCACGAATTGCCGCCTTGGCCTTGATGTCGTCGTCAGGCGACTGTTTTGTGCGCTCTTGCAGCAGTGGCCTTTTTCTTCTCGTGATGGGGAATTTTGAACATGCCACGGCTGACTGGCTTTCTCTCAGGTTCGATACGCTGCCACCGAGATCCAGTCCTCGAAGTCGGCCCGCGCTCGCGGTGCCTACCTCCGAGTGTCCTTCAAGAACACTCGCGAGACCGCCCAGGCCATCAACGGCTGGAAGCTTCAGCGCGCTGTTGCCTTCCTCGAGAACGTCAAGGAGCACAAGGAGGCCGTCCCCATGCGACGATATGCCGGCAGCACCGGCCGAACCGCCCAAGGTACGACGATTCCCCCGCACGCGAAAACATTTGGAGATGGAGAAGGAATGATGGGATTGTGGTAGAGGATAACAGTGCTGATTGTTTTCCGCAGGCAAGCAGTTCGGTGTCTCCAAGGCTCGATGGCCCGTCAAGTCCGCCGAGTTCCTCCTCGGCCTCCTCAAGAACGCTGAGTCCAACGCTGACGCCAAGGGCCTCGACACCGGTGCCCTGATCGTCAAGCACATCCAGGTCAACCAGGCCCCCAAGCAGCGACGACGGACATACCGTGCCCACGGACGTGTATGTTGACCTCACCTTTGAAGCACAACGGCTCAACTAACCCTGCTAGATCAACCCCTACATGTCCAACCCCTGCCACATCGAGCTCATCCTCACCGAGGCTGAGGAGGTCGTCCAGAAGTCCGACGCCGTCGCCGAGCGTGACGAGCACCTCAGCTCCCGACAGCGCGGTGCCCGTCTCCGCAAGGCCATCACCTCCGCTTAAGCAGTGAGCTACATCTCAAAGATGGCTCCCAATAGACAAAAATGTTAAGCGGCTGGTACGAGACTGGTTTTTTCGGGGATCAAGGCACCACAACAAAGCACTCCACAATGTTTTAAAGGGTTTTTGCGGGGGCAGTTCGTGGCTTTTTCATCTCCTGGTGTATGGCAGGCTACGGGTGAAGCATGGCTTTTTAAAGGGAAACGCATGCAAAAATTCGCAAGGCTTTCTTGACGAAATAAAATCAATCAAGTCCTCATGAATGTCGGCTGTGGTGCGAGTGTGAGTGAGATGGAGAGCCTCTTGGACTGCTGTTTGTGATTTTTGTGATTGTCATGATACAGATCAGCCAGTCCGTCAAGATCAAGACAAATACCAGTTGCAATGCCATTGACGCTGAACAAGCTCCACTCATTCTCTGCCTCCCATTACTTTGTTCATACTGAGCTTCATGCCCAAGAGTCATGACAATCACTCTCATCATTCCGAGCACGAGACCAAGGTATCAGCGTGAGCTTCAATTGTACAGCAACAGTATTTCCTGACAACTATTGATCAAACACATACAAACATGGGGCTCTCCAGAGCCGGTATCGTAATCCCCTGAAAGCCAAAATCCCATACAGCGTCACTCGCGTGTCCATTGCGAGGTTATACAGTACTGTTTTGCCCAATATCATGTACCCAGAATCCTTCCTTGCCAAATAGAGGAAGGAAAAAAGTCTGTCTCTATCAGTGTTGTTGGCCTGAGGGAAGAGGATCCAAGAGGATAGCCAGCAGGTAAGCAGCCAATCGCCATGGGACATCCAAATCCCCTCAGTGAACACCATCATCCATCCAGTTCCTGCATCAGCAGCAGCAGCATCTCGGCCGTCATGCCACCCGCGTACCCTATGTCAGCCATGTCTTGATCCTCAACATCAGCCTCGTCTTCATACTCGTCCTCCATGTACAACATTTCTTCATCCTCGCTCTAGAAGGAGTTCAGAACATCCATGTCGGCATGATCATTCTCGCTAGCTTCCGTGCAATCGGCATCTATTGTTCCAGAGAAGCGACCCCTCCCAGGGCTGTCGACACCGTCAGCCACGGCATCCGAGATGGTCTTGCTGTCGTAGACATTCTCCCAACCCGTGTCCATCCCAAACGCGTTGATGAGCTGGAACAGCTCGGGACTCGAGATGAATGGCGAGATACGGCCAAGCATTCTATCACGGCATCGCTGCATGAGCGAAGACAGGTCTTGGCTGTGTGGATTGCCGTTGCCGCTGAGTCCCTGGGCGCCATGAGGAAGTATGCCTCTCGTGTTGAGAAAGGGGGCGTCGACTGAGACGTAGCCACACGACTTGAATGAGAGACACTTGAGGGAATATGCCTGCTCATCATACCCAAGCGTTTTTGTCCATGGGAGGTATTGATCCAACTGGCCAAACTGGTCGGTCCACAAGTCATCGTTCGTCAGCCCAGCTGAGGCCGCCTGTCTCGCCAGGATGTTGCGAATCTTGATACTGGGAGAGAAGTGCTCAATGATGCCTGCCCAAGACAGCCACTCGGGCTGTTGGAGTGTCTCTGTTGGACCAGGTATCGTGTCTGGGATCAGGCTGTTCAGCTGGGTCAGCAAGTTGAGTGGGGGTATCTGCTGTGTACCCTGCTGCTGGCCATTTTGCGGCTGCCCTGGCACGGGGGGTTGGAGTGCGAGCGGGTTTGCGCCCCAATGCAGGTTTATAGTAGCCAAGTTCCCCGGCAGTTGCAGTTGTTGCTGCTGCTGCTGCAGTTGCGGCGGCGGCGGCGCATTGACTACAGGGACATGGTGCGCTTGTTGGAACAGGTTCAGCAAGGTCGCCGTGTTTGCGTTCGGAGCTTGCAGAAGGGGAGCTTGGGGCTGGCCTGTCGGAGGACCAGAGAGCGAAACCGACTCAAGCTCCAGCTTCTCCAGCGAAGAGAGAGCCATGAGGCGTAGCATGTGTAGAAGCACATGCGGAGAGGACCAGCAGTTCTTAAGCGACAAGTGCTTGACAAAGGGAAGACTCAGGATAGAATCTCTGTGAGTCTTGGGGCTGTCTGTCGCGCCCATGAGATACGGCGCGGGGAAGAAAGGGGCCGGGAGAATGTAGTGGTTTCGCTGATAGGTTCCCGGTGCAAACTCGCCGCCGCAGATCCATTCAAAGTGAAGGCTCTCGATATTCTGCTGAGCTCCGATGTAGGTGTTGAGGAGCTGATACACCTTCTCAACCGCCTCGACAGGGGAAACGGCGCTGTCCTCGACGCAGCCGGGGGCCGGTTTGGAGACGCGTCGCCAGTCGGCAATCACTCCCAGTGAGACGTTGCTGAGGGTTGGGAGGTTTTGCCAGAGGTCATGGCGGTTGAAAATGTACACATGGCTGCTTGGGATCTTGGCGATTGTGAGAGTCGTCAGGTTCTGGAAGCAACCGTCGCGAGCGTTGTCGATCAAGCCAATGATATAGGACTGGATCATGGCTCGGTGCGCCCACTCGAGCTCGAGGAGCATCTCCTTCTGCGCCGTCGTGAGGCTGGAGGGGATCAACGGGTACTTGGTGGTGTGTAGCAGGTTCAAAGTCGGCAAGCAGCCTGTTAGGCGAGAACGGCCGGCGTCCCTCGATGTTATTCAGCATTGACGCTCTTTCGTCAAAGTCAATCCTTGATAGGCTGGTGTTCTCTGATGCCAGGATCATGCGCACAGCCTCATTAACCTGCTTGCCTCGATATCCAGCATCAGAGACCATCTTTCTAAGAACCGTCTTCTTGAAGCTGGTTGGGTTTTCAAAGACGGGCTTCTTCATGGACTTGACGAGATCATTCACCTCAGACATGGTGACGATGGGACGCTTCTGCTGATCCGGCTCCGAGCCTGCGCGGCGCCAGTTTTGAGTCGCAAAGACGGGATGGAGAGTGGTCGCGCCGCGGGCAATGTGGTCAGGTCCCGACAGGAAACCGAGGCCAGCATCGCAGCAAAGTCCGAGATTTCTGACCTTGGACAAGCATTTCAGGGCTTCCTTCATAGCCCCAGTCTCGTCGGCGGTTTGTTCGAGGCCCTCAAGGTCCGAGTAGCGGTGATAGGTGGTGTGTGGCCAGCGGTACATGCCCCAGAAGGCCGGGACAGCTTCTTGCGAAGGCTTTATGGGCGGGTAAGCCAAGGCATCCTCGTCAAGCTCGAGCGATAGAGCGAAACGCCAGATGTGCGGGCCAAAAGATTCAAAGATGCGCATGCCATTGCTGAGAAGGGCCGATGACGTGCGGTTGAGGACGCCGTTTCTGTCATGGCCTAGGTTACTGTAGAGCTCCGACTTGAAAGGCACAACGACATTTCGAAAATACTGCGCCGACACCTTGGCTTCGAATTCCCGACACACAAGGCGGAGGCTTCTGACCTCGAACCTGGTGAGATGGGTGGTGATGAGCTCAAAGATTTCGACCGGCAGGCGGTCGCAAGGCCAGACAAGTGGAGCAGTGTCGCAGTGCCAGCGTGGAAGGTCGGTGACATCAGCGTTTGTGGAAGCGTCGTCGTCGCAGGATGGCGGCGCTGTGTCTGGACGCCGTTGATCGGCTTCAAAGTCGGGCGGGTCAGCCAGGCCGGCGGCATCAGCCATCATGGTATCGGTCATGATTATGACGGGACGACTGAGATTGTGTCGAAAAATGACGTTGAACCAATGCGGCAGCGCAGGGGACGTTCAGTTCGTACGCATTCGTTCGGTCGGACGGAGTTGAGTTGTTGTTGATCGAAGAGAACGGCGGCGGAGCGGGGCAGAAGTCGCCGAGTTAAAAAAGTGTTGAGCGGAATGCGAGAAGAAGGCGGCTCAGAGTCTAATTAAGCAGCGTTGACAAGGTGATGATTCGTAGAAAATTGATCCGAAAAAAGTAGAGCGAGGTTGGTCGCGAGTTAAAGCAGCCTGGCTGCAGAGTGAATGCAGGATGAATGGGCGGGTTGGATCGGGTCGACGCGGCGAGTTGTGGCGACCTCTGGGGAAGCAGTAGGAGGCAGTAGCAGAGGCAGAAACAGGTTCGCGGACGGCGGGAGACGGAGACGGGGACAAGAGAGACGGGAGGCCCGCGTCGCCCGGAGCTTGGTAGTGTCTTTGCCGTGTGCTGTAGGGACCTCTCTGCGTGCGTGCGTGTCGGGCCTAATTGGGCGACGTGATATTGATTGTCTGATTGCGGCTCCGACGTGACGAGGAGGATCCAACGGGGGGTGGAAAAGGATGCGGGCTGCAGTGGTCGATGTTGGAGATGGCTAGAGGTTGAGTTTGGAGAAAGGCCCACGCCTGAAGGAAACCTGGAAGCGGTTGCGCGGGGGAAAGGCAGGTGCGTGCGGTCAGCTTCCGTCCCGCAGTGGGTGGCGGATGGAAGTGTACTTCCGTGGCACCTGCGTTATGGCGGGAGCCCAAGTACCTCTTCGGTGAATGCAGGGCGTGCTAAATGTAAGCAGCCGCGGTGAATGGCATGACCCAGCTTCAGTGGGAGTCAGCGCTGAAGAGCCTAAAGGATAGTGGGGAAGGCCTAGAAGTCTTTGTTCAATTATTCCCAACACACACACATTTCGAGGCATCATGGACAACCCCACGACACAGCGTGGCATGCGCAGATTCCATCCCAGATCTCTGCATCCATCCATAACCGCTCCTCATGACCGGCAGCAGCCCATCTCTGCTTCCCCAGTTCCCGAATAAGCGAGTGCTACGAGCACCCAAGGATCTCCTGCTGGGGCCTGCCCCCCTGTGTCCCCGTGGGGGAAACGGGACCCCCGAAAGACGCGGAGAAGCTCGGGGTGTTGCGGGCGTCGGTGAGGTGATGTTTGATGGGGATCAAGGTTCGATGCGGGATCCGCACTCGGGGGACCTGATGTGTGGCAAGACATGGCACGACTTGGATGGCATCAAAGGTCGAATTAATGAGCCTACAAAGCGCTAACAACAACATGAGGATATTACGTTACGAACCATACTGCTACGTGTATCATGAGCCTTGCTCCCATCCCTAAACAACGCCGATCACATCCTGTTTCTCTTTTCATGTTTACTGTTCATCTTGAATGTCGCCCGCCCAGAACCAGTATCTAACCAACTCGTCAGTTCTCGTTCTCAATCATCGGTCAACGCAGGAGTCACTTACACTGTCGAATATTCAACCTGGAATTCTGCCTTCATCCCTTCACAGGTAGCAGGAGGGCTACCGCCAGCCGTCGTGAGGCGGTACACCTGCTTGATGTTGTGGGTGGCGCCCTCGACGGTGTCGAGCTTGAGCCACGGCACGGCAGCCTCTCCCTTCTGTCCCGCCGCGGCACTTGACGGCGCGGGGGCCGAGCTGTTCTTTGCGCAGGGAGCCTCGCCGACATCCTGGCCCGGCGTGCGGATGTCGAAGAAGGGCACGCCGTCGGCGGTGAAGTAGTGGTGGCCAGACACGGGCAGGTCAGCAGCGCCGAGCCTGGACGAGTTGGACAGGGGGAAGTGGACGGCCATGCCGGGGATGCGCTCGAGGAGGTCAGGGTACAGGGCCGCGACGCAGCTGGCGTTGAACAGGGTGGCCACGGCACCGTTGGCCTTGGGGGCGGCCGATGGATCCTTGGTGTCGCAGGTGTAGTTCTGGGTGCCGCGGCCAACAGCAACGTGCTTGAGGGTGAGGCCTTGGGCGGGCTCGGCCAGGGCTCCGTCTTTGACGACAGGTTAGTTATTTGAGGTGATAGGACTGAAGAGGATGGACATACTCAGGGGCATCCTGGCTTGTGACAGGTCACAGACGGGAACCTCTCCAGAAACCTTGGCCGACTTGACCTTGTATGCCAGAGAGTTGAAGTAGTCGGACAAGGAGCCGAGCGAGTCGATGGCCTCTCGGGCATCTCTGGCCTTGACCTTGGGGTATGTGGGCGCCGCAGAAACCATCGCCACCAGGGCGGATACGAGCAATGTTGAGAATTGCATCTTGAAGTTTGTGTAAAGGTTTCGGGGTGTTTTGGTCTCGAATGTCGTAGCGCTTTCACAGAGTAATAGTTTGTTCGGCCGGGTGAGATCGTAATAACAGCAAACAGAGAAATATCCGAACCCTCAAGGAAAATAAGGAAACACAGAGAAAAGGAAAGAAAAAAAGAAAAAAGAACGCCCAGCGTCCGGAGTCTAGGTGTTGAGATGGATTTGTCTTTTTTCCTGCCTCCTCTCTTTCCAACAGAACGGGACGGGAGACGAACCGTCTCTTATTATACCAACCTTCTCCCCTCCCCTTGTCCTACGCGTTCCTGCTGGCGGCAACTTGGTCCGCAGCATCTAGAAACGCAAGCATTGATTGGTTTGGTGACGCAGCATTTCGGGTGCGTCTACAAGAACAAACCCCCAACCCCTCTCGCTTCATGGTTTCTCTGTGATTGAGAAGCAGATGTCCAATGGACGACAAGACGGATGTGGATTTACGAGATGTGATTGGTGGCATGGGGGAGATTTAAGCGCCTGTCTCGGGGGTCGGCATATGCATGGGCGTTTATGGATGGAGGACGCTGCCACGACAAGAGCTTGCGTGTATGCGGGCTCGCAGGTTGTTTTGCCATGTGGGATCTGGGTCTCGTTTAACAAAGAAGGATCCATTCGATGGAAGAAACCGTAACGACGAGCCATTGAGGTATTTCCACGGGACAGTATCATTGCTGACCTCGAACACAAACCTCTCTCAAGCTCAATTGCACTCATCAACTGTAAAAGTCCCCTCACTTACCCTCCAATCTCTCGTACCGCCCGTTCTAACCTCCATCAGCCAAGACTCCGGATCAAGATCCTCGGCGCCGTCCCGCGAACCAACCGATCAAGAAGCCAAGCTTCGCCGAGACGAGAAACAAAGTTTCTCCGCGGCAACCGAGTCTGGAAGCGCAGAAATGTCCCGTTCCCAGATTAGATTTCTCCATGGAGTTTACAGGGTCTTGCCGCCCGCCTTCAAGGCTGTGATTGGACCCGCGGGTCGTGTCATGCGCCGCGACGGGCCGCGAGAGGCGGCCAGCGGCTGCAGAAAATAGCATCATCCAATTTTGTCGCGCGTCCAATTGCGCCTCCGATTGGGACGCACCCTAGAGCCAAGCTTTCGTCTCATTGTGACTTGCATCTGTGGTGGAATAGCTTGAGAGATAGCCGCGAGTCCCTTCTTCACATGTTGTTGCTTCTTTGACGTGTCCAAAAGGTTCTTCTTGGCAAGTAAATATACCTTGCAAGTAACAAGCATCTTTCATCGGTTCCATGCAATAAACTCCCGAATTGTCATTGAATCTATCCATCCAAACCCTGTCCAGGCTTACAGTGGTATTACAAAACATATATCCCCCAGTCCCCTTCTTGAAGCTATACGCAAAACAAACTCAAAACGGGCCTCCGCCTTCTTGGGGTTTACTTGGCAGCGTCCTTGGGTGCACCGTCCATTGGACTGCCAGCGGCCACCCCTGCTGCCGCCGCCGCCGCTGCAGACTCGAGGTGAGCGGCACGCTCGACGTCTGACGAGCTGAGCCAGTACATGGACAGGAACACCAGCAGGTGGAGCATCACGCAGTATGCTGCGAACAGGTTTCGACTGGTCCGCGAGGCCAGAACCATACGCGTCAGCGAGTACACCACCCTCTCCGGGAGGCTCATCCGCCTGTAGGCTCGAGCAGATTCTCTGCCGCGGAATGCCGCGAACGGGGAGATGTTGGACTCGTATGCTTGCCGATACCTGTCCAGGGCGATGCCGGGGTTTCCTGTCTCGCCGATGGACACTGTTGATGGATTGGGGTTTGCCCCGTATGCCGAGGATGTTGCTGCGCCGCCGCCTCGGTTGTATGTCGACACATATCTCGTCTTCTCGTACAGGTTCAAGTTGTCCTTCTGCAGTGCTGCAACCTCCTGGCGCAGCTGCGAGACTGTTCGGTGTGTATCCGAGAGCTCTTGCTCCAGCTCCCCATTCTTCTTCTTGTAACGGTCGCGCTGGGCCGTGACCATGGGGAGCATGCCTGAGCCACCCCCGTATACTCGCTCGCCCGGCTCGCCGCCACCCATGCGGGGGTCCATACCGCTGATGATGGACGATGTTGGCGAGATTCTGCCGCTCTTGCGGCCGATTGTTCGAGTGACATATGTCCCCGCCACAGAGGCTCCTGAAGGGAATGCGTTGGCGCCCTCTTCTTGGAGATTCTCCAGGTCACTCTCCAGCTTCTGGTTGAGGTTCTGAGACCGCTCCAGTTCGGCATTTGTCCTCGAGAGCTCCTCCTGAAGATCTTCCAGGCGGCTCTGCAGGTCGTTGTGTGAAACACGAAGAACCGTCAGCTCGTCCCCAAGTTTCTTGTTTCGAGCCAAGAGCAGCCTCTCTAGAGAGTTGCCTTCAGCGTCCCCTGACTCAAGATGCTCTCGCACTTCATCGTCATCGCCCGTGGAGAACTCGATGCTCTTCAGCACTTCAAGCTCCTGCTTGATCTCGTCATAGTCGCCCCACTTCTGAACCTTGGTCTTCAGGGTGTCCCTCTCGTCCTTTAGCTTGTTTACTTCCCTCTCGATGGATCGCAGCTTGCCATCCAGGTCTCGCTTGAGACCCTCCTTCTCTACACGTGCAGCCTCCAGCTTGCGGATCATGGACTGGTTCTCTGACCTCATGCGCATATAGCTGGGGTCATCCTCGAGCGAGGCTTCGGGCTGTGATTGAACTGAGGACTTGGCCTGTGCCAGCTCCAGCCTCATCTGCTCATTTCGAGCCTCAACCTCGGCGAGGCGGGAGCTCGTGCGGTCCAGGTCGGCATGAAGCATATCGAGTTCAGCGCTCGAGACCTGGTTACGCTGAGCCTCCTGGTCATCGCCATTCTTGCCCAGTCGCTGGTTGACTTCGTAGCTTGCCCGCATCTCGGTCAGCAATCGTTCTTGCTTCTCCAGCTTATCCTCCAATGCCTTCTCCTTGGCCTCCCAGTTGTCTGTCTTTTTCCTCCAGCACGGCGTTCCATGATGCCTCAACTTCCTTTACTCGGTTGTCGAGATTATCATCTAGTTCCTTTCGGGCTGTCCGCTCGGTTTGCAGTCTCGATTCAGTCTCCTCCAACTGGCTGGTAAGACTTGTGACGCTTTCTTGCAAACGCTGGTTTTCTTCAGTGATCTTCGGCAAGGTGTCCTCGGAGAGGAGCATCGAGTCGACAGAGGCCTCGAGGAGTGGGTACGGATCAGGTGCGTCGGAGAACGAGGTATAAGTCTGCAGGAATGCCGAGTTGACAGACTTGGAGTGGTTCGTGAGGAGGTCAATAAAGGTTTGGTAGGCTGCACCCAATTAGTATAATTCCATCCATCATGGCTTCATGATCATACACTTTAGCAAGCCCTTGATCTCCGTAAGCTTGGTGGCATCATCGAGCTTGCGGAACTCCTTGGTCTTTTGCGCTAATTCTTTTCGTTGTACCGTCGAGTCTCGCTGGTAGGCGACAATGTCGGATGCCGTATTGTCTAGATTGGAGACGAGGGTGGAGAGGTCGATAGCTGTCACCAGTCAGTATCATGCATTGCGGCCCCGAAACTCTCTCGAGTCGTACTCCTCCATGCTGAAATCGCATGCTGGAACTTGTTCTCCCCTTCGAAAGTAGGAGGCGCGGGGGCTTCGTTGGAGGTTGCCAGGGCGGCTTCTACGGCTGCGTCCGTCATGGCGTCGTCTATCGCGGAGAATCAGGGGCGGCGCAGAAGAGTGTATGGCCTTGACGCCACGATTCTGTGTGAATGAGTGTATCGCAGTTGGTGCTTCCAGTAACTGGTCGTCAGGAGTCGCCGTTGACGTGGTCAAACCGGATCCATGAAATGGTGATTCCGGTGATGAGCTGAAGGAATGTGTGTTCCCTTGAACTTGGGGCCAGGTTGCTGGCGCGTCATCCATCCTCATTGGCCAAGGGAGCTGTCAGGCTGAGAACGCCAAGGCCGGCGCCACAGGGGCACGTTTCGTCACGCCACAGCCTTGCAGCTCAGCCACTTCTTATCGCTCCACTTCCGGAAGCTCAGCTGCTGCAGCTACGTACTGTATCCACTCATGTCAACTTACGCCAGCCTAGAGTGGGCAGCCTGAACTAACATCTTGTCTACCTCACAACAACTCGACTTGTTTGTTACCTTTATTCAGATGATGCTGCCAACAAGACCGCCGCTATGACACCCGATGGCCCAGGCGACAGGCCTCCAGCTTCCAGCCTGGCGCTGACCACCCGCGAAGACGGACCCTACGTTCTGCGGACCTTGCTTGATGAGGTACCGCTGTCCGCAGACGGCTCCCAGGACGACATCAAGATCAACTGCGTCGACTACCTAGGTGGGCTTCTCATGGCATCCCTCTTGTCGCGTTCGCATACTAATGCAAGGGCATGCAGACTCGAACTTGTACGTCGGCACATCGGCCTCGGAGCTGCTTCACTTTGTCCAGATTCCTCCCGACCCCAAAGACAAGTCCGGACAACCCGTTTACATCCTGGCATCCCGACTATGCCCTCAATATGTGGAAACCCCAGGCACGCCGAGCTCGCGACCCGGTGTCCAGCAGATCTTGTTATTACCTCGCGTCGGGAAGGCATGCATCCTGTGCAACTGGACCGTCACCTTCTACTCCCTGCCCGAGTTGAGCCCCGTATTTGGGCCGACGTTAGTCAAGAACTGTAGCTGGATTGGGGGCATCGACTTGAACGAACCTTTGCTTGACGACGGAAGCGCGGAAAGGAGCTCGGGGGCTACTATTCTCCTCTCTCTTATGCGAAAGATCCAGGTCGTTCGCGTTGGAGAGGATGCCCGCGCTTTCAAAGTGCGTTTCAACGGTCCCCGTTCAATCTTGGCTCTGCTGACGTATGGTAGAAAATTGATTTCTCAGGGAGCACTCTGTCAGTGCGTCGAGACTCGATCGCGTGTGTGGCAGACTCCAAGTCGTATGCGCTCATCGACGTGGAGCAACAACTCAAGATTCCCTTGATGAGTATATCGTCGCTTGAAAAAACCATCCCACCTAGCGAAATCGGACATGTCCAGAGCATTGCCGCAGATACATCAAGCGGGATCCTTCGCAGCTCCTCTTCTACCGGCAGTCGTCCGTCATTCGAGGCTCCAGGGCATAGCCGCAGCACGAGTCTAGGAGGCTCGATCCTGGGAAGCATACGTCGACAAGACCAGCGCAGCAACGAGGGCGATGATCCAGTTTTCCGCAATCCTTCACCGCAGCCATCAACGAGCCCGCAACCACCCATCGATAGGGCTTCTACACCAAACCCTCCATCACTCGATAAGCCCCTACCTGCTGCGCCGTCACCTTCCGGCACCCCTGTCCCACCATCAGATCCTCCCAAACCGTGCTCAGTCTTTTTGAAGCCTCATATCACCTCTCCGACTCCAGATGAATTCTTGTTGGTTACCGGGACCAGTCTTTTGGAGCCTGGAATCGGCATGTTTGTCAACCTTGATGGTGACCCTACTCGTCCGACCCTCGAGTTCGCCAGATACCCAAGGGAGATTGTGGTTGATAGCCCGTCCACAGACCTGGCCTCCTCACAGTCAGGCTTGCCGCAGCAGGAGGAGGGCTATGTTCTAGCTTCAATGACTAAAGAGGACGACAACAATATCTACCATGGGCTTGAGATCCAGCGACTCGATGCGGGCTCAGCGCCACATCCACAGAAGCATTGGCTCTCGGTTACCAAGCCCGGCCACGATGAAGAATATGGCATTCGTTCGCTAGCAGGCAGCGAAGAGACGCGGTTTGAAGAAATCGTGGACAGGCTGTGTCAGAGGAGATACACTCCATTCTTTGTCTCACCATCAACCCCCGACCCTTCTTCAGCCTCGCTCAAGTCTGTGGACTCGAGGACAGCATTATCGATAGAACAGCTTTCCAAAGAGAAGGAGCTTTTCGAAAGAAACATGGATTCCCAGGATGAAGAATCATTACCAGAAGAGTGGGAAGCAAATCGCAACTCGGAGGGAGAGGAGTTTGCCCGTCAACTCGCCAAGGCCCAGGCACGGATAGCAGTCTGGAGTGGGAGCCGAATCTGGTGGGCCATCCGCAACCCGCTACTCATCCAGCTTGATGCTGCCCTGGAGGCAGCATGCCCAGGAAAGGTTTTCAGCCCATGCGACTTGGATAAGCGAGCCATACTTGCTACCCTCAACATGATCCGGGGACAGGAGGCCCGGACAGAGCTCGAGTTTTTGACTTTGGGGTATATACGACAAAAGGCCGGCATTCTGCTTCTGGTGAACATGCTCAATTCTCCGGACGACAAAAAGTTTACAGAGTCAGAGATCAAGGCGCTTGAAGAGGTTCTGGTTGAGAGCAGTCTCGACCCAAGAGTGGTGTTATCGCTGATCCCCAGCATTCGGAACGAAATCATCGAGGGCCAGCGTGGAATCTGGATATGTGGGGGAGTGAGAAAGACGGCAGGTGCCTACCTGCGAAGCAGAGAGTTCCAAGTGACAGCTAAGGACAGCATTGGAACTCTGGAGCCCAGAACAATGCACTTTCTCCGGCGGTACCTGGGTACGTGGCGAAAAAGAAAGGGGTTCGGCAGCGTTGCGGATGAGCGAGAGGTGTTTCACACTGTTGATGCTGCCCTGCTACTTGTCCTGCTCGAGATCGATCAACACTCTCCCAAGGGACTGGGCAAAGGCGGTGTTGTCCGGTCAGAGCTGTATGAGGTGGTGGACAAGGGCGTCGACTGCTTCGACCGTGCTGTGAGCCTGCTCGAGTCTTATCACCGTCTATTCGTCCTGAGTCGGCTGTACCAGAGTCGTAAGATGTCGAGCGACGTGCTGGCTACATGGAAGCGAATCATTGAAGGCGAGACAGACATTGGCCAGGAACTCCGTGACGGCGAGCAACGAGTTCGTGAATATCTGACCAAGATCAGCAACCAGGCTCTCGTTCAAGAGTATGGTGTATGGCTGGCCAACCGCAACCCGAAGCTCGGCGTCCAGGTCTTTGCCGAGGACAAGGGGCGAGCGCCCAAGTTTGAGCCGGCACAGGTAGTTGAGATTCTGCGGGAGGAGGCACCAGAGGCGGTCAAGTACTATCTCGAACACTTGGTATTCGGCAAGGGGCACACGGCTTATATCAATGACCTCATGGCCTACTACCTCGACGTTGTTGTCACGGACCTTGAGTCGTCGTCGGTCAGCCGAGATATTGTGAGGGCAACGTACGCGGCGTACAGGGCGCTTCAAGCCCCAAAACCTTCGTACAGCCACTTCCTCCGGGATAATGCCCCGAGGACAACGAGGTGTGGCATAGCCGTCTGCGGCTGCTGCAACTTCTAGGCGACGCCCACGACTACGATGCTGCGGCCATCCGAGACCGCATCTCTGGTCTGCCAGATCTGCTTGTCCCGGAAACGATCATCCTTGCTGGCGCGAGCGCAAGCACGACGATGCCCTCCACCTTTTGATCCACAACCTCGGCGACTACGACACAGCCGTCTCGTACTGCCTCCGAGGGGGGGCCAGAACCTCGGGTGCCGCCCCGGCTGAGCGACCCTCGATTGAGGAGCAACACTGCCTCTTCCACGTCGTCCTGCGCGAGTTTTTGGTTATCGAGGATGTCAGCGACCGCGTGGAGCAGACGGGTGCGCTGCTGGAGCGCTTTGGCGGGTGGTTTGAGATTGACGAGGTCCTAGGGCTCATCCCGGATGACTGGTCGGTCGACATCGTGGCGGGCTTCCTTGTCGGAGCCCTCAAGCGACTTGTCGGGAGAGACGCGAGAGCATGCTTACCAGGGCGCTCAGCGGGGCGCAGAACTTACGGGTGAATTATGACCTCGTGGTCAAGATGGAGGAGAAGGGGCCAAGCGTCGAAGCGCCGAATTGACGAGCCGGGTAGCCATGTTAATTTAGAAGATAGGGTTAGGAAGAGAAGGAATCATGAGCGTTTTGTGTACGATGAAGGTATATTCAACCCATTCAACAACAGTCATGTCTATCTATGATGCTCTTGATCTTCTGCTACGCTACATTGACCATTCGTTTTTCAGGTCCAGATACAATCCCATGCCGTGTTTTCCACCTCTTTTATAGGCACATCGTCTCCTCCTTCGATCCATGGCGTCTTCCTCCTGGGTTAATCTTACGCCCCCTCACGACCGCTCGTGCTCCGCCCCAATGCTGCGGGCGGGAGTGAGACGGCTGAGTGGGCAGAGAACCAATCATCCAGGGCTAATAGACAGAGGCTGGACGGTACTATCCTGCTCCGCCACAGGTGATACCGAAGGTTCCGGGTGTTGGGGTTGCGGGTATATAAAGGAGCCCCTTTCTTCCCACTCACTCACCAACACAACCAACACCAACCCTCACGACGTCGAGATCCACTTGAGCGAAGCGACGACGAGCCACCTCTTCCTGACGGTCACATCATCCTCCCTCTCGGCATCCCACGGCCTCTCCTCGCCGTTGCAGTCCCTCTCCCAGATGCTCTCGACCTCGAGCCCGACCTCGCCGAGCGCCGCCGCGTCGTAGAACCCACGCGTCTTTTCCCGACCCGTGTGGAACCCCGCGACGACCCAGCAGCGAGCCGAGGGGGATTCGCGGAGGAAGAAGGCGATGGAGCGGTGGAGGTTGACGTGCTGCCACGGCATCCAGAGGCAGTCGGCGACGATGACGCGGTCAAAGGCGTGGCCGTTGGAGGTGTCTGAGAGCTCGCCCCACGAGTGGCCTTCAACAACGATGGAGGATGGGGGAGTCACGGCTGAGGGGGCTGGTGAGAACTGGGTTGGATGTTGCGGGAGACGTTGGTCTGGAGGGTCTTGAGGACGGGTTCGGCTGGGTAATCGGTAACAACGACTCTCTCGGCGCCCAACAACCCGCCCATGATGCTAGGAAGCGCAGTCCCAGCCCCGAGCTCTATCGTCTCCAACCCCTTGACATCGAACGATATGGCACCTTGAGCCTGGCTAGGCTTTTCCAGGGGAATACCCAGCGAATCCGCCTCGATGAACTCGGCGAGCAGGAGGGAGGCGTTCCAGAGGTAGTGGGAAAAGAGCTTGCGGTCGTCCTCCTCGACGGGGTCGGCGAGGTCGATGACGAGAGGCCGGGGCAGGTGAGGCGAGACGTACGAGAGGGAGTGCTCGGCGTCGCCGTGCTGGTTGGTGACGTCGTCGGGGAAGATGACGCCGAGGGACGTGGAGAGGTAGTCTTCTGGCTCGTCGGCGGTTTCTCCTTTGAGGGAGATTCTCCAGGTGAGGGACATTTTTTATGAGCGAAGCGGTGACTGATATGTTGTTGACCTTGTTGGTGTTGTTGATGCCCAACCTGCTCACGCGAGCAACTCCCCAAGACCACTTGGCCTCACGAAACGGCTCTACAAGTAAAAGGTGAGTTCTTTGAATGTGATATTAGAGATATTTTCAAAGGAGAAATGAGCTGGGAAGCCAGGTGCAGTTGAAAAAAGAGGTGAGCAAGGACGGTATATGGGCAGATATCTTGTACCATATCTATTGGTGGGGCAGGGAACTATCCATGAAAACTAGAAAATTTGCCAAGTCCGACCGCTTTCTGGGTGTAACACGGACGAAGACATGTTGTATTAGTCCCAAGTTTACTCGAGATATCTTTGATGCTTCTTTGCCGTGTTTCTAGTGTGAGTATAAGATGTTGTTGGTTCAGAATAACCACGTGATCAGCCACAATTAACGACCAACACCTCTCTCCCTTGGCGACATTACACAGAGTTGGAATTGTCGGCACACGACCAAGGTCCCGACCCCGGCGTCTCCCTGAAAGCCTTGATAACACCAAGAATAGACCCATACGTGCCAGCAACCTGGAGAAACGTGCCCGCGACGATGATGAAGACAGCAAAGCACGCGTGCAGAATCAACCCCAGTGTCCTCTCCTTCCGGACATCATCCCAGTTGTCAAACAGCCACATGCAGCCCATCGGCTGGAAGCACATGAGCGTTCCCAGGAGGGCTCCCACGAGAGACACGAGGGCGTTGAAGATGGGGATGCCGCTGGCTGTCACGTAGGCGCATAGTGAGACGGAAAAGGTGCAGCCGAGCCAGGTCGCCCAGTGGGTGGGTGTGTTTGACGCGAGGTGCTTTGTTCCATGGAGGATGCGGACAAAGGGCCACTTGCTTGCTGCCTGTTACTCATCAGCATATATCCTCTTTGACCATGTGTATCACTTACATGGGCGTTGATGGTTGCTCCGGCGAGAAGACCAGGCAGCGCAAGCCCATAGCTAATCTTTTGATAGTGACCCCGCGCTCCCCAGCGCGGGAGACGAAACGTACGATCCGCAAAAGTAGTACATGGTGATGCCAATGACAATGTAGGTCGCCGTGACGACGGACTGGCAGAGGATCAGCGACCTGCTGTAGTGCCTCGGATCCCGCATCTCGGCCGCGATGGGGAAGAAGAGGGGGGTCCCAGCGTAGGCAAAGACAAAAGTCGTCACGGCGGATACGGCCTCGCCAAAGTCGGGGTTGTTGAAGAGCTTGTAGTCCGAGACCCAGGGGCCGTCTTTTGGGGCTGAGGAGGGACGGTCCTGGACGGCGGCGGCGATGGTGACGACGTAGACTGAGATGAGTTAGCAAGAGATATATAGGGGTATTGGTAGGGCTACTTGCTTGAAATGGTGAGCGATATCAGGCCGCACCACGCAAGCCAGCTGATCCCCAGAGTACGGATACTGCTGCAGAGAAAGACGGAAAAGGCAGCCATGGCGAGAAAGACGGCAGTGCAAGCTCCGTGAGTCGACATGGCGTTTAAGCTGATGGATATGCCCAAGATACCCGAAGCAGCAACAAAGATGGTATCTACACTGTCAGCCGCTCACTCCGTCTTTTATAGGGGTTGTAACTCACACAAGACAAACGCAACTCCCATAATCTCACACCCAATCGGTCCAAATATCAACCCGATCGCGCTGTCGATGCCGTACACCTTGCGGTGGTTCAGCTTGAACTGTCCGATCACGTAGTCGGACCACGTCGTCAGGGCCGCGGCGGCGAGGAGGCAGAATATGCCGGGGATGATGCCGAGCACGTCAAAGGCCCAGGGGATGGAGAGGACGCCGAGGCCGATCTGGGACTTCATCATGAGGGCTGCCGAGCCCAGCCATCCGACCTATAACTCTGTCAGTGCCTATGTCAAGCTTGGTGAGGTTAAGGGGTAGACAACGTTGCGGTAGTTGGGCCCCTTCTTTGTCAAATGGCCAAAGACTTCATCGTGGGATACTGGTGGTGCTTGGACGACTTCCCCCGCAGCCTGTGAAGGTTGGCTCTCTAGCCCTTCGTCGCTTTCTTCGACTTCTCGTCTTGAGGTTAGTGTACGAAAGAGCTTCATCTCAAACATCATCGTGGTGCTTTGTTTTTTGCGATCTGGACACGAAAGGGTTTCAACGTAGCTGCGTAATAGACAGGTGGTACTTGAATCTTTATACCCAGAGTTCCTCATCACAAGGGCAAATGTCAGTTGCATCACCATGCACGCCTCAACGAACCTTGTTCCGCGGATGCCCGCACTTTTGGACCAAAAGGGGCTTGATCGTGTGCCTTCTCGTTCGTCTTCTTGGGGAGAATATGCAGGTCAAAAGTTTCAGGGGTAGTGAATGTCCTCATCGACAAACGCTCCCCCATGCCCCAGATCCCCCAGACAAGGCGTCATTTTACGGGGTCTAGAGAGAACTGCTCTGGTCAGTGCCAGTCTATATGATAAATAGCATTCATACAAGTACCAACTCTCGGCGGAATTGCCCATCTCCTGGTCACACGACCACAGCTGCCTCTCTCTTCTCAACGGAGGCCCGTAAACTCAAAGCCCAGGTGACGCCGACACTATGCACCTGCTGCCATGTCAAAGTCAATTACTTCAGGGACCAAAGACCACAAGTTGGTTGAGCATTGTACATTATCATTCATCACTATATCAGGTTCGTGTCTCCTCCGATATATGGCCCCCTTTCGTCCCAACTCCGCCCCCATTATTATACACCAGTTTGTCAAAACATATGCAAACAAGATCCAGGTCCATTCAGTGATTTGTCAAAAATCGTCCATTATCATCAGGCCGTCAGATCGGGCGTGGGAGATGCCAGTCCCAAAAGAAAGAAAAAGACAACAACGAATAAAACAGGGGTATCGATACGTCAACTCCCGGCGCAGCAACCAAAGCCAAGCCCGTAAACCCAGTGGGAGCGTTTTCCCTTTCCCGTCCCGGTTGTCGCCCATGTCATGAATAAATATGTTCCGTTCCAGATCCCATCATATGCAAGTAGCAGTCCGTAACCATCCGGATATCCCTTTGCTCTAGTACAGTTCGCGTGCGCCGCCCTTTCATGCCATGCCTTGCCCTGCTTTTTTTTAGAACAGTTTCTTTTTCGTGTGCTATAAGAAAAGGAGTGTGTTGTTTGTTTCGTGAGTGAGGTAGGGTCATTAAACGGTGGTGTTGTTGGCAAGCATCTGCTGCATCTCGTGGAGCTGCTCAGCAGTAGGGTCGTCGGAGATCCAGGGGCCCTTCTCCTCGTCGGTGGCGCCGTGGAAGCCGGCAGCTCGCTTGAGGGTCTGGACATCAAGATCTGTGACATACGACTTGCCATCAGACAGAGGGATGCGCACCTCGTGGTCCGTCGAGAGCATCATGTCGTCCTTGGCAAGACGTCGGGGACCATCAAAGACGGCCATGACTCGCTTCTTCATGGTCATCTGGCCCTTGTCAAAGCCCCATGAAGAAGGGTAGTCGCGGCGGTTCTTGCGGCTGCGAGTCTTGGTCGTCAGGGTCACGCCACCTCGGGAGTGGGTGACGCCCCGGGACTTCTGGACACCGTTGGCAGGGTTGCCCTTCTTGCGGGTGGTGGGAGATGTGTTGGTTCGCGGCGAGTTATCCAGGTCGTCCTCGTCACCAGTGTCGGCCTCCTCCTCGTCATCCTGGGCCATGGTGGCCTCGGTAGTTGTGGGAAGGTTGTTCTTCTCCAGGGTCATGTGGACGTCCTTGTCGTTCTCAACCTCGGCCAGGCGCTTCGCATTGATGGCCTCGGCAGGATCCTCCTGCTGAACAATGCGCAGCACACAGTCGTCAAGATGCTCGTAAAAGTCCTGAGCGTTGGAGAAGGTCTGAGAGCAAGTGCTACACTTGCCAGTGGCATCAGGGGCATAGCCTGTGAGCTTCTTGGCCGCATTGGCACCAGACGAAGACTTCTTGCGGCTGTTGGGGGGAGTCTGCTCGACACCGTGGACCGCCGTCAAGTGGCGCTTAAAGACATCGGCACGGTTGAACGACTTCTCGGCAGCCGATCCCGATCCGGGGCAGAAACCGCAGACCATGGTTCCTTGTAGTGAGTCAGGGTGTGGCGGTTCTTGTCGTACTTGCGAGCGAAACCCTTGGTGTGGTACTCGCAGGTCTGGATGGGGCACTTCTCGGGGCGCTCATTCTGGTGCGTGAGCATGTGGGCCTTGAGGTCCTTGAAGGTCTTGCCGCAGTCGGGCCAGGAGCATCGCTGCTTCTCCTTGGACTCATTGTCGCTGTACTCGCCAGGCGTGGGGGGACAAACTGGCTCATGCTGGGGGCGCGGACGTGGTTGTCGATGGGGCGCCGTAGGGGCTGCTGGGGAAGGCAGGGGGAAGGTGCCGTTGTGGAGGAAGGGTGAGGAGCTGTTGGTCTCATCATATGAGGCTGAGGAGACGAGGACGAGGCGGAGGGAGAGGTGGGATAGGTGTGGTTGGGCTGCTGGAAGTGAGTGTCATAGGAGGGGATTCCCATAGGTCGGGTAATCTCTGGGTGAATCAGAGTAGGGTCTATCAGAGATGCATGGTCAGCAAACGAGGCCTGAAGATGGTGGAGTGTGGTGTTGATGAGACGAGACGAGATGAGATGAGAGCAAGCTTGGGTGGGAGAAGGGGGACACAGCTACTGCAGCTGGAAACCATCCAAGCTAAGCCCGATAGAGGTTTCCAGCTGGCCACTGCCGTGAGAAAAGCAAGCAATGTCGCGTATCGATGGCGGCGGAGCAGCACAGTCAAGTGCCGATTGGGTTGACGGGTGAAATGTCTCAGTTGGACAAGCAGCCGACGACGGGCTAAGCCGCCGTCGCTTGCAAGACGAGGCCAGGGACGACGTTGACGTTGACAGTGACAATGATGTGATGGTGGGAACTCGAGAGGCAGGGGACGGGGCCGAGAGAGGAAAGTGCAAGATGGGGATCGACACTCTTCAGCTCGCCTTGCACCGCTTGGAGAGCCGACGACGTGGTAGAGACAGACGCAGTTCGACACGTCGACCCGCCATGTCCAAGAGGGTCAGGGATCCAAGGGAGCTAGGGCAGAGTGGTGGTGGGGAACAAGAGGCCTCGGGCTGGGGCTCTGCCTGCGTCTGCGCCAGTGCCTCTGCCAATGAATACGCGGGCAGGGGAAACGGGACCGCCGAGCGCTTGCAAGCGAGGAATTGGGGACGGGGAACTGACTGAAAGATGCTGGTAGAGTAAACTTACCGACGTAGCCCTTGGTGGCAGGGAAGTCGAACGCGAGCTCCTCCATGCCGTGCCCAGCATACGAAGCAAAGTCGGCTCCGGCCATGAAGTCGCTGCCCACAATGGCCGGCTGCACTCCGAGGCCCTGGGGCGCCCACTCGGACACAGCACCCATCTGGCCGTGGTTGGACTGGGGGGACCCAATCGCCGAGGAAGCCGCCGAGGGAGCGGACGCCGTCGACAGGCTCGACGACGAGAGTCTCATATCCGACTCGTCCGTGTACATGCCCGGCGACGCCCGGCTGTTGAGCATGTAATTGGACGCCTCAGCGTACAGGGAGGGCTCGACAAAACCCATCGACGAAGCATATGCGTCCTGGCCGCAGTCTGCTGAAAGCTAAAGGCATCCGCGGGGATGCTCACGTCCATGGGGCCAGTGGTGAAGACGGCCTGGGCGCCAGTGTGGTCGGGATACCGGCCGAACTCGTCGGCGGAGTCGGTCTGGTGCGCAAACATGGCGTAGGGTTGTTCTGTCATGGATGCCATTGTGTGTTGGTCCAAGAAGTGAGATAGAGGGTCGACGAATGGAGACCCTGTGTGTACTTGTTCAAGGCGAAGGCGAAGGTGGGCTTGAAGCGATGGCAGCTCAAGCTCGGGATGCAATCACCTTTATCTAAGAGCCACAGCACCAATGTCAGATTCAGAGCTCCAAGCAGAGAGCGGAGCAGGAGAGGGTATGTTGCAGATGTCCAGAGAATGGACCAGTGAACATATCCCGGGGAAGCTCACCTGCACTTCGCATTCCAGAGACGCAGTGAGGCTTGGTGAGTCGACGTCTCGCAGGGTCCAAGACGTGTCTAGTGTATGTAGCGGAGGAGATGCCTGTTCCGGTCGGCTGTTGGGACTTGTATCCGGCTGGCGACCTTTGTGGTTTGGAATCCTGTTGCTCAAACCAAGGTGATGTGTGTATGTCTGTGTGTTGGTGCTGTGGGCGAAGCGCAAAGTCGGCGGTGGTGGGTAGACGGGAGGAACACTTGGTGAAGGAACCTCGTTTATCTCTTGCCGTCTAGACGTTGGAGAAGCAAGAGACAATGTTGCTCGTAGAGAACAATGTCACGATGATAGGACCGGTAGAGGTTATCGAGCAACGAACTCTTCCTGGGCCCAAGGAACGGGTTGGGGGCTGCCAAAGTAGATATAGACAAGGCACCACTGCAACCTGCATCTGGGCCCCGTCCGCAACGGATCGGCTCTCTCCAGTTGGAGTGATGGAGACGAGCTTGAGCCTACGACAAGAGGAGGCTGCTGGGGTAGACGAGAGAGACGGACAGGCCTGGTACATTGGTACACTGGTAGGGAGGGCCTAGTGGAAGTAGGGGCCAGGGGGGGAGGGTGAGCCCACGCCCATTCGCCAGTCAGGCCAAGCCCATCTGCCCAGGCCAGAAGAGGCGACGAGGGTGTGTCTGCGTGCATGTGTGTGTGTGCGTGTGGATGGGTGGGTGGGTGGTGGTTGCAGGGGCACAGCCGTGTCAATAATAGAGTTGTGTGGGTGGCTTGAGTGAGAGAAGACAAGGCAAGGCCAGAAACTGAGGTCAAAGTGGTGAAAGAGGTCCAGCGCCAGACAGCGCCAGACAGCGCCAGCCTCGAAATAGGAACCAGGGTATCCGTATAGAGACATTTAGTTGCAGAAAAAAGTTACTCGCAAGAATCCCAAGCCGCGCCTTTCAAGTCGGTTCCAGACTCGGTAGTGAATGACAGCATGTCTGGGGGCCCTTGACATGGGTTTCGGAAGAATCATGGAGGGGGAAGAGACAGTCGCCTCCCGTGTGCTGAGACTCGTGAGAACAACTCACCTCGAGGCATGGCAGCCCGTCCCTCTGTCGAGGCACCAAGTCCCTCCCTCCCTCCCTGTGCCGCCAGCCAACTTCTGACGACTCGAGGTCCGGCTGAGGCCATGCCAAAAGGGAGCATCTCGAAAAAGGCGGATGTTACAGAGCATCGCGAGGTAAGAGAAGAGAAGCCCACGGATACGGGGACGGGGTGTGCGCCCTGACAACCGAGGCGTGCGCCGCGGGAACAATTGATCTGCCCATGGAGGGTGGGCAGACCTGCGGCCCATGTACCGGTACACGACAAGCAGGCCTCCCGGCATACCAGGGCCGCAGCATGGCTCTCTGGCAGGGCAACTCGTAGGGATGAGCAGAGCAGTTACGGCGGCCAGGGGTGACTCTGCCAAAGTCGCAGTACAAAAAGCAAGTACTGATCATGGGCGGTCCAGGGGGCGGACAGCGAATCCTCGCCCACATCAATTGCCAGCGGAACTGCCTCCATCCGCAGTCGATGGTCCCACAGCAGTCTTTCCCATCTTCAGGGGTCCCCAAGTCAATCCCGCGTCACGGGCGGCCCAATCTGCAGAGCAGGTACCTGGCCGGAGAGCGCCTGGTACTTGTCGTCCCCTGCCGGGCCAGGTCTCCCGCCTTCCGTGGGCGTGTGAGTCGCCAGACGGCTGTCTCTGTCTGTCTCTGCCTCTGTCGAGCAGCAGGCTGGCTCATTGATGGCACTGTTTGTGTGCTGGTGAACGAGCCGCCAGAATAGCCGCCATAGCGAAGCAAATTCGAGTCTTGGCCCAAGTCGAGTTAGGATAGAAGCTTAACCCAAATCAAGAGAGTGAGAAAGGACGGGATAGAGCTCAAACCTTAAGGACCTTTTTCCCTCGTCCGCCATCCATGGTCCGCCCATGATCCGCCTGATGCTTGCTTGCTTGCTTGTTTGGTGTTTGCCTTTGTTGACCCCTCCTCCTGACCGTCATCATTCACCATCATCGTCCTCCATTCCCCTCCCTGCCCTCCCTTTTGCTCAAGCCCCCCATCCCAATGCAACCTCTGACTGGCCCCCGTCAGTTGTCCATGGACTATCTGTCTGATCTGCCATGGACCAGCCCGTCGGTGAGCGCCAGGTATCGAGTCTCGGGTTGATGAAATTGACTTTGCCAGGTCCGCGATGCTTGCATTCATTGCCGTCTGCACCGGCCAACCGTTCAAGTCTGGCGTTGCGAGCTTGTCGCCGCCACCAAGGCAGTTCGTAGTCTCCAGGTACTGCGCTGGAGCCTGACGTTAGCCACGCACAACGTTTTCATGATACATGCGCTCCCAACGTCACATGCGCAGCATTCCTCACTCTCCCGAAATGAACTTACACATACATGATTCTAATCGGCTTCAGGGTAAGTATCACACATCCCGCGTCTGCAAGCCCTCCCCAGAACGTGGTGAAGGAGGCTTTGCCCGCCTTGTGGTGGAGGCTCTGGTGGTGGTGCCCTAGCTCGAGGGGATATTTTTATCCATGGCTACCAAGTTATGTAACCCCCTGCGCTTGGGGCCGACGGGTGCGTTGTGCTGCGTCCTGTGTGTGCTGTGCCTCTCGTCCTTGCCGATATGCAAGCGCGGGTGCTGTGCAAGATGTCTCCCATCGCTGGGACCAATCCGATGCCTCGGTTGCCAGGAGCCCAAATCGGCCCCGAGCTCCAGAGGCACAGCCCGGCCTCGCCCGTCATGCCCCTGTCCTGTCCGCTCCCTCTCGCCCCCATATTCCCCTGTCGAAACGTTTCCTGATCACCGTTTGCTCGTGGACGCTTGGTCGCTGCTCGTTTCTCGTTGGTTCACAGACGAGTCTCCCGGGGAAGGCGTCTCGGGCATCTCTCATGACCCTCTGCTATTCCGGATTTGGTCACTCGTGTCTGGGTCCCTGCTGTCCCGGAAGATCACTGATGTCAATGGCTGCCCCATATGAATCTCTTTCCCTCTTAGCCTGACTGGTCGAATACCCCCAGATCTCCATCAGCGTCCAACGTCGCGACTCTGCGGTGGTTGTGGTCGTCGTTGGCGTGTGTTTCATCTGAGCTACCGTCTCCATAATCTCCATCTCACCATCTCACTCCAGAAGCTCTGTCGAACAAAATTGTCCGGCCGCCTAGCATGACGCCGACATGCATTCTCCACATGGCGCCGACTCAACTCGGCGCGCAACGAGAAAAATGTCGGCATCCCAACGGCCGAGGTGGAGACGGCCATTGAGGTCTCCATGATGGGAATAACCAGACACCCAATGTCTGCATTTCCGAGCCTCGCCGTGGTCTTCGCTCGGCGGGTAGGCCGTTCAATGATATTGCTCCCGGTCCGACAGGCTTGCTTGCCCACTCCAATGGCTACAAGAGCGACTTGCGCTGTGCTGGTCCACTCGTCGACCTCCAGCCCAGACTGCAAAAGAGCAGCGATTGTTTGACGAGAAAAGTATCGTTTCACCAGTCATCCGAGGGCAATCTCTGGCAAAGGTGGTACGGAGCCCAAGAGCCAGTCCAGTAAATGGGTCAAGCTTGTTCTGACAGGCGGCCGCCCATGGTATCAAGGCCTGCAGAAGGTTGAAGCCACCTTCCGTGTCTCGCGGCAAACTGGACGGAATAGGAGTTGTCAATGCTGCGACATCGACTTGTTGGTCCTCAGACAGCAATCGGATGATGCAAATCCTCTCGCCCGGAGACCCTCGTGGCGCGGGGCTTACGCCGTTTGAGGTTGGAGATGCTCCCGCCTCCGAGCGCCATGTCCGGCACTGCGTGCTGGAGGTCGAGGTGAAACGGTAAAGGACGCCTTGAGAAGGTTGAATCCCAAGCCTCATCCCCCACCGGGTCCTCCCACCGCATGTTGTGCAGAGTTCCTGCGTTTGGCGGCGGCGATGATGGTTCGAGTCTCGGAGCCGCAACCGGTCTAGCGCGGGCTGAGCCATCGTCGACGGGCATGTGCCTCTTGTTGGATGCCGTGCGCCGCCAACACCCCTCGCCCACCAGGCATCCACTCATCCAATTGCAGAGAGCCTGTCAGTTGAGTGGTGGTCAAGGTTAAAAAAAGAAGCGGGATGGCTGTGCAACGCATCAAGCATCAATCCTCGATGATACCTCTGCAACGAGCCCAACGCGGAGGACTCCAGGCAAGTTCGTCGAGAGAACCATAGCTAGGCACCACTGATGCCTTGTCGAGGGCGTATCTATTGCCAGCCAACCATCAAACCATTCATGAATGCACGCATTCCTCTCCTCCAGCGAGTCAGGAGGCGATGCATGTATGTAATGAAATCCATCGGCTCGCAGCAGCCACGGTCGTCTTGCCGTCGCATCTCATCTCATCGCATCGCATCGCATCGCGCATCGCATCGCGCATCGCATCGCGCATCGCATCGCGCATCGCATCGCGCATCGCATCGCGTTTCCGCTAAATCGTTTTCCATTAGCGCTTGGCACATTGAGCGTCTGCGAGAGCTCCCAATCTCAGGTGACGTTAGTGTGTGAGCCAGTGCAGCACTGTAGACACTCTCGACTCAGAGCACTAAGAAAGGCGTAGCGAGGGATAGACAGTTCACCTACCCAAGTAGGTAGTCTTTCTTGACGATTCAGACACTGCAGTCGGCAAGGCAGCCGTCTCTCCGATGCAGAATCGGATGCCTACCCTAGTGGGTACCACAGAAAATGGCCGGTCCCCGCGTTTCTCACTAAAGTTACTCTATCTATAAAATGCAGAATTAATATTATAAAAAATAGATAGTAGATAGATAAACACACTAGGATACACTCTAAAGCCTAGGCTATCTGATGGTACTATTTTCTATTAATATATAATTTTTATAATATTTATCTTTACTACTTTAAATACCCCTTTTTTACCTTGTATTTTTAACTCTATAGTTCTCAGGCAAATAAAGCTCAAGTAAGATAAAAAGAATACCACAAGAAAGCTTAGAGCTTATTCTATCTAATAGTATTTTTTATTTTATTTATTTATCTTTTCTTTATGGCTTAATTATGGGGATAAAATAGGTCTAAACCGGTCATTTGTTTTGGTACCCGTAAGCTACCCAAGTAGGTAGGTCACTTGCGGATTGCTGCCTGGGTACTCCGTATGGTTCCATCGAAAAATCCCAGGCTCGAGGCATCTCGGTCAGGAGTTGAGGGTAACACGTTGTTGATCAGGGCCATTGAACTGAATCCAATCGGCAGTGGTGTATGGCATCGCTCGCAGTGCTGGCGTGTCCAATAAGGTGACCAGAATCCATGCCGCCAGTCTTTGGATCCCAGAGCAAGGAGCACCGTCGCAACTCAAACTGTCCCCTATTACATGCAGGCACTTCAGCACCGTGGTGAACGTTGATAAACGGGAGATGATGATGATTTCGGGGACTGATGCGGACGCCTTGTCGTCTCGGGGACCATTCGGGCGCTGATATCCAATCAATCCAGATTAGCTCCTGAGCCTGATGCACGTTGCGCACAACCAGACAATGCCAATCCCATATCGGCACGCCAAGGTGTCAACGGCCATGCCTCCCCCAGCTTGCAGTGGCACTACCCTGCTTGCCGCGGCCTAGCTCACGATGATCCGACACCCTGGGACAGGGAAATCATGGCGGAGATGGAGCAGCAAAATCAGTGCCATGTCCAGGGCAACAAGAAGCGAGAAAAAGCAACGAGGAGAGATGATGTTACGCCGACGGGAATTTCATGACAAATGACGATTTTCTTGGTTCGGGGAAATCTCCTATGGTGAACAAGAGGTGGAAGGGGCAGACGGCTTCAAGCACTTGCAGGGGTCAACAAGTGGGTCACGAGAAACCGAACCTCAGAATCCAACACAGCGGCCGGGCCGCTCATTTGCTGCAGCGACCTCTGTATGGATCCTTCCTTCCTTACATGCACCCAGACACGCAGCGGTCCTGTTTTCGCATTCCACTATTAGGTACGTAACTGCCTGGGTAATTAACCCAGCTGCCATCAAGGATTTGCCCTCTCACATCTCACATTTTCCCTTGACTCTTGTTGCTCCTGTTGTGCTGTCTGATCCGCATCTCCGGTTCGATGGGATTCCTCCCCGATCACTTGGGGTCGAATTGATTCCCGCTGGCCGGTTCTGTGGCTGACTGGAAGACCCATCGTCAGCCTGCGTCGAGTGCATCGGTCAAGGCCGAATTACCTTATTCCAGCGATTTGGCAACCCAAGCATGCAGGTGAGGGGCTCCCGAATGAGACCCTGCGCCGCTGCCCTCTTACCAGCCGACGCACACCACGGACACGACGTTGAACCAATAGCTACGCATACCCATTGGACGTTTACCGGCTATGCGCAGTTGCAGTGCACACGGATGCACCGCCATCACGACGTGGCACCGAGGTACGAAATACTCAGCCCTATCAATCTCGATACCTGGGCTGCCGCCCACACTCCGTATCATGTTGGACGAGTAAATACGACCGAGGCTACCTCCTGGCTGACGGATGGACGTCCTTGATACGGAACATGACTGGCTCTCAGTGCGTGTCGTTGCAAAGTCAAGCAGTAAGACGGAGAGATATCAACACTCCAAACGCCTGCCCCTGTCCCGTCCGCGCCGTTTCCCTCGGGCTCTAGTGCCTGATGCCAATTGATCATAGCATCGGAAGGAAACAGCCATAGGTTCGACAAGATCCTGAGTCTCATCCATCGCCTTGTTCCCAGCGGCCGCTCGTTTTACCTCGAGATTTGACGCGTGGGAGCCTCGCGTGTCTGAGTCGTGCCGTTTATGGCGGCTCAGAACTTGAGCGACCACTCGTCCTGCTGCTTAGGCGCGATTCCGTCGTGGCTTTCCGCGGCGTTCATTTGCCCACAGAGCTCTTTGGCGAATGCGAGCGGCACGGGCCAGTGAAGGGGACCAAGCTTGTCTCCCAAACAGTCAAGACTCAAACTCACACCCTCTGCCGACTAGACCTGTTCTGTCATGATGGGCTCTTTCCCCTGACCCCTGCTTGGAGGCTTGGGCGGACAACCCTGGGCATCACCAACAGAAGACATCGGGGATCCGCCTTGGCGTCATCAAAACATTTTCTAGTCACATTTCACATTATCCCGATGCTTTTCCCAGCGAGATTGTCCACGTTTCGTGACAAGGTCGTCATGGTTACATGGTGGCTAGTCGCTGGCTGGCCCGTCAAATGAGTCTGATGAGCTGGGGAATGAATGCTTCGACCCAAGACACGGCACGACATTCAAGAGCGTGGTTCCAGACCCCGCGGGACCAGGGCTTTCATCGCTCGTGTCGTTGATACAACGGCGCCATGATGATGTCGGCAGTTACTTGAGAAGGGGGTTCCTGCCCAATACGGAAAGTAAAGACCGAAGGACTGAGCAAAGTCAAACTGTTTTTATCTCGTCTTTGTAGGGCGGAGACCTCACTGCATCGGCTTGTCTGTTGCATGAGGTAATTTGTCGCGACCTTTCCTGAATTCTCCATCATTGACCGATGCCATGCAGGAGCCCCAATGATGAACAAACGATATCCGCTGCAGAGACACAGCCCTCACCGTCTCTTCATGATGGTGTTGCCGGCTTTGTTCTGGGACACACAGAGTGGGTGTGGACTGGCGGGAGCGGCAGCGCTAGGAGTGGCTGGTGACGCTAATAATAAAGGGTAGCATTTGGTGACCGGGCTCCTCACTTTGCTGGGAGCGAGCCGGTGTGTAGGGCTGAGCACAGACAGGGCAGGCAGGTACATCCGGGCGGTACATGTGGCTGCCCTCTGCGGCACCGCGATCTGAACTGCCCGGCAGTAGCTCAGTACGTACCTGCCTCCACACATCCTCCATCCCCCATCCTCCATCCCCCCATCCTCCCTGCAGTCGAACTCCCAGGCTGTGCCTGCCAGCCCAGTCCCAGCGAGCCAGCATTCGAGGCCATGGATTCATTCACTGCTGCGACCCCATGTAACCTCCGCCATTTTCCCCAAGGACTTCCCGCCCTCAAACCAGCGGCCAGCCCAAGCGTCCTCATTCAACCCTACTGATATGCCAAGCCCACACGGCGTCCTCCCCGTCCAATTCCTCCAGCACCTATGCGCCTCGAAGTGGTAATGTGCAGCGCATCTGCCAACCGCCTGCCTGGCTGTCTGTCTCGCGTCTGTGAGGGGTCTCTGGCCCATCACCGCCGTCACCGTAGCCGCCCGCCATTCACCAAGACCACTTGTAATCTGCCGCCATCGTGATAATCCACAGAGGGCCAAGACCTTGTCAGGCTCAACAACATCTCCTTGCAACCTGCGGCCTACTACGTAAGCGACGATACCACAAGGGTACGGAGGACCTGAGACGGTGAGTTTACTGTCGAGATTGTCTACATCATTGGCGGTGCGATGATGTCGCTTGTCTTACATGCCTGTGCCTCATCAGAATCTTCAGTCAAGACGCATTCCTCAGCTCCTAGTCGTCACGGAGTTTCTACCAAACTCGGCGCTTGGAGGGCCCTCACACCAAGGCAAGGTATGCATCCTTCAATGTCTCCGAGAAAGGCAAAGCGACGCCAGCAAAGCAAGGGAAAAAGCAAAGCATGTCGACGATGCGGCAGTGGAAATACAGAGCTACGCAAAAGCAACATCTCTAGCATCCCAGTCGCTGGCGCCAGGCAGATGCTCTTGGGCAGCTTTCAGAGCCTCGGCACCCGCGCTCCTCTCTGTCCCTCCACATGCGCGCCGGCAGCAAACACATTCCAGAGTCGGCCGCCCGAGCCAGCTCCCCCGGCGCCGTTACCCTGCCCTCTCGCGCTCCCTCATTGGGCGTGGCCGTCCTAGCGAACCGATAAAGTTGCCAAGCCCTTTCGGCCTCGCCGATGCGACTAACCAGCCATCAATCTGACTGCCCGCACCGTTCGGCGCCGCCATTTTCGTGGCCCGCCTCCGCCTCGTCCTCTTTGAGAAGTGACTTCATCACGGGTTCTTCCACATTGGGACTGAAGGGGCATACATCATCACCACATCACAAGACAACGGGAGGAGGATGTTGTTATCGGCCCACCCTAGCGCGAGTTCGTCGCTCTTGAGCAACACGAGGGTTGACTTTGATTGAGAAAGGTAGAATGACGGCCAAGCATGTCAGACAGACAGCGATACGGCCCCCACTCCTAGCCGAGACAAAGTGACACCCACGAAACGACACGATTCGGAAAAAATCAATTCTGCCAACCCTCGAGATCTTGCGCCGTTTCTCCTAGGACTTCAGAAATCAGGCCACTGCTGTCCGCAGTTCGGACCCCTCAGAGACCACCGCCCGCCTCATCACGGACGGGTGATTTGCAGATCCCCAATGACAGCGGCTAGGGGCAGACTTGGGCGCCTGCCCTACGCGCCTTGGGAGATGCAAGGACCCGTTTAATCTCAGATATGGACTCGAGACTGCAACAAACCCATCTCCGAAACCCAAAGGAATCACTGGGCGTCCTATCAAACTCGGGAGCTACTCCACCGGGTTATGCTCCCTTCCTAGGCTCTATCGAGTATCGCCTACGTTTATCACCACTTGCCCGAGACGCAATCTCTCCGGTCTCCTGCTTCGGCAAGAATCATCATTCGTTTTCCTCGTGTTACGCTGCCAGAGACAAAATCCAGTGTTGAATCTTGGCACCAAATCCTGGTTGGCCGCTTGCAAGCCGACTTCCCGGGTGTGATCACCAAGTCCCAACAACGCACCATTCTTTCACCACAAGCCCAGTGAGTTCGCAGGCGCCTCCCGAAGCGGCATACAAGCTCAATAAAGGTTACTGCATGTCAGTTAACCTTATATCACCACGCTTTCCCAGCCGTCTACGAGGCACGCCAGGCTCTGCGGACACAGCACAGGCTTTGCTCTGAAGCATGTGACAAGACCACCCTCCCATGTCTGTTGTTAAACATGAGAGAATGTCACGCGAAACAGCGGCAGGATATGGTGCGCATCTCTCGAGGCAATTTTCTCGCTCGTCCGATAACATGCTCCATTTCCCATGTGCACCGAGGCTCCACTCGTCTGAATCTACATGCGCTTGACTGTGCCTGCTGGGGTGCATTCACAACAAAGAGGGATTGCAAAGACGGTCAAGCTCTGTCGATCATGGGCTTTGACCTCTTTGAACATTTGCTCTCACAAGGACACATTACTATACCTGACACAAACTCATCAGGAACATGAAGCAGCTCATGTTCATCATGAGAACAAGTGCCTGGGAGCGCCTTGTTACCCAAGCATGATTTGGTTCCTCATATCATGAATGGTAGTGTGGACGGCGGGACAATTGATATCCCGCAAGTTTCCGCTCAAGGGCCAGCTCGGTGTACCTCGCTCTCTTCCATTCTCCCCCGACGGTGCTGACTCTACCGCAGCCCACCGCTTCTTTGTTGACAATGAGCATGAGGCATGGTCTGGCGATGCAAGACCCACTGCCATCGTCTTCCCTCCATCATGACAACACTGCAAATTCCACCACGCCCCCCTTTGCGATGCATGGCCCGTGTGGAAGTACGGTGCCTGTCGAAACGCCCAGAGATCGAGGTTGAAGCGCGATTCTGTTCAAGCTTCGACTTTGGCCCTCTAGCGTAGGTCTAGGCGTTCGTCACTCAGGGGACAGCCTTGCAACATCGAAAACCCGTTGCCAACCAACATCGACTGGCCTAGCCTTACGCGAGCGCCACCAGCCCAAACGTCAGGCTAACGGGAAATCACCAGCCCGCCGGGATATGATCGAGGCCTAGAACGTCGAAGAGATGGGAAAGGAACAATCGGTTCGTAATCCTCTTCTGTTGGGCCGCCGGTACCGCTCTGAAGGAGCTCTGGACTCAGTCCAGATTCAATAACGACACCGTCACCTGGCCGTGATGTCGTATCGTCCCCGCACATCAAGGCTCTCTTGCGGCGTCCTGTTCAGACCAATGCCGCTTTGTTACCACGATATCTAAACGCCATCTTGGACAAACGACGCTTCATGGTGTGAAGGGGCAGGGGGCGGGTCGAGCGCCGTCAAAGCCACACCCAAATTGTCGGATGATTGAGGCAAGGCCCCGAGAAGCAAAGTGATGGTGCGAGATCCCCCCCCCCCGGCGAGACAGCCGCGGTTTAACGGTTCCAAATGCAGCAACGGTGCGACTGGGCTCTTCTCATGTCTTCGATGACATGACATGCATGTCTCAGTAAAAAGGGCACACGATACTGCACAGGCCTGGCGGGAATTGCCAATCGCTGGCCGGCTTGTTGCCAGAGCGAAGCCGTTCGAAAGATATGCTGTCTTGATGAAGCGCTTTCATTCTCCAAGAAGCTCTATGCCGGTTATCGGCGGCAGGATTGCGGCCGCATTTAACACCGAGAGATCTACAATCTGCAGCTCGGGGCCATCCCACGGGTACCAAAACTGAATGCTACCGTGCTCCATTGCGCGCGGGCTGTATCTGACCTCAAGCAAGCTCGCTCCAGCCTTCAGAAAGCGCGGTGCCAACTCGGCCATGGGTGTGTTCTGGGCAAGAGTCCAGGGATGGGATGTCCACAGCGGTTGGAGAGGCGTGCGGACTAGGCGGTAGAGGTTCGTTTCACCTCGATTCGTCGGCAGCAACCTCGTCCTGGGTGACCCGACACAGTGGGTGATGCGCGCCTTGCCGCTTCCGGTCCCCCCCTGTTAAAGATAGAGCATCGGGGGCTTGACGTGCCCGCCCCTCTTGTTGGCCCTTGGCCACGTGTAGAATCAATCGACCAGGAGATGGATGATGGGCCCTGGCGGCTTGGAAAGCCCTGATGGTCTGGAGGCGAAAGCTGCAAGGCCTGCTGGGGGACGAGAATTCAACTACCAGGCCTTCGGAGAAGAGCACATCTCTTCTCTGAACCCTGGCCCTGGCGACATTTCTGGCCATCCGCTGCACTCAATGGACAAGGACAAAGTGTGTGACAGCCTCGGACAACCATGCATCCGAGATTATTGCTGCAAGTCGATGTCGGTCCAAGCCTGGTGTTTGGCTGCGATTCAACCAGCCCTCCTGCAGCCCAACACGATAATACTACCCTTCCCCGACCAGAATGTTACGCTTCGCTCTCAAATAGTCGCCATGGTTGCCTCTATTGGGGGTCCCCAGTTGCCGCTTTCGCTTTCAACCAGAGTCTCAAAGAGGGTGTGGCTGGCCGACGAGCCATGGGGTCCAGAGCGACCCCTGCATCGTGCTCTGATGGGTTGTTTGCCTGGCAGTCTTGAAGCGACTCGACTGAGAGGGGTTGTGGTGTGGTTGGACGTCCCACTGAGTCCTTTCAAGTGCGAGGTTCCCCACATCTAGGCTTTCTCGTCTTTGGAGTCTGCCCGCCAGGAGTCGGCATGACGCAAGGGGAGCCTGGGTTGCTGGACCTGGGGGAGGCTCCCCTTTCGGCATCAGGAGCTCTCTGGTCTGTGCTGGGGTCGGCCGATCGGTGTGGTTCCGCTGTCTGCCTGCCAGAGGAACAAACCCACGGGCACAGAAACCATCATTGACGAGATCGACACGGCCGAAGGATTCTTTCCGCCGTCCCAGCTTTGCTCGCGAAAATCATCGGGGGACTGCTACGTACGTCTAGATGCACCTCTTGGTTGAGATTGTACCGAGTACCTGGGGTCCAGCCGACCCAGGCGCACACGCATCCATCCATGACCAGGTGAGGTTGGTCATTGTGGGGGTTGCTCGCAATCTGATGAGATACGGTATGTATGTACACACGGCAGATAGGATAGGCCGTTCAGAAGACTCTGACGTGGCGACCCGCGACAATTCCCCAGGCGTCTTCAAGGCCTCGACTCGTCGAGCAGTGTCTCAACCCCCGACGGTTGAAAGTTTGGCTTTTGGCCACGGGAAGCTCCTGTCGATGAGATGTCGAGGGTCCCCTGCAGCGAACCAGCATCAAGCAGCATCAGACCAGGGCCATGGTGCGCCCGAATTTGGCCATGGCTGGCCTCGATTGCCTCGAATCTGCGGGTAGGAAGCGGCATTAGATATTGGCTCGCGCCCCCGGCTGCCACCCCCGGTTACGCCCCTCTCTCCAACTCTCCGGCCCCCGACCCCCGGTTCGCAGGCTCATCCTTTCCTCGTTGCAGTTTAACTTGTTTTGGACCGATACCCTTGGCTAGGCGCGTGACCTCGGAACCCCAACGCCTGGATCTGCGCGCAGGCTCGCCTAACTGCGGAACTCATTCCGTCCTTCAACCACTTGGCGAGCAGAGCCCCAAATTCCATGGGGACAGGGCAACTCCGATTGTTCCTCCCTCTGTAGAGGGGCAGAGAGACACGGACGTTTTTGTTGCTGTGGGTTTACACATGAAACGGAGCGCCATCCATGGTACTGTACGGGCCTGTATGAAGAAATGGAACCCTCTGATTCCGCGCACTGAAGACACATCCCGAGTTGGTATGTGCGACGCAGTTCGTTCCTGGGACGGGCATTCGTGAGGCGGTCGCGATAGATGAGATGTTGATCGGCGGGAGGTTGCATGCATGACATATAACACTTCCGTTATTATCATGACACGCCTCTGGGGTTGTACGCTGAACATGACTGGCCCGACAGAGCGGTCCGTCCTTTCTATTCATGACGCCCATGATGGTATGTTATACATGCGAACAGGTCGTGTGTGCTCATGGCCAGCGGCGAGTATGCTTCTTTTTACACTGTTGCAACTTCACTCCTCCAACCCCATCCTCCGACAGCGTCTTCGCTGAGTCTTTTCATCCCAGATGCCTCACATATTTTTATCACCACGTCTCTGACTGCCCTCACTTCCTCTACACTGGCTCCTCCGTTGAGCGCACCCCGCAGGTGACCCTTGAGTTGAGGGTTGACCTAGGGTAGGCACATTAGCATCAATCCCATGACGGACTTGGAGCAGTATGATGAGAAGTTTCTCACTTACATCTTGGGGTATCAAGCTAGCAATGAGCACAAAGGATGTCTCGACTGGTGTGAGGACATCGGTGTTGCTGATGATGTAGCCGTATGTCAGTCTCGCCATTAGACCCAAATCCTCTGCTCCTGACCGGTCCATCTGTCCCATCACACGCCTGGAGATTTTGCCGTATAGTTGGTTGAAGAAGGTCTGTCCGCGCTCCAGTACCTCTGGAGGTGATGTCTGGTAAACATCCTTGAATCTCGAAGAGGGTTCGTCCCAAAGGTTGTGTCGAGGAGATCCTCTGGTGTCACTGTCTTGAGTGTCAGGAGAGCATTGATGGTCTGTATGTCGAGTTAGTTTGGTCCTTGGCATTCTCTCGTCGGATTTCACGTACTCGAGGCATGCCTCCGACGGCGGATGCTTTTAGGAGGGCTTCCCGGATGCGCCTTGAGATGCTCAACTGCTCATCCCGCCCTGGGATAGCCTCGGCTATGTCTGAACTTCCCTCGATGGCATGCTTGTAGACTCTCGGTAACTCGTCTGGCCGATTGAGCGCCGACAATGTCGTTGCAGCAATAAAGTACCATGTGTTCTGCGGCAGATTGGGTTGTTTCCTGATTGCTGCGAGCAGTGCTGGTGTGAGGATAGGTGCTGCCATGAGGGACGTTGGGTGAAGTTCTGGCAAGATAGCCACTTAGACGAAGCAAGATGGCTCATGATTAGCAATTGCGCTGCGATATGAGGCGGGCTGAAGTTAACTCACATGGGACCACCAAAAGATATAACCAAATAGATACTGGGCAATTGATTGTTACAGTAAGTATGTTGGAGTGTCTTGCTAGACTTGTCAGAATTCGATTCTTCATTCCTGGCTTCAGGGTAAGCTCCTTGCCAGTAATCAGGTCCTTGCTGATTCTGATGACCAAGCGGATAAACACCGGCAGCCCGCGCAACCCGCTCCTTCCTCTGCGATTAGCATCACGTGCCTCGGACCGCCACCCCTGCGTCATCGCTCGTGTTGCTCTGGCTCTGCTTTAACGTGGCATCAAGAAGCGGCGCCTCTTATCGGAAACATTCAGCAAGCGACGCGCAGCTCTCGACAATGGGGATGCGGGAATGATTGATTACCATTTCCAATTGTAGAGCTATCCCACTATCGCTGGAGATTCCCATGCCCAACAAGATGCGGCTGGGCTGGTATGCTGGGGTAAGTATCTCTCTCTTTGATGGAAGAAGCTTGGGGGAAGCTATCTGGAGCTATATGGTAGATCACCCAGAACTTGTGCTGACAGCTTCGCATCAAGGCCTCGACGGCCCTCGCGGGCACCATCGTGCTCTCGGCCTTTTACCAGCGCGCCAATTTCTACTCGGCCATGGTCTATCTCGCCCAGAGCAACTCTTGTCTGCTGGTATGTCTTCTTGTTCCGCGGCCCCCCGGAACCGGAGCTCCCCTCACCAACCATGCGTAATCCTGTGCTGACCTCGCAACCCCTCCCAGGTCTTGGTCAACTTTTCGCTCCTGCTGTACAGCAGCATCGTATATGGACTCATCCGGCTCTTCTTTGGGCCCCTCCGCGCCGTCGAGGTCGAGCAACTCACCGAACGAGCCTGGTTCGCCATCACAGAGACATGCCTGGCCATGACCATATTCCGGGACGAGATTGGGGCCTGGTTCCTCGTCATGTTTACCGCCCTGGTGACGGGCAAGATCTGGGGATGGATCGGCGACGCGCGGGTTGAGCTTCTCGAGCAGGCACCACCACCGAACCCCCGCCTCTTCCACATGCGACTGAGCGCGTCCCTGCTGCTGAGCTTCGTCTACGACATATTTATCCTCCGCTACACGGTCAACACGGTTATACAGCAGGCGAAGCCCAACATGATGTTTATGTTCCTGTTCGAGTTTGCCATCCTGGCTACGTGCTCATGGCGGACGTCGGCTCGTTACGCACTCTCCCTGGTGGAGCACCATATCGAAGAGACGCAGAAGCGCAGGCGCCTGGCCGCTAGGAGAGCCGAGGTTCAGAGGGAGCGAGAGACCATGGTGCTGCAGCGCGAGGCGGCAGCGGCAGCAGGCGAGGAGGTATCCGACGAACCTCTGCCCAACCCAGACGATATCGAGGAGATGGATATTGAGGTGCCGGGATGGTCAGCCAAGGGAGAATTCGTGCTCTGGCTGGACCTCATCAGCGGTAAGAATCATCAATGCGTGATATAGATGCAGTACTGACAAGACCAGATATGATGAAACTCGGCATCTACGTCGCGTTCTTCTTCATGCTCCTTGCCTTCTATGGTCTCCCCATCCACATTATGAGAGACCTGTTTATGACGTCAAGGGACTTTATCAAGAGGCTGGGGGCTCTACTGCGATACCGAAAGGCCGTCCAGGAGATGAATCGGTATCCCGACGCTACCGAGGAGGATCTGGCACGAGAGAATACGTGCATCATCTGCCGTGAAGATATGCAGCTCTGGGATCCTCAAAACAACCCAGATACGATCGACCGAGTCCGGCCCAAAAAGCTGCCCTGTGGGCATATTTTGCATCTTGGCTGCCTCAAGAGCTGGCTCGAACGCCAGCAGGCTTGCCCAATCTGCCGCCGCCCCGTTACCCTCAACGAAAATGCCCGAGCAGCAGAAAACCGAGCAGCTGGTCTTCGGATCGAGCTTGGAGGTAGAGGCCCTGCGAACCAACAGCCCCTAGCAGATGCTGGAAACGCCGCAGCTCAGGGGCAGCAGAACGGAGAGGGAGCAGGAGCCGAACAGCGCCAAGGACCAAGGATATTCAACTTTGGCCCCATAAGAATAGGATTTGGAGCCAACGGCCAGCAAGTGCGGGAGCTCGCTCAGCAGTTCGGTATGCCTCAAGCTGCCTTTGGCCAGGGCCTGGCTCCTCCGGCACCGGCGGCTGCTACCCCCAATCCTCCTGCTCAGACGGCTCCGGCTACTCCTCAGCCACTCACTGGAGACAACCTTCAGAATATTGGAACTCTGCTACACCAGGTGGATGACATGATCCAACGCGAGGTGCAGACACTTCAGATGGCCAGCAGGAGTTGCAGACCTTCCATCTGCTCCAAGCTGAGCTTCATCGCCTCCGTCAAAGACAGCAGCAGTTTCAAGAGCAATCGCAGAATGGCCAGTCCCAGTCGGCACCCTCATCTGCTCTCCCCACGACACAGCCTCCTCCAGTGGTACCCCATCATCATCACCACTATCAGATGCCTCCTCAAGTAGCTGTAACCCAGCCACCTGGTTTCTCAGCATTCCCTGCTATTCCCCCACGCAACGCGAGTCCTCTTATGGCCCGGCATGGCGCACCTGCTAATGCCGTACCCATTCCCGCTGGAAGCACCGAACTCCCAGAGGGAGTCGTCATCCCGCCTGGCTGGTCTCTGCTGCCGCTACATCGGCTAGACGGCCAGAACTCAACTCAGCCCTCGCCCCAGGCAGCAGCGGGCGATGGCAATAATGTACCTCAGCCTACGCCTACTGCGAGACAGCCCTCCCCGAGTGGAAGTGGAAGCAACGATGCCCAGACCTCGACTGAACCCAGCTCGTCGGTGTCTGCTCCTGAGACCAACATCTCTCGCTCTTCCCAACCTCCTCAGTTTCTGCGTGCTGTCGAACCTCCCACTGTAGTTGCGCCCAGCCCTCGCATGCCCAACTGGGGAGGATCGGCCCAGCTCTTTGGCAGCGGTCCTCGTCTGGATCAAGCTGACTCGACACAAACAGCTGCAAGCCAAGCTGCCCCTCTTGGCACATCCTCCCAGCTGGGCCAGCCGGGAGCAGAGCAGACGCAACAAGACGATTCGTCGGCGCAGTCGAGTGATTCGGACGACTTGCCAGAGACCAATCTCGCCAAGGGAAAGGCCCGAGCCGTGACTGTCGAGGACGTGGATGATGATGACGAGGATATGGCTAGGAACGAAGGGGGGACAAGCGAGAACAAGGAGGAGTAGATGGCGATTGAGTCGAAACAAAACTAGACGCGCTTCCCCCCTATCTCTCTAAACCAGCATACATACATACATACTCGTTTGTTTGGCTCATGTAAGAGCCCCAAAACCCACAGCTTTTAACAAGGTAGCGATATGAATTCGGCGTTTGGGGGAGTTTTTTCCTTTGCTCCTTTATTCTGTTGATCGATTGCAGGGGGAGCATGTTGTGTACACATGATTAGCGGTAGTCGAGACGGTGGGAAGATATCGTGGAGATTAGCTGTATCAGAATGAGAGGTTTGATCAAGCTACTCTTTTCTACCTTGCAACGACATTTCCATCTGACTTATATCTGAGATCATGTAGACTGACTGATAATATACCGGAATACCTATTCAAATACAAAACTTGTGACTCGAACCGAATAATGTACATGTTTGACCATGGACATGCAAAAGGAAACTGTGCTATACATCATGACCCAGAAACTCCCATGACGATGAAGCTATGGTCGCAGTGATTGATGATGAAGGAGATGCAGCATGGAAAAGGCAGAACAATGCATCAAAAAACATATCCAGGCAAAAAACAGAAACACAGAGATGAGAGATGCAGTGCAGAAACAGACAACATCGAGTGAATCCAAAAAGGCAACTTCAAAGGAATATGCTTCCTGCTCTTGATGACTCCTAAAGAGACGTTTTCCACAGTATCGACATGCATTCCAAGACAACATATACACCCCCCTCCTCCCCCTCTCCCCATTGCTAGCTGTTCCTTCTCTGTCGGCTATAAGTCTCGAAACAAGGCAAGAAAAGAGAGAAAGGAAGGGGACCAAGGGAAGCCAAGAGAGTAATGACAAAAGAAAACCGTATCCGCGGCAACGGTTACCCAAGAATCCCGCCGTACCTATACCTGTACCTATACCTACTCCCATGTCCGTTGAAACGGTGCGCATTAATCATTCCATCTCATCCCCGGACGTGTCCATGCTTTCCAGTCCGAGAGTGCCGTTAGTCGACTCCAAAATCACCTTCTCCTATGTCTTGAGCACATCCAAGTCCTCGTCCTTGGGTGGCAGTGGCGTCTCGTGCTCCAGGATGGCCTCCCCCTCTCCCATGCCGCGCCGGGCCCTGTATAGCTCGGCTCAGGAATCGATGACGGGTTCGAAGTCGTCGTGGCCCCGAGGCCGCTGCTACTACCACTCATCTCCCGCAGGATGCTCGCCGACCTCTCGCCTTTCACCGGCTGGGGGCTGAGCACTCCTGTGGCCGACTGCGCAACATAAGTAGGTGACCTCAGATCTCCTGAACCAAAGGGCAATGGACGTGATGGGATCTCGCGACTCACACCTCCCGCACCGCTCTCTTGCCCCTCGCCTTCCCCTTCGTCACCACCACCAAACTTCTTCAGCAACACATCCGATTGCTGCTTGGCCAGCTTCTGAAGCTGTGCCAATGGATCCTGGTGATTCAGCACCAAGTCAGTCAACTCACACAGGCAGTCTGCAGGCCTCCATCGTCTCCCGTGCACACATACCCAGTCAGACTGCGCCGGCACCCCCTCAGCTTCGGGGAGCTGCTGTGCCCCCCGTGACCCCCATGCTCCTCGTCATCGCCTGACCAGAACGACTGCCGATGAATCGGCGCCGGCGTTACTGGCAGGCTCGGACGCTCCGCTGCGCTGGGGAAATCAGTGAGCTTCATACCCCGAAGCCTCACACCTCCCCGGTCATCTCTCCATGCAGCAGTTGATGGGCTCTTGATACGCCCAAGAGAGCCTGAACTCTTCCCGCGGCGGTGGCCGCGCAGACCTTCGACATATCGTTCAATCTCTGGTACCTCATCCCAGGCATTGACGCGCGTGAATGACGTCCAGGGATCCGAGGGAATGATTTGAACAGTTGGCGTGGTTGGTGTGGATGGCTCGTTCTTCGCTTCGACTGTAGTCGAAGACACGCCAGAGGACTCAGCAAGGGCCTCGGTCGTTATAGACGGTCCTGTGGAGGGCTCTGTGGAGGACTCTACCAAAGGTGCACCCGGAGATTCTCTCAGCGGTTCTCGCGAAGGCTCCCCCGAAGGCCTTCTTAAGGGCTCTCCGGACGGTGCTCCTGAAGGTTCTCCCCAGTGCCTTCCTGAAGGCTCGGCTGAAGGCTTCGCCCAAGTCTCTGAAGTGGCCTCAACGACAGGCTCTGGCTCCGGTGCAGGAGGTTCTGGCGCAGGAGGCTCTGGTTCTCCAGCAAAGGTTCTCGTCGGAGGAGGTCGGTTGCGCTCCCAGGGGAAGATCTCTGCAGGCGCCTTGGAAGGCGGCGCAGGAGTCTCCTTGGGAACCTCGTACCACATATTCTTTGGTGGACTCGGGTATCGTTCGGGGGGTACGAACGGTGCTGTGTCCTGGGACATCTCGTAATGCGTCGAGGGGAAGTTGATTGCCTCAGGTTTCGAGTCCGAGGGTGGTGGTTGTCTAACATTGTCAGCGATTCAAGCTCGGGGCCGGAGGACTGCAAACGCTATGCCTACCTCTGAGCATCCCAGCTGTGCATCGTAATAGGAGGAGGCTCCTTCTTTGGCTCTATATGATGGTGCACATGCGGGGCTCCTCCGTGGTGATGATGCTCGGTACTGTGGTGCTCCTGATGTTCAGGCTGAGACTCAGGAGCACTGCTGGCAGGCTCGCCCTGAGGGGCATGATGCTGCTCATGGGAGACTGGACCAGTAGTTGGAGCTCCACCATGAGAGCCCTGGTCATGGTGTGGTTCATGTTGATGCCCTTGGTCATGCCCATCGTGGTGCGGCTGACTCTCCCCAGAAGAAGCAGAGCCCTGCTGGCCATGATGGTGGTCACCAGCAGATGACTGTTGGTGAGTCTGCGGAGGGTGCCACTCGCCTTTGGTGAAGTACTGCACATACTCAGTAGCAGGAGGTGCCTTTTTAGGGCTGGACTCCTAGATAATCATGTCAACTCCGGACTCTGAGGTTTGTTAGATGTGAAAACCTACTTGGTGCCGGTAGTGCCTGTCATAGACTGCCCACCATCGCCCTACCATGTCGTTAAAGGGATCACTCCCGCGAGGGGCGTCTCGACCCGTGAACCACGGCTTCTTGGAGCCGATAAAATGCACCATGTTTATGCTCGACTGGAAGTGCCGATACGCTGGGACGTATTGGTAGTGGGCGGATGGAGTGACGTTGTAGGTGAAGCTGATACGGTTGTACTGGTTGCCAAAGTGCATATTGATGAGGCCTTGGTCGGCACCATCAAACGAGATACCCCTCTCGGCCATTGCAATCATGGCGTAGAAATCACCCATGTTGGGCGTCAAGACCATGACACCCGTGTTGAAGAGATCCGGCCATCCAATATCGGGTGCGGCGGAAAATGGATGGGTGATATCGAAGAGCTCTTCTGGAGCCCGGTATGCGACAATATCGGCGTCGATGTAGACAATCTTGGAGAACTGCGTGAGCTTCCAAAGATTGATCTTTGTAAAAGCTGAATGCAGATCGCCACGGTTCATGAGGTACAAATTGGCCGGGTTGTCATTGCGAATGCGCGGGACGGGGAAGATATAGTCGTAAACCGCCTAGGGGGCTTGTTTAGCACCAGCAACCTGGAAAGCGTATGGCATTGGGAACTCACCTTGAGCTGGGTAATGGAGTCGGCAGACACCGAGTCGAGTGTGACCATCACGGCCAGCTTGCGATTAGTTCCAGCATCGCGGAGAGAGTGGGCGAGAACCAGGGCGCCTGAAGGGGGGTTAGCGAGAGGACGAGCGAATGCGGGAGCTAATTGGGAGGAATTGACGGACCAGGGAGGTAGGAGTCGCTCAGAAGAAGCTATTCAAAAGTAAGTACTCGACATTCGAGTTGGAAGAGAGTTCCGAATAGCTCGGAGGGGGCGGATAGGAGACGAACCGTAGCATAGACCTGCTCCCCGCCTGGACCTGAAGCGGCCATTGCGACTGCGTTGACCTTGTCTGTAAGACGAACCTCGGAGCAAATCCGCCCAGGTCAGCTACAGGTTGAAGGTGCCGGTCACCAACGCATGGATGGAAGTTTGAGAGTTGGAGATGCTGGGAGGAAGAGGAGGAGGTGGTGGGTATCGCGGGTTGACGAAGCGCGTCGAGAAGCGAGGAGTCGTCAGTCAAGGAAGAGAGGAGCTTTGGCTAGCAATGACAAAAAGCTAGTGAATTACTAGTGCCTTTGATAATATTGTAAATTCTCTCGCGTGTCGATGAGTGGGTTCTCGGAAAAGACAGGAGTAAGATTGGAAGCGAGACGAGACGTGATATGATGGAAGAGAGAAGAGAGAGGTAGAGAGAGAGAGAGAGGTAGAGAGAGAGAGAGAGGGCAGGTGCACAGCAGCAGCGATGGTGATGTGATGATCCGATGATGGCCCTGGAGGGGGAACCTGGAACCTGCTACCCGAGCGAGACCTAGAGCTCCTGTGGGGCACGAGGCGCTGGCAGGGATTGCCGGCCCCCCCACCAGCAGGCATGAACGCCAAACTGCTCCCTGCAATTTGGACAAGCTTTCAGCGGACTCTTGATAGGAATCTCTTTCTCCCTCCTCCCGTCAGGTACCGAAAACTCTGCTTCAAGCCACGAGCAGGGGCCGTTCTAGAAGCGCTGAGGAGCGTAAAAGTCTGAGGGTAGCAGTGCGTCCGCGGTCAAGAGAAAGGAGAAGATGTTGAGGTTGCAGTCATATGGAGATGCACACTCGCTCAGGCTCTCCCGGCCGAGATGCCCAGGCTTGGACCAGTGGCGGCGGCTCCAACAAATCGCCACTAATTTCAACGGCTGCACGATGATGGAATCCCTTTTCATCTGACGTCCGATTCTGGACATTGGACGATATCAATTTTCATTTCTATTTGCAATTGACTTTCTGCCGACAATTTCAACCACGATATGGACTTCATCTCGGATTTAGGCCGTCGTCCTGCATTCAACCCAAACCGGCCATCGTCCCCTTGCAATCACCCGCAAATATGCGACGCGCCCATAGCAGCATCAGCGTCTGGATACGCAATCTCAACCATTCCTGGCTCTTTTCCCTTGATGGATTGCTGCAGAAATGAAGAAGATGACACGGCATATACGAGCAAGAAAGCCCTCCCTCCTCATCTACCTATCCCTTTATAAAGACATCCAATCTCCCCTCATATGCCAGTCGAAATGCTGTGACGTCTCTTGCAGACATGGACTCTTTTACCTTGAGGTTTTTTCTTTTGCGCCACGTTCTCCTCCGAGACATGGGATAATTGATCGGCACAAGTACATCCAAGAGGAGCGAGCCCATGCCAGTCCTCACTCCAGTGCAGGGAAGCCCTCGTCTTTAGATCTTCCCCGGACTGCGATCTGCAATGCGTCCGCAGACCCGCAGTAGAGATATCTCGACTCTGGCTGTTTCACCCACTCAAAATGTCGATCTTTGTGCATCACACGAGCTTACTTGCATGGTCCACGTGAGTTGATGTTGCATCAATGATGCTCTGTTTCCTGTTTCTTTGAAGCTGGGCCATGATTTACACGCTTTGCCCACTATTGAACCGGCCTTGACTGGCTCGAGAGCGTCTCTGCGACTCTCAACATGTCATCTCCCCCATCTTAGACCTGGATTCTAGATGCCGAACCCACCAATATAACCCATCTGGAACATCTCAGCTCTCCTGTCTCGCATGAGCCATGTTTCAAGCCACCACGGCTCCCTTCACCCCACACATCACCACCAGCCTGCCAAACTCCTCAACCCCCTGAAATCGCATTCCATCCGCTGGGGACTACAGATCCTTCTTGAACTTGTGCTCTGGCTTGTGCGTCGTTTCGTAGTCAATGTGGACGTACGCCCGCTCAATGTCGGGGAGGTCCTCGAGCTTGAACTGCAGCGCCTCGGCCACGTCGTGGCTCTCCTGCAGCGTCTGGGTCGGGTCCATGACAATATCGACCTCGGCGATCAGCCGCGGGCCCGAGTGGTACACCCGCACCGTGTCGATGCCCTGGATGGCGTCCGAGTGAGTCACGCACACGTACGTGATGAGCTGCTGCATCTCGACAGAGCCCGTCACGCCCACGACGAGGAGGAACTCGCCAAAGGCGGTGCCCAGCCAGATGCCAGAGATGAGCACCGACAGGATGATGGCGCCCATCGGGTCGATCCACCAGAGGAGCTTGGCGCCGCCGACCGACGTCAGGATACCGAAGCCGTTGATGAGGAGGTCGTTGCGGTGATCCTGCCAGAGAATGTTGATCTGGCTGTACTTGTCCTTGAGCGCCCAGCAGTAGAGAAACAGCCCAAACTTGGTCGCAAAGGCGCAGCACACGGCGATGACGGACGGCAGGTAGAATTCCTTGTCGTCCTTCTTCTGGGCCAGCTCCTGGCAGGCAAAGGCGATGATGATGAGGGACACGGAAATCATGAGGAAGCAAAAGACAATGTTGCCCACCGTCTCGAGACGGGCCTTGCCCGCGGGGAAGCGGCGGGGGTCCACGCGGCGGATGGCCCGGGCGGAGAGGATGAGGGTGAGGTTGCTGAGGGGGTCAAAGATGGAGTCGGCCATGGTGGTGAAGAGCGAGAGGGAGCCCGACGAGATGGCGGCGTAGAGCTGGACGGCCGACAGGACCACATTGGCGGCAAAGGAGCCCCAGACGGCGATGCGGAACTTGAGCTGGTCATCGCCCTGCTCCTGGCGGGCCTCGTCGCGGTGCTCCTCGACCGACTTGAGCATGCGCTCGATGGCCGCGTTCTGGTTCTTGTAGAAGCCCCGGAGCTTGCGCGCCTTGACCTTGGAGCCCATCTGGTCGGGGATGCACCTGCGGCCGGAGGCGGCGCCGTCGCGCTTCCGCGACGTGTTGGCCTTGATCTCGTCGAGGTCCGAGTCCGTCTTGTACGCCCGCGAGAGGCCGTACGGGTCCGGGTCCAGGCAGCTGGGGTGCCGGCGGCCGGTGGCGGTGACCTGGCTCTCGACATCTGTCAAGTGGGAGGGGTTCCGGGCAATGGTTTCGTTGTCGTCCGCCGCCACGGGCTCAAAGGCGTGCTGGATGCATGGCGGTTGGAGCTCCGTGAGCTGGAGCGAGCTACACCGAGAGATTGGAGATGGATGGCGTGTGGGTGATGGATGGCGGGGTTGGAGTTGTCGGGAGACATTGTGATGAGTGACTGCGGTTTTCAATCAATTGGAAGCTGTATGAGGAAGGTATGTGAGACGGCTTGAAGGCTCGTGAGGAGTCACGCGAGCAATCACTAGGCGAGTGAGAGATATTCAAGCGCCTGGGATGGACGTGAGGCGGCAAGCCTTGAGGGGAAACTGTCCAAGCAGACCGACACAATCCGGTTTCCTGATGTGACAGAGGACCGGAAGACCGGGTACAGGTAAGCAAAGAGGTTCCTAGGAATGAATACAAACACAGACGCAATTGAAGATGTTGCGGGAGGATGAACAGGACTCAAAGAGCGGAGTAGAATTTTCCCTTTCTCAACAAGAGAGGCCTCTCTCTCCTACCTACCTAGCGTGATGAGCCAAAGCGATCGTCACCAAGCAGACCCAATATCAGTCACATGGCTTCCTTGGCCCCTTACCAAAAGGAGAGGTGGGATTGATAGCAAAGTGATTGATAAACACCACCTCAAAGAGTAACCCGGTCCGGTCTGGCCAACCAGCCATGCCTTCTGGTCCGCCTACGTGGGTTGGGCTTGATTGCGAAGAGAGGAAGCAAAGACAAAGGCCCTGGGGGTTTACGTCAATAGCGTCGAGGCACCTCAAGAGATCCCACGCCGGGAGATGATCGCCGGGTGGGAGAAGAGAGGTGTAGGCCAGGTCGCTTTCGACTGGCGTCCTAACAGACAACCGCGCAGCTGCACTTGCAGCAGCGATAGTGCTAAGGATGTGGGGTACCTGGGACGGCGGCAGGGTTGGTTGAGTGTTCCCCCGCCTAGGCCGCTTGGGGCGGAGGGTCGTCTCCGACCGGCGTGGGAGAAATGGCTGATATCACGGGAGAAGAGAAGAAAGGACAGAAAACGACGTTGAATCGGGGAGCGGACGAGGTTGAATTATAGTCCACAACGGCTCCGAGAATGCCTCGAAAAACGGCCGGGGCATGGGCTCCGGGTTCCCGTAGCCTTCAGCTTTCGAAAAAACGCCCTTGCTCTTCGGGCGTCATCGGAACGAGATGCGGGACGCGGGGCCCGCCCCTGACGCAACAGGACGAGAGTCTCGTCCCCAGCAGCACGAGAACTGATACATAGCACGAGAATAGTCTAGCTGGCAAGCGGGTTCGGTCTATTGGCTTGGCTGCTGTGCGCAACGCATGTATGGATGAGGAAACAAGCGTTGGTCTGGGCAATCGATAGTCAGATAGCTCAGCTAGCCACCAACTGGTGGTTTTGGCAATCATATAAATCTCGTCTCCTCGCTCTGTGAAAATAACAAAACTTGTCTGAAAATAGATGGGGAAAAAACTTGTGATAGCATCAAGTGATGCTTCACGACATCGCTCACATCGTACAGGCACCGAAAACTCAAGAGTCCAGTGGCTCCTCCCCACCCAGCAAGGTATCACGAGAGCCGCCGCAGACCAGCTACACTATAGCTTAGCCTCAATCTTGCTGTTGTCCAGGCTCCTCTCCAAGATCCAGTTGATGACATCCGTGGCAAACTCATCCTGACACAGGTCCACGTGCAGCGCATGATATCCGCCCTTGTACGTCTTGATGACCTTGTCCTGGACGTCCTGGTCCTCGACGTACTTGACGGCCGCGTCGTAGCTGCACGCCAGGTCAACGTCGCCGTGGCCGAGCCACAGCGCTTTCACCTCGCTCCCGAGCTTGACGGACCCGGACTGCAGAGCCGCCGTGCGGTCGAGCACCGCCGCCAAGCACTCCAACGTGCCCGTGTCGTGGCACAGAGGATCGTCCCGGAAACCCTTGCCAATCTCGGGCCTCCGCGTCAGGTTCTCGGGCGTGACGACATGCTTCAGCTGGAAGTGCGGGAGCAGTCTGCCCATGAGCCTCCCCGCGGCGATCTTGAGCCAGCTGGGCACCTCCTCGGGGCGAACCCGACGAACGGCGCCTCGAGCAGCCAGCCGCGCACCTGGCTCACCAGCTCGGCGTACTGCGGGTCGGCCGCGAGCGTGATGGCCTCGGCGCCGCCCATGGAGTGGCCGAGGACAAATACCGGCACCTCCGAGGGCAGCTTGCTCCGGAGGAAGGCGGCGATGTCGGCCATGACCTGCGACGTCGGGCCCGTGTCGCCCTTTTCAGAGGGCTTCCGGACGCTCCGACCCCATCCGCGCTGGTCAAAGCCAAAGACCTGGATGCCGTTGGATGCCAGGACGCGGCAGGCGTCGCTGTACCAGCCGATGTGGTCGCTGAAGCCGTGCAGCAGGACAAGCTTGGCCCGGATAGTCCCCTCGGGCTATTCTGACATCAACTTCTCCTCTCCTATTTTGAAGACACGCTCAGTCGTTACTTACTGTCCAGGTCTTTGTGTACAGGCTGGCGCCCCCCACCTCAAACGTACCCTCGGTCTCGGTCGACATGGAGGTTGTCTGGGTTACAACAAAGCTGAAGAAGCGAAATGGAGCAAAAAAGCCGGGATATGATGTTTCAAAAGATGCTCAAGATTGTTTTGAGTAATGAATGAAGCTGTCGTGTCGGTCGGGCGAGGCAGCCACGAGACTAACCTTGGCCCTTAAGCAAGGGTCATGCTGCCTGTCTTTCATCCCGTTTGGGTCACATGTGACAGCCGTTGCCGAGAAACTCAGCCTGGTATATATTCATTGGCCTCACAACCTGAACGAGGCTTGAACGGCGTCACGCTAGAAAAATACCACTCAAATTTGCCTATTTCTCATCCGCTTGAGAACGGGAGATGCTTCACTGTCAAGTCATTTACGAATAACTGTTGTAGATGCTGCGTATGTCGATATGCAGGCAAAAGTCGCCTGACCAAAGAAACAAACATATTGAGACTCTGCCTTCTATTCACGCCCGCCTCCCCCCCAACCCCTTGATCCATTTTTGGGATTAAATAACAGACCGGACCGACGATGCCAACGAAAGTAGGTAGGGTACCTGTCGAGTGGAGTTCTCTCTGCAGCTGCTGGCAGCAGAACCATCTGCCACAGAACCCAGACGTAGATATCGAGATATATAATGTATAATGTACATGATTCGTCTAAACCGTCCCCCCCCCAAAGCGGCCCAGGGTTGAGCCTGCGGTGTGGTATTACATCCTTGCGACAAAGGGTGCTTGCTTGCTCTATGCGCCTCACTTCAAGGACGCTTCTCCTCATCCTTGGATTCCTTCTTCTCCTCCTCTTGCTCAAACATGTCGAGGTCATCCTCCTCATCTCTCCTCTCCAAGTCATCCTCGAGCTCCTCTGCCTCGGTGATGTGTGCCCGGGAGGCAGCATTGGTCTTCTCGGGGGCCTCGCCACCGCTCATCTGCCACTCCATCAGCCTGCTAAATGCGCTCTCCTTGTCTGCTGCGAGCTGATGATAGCTGCCAATCTCGGCAACCTTGCCTTCGTTGTTGAGAACGATGATCTGGTCAGATCGCTTGATGGTGGAGAGACGGTGAGCAATCGAGATGGTCGTGTTGCGTCCGCGAAGCAGACCAGCCAGGGCCTCGTTGACCAGAGTCTCCGACTCTGCATCCAGAGCCGAGGTAGCTTCATCAAGGATCAGGATATCGGGGTCCTTGAGCAGTGCTCGCGCAATAGCAATGCGCTGCTTCTGGCCCCCGGAGAGCTGGGAGCCACGGGCACCAACCTGAGTCTCCAGGCCCTCGGGCAGATCGCTGATAAAGTTGCAGTTGGCCCGTCGAGCAGCGGCAATGATCTCAAAGCGGCTCGCCCGAGGCTTTCCGTAGGAAATGTTCTCGGCAATGGTACCGGAGAAGAGCACAGGCTCCTGTGATACCATACCGATCCGTCTTCGCAGAGACTTGATGTTCATCTTGGAAATTTCCTGGCCGTTGATGGTGATGGATCCGCTCGTGGTGTTATAGAACCGCAGCAGGAGAGAAGCCACTGTTGACTTGCCTCCTCCTGATGGGCCAACAACGCAGACATTGCTGCCCGATGGAATCTCAAAGTTCAGCCCATTAAAGATCTTGACGGCCGGCCGCGTCGGATAAGCAAACGTGACATCCGTGAACTTGATGGGACCTTGAGCCGATTTGACCTGGACACCAACCGTCTGGTGAATTCCGGGCTTGCGATCCTGGAGCTCGAACAGTCGACTGGCCGCACCGACTCCCTTCATGAGCTCCGAGTAGAAACCCGAGAGACCAAACAGACTGGAGCCTGCGAATGCCGTATACATCATGAACGAGGTCAACTCTCCAAGTGACATGGACCCGTTGCGCACAAAGCTGCCTCCTACGACCAGCATGGCCAAGATAGTCATGTTGCCGGCCCAGCCAGTCGAAGCAAAGAAAGTAGCCGCAATCAGAGACTCCTTCTTGCCGAGGGCAAAGATCTTTCTGATTTGTCGGTTGTACCGTCCGATTTCTTGCACCTCACCAACGAAAGCCTGGCTCGTCTTGACGTTGCCGAGGCGCTCCTCGGCAATCTTGGTCAGTGTACCCAGGTTCTTCTGGATGGATCTGCTGACGTTCCGGATAGCTCGACCGTAGATGAAGGCTCCCACAGCGATAGGGGGAAACATGAGTAGCAAAAGACCAGTGAGCTGGGGGCTCGTCCAGACCATGATGGCAAAACCGGCACCTCCACTGAAGAGGGCTCGAAGACCGTCGCTGAGGTTCTGAGTCACCGACTTGCCAACAATGACGGTATCAGAGCTCAGACGGGAGATGAGGTCTCCCACTCGGTTCGCATCGAAGAATTCGGCGTCCTGGACGTATGTCCGTCGGTAAAGCTGGGATCGCAGTCTTGCGACGACACGCTCGCCGACGATACGGAGAAGAACCACTCGGCCAAAGTTGGCCATGGCGCCCAAGGTCAGAATCGTACCGAGACCAAAGAAGAACTGGTTCATAGTCAACCCGAAGAGGCGGATATCCTCAGCCTCGCCGTTGGTAGCAAGATCCAAGATTCGACCGACGGAAAAGGGAATGGACATGGTGACACTGGAAGAGATGACGAGGAAGACAAAGGCAATTGCGAGCCACCGAAGCTCCGGACGCGCAATCTTGATCAGCCGCCAGATCTCATCCAGACCGGCTTTGGCGTGCACCTTGCCTTCCTTGGACAGCTTGGCCGACAGATTGACCTGCGCAGCCCGAGCAGCCTTCTCGCTCTTGGTAAACTCGTGCTTTTCATGTTCTTCCGCCAGCTCCCGCTGAGCCTCAAGCTCTACAGGCTTCTTGACGCCCTCCTCGGCCTTGGTTTGAATCTCCCGTAGCAGACGAGGCGCCGTAGAGAATTGGCGCAGGGCATCAGTCACCGAGCCATTCTGAAGAGGCCGGGCCTGGGTCTGGGCCTGGGAGAGCGGATTGCGGAATTGGGTGTTGAGCGCCGATGATCGGAAGGCGGCGATAGAGAAGGGCGGCAGTGCGGTTTGGCGGGTGGACGAGGCGTGGAAGAACCTCGCCTGGAGCGGAGAGGCGTCGGACTTGTAGGGAGAAGCTGTCCATGAGGTCCGCGATGCAGCGAGGGACGCCTGCAGGGGCAACGGGGAGGTCTCGGCGACGCGTGGGAGCAGCACCCGGCGTGCTACTCCCGAAACCATGGTGACGGCGGGGGAATGTTCAGACGCCCACTCAGCGGAGCATGTTCAGAGACCAAGCCGTTCGCCAGGGCAGAGGGGGCAGAGCAGAGCAAGGGCCGAGCTGAGCCGTGAGGAATTCGTATGTTGGAGGGGGCGTAAGAGTGGAAAAATCAAAGTTGAGGAGGTTGCGATGCCGTCATCGCCGCGGCATTTCTCAGCTTCCGATGTTGCGACGAAGCAAACCTCTTGGGGAGAGGAGGTTCAAAATTTGAGTGGATCCAATCCCACTATCGCGCCTGTGCGTGCTGTGCCGTGGCGTCCGCCCTCGGTCGGAGCTACGCGCTGAATGTCCCCGACCGATCCGACTACCGAATTGACTCGGGTTCTGCCCGAATATGAAGCTTACAACTCCGACTCACGGCGGTATTAGCTGGGCATTATTAAGATTGCTATTGTTTCCTTGATCAATGCGTGGATAGAAAACTGGTCCATTGCAGGGTAAACTCTGCGCTTTAGCTACTTTACACTTGATTCAGTACATAACCTTCGAGGTTGATTGTCCTCCACAAAGGACAAATGATTCAATCTTTCTCCCTCTCGCCAAAACCAATCCTCGCCGAGATATTAAGAATACAACAAAACTTGTCGGGAAATTTGTGTGCTGCCCATCAATATTGCTTGGGGGCAAACACTGGGTCGGTACGCCGGCTTCTCCTGAACCACTCCTAGATCATGACTTGGATTCCTCCTTGAGCATCTCGGCGACATCGGCATCAATGCCGTCGTCTCCTCCCAGATCCGGAAAGTCATCGGTATCGTCTACCCGACGTCGCTTGTTGGACCCATTCGTTGAGATTGGCAGCGACTGGTAAGATGGTGCCTCATCCTTGGCTGTAGTAGCAGGCTCACCCTCTGGAGTCAGGGCCTCAGGGGCAGGCGCGCCAAATGGCTCTTCCGTGGGAGGAGGAGTGAATGATTCCATAGCAGGAGGAGTGAACGCTTCCATAGCAGGAGGCGTGAGGGCTTCCATCTCTGGCCTGTCGGGCCCGGAACCCTCTCCCTCTCCTGGAGAGCCGTTGCTGTCCGCCGGACCCAAAGCCCGCATGATGCCCACCTCGACCGCGTGTTTCTTCTCCTCAATCTCCGTCTTTCGGGACGTCAGCTGGGCCGCGGCAGATTTGTCTTGCTCCAATGCAGCGCGATTGGCGCCAAGAAGCTTTTCTAAACCAGAGATGAGGTCTTCTCGTGCCTTGACACACTCGGCAACCGCACTCTCGGCATTCGCAAGGGTCTTGAGGAGACCGTTGAGCCGGGCGGCGTAGACGGGCGCCGAAGGAACTGGGGTAGAAGAGTTGGTTTGCTTCTCGTACTCCTGGTTTGCCGACGCGACCGTGGTCTTGAGGGGGATGCTCAGCTTGGCGACACTCTGATGAGCAGAGACGAGTGGTGCAAACTCGGCTGGAATGGGAGCTGCACCACCACCGCCAAAGGGAGAGCCTCCAAACCCAGTTTTGGCTGTACCGCGAGCCCTGTCGAGTTCTGCTCAGGGGTTAACACTCACTCCACTGTGTGGTTCTCATGCATCTGACTGACCTTCGATACGAGACTCAACTGCGGCTTGGATAGGCACCTCGAAAATTGCCCGATCCTTCCAAACGTCCACTACGCGCTTGAGTTTGCCTTGAAGCTCAGCGGGCGCACCCTTGTACGCGATAGATACGGCTTCCGCGATGATTGGAGCGAAGGCGATGATGAAATCGTCCTTATGGCGGATCTTGGACTGCTGGGCCACCTCTATTCGCATTTTGTTAGCTGGTGTTTGGAAATTCATAATGACCCGTGAGTAGCGTACCGTTCGCGAGGTAGATCAGGCTTAATCTCTTCGTGGCGGATGAGTCTTTGAGACGTTGTAGCCAGAGCTGGACCGTACGGTCTGCGTGTCTCCTGCAAACTTGCATCAGTCCATGACTTCTAATCCGGACCGTAAATGCGATTGAACATACCGATGAAACATGATCCATTGGGCAGAAGTGGCGATGCTGTCGTGGGTCTCGGTGAGTGACGAGAGCCGCGCCAGCACGGAGTCATCATTGTAGGCCATATTGGCTGTGAAGTCCTCCGTGTGGAGGTAGAAACAGAATAAGAAGGAAAAGAAACACGCAACCTCAAGTGAGTGAAGAGGTGGCGCAGGGTGTCAATTTATGAAGCCAACTTGGAGTCGTTGCTGTGGTACCACTGGAATCGTCTACGACAGCTACTTGCAGGGAGATTGTTCAGAGCTCGCGCCAACCGACTCCCTCACGAAAACAGCACTAGTTGGAACCGATTGCGCTGCGCTTTGCCCGAGACTGTTTGCCGTATGACTGAAAGTGATGCGTGACTGAAGTGTGCGATGAAGCGAAGTTTTCTCTGGTAAAACCAGGAGAGTTTATCGAACAGGAGCTTGGGCAAGTATCCAAATAAGCATCCACTAAGCCGAAAATAGCTTCTAACTGCATGGTTTCAAGTGAGCATATGGCTTTATTGAATATTTAGACCCACCGGCTAAGCCTCTTTTGGCAGCAGAACACTCACCGCCCGGCAGATTCCACATCATCAGCCAGGATGGCCTATTTGGCAGGCGCTCCTACCTGAATAGGAGCAAGCATCGCAACAACAACACATCACTGACGGTCGTCGCCTTCTTCCCGCACGCTCGTTACCATCTTCCTTTGACATCTCCACAGCTGCGCACATCTTTTTGAAAGAGTAACACAACCGCGCATCAGAAAAATGGCCGACCGATTCCCATCTCTGGAGGACTTTGATTCGGGGGTGAGTCCATGACGACGGGTTCGTGTGAACTGGGAGGGAGCTGACGCAGAATGATGCAGCGCAAACCGACATTAAGGACCCCTCCGCCGACCCTTCAACTGATGATTTCCTGGCCCGTGAGAAGGCTCTTCTCGGAGACGACGCTGATCAGTTCGCGACCAACGATGACGCTGCTGCCTTTGTCGATGCTGAAGGCGATCTCCTCGGCGGCGGCAATGAGCAGTCAACATTTGAGTCCCAGTTCCCCGACCTGACCCAGCCACAGGCGGTGAGTTATCCCTTTCAAGGGACGGCGGAGGCAGATGCTGATACGTGTATGATACAGGGCACTGGACTTGCGCCCGGCGGACCCGCTGTCACCGGACCTTCCGTTAGCTACAACTCGGGTTATCAAGCCTACGCCGAGGAGGAAGAGGAGCCTGAGGTGATCAAAGAGTGGCGCGACCGCCGAGATGCTCAGATCGCCAAGCGTGTCGAACAATTTGCCGCCCAACGAGAGGAGACGATCAAGGAGGCCCAACAGAACATTGACGATTTTTACGACAACTACAACAACAAAAAGGAGAAGGGAATTGCGCAGACCAGGAAGGAGGCCGAAGAGTTCCTGGCCAACCAGGAGGACACTGTTTCTGGCGGCACCAGCTGGGACCGTATTGCCAAGCTGGTGGACGTGAGCGGCAAGGGTGCCAAGGGTGGTGCCTCTGGGTCCGGAAAGGAGCGGTTCCGCGAGCTCCTTGTGAGCCTCCGCAAGGATGAGAAGGCGCCTGGCGCCACGGGCTACTAGAACGAGCTCGATCTATCGTCACCTTCCCAATCCCTGATCGGATAGTTGCTGGTCGGTGCAGAGCACTCGACACCCCCCGTTGATGCACGCTGTTTTCTACCTTTTCCGTGCTGTATTCTAGAATTAGGAGTCCAGGTTTAATGGCAATCACGTGTGAATAGACGAACACGGTTCAAGGGCGCCACGAGGCACGCGGTGAAACGATGACAGCTCCGTGGGGATATCATATTGGGTCCATCTCCATCTATTGACACACTCTACAAGTCACATTGACCATCCATCGTCTCGCAAGCTATAGGACAAGTCGACCAAGCTCCATCGTTTAGTTGCCGAAGTAGGAGTTGTAGCCAAGGACCTTGCGGCCAGCACCGTAGAGGGTGACTGCATGTTGGTCAGCACCAGGGCTCTCGCTCTAATCCGCGCCTTGGATCCAGTGTAGGAAACTCACCGCCGAAGGTGCCCCAGAGGAGGACGAGGTAGGGAGTCAGGAGGACGCGGCTGCGAGGGTTCTATCGGTTCGGTCAGCGGGAAGGTCGGCGGGACATCGAGGGGGCCAATCCGGGTCGTACAATCTTCCACACGCGGGTGTGGTTCTTGTAGGCGTTCTGGTAGAATCGCTGGTGCTGAGGCACCTGGTTCTTAGCGTCGACGAGGCTGCAACAACGTCAGTGACGGATTCTCGTATGATGTGATGTGCTGCGGTGCTCGGGTTCGGCAACGGGCCATTGGGATCGAGGGAGACGGCTGCGGCCACCGCAAGAGTCGGCTGGGGATCAATTGAACGTACCCCATTTTGAAGAAGGTTGATTGAGAGGCGTGGGAGATTCCGATGGTTGGATTCGTGTGGGGGTGGTTGAGTGGTGAACGGAGGATGTCGAAGTTCGGTTGAAGAAATGAGGCCATAACCTGATTGGAGCCGGGGAGCCAGCATGACTCAGCACAGCTTTCATCGTTCCCGTTGGTGGGCACGTGCTAGCGCGACCGGTGGCATCCATTACTGCGAGTGCGCGAATCAAAAAATGTCTTGGGGAGCTCCAGGTTGAAAGATTCAGATCTTCTCGAAACGTTTTGCGACAAACTCGATGCTGCGACCTTGACATGACCCAATGCGGTGATGTGAATCCGACTGGAGCTGGTGATCCCGACTACCGGCTATGTATCGAATGCTGAAGCGCATTCAACGCTTCCCGGATGCACCGACACCACCAGCACGAATTCCGTCCGTCTCAAGCCCCCGGTCCCTGACTATCGCCGTTCGACTCCGATCCCGGTGCCCGGCTCTCGTGCCCTCATTAGCGACACCAGGCCTGCCGAGTAACTCCACATGCTCTGGGACTGCTGAGAATGCAGCAACGCAGAAAAAATGGAGGTCGACAGCGTCTACGTCGTCTGAAACACGACGTGAGAATGGAGGAGTAGGGTCACACGATGCGAAACTGCCTACACCCTTGGGAATACGGCTTTGCGGGAGCGGGAACTTGTTCGTATCGCTGCAGAACCCTGTGCTGGACGAGGTGTCTCACTGGGAGCGTCGAATCGTAACAAGCCGGCACAATCGTGGAGACCAAGGCGCATGGGACATGTTCAAGGAGCTCCGAAAGGCTGGGGAGGTGCACGTTATAGCTGAGCCTCGAGCCGAGTTTCTGCGTGAGAATATCTTGAGGGCAGCGTTAACAAACGCAGACCGGATGGAGGAACTTTTCACATTTGCTCAAGAACTTCGCGACGAATACGACTTTGATTGGCCGGAGCTATACATGAAGGTGGTTCACTTCTACCTCAGCCAGAGCGACTTTGATGCTGCGTCTCGCTGGCACCTGAAGCTGATGCCGGTCTTTCGTCCTGACCTGGATAGCTTCGGTGCTCTCCTAACTAGCTTTGTCATTGACTTTTCTCCCGAGATCCAGAGGACCCTGACGAGGATGTATGTGCTCAGTCCATACCGCCAGCTGTACGACTACGTCGTGCCGGCTCTCTTTGACTCGGGCCAATCTCATCCGGCTCGCGTCTGGAGGAAGAGGTTCATGCTCTTCAATGACAACCCAACATCGTCAAAGTCGAAACCGTTCCTCGAGTTTGCCTCGCGATACTTTCCCACGATGCGCCTCACGCAAGAGGAGCTGAGACTTCTCGGACAAGATGGCAGCAATGGAAGCGCCCTGGCGGAATCGACCAAGCCTGGAGACTCTGAATCGGATCGGCCCAAGGGCATATACAGCGACAAGTTCACGGCTCGATGGTTTGCAAGCTCCTGGACTTCTGCAGAGTTTGCAATCAGCCTTATGCACAAGCTTGGCCTGCGGACTATTGGACCGCTTTCACTCCAGTCTGTTGCTCTCCGAGAGGATGACGCTCGCGGCGTATTGGACCGCCTCGCCCAGCTTCAGAAGCTGCGGATTGCTATTTCCCCTAGCATTTACTGCAAAGCCATCGTATCCTTTGCTAAAAGGAGAGACGACGACTTGCTCAGGGATTTGTTACACTGTGACATCCATCCCGACGAATTCGACGATCCGGAAAAGCGGCAGATGCTGCTTGCGGCCGCCGCTCGACAGCAGGACTGGGGGCGAGAGCGGCTTCTCCAAGAGGTGGAGGGCTTGGAGACTTGGACGTCTCGTCAAAGGACATCTCATTCTGAGGAGCTCAACAAGCACCTTCGCTCAGTGCTGGCGAGGAAGGGCCTGCACAGCGTGAGATTGGTGCTTGAACAGATGGACACGTCCAATGTCAGCATGGAGCAGAGAAACTCGACAACACTGCTGCGCCGAGTGTTTGAGGATCTCTGGTACCACCCAAAGAACAGCAAACAAAAGGTGTACGGGTACCAGGGGATCCCCAACTCGACAGGGCCATCAACCTTTCCCTGCAGGTGGCGCGTCACGACGTCGCCATCCCTATCAGATACTGGCAGATCCTCCTCTACAACCTGGGACGCCTGGGGCGCTTCGGCGAGTTTGAGGAGCTGAGCTATGCTATCTGCGAACTCTACAACCCCGAGTATGGCGGCCTGATACCAGTCCATCCGAGAGATATGCCACCTAAACCTGGCGCGGCACTGGGCAAGGAGCCCGAGAAGAGCACGGAATCATGGCTGGAACCCTCGCCTGAGGCGACAGGGAAGGGTAAACAGAGTCACTTTCCCGATGAGTTTTGGAGAGCCGAGATGGGCTTTTCAGTGGAAGAGCCCAAGTCTGACAAGTCCAAGTCAGATGAGAAGACGACAGAACTGTGGCCAGAGCCTCCGTCTGAAGAAACAGGGAAGAGTAAACAAAGTCACTTTCCTGAAGAGTTTTGGAGAGCCGAGATTGGCACTTCAATGGAAGTTCAGAAGGGCCAGCAGCAGTCCGACAAGTCCAAGTCGGACGAAAAGACCCAGGATGGCTGGCAGAAACGGAACAAGAAGGCCGAAGTCACATTCTACATCCCGGCCGACCTCCCCTTTACAAACAGACAGCACCCAGTGCAAAAGATCTTTGACACGAGCCTCCAGCGCGCGATCTTGAGGTGGAGCTTCGACAAGACGTTGGCTCAGGAGCCGACGAAGCCGTCCCTCATGAAGGTCAGGCAGGCGGGGGCTCAAGACTTTGACCTGGCGTACGGAGTCCGCCTCCTGGCTCTCCTTCGTGATAGGGGGGTCTTTGTCGACAGGCAGATTGTGCGGAGCGCCGTCATCAAGCGCATCGCCGTGGCCCATCTTCCTGGACGGGCGAGAGCAAGGGCGAGAGACGACAGGGAGCTCTCGCCCGCCAACATGAAGCGCCTCGTGGATGACGCGTGGGGCTCTGAGATTCTCCCTGGGGTAGCTCAGCTATCGGAAGAGATTGAGAACCAGAGACCCAAGTTATGGAAGAACTATTCAAGGCTCTTCAAGAAGACCTATGATGGAGATGGAGACGATGACGAGGAGACACGAAAGGCCACATAGCCCATACCCCTTGATGACGAAAAGCATAATGAAACCTGAATCTAGCCAGTGTAATATTATTAGACAAAAAACCGTGACTCCAAGTACATCGGCGACATGACCCTCATGACCTGCTTTACATTGTATTGGTACATCCGTGTAGTAAAAGCTGCCCCCCTGAGCAACCGAGATCGCTAGACGACCGCAGAGCGCCGGATGGCAGCGGGTATCCCTGACATTGTCAATCACCAGACGCCTTCTAGCCGTGTTTCTTGGGCTTGATCAGCAACAGAATGAACATGCCAAAGATGATGAGAATTAGGAGAAGGATGATCTTTCGCTTGGTCGTCCTCCGCTGGTAGCCCGACGCGACCTTGAGTTCCGTCTCGGCAGCCTTGACATCGGTGTTCATGCGCTCGACGTTGTAGTCGATGCGGTCGAGCATGGTGCCTTGGTCGATGACCATGGTCTGCAGGTCGCGGAACAGGTCCGAGAGCTCGATGATGCCCTGGGCAATGTCCTCGATCTCGCGCTCGCGCTGGGCGATGGCGGCATCGTTTGAGTGCAACAGCTTTTGCTGCGTGGCAGCTTGGAGTGTAGATTGAGAGAACGAGCGGTCGGCGTCTGATTCTTGGAGGGACGGGTCAAGATATGAGCCCGGCTGGGGGGTGTTGGATCTTTCGCCGCCGGGGCTAAGAGCACCGAGGCCACCCATGCCACGAAGCTCTGTGATACAGGGTTAGATAAGGACTAGCCAAGATGCCGGTGGGACAAACTCTTTAAATATGCGCTCTGCTTCTTTCTAAAGTTGGCGCTTGCGTCTTGAACTCTTGCGGCGAGCGAGATTTGGATATTCTTGGCCATTGTCTCCTCGGCCCTCGTTATGGTCCCGGCGTGCTGAGACTCGCGCACCATCTGCTCGACCCGCTGGATACAGCGGTGACAGTCATGGAAGCCCTTGGTAATCTCCTGCGTGAGCCTCTCTATTTGCGTCTCCTCCGCCCTCTTGGCGTCCTCGTCGTTGAAGCCGGGCAGCACATGCTTCTGGTGCAGCTTCTCGAGGCTCTGGCCCTTGGTAGCGATGTTGGCGAGCAAGTCTGTGATCTCGTCGGAAACGTCGGCCCAGCGCGGAGGGAGCAGGTCCATCTCAATCACGGCGTCGCCATCGTCCTCGAATGCGCCGGCCGAGAGGAGGCCGCGACGGTCATCGTTGGGATAGCTGCTGGTGTACGAGTCGGCAAGGGCGCTGCCGGCAGAAGCGCCGGGTCCATAGGGTCTCCGCTGGGTGGGATGGTGCGCGTAAGACTGCCGGTAGGAGATGTATCTGATGGGCAACAGAATCAGCTTCCGCCCTGGCGGTGGACAATGATGATGCCTTGACAATGGGAGTCTTCGTACAGGTTAGTGCGGTCTCGCCACATGGCGGACGCAGACTGGGATAAGGGCGACCGTCAGAACGAGCAAGAATGCGAGATTGTATCGAGGGGAGCGAGTCGCAAAGGGAGCGTCATGGGACGGTCAATAAAGGCGTCGTTGTCGTCATGAGAGAAGATCGCGAATCGAGTCGAATGCGGGTTGAGGCTGGTGGTAGCTGGCTTCCACTTCAGTTTGGCTGGCTGGGAGCTGGAGCCCGGGCATTACGACACAGGATGGAGTCCCATTCGACAGGGGTTTCCGAGGAGTGTCCCTTTCCGCTTTGGGAAGTCTGGCCTGGAGATGAGGTACGTACCTTGATACTCGCGGCTCACCTCAGACAGGAGCTTCCTTCCATGCAGTGACAGCTGAGATCCATCCATTGGATGGCGGGGAACTGAGGTGCTGAAACGAGAGAGGGAGCCGCACAGTGTCAGCAATCTGTAGGCTCCGCACACGCCATTTCCTTCGGCAGTCCCCGCCGCCGTGGCGTCTCATGGGGCCGCTTCCCGCAGCTCTGGCCACTGAACAAGCTCCCTGGAGAACCACTCCAAGCCCCTGAAGCGCCTGCAGGCCGTGCAAAACACAGTGCGCCTCCTCCTGCTGCCCATCCTTTTTGCCTTAGGTACCTATTCTTCCCCCCTGACCTTGGACACAAGTCCCCGTCCCACGAAAGCTGCTCCAAACCCGTGCGTGAAGCGAAAAGGTCCGACTTTCTTGGCTCGACAACCCCGCGACCTCAGAACTTGTCCAAGTCATCTTCCTCCTTTCTCGTGCGATCGACACCCACACTTTTTACCATCACATCTTTTGCTATCACTTACGACCAACATGGTGAGTTGCGCTACCCATTCCTGCTGGCTGCGCGACGTATTCGCCGTCTATTGCTGCCCGTTTACCGGCTTGTCCCCTCTCCCCTTGTTGCCGATGGGCATTGACCCCGCGGCGAGTTGACGAGAGGGGCCCCAGCTGATGGTTTTGATGCTGCCTTTCTCGCTTCAAAGACTGACACAAGCTGCCGCTGTAGGCCGACTCCCTCACCGAAGAGCAGGTCTCTGAGTTCAAGGAGGCTTTCTCCCTGTTTGTAAGTTGCTGTCACTCTGTCGTCGCTCCGGGCGGCCTTGTTCTGTCGAGGCTGTCGCTAACCTCTTGCGTAGGACAAGGATGGCGATGGTGAGTGATGCTCCCTCCTGCTCGCAAGGCCCCTCGTCGGTCTCGGCTCGATCCCTTCTCCGAATTACATGATGCATCGAACCGTTATGCGCTTCCTGCTCTTGACTCGATGCGAAACGTTTCCAGACGGTAAACTAAACGTTTCGTTCTAGGCCAGATCACCACCAAGGAGCTCGGCACTGTCATGCGCTCCCTCGGCCAAAACCCCTCCGAGTCGGAGCTGCAGGACATGATCAACGAGGTCGACGCCGACAACAACGGCACCATCGACTTCCCTGGTGCGTAGTGCTTGACAAACCCGGGCTGGCAGAAAGACTGACACAGCATCAAGAGTTCCTCACCATGATGGCGCGCAAGATGAAGGACACCGACTCTGAGGAGGAGATCCGCGAGGCTTTCAAGGTTGGTGCCGCCATGCTCGGCTGAAGCCTCGATGTGCTAACTCACCGCCAAGGTCTTCGACCGCGACAACAACGGATTCATTTCTGCTGCTGAGCTCCGACACGTTATGACCTCCATCGGCGAGAAGCTTACCGACGACGAGGTTGACGAGATGATCCGGGAGGCTGACCAGGACGGCGACGGCCGAATCGACTGTGAGCTTTTTCCGAACAAGTTGCCAGCCAGCTTCCCATTACTGACCACGATACAGACAACGAGTTTGTCCAGCTCATGATGCAAAAATAAGCGACCATGCCTGATATCTGAACAACCGAACCCCCAGGCATGCCATTTGCATGCTGACGCTGGCGGCGAGTGCGCATGGTCTCAGGGAGCACGGGTACTCTTCTTTATTTAATAGCAAAACTGCAAGCGACTCGGAGGGCGCCTTCGATAGTTGGGTTAAAGTTGTGAGGAGTGACTAGCTTTCCGTGTTTACACATGTCTCCACGGCTGTTGTCGTGCCATGGTTTTTATACACATGGCTTATGACTCATGGCAACAGAGCAATATTTCCACAGGGTGCTTGATCTTGACTCCCGTGTTTGCGCGTGTGTTGCCAGGTTGAAAATGTGACATGCTGACGGCTGACATGTGCAGCCTCCTGTCCCAAGAATGTTGAGGGGCCATGGTGAGCGGTCAGAAAGGCGCCGTCTGTCTCTCAGCCCTACAGCCCACTCAGGCATGCTCCGATAAGGGGCTCGGCAAATTCGCCGTGGCCTCGGCCTGGGCCTGAGTGCTTATCTCGATAGGGGTCCGGCTTCACATTGTAAGATGTCTAAACAAGGTCCTACGTGGCCAGTGGCAGGGCGCAGTGTTGATGCTCCTGTCCAGGGGGCCAGATGAGCCCTTTGTTGAGAAACTGTCCCCTTAGCGGATGGCGACTAGCAACGCGCTCCTTTTGTCTAGACTCGGAGCAAGGCAGCCGGGTCAGCTTACGAGGGACGCTTGGATGCCACACTTGCTCCATGCGAGTTCCCTTGTGCAAGGGAGCGGCTGGGATTGACCCCACAAGACGAGTTGATCTCGTGAAGCAGGCTGTCATTACAGGGGACGTGGATCTCCCTGGTGGAATTTGAAGTTGAACAAGATGTCGTTCCAGCCGGTCAGAGGTTTTCCACTACGTAGTAGGTGAGCTGAGGGGGGAGAGAAGGCAGCAGCAGCAGCGCCGTGTAGTATAACCGGCTGGCTGATGACCTGTCCTCCGCATAGTCATGTCCTACACAGCAGCATGGGTGTCGATATTAGGATGGACGCCAAGCAAGGGCAGCATGAGCGGGAATTGATGAATGGCCCTGTCGTATCCCGCACTCGCAGGCGAGCGAGCCTGTGCATTCCATCGCACGTGTTAGACAGGTCGTTGCAATTTGTGTTCAATAGCCCACCAGCCACAGAGACACTGGCACATCAGACATGGCTGCTGGCCTGAGGGGAGAGGACGGCCCTTCCCTTTTATACGAGCCCATGGTAAAGCCGCGAGGTTCAGCCGCTGCCTGCCTTGCCTTGGGCTTAGGCTCGGTTCGAGTTAGATGAGGCTGATTCCCTTCCATCGTTAGTTAGCGAGACAGACACATCGCGAAACCCAAACTTTTCTGACGTCGCAATCCAACGCCTCGTCTTTTTCCATCATCAGCCCTTTTTTCCCGTCTTGGGGCCTGTCATGTGAGGTCCTGAATTGCGCCTCCCCCTCTCTCTCACCTCTGCGTCGTCTCTCGGGTTCTGCGCCGTGTACTTGCAAAAAAAAAATGGCTGGCCCTCTGCGTCGAGGCCGCCTCTGGCTTGGTGTCGCGTGCGTCTGGATCCTGTGCTTCTGGTATCTGTCAAACTCGGGCTCCTTTACTCTATTCAGCGATGGCGATCCCCTCGCCGGCAAGGGCCCCAATGCCTGGACGCGACGGCCTGCAAAGTATCCCATCGCGACCGATAAGCTGGCCGCACTGCCCAAGGGCGGCGCCGCCGTCAAGATCCCCAGATCCAGGCTGTTGCGCCCACCGAGAGCGCCGCCGCCAAGGAGCTTCGGCTGACCCGTCTGGCCGCCGTCAGGAGGAGCTTTGAGCACAGCTGGGGCGGCTACTCCAACTACGCGTGGATGCACGACGAGGTGACGCCTCTCACCGGCAAGCAGAAGGATCCCTTTGGTGGATGGGCTGCCACGCTGGTCGACTCACTCGACACGCTGTGGATCATGGGCATGAGAGACGAGTTCACAAAGGCTGTCGCCGCGGCAGACGGGATTGACTTTACAAAGAGCTCGATGAATACCATCAACATCTTTGAGACTACCATCCGCTACCTGGGAGGTTTCCTGTCGGCTTATGAGCTGAGCGGCAGGACTCATGCCACTCTCCTGAAGAAGGCCATTGAGGTTGGAAACCTGATCATGTGCGCCTTTGATACATCCAACCATATGCCCGTCACTCGATGGGAGTGGAAGAAGTAAGTTGTCCCTTTTCATGGAGATGAGATGTCCATTTTTAACACGTCATTCAGGGCGGCATATGGACAGTCCCAGACGGCCTCACGGGAGGCGCTCGTCTCTGAGCTTGGCTCTCTTAGCCTTGAGCTCACCAAGCTGTCTCAACTCACCAACGACATGAGATACTATGATGCGGTGAAACGTATTGGCGACCAGTTTGAGTCTACGCAGCTCAACACTCGTCTTCCCGGCATGTGGCCTGTTGTCGTTGACGCTTACACGCCAGCGTTCCATGCAGGTACCGACTTCACCCTGGGAGGCATGTCAGATTCGCTGTATGAGTACCTGCCCAAGCAGTATCTGCTTCTCAACGGCCAGGTCGATCAGCCGCGGAAACTGTACGAGAACTTCATCCCCGTCGCCATCAAGCATCTGTTCAGGAGGGCACTCACCCCCTGGGAGCGGCCTATCCTCGTCTCGGGCGATTACCAGGTGACAGATCTGCCTGGAGAGCAGCCCAAATACAGCTCGGTCCCCCGGGGCCAGCATCTGACATGCTTTGCTGGAGGCATGGTGGCAATGGCCAGTCGCATCTTTAATCGCCCAGCCGACCTGGAGATTGCCACACAGCTCACCGAGGGCTGCATCTGGTCTTATCAGGCGACTCAGACTGGACTTGGTCCCGAAATCTTCCACTTCATCCCATGCGGGACTACAGAGACGGCAGCGGCTAACGACTGTGTCTGGAGTGAGGAGCGGTGGCTCAAGGCCGTTGAGGAGCAGCACGCCTCGGAATTCAACCCCCCACCGATGAGGCAATCGGAGTGGAAGAAGCCCACCGTCCAGGATATCGTCAAGAAGCACAACATCCCCAAGGGAATGACGAGTGTGACTGACGGGCGATACATCCTTAGACCGGAGGCGATCGAGTCCATCTTCATCATGTACCGAATCACGGGCGACGCGACCTGGATGGACAAGGCGTGGACCATGTTTGAGACGATCGAGAAGGTGACGCGGACGGAAATCGCGGCGTCGGCGGTGGACGATGTCACCAAGACGGAACCGGTCAAGATGGACAGCATGGAGAGTTTCTGGCTGGCCGAGACGCTCAAGTATTTCTACCTTGTGTTTAGCGAGTTTGACGTGGTCAGCCTGGACAAGTGGGTGCTGAACACGGAGGCGCACCCGCTCAGCCGCCCAGATGTACAGTAGGGAGCCAGGGGATAGGATCATGAGGAGGAGGAATATGAGGATGAGATGGATAATGAGAGTGGGCATGAGAGGGGTGGAAACAGCCGTGATCCTATGTCAGTAGGTGGCATGTAATTTAGTTTTCTTACTTGTTGAAGTTATGTGGTCATGAGCCATGGAACTGATTCTCTTTACATCTCTGTGATCCATATTCCTACCCGTTGATGAATGTCCATATTCCGTCTTGATGTCTTCAAGCTCATTGCGGATGACTAACGGAGGTACGTCGCCAAGGGGTTCAGGCTCGGGGCAGTGGAGCCCGTGCCCCACGTTGAAAGGTGTCCGCCGCCGCAACGCAAGCAGCGGGAAGCACAGCACAAGCAAGCACACACCGTCACTGGCGGCGCAACCTTCTTCTTAAACAGCTGCCTTGAGCGAACAGGGAGGTTGCCAACAACCATCTACCTCGACCGACATCCCCTCGTCGTCTCGTCTACGGCTTCGTCTGGATACTTGCTCCTGATTGAGCTTTTGGCCGACTCCGCTTCCTCTCGAACCGCTCTCTCAACCCCTGGATAAGCGTCGACAAGACGGCCCAACCGCTGGGTCGTTCTCCTCAAGATGAGTTCCTGTACGGCGCCGACGTCCCTGCTCTACCCCCCGCGACTTGATCGGACAAGGACTTACTTTGCGTGTTTCTACCCGGCGTAGTGAAACAGTTCATTCGAAACGTGCGTGCGGCCAAGACCATTGCCGACGAGCGAGCTGTCATCCAGAAGGAGAGCGCTGCCATCCGCGCCAGCTTCAGAGAGGAGAGCCACGATCCCAACATTCGGTGGGTGCCGTGTGCGGGCAGCAATGCTATCCAGGGGCCTCGCAGTGCTGACTCTGAGATAGCCGGAACAATGTCGCAAAGCTACTCTACCTCTTTACTCTGGGCGAGCGAACCCACTTTGGACAGATCGAATGCCTCAAGCTACTGGCTTCGCCTCGATTCGCCGACAAGCGTCTAGGTCACCTCGCCACCAGTCTGCTGCTGGATGAGAACCAGGAGGTCCTGACGCTCGTCACCAACTCGCTCAAGAAGTAGGCCCATCCTGTACCCCCTGATATAGCCACCTGGCTGCTAACCTTTGGTCCCAGCGACCTCGGACACTCGAATCAGTATGTCGTCGGCCTCGCGCTCTGCACGCTGGGAAACATTGCATCGATCGAAATGTCGAGAGATCTCTTTCCCGAAATCGAAAACCTCGTTTCCACCTCCAACCCATACATTCGAAGAAAGGCGGCCCTCTGCGCCATGAGGATATGTCGCAAAGTGCCGGACCTGCAGGAGCACTTCCTCGAGAAGGCGACGCAGCTGCTGGCGGACAGGAACCATGGTGTCCTGCTCTGCGGTCTTACCCTGGTGACCAGCCTCTGCGAGGCGGATGAGGAGGAGGGCGGAGAGGAAGGAATCGTTGAGAAGTTTAGGTCCTTTGTCCCGGGGCTTGTCAGGACTCTGAAGGGTCTGGCGACTTCGGGATATGCGCCCGAGCATGATGTTACTGGCATCACGGATCCCTTCCTGCAGGTCAAGATTCTACACCTGCTGAGAGTCCTGGCTGTGGGTGATGCCGAAACCAGCGAGCAGATCAACGATATCCTGGCACAGGTCGCGACCAACACGGAATCATCCAAGAACGTGGGCAACTCAATCCTTTATGAGGCCGTCCGGACTATCCTCGACATCGAGGCCGACTCTGGTCTGAGGGTCCTGGGTGTCAACATCCTGGGCAAGTTCCTCACCAACCGCGACAACAACATTCGATATGTGGCCCTCAACACGCTGATCAAGGTGGTCGCCATCGAGCCCAATGCTGTGCAGAGGCACCGAAATACGATCCTGGAGTGTTTGAGAGACCCCGATATCAGCATCCGACGAGCCTTGCCTGAGCTTTACCTTGATCAACGAGACCAATGTCCGAGTCCTGATCCGGGAGCTGCTGGCCTTCCTCGAGGTTGCCGACAACGAGTTCAAGCCGACCATGACGAGCCAGATTGGCATCGCGGCGGACAAGTTTGCGCCCAACAAGCGATGGCACTTTGACACGATGCTTCGTGTCCTGTCGCTGGCCGGCAACTACGTCAAGGAGCAGATTCTCTCGTCGTTTGTCCGCCTGGTGGCTACCACTCCCGAGCTCCAGACGTATGCGGTGCAAAAACTGTACATCAACCTCAAGAAGGACATAACTCAGGAGAGTCTGACGCAGGCTGGCGCCTGGTGCATTGGCGAGTACGCCGACGCCCTCCTCAAGGGCGGACAGTATGAGGAGGAGGAGCTGGTGCAGGAGGTCAAAGAACATGAGATTGTCGACTTGTTCTCGCTCATCCTCAACAGCGCGTATGCCACGCAGGTCACTACCGAGTACATTGTGACGGCGCTCATGAAGCTGACGACTCGGTTCTCGGACGCTGCTCAGATTGAGAAGATCCGACGGCTCTTGCAATATCACCAGACGAGTCTTGATGTCGAGATTCAGCAGCGAGTTGTCGAGTATGGAAACCTCTTTAGCTTTGACCAGATTCGACGGGGTGTCCTCGAGAAGATGCCCATCCCCCAGATCAAGGAGGAGTCGCGGGTCCTTGGGTCTGCGCCTACAAAGAAGAAGGCTGCCAACCGGAAATCGCGAGTCATCAAGCCGACGGAGCAGGATCTCCTTGATATCATGGACGCGCCGGCTGCTCCCCCGTCCAACGCCCCCTCGACGACCAACACGGATCTGCTGGCTGATATCCTCGGCGGCACCACCTCTCCTCCCCCAAGCTCGACGTCGCCGCCGCCCCAGCAGTCAAATGTTTCATCCATCATGGATCTCTTTGGTTCTGCTCCTGGATCTTCCACCGCGTCTCCTGCCCCTCCCGCATCATCAAACTTTGACCTCATGTCTTCTGCTTCCTCCTCGACGCCTCAACCCCAGGCACCCCAGGCATCTCAAGCACCCGCCGGCATCCCCTGCTACGACTCCAACGACCTCAACGTGACGTTCCAGCTCCAGCGCAACGCCGAGGGCCTGATCCAGGCGACGGCCAGGTTCCGCAACACGTCGGGCTCGGCTGGCCTGACCAACGTGTCCCTGCAAGCCGCTGTCCCCAAGTCCCAGAAGCTGCAGCTCCTGAGCATCTCGTCGGCGGAGATTGGGCCTGGAGCCGAGGCCACCCAGATGATGAGGGTGTCTGGAAGCAAGGGGGTAAGTTTCTTGAAATCCATATATGGTGTTTTGGGTTTTGCTAACAGTTTTACAGCCTCTGCGACTCCGTCTGCGGATTGGATTCACACACCCTACTGCCGGGCCGGTCATGGACCAAGTTAACTGGACAGAGCCTGCTTAGAGGGCACGAAGCTGTGTATAGGTTGTCGACGAGGTAATGTGGCGCGGCCATGGAAATATAGTTGGGAGCTCTGGTGGGGGAAGATAGAATCCTAAAACGGACGGTAAAGCATTCTTGTTCATTGCAACAAAATTCCAATAATTAACTTGACATGTTCTTGTTCTCGACATGGGGGACGATTCTGGTGTCTTTGCCTTACTCAGCTTGAGTGACGATCGATTGGCTTGCAAGTCAATGACTTGTTTAACCCCCCACAATGAGTGACACAAGACTTGCATGCAGACCAAGGACAACTATCCCCCTCTGAGCGATAATCTAGAACTTGTGCCTTTCATGATACGGCTGTTGAATAGACGAGCGCTCTCCTTGTATTCAAGTTCACCTCTCAGCCCTACAAAGTCGTTTGTGGCAGCCATGTCGACCAACCGGACCGGACATCTTGAGCGAACGGCCCAAGAGCCTCGTGATGAGGTGTGTATAACCTCGATGCGGGGTTTGAAGATGAATGCTCATGTGATGGAAATAGAGCCTTCTTGCTGTGAAGCTCAGCAGGGTAGAGCAGGTTAATGAGGGGATTCGGTCGTTTCGTCTACTGCTCCCATCTCCAGTCAAGGTACGTCAAGCTCAAGCCTAGGAGACCCCTTCTTTAACAATTATAGTAGTTCTCGGCCGGCCAGTGGCTCGACACGTACGTCCCCGGCGCCGACAAGCCGGGCGGCTTCACCATCACGTCCCGGCCCTCCGACGCCTCTTCTTCCTCTGACGAACCCTACTTTGACCTCGCGGTGCAGGCGTCACCCGAGAACCCACCCGCCGCGTGGATGTGGCAGCCGCCGTCTGAGATTCTGGGGTCCACGCTCCGAGTCAGGGTGGGAGGGAGCTTTGTGTTTCCGCCAGAGGAGATTCCGCTGGGTGAGATACGTAGGGTGGTGTTTGTCGCGGGGGTGTTGGTATTAACCCCCTCGTCAGCATGATGGGATACATCACTGAGAAGGGAGGACATGATGTTGACGTGAGGGTTTTGTATGCTAGTAAAGTACCAAAGGGAGGACTCAAGGAGGTTTTGTTTCTAGAGAGGATTGTGGGTTGGTTTAGTAGAGGGGAACTTAAAGGTCAGCTCAAGGTCTTTGCGACGGGGGACGTGAGGGAAGAGGCAAAGAATGCTGGGGTCGAGGTGTTGACGAGAAGGCCTGGGGTTGGGGATATTAAGGAGGCGGTGGGTGAGAAGACGGATGAGGCGGTTGTGTATGTGTGCGGACCGCAAGAGATGACGGATGAGATTGTTATAGGGTTGACGGGAGAGGGAGGATTGGATGAGAGACGGGTTCTGGTAGAGAAGTGGTGGTAGAGTTGCCATTTCAGGGGATCACAGGGTAGTCCAGTCCCTTTACTAGACACCAAGGGAACCGACAGGTAAAGAGAGGAGACAGTCTGCCCTGATCATGGCTGCTGATTCTTTTTATTGCGCCGTGGTATCGTATCATATCAAAACCAATCTATGTCACCAAAATGCCCGCCTTCATGCATCCATCCATTGGTTATCCTTTGAAACCATCCTCGTCCCTAGGAAAAGAGATCCTCAGCCTTCTGCCGCTGCTTGGACCTTCCGCCGCCAAACAGCTCCTTGCCAGCGTTGCTCCCGCCAAGCTTGCTGGGGAACAGCTCGCGCGCACTCGTACCCGCGGCGGCGGCTCCCTTGATGGAGAAGCCCTCGCCGCTGCCCTGCTGAGTAGCCATGCCGCGTATGTGAAACGCACCGCCGGGCTTTGCGCTCGGCACAGACACAATCTTGGGGCGGTCCTCTTCCCTGAGACGCGCCGATCCTATGGCTTGCTCGAGGTGGTCCAGGTTCCCGCCGCCAAACTGCTTGATCGACGACTTTACCGGGAACAGCTCCTTGGCGCCGTTGTTGTTGTCGGCCGACGATATGCGCTCCTTGAGAGAGCGCGCCCTGTGTCTGTTGCCCGAGGAGCTGGCTCGCTCGCCCATGAGGTCGTCGCCGTCGCCGTCGCGGATCGGCGACGCGGACCGGTCGCGCTGCTGCTGTGTTCTCCGACCGGTAAAGAGCTCCTTTCCTCTGTTCTCGCGGGCGTATGAGCGCGGTCGCTCTTCTATCAGATCCGAATCGTCCCTTCTCCGCGCAGGACGGGGCGCGTCGTCGTACATGCTTGCTTCGAATGTCTCGACCTCCTCGTCCGAGTCGCGACGCCGTCTACCACCGCCGTTTCTGCGATAGTCGCCGTCGCGATCCCGGTACCGAGAACGGTTCTCCTGGTTGCGCCGGCGTCGCTCTTCGGGGTCGTGTTCGGGGTGGAGGAGGTAGTAGCGACTTCGGCTGGCGGCGCCGGCCTGCTTCCTGTCGCTCGCGACGGCGAAGCGGACCTGGAGGGATATCTCTGGCTTGCCCTCTACGGGCTTGGCGGGGAGGAACTCGCCGATGGCCAGGGCGGTGGCGTCGGCCACGGGGACGGAGCTCAGCGCGACGATGGCGTCGCGCGCCGTGGGCTCCGAGGGGAAGAGGAGGTTGGCCGACGAGTCGTCGATCCATTCGACGCGGTCGACGTCGCCGAAATGGGCCTTGACGTAGGCCTTGATGTCGGATGTGTGCAGGGAGTCGACGCCCCGGATGTGAATCTTTGTGGGGATCAACGTCTTGGAGTCGTCGGTGGTGGTGGGCTCGTCGTCGGCGACCTCGCCAGGCTCTTCAGGCTCGTCGGGCTGCTGGGGAGGAGGGTCAATTCCGGATCGCGGCAGGAGGCAGAGCGGTTCGGTCTTACCAGGATGTCATCGCGACCGAGGTCGGCAATGGGCGCGTCGGGGGCCGTGTCGACGGCGTCGTCCATCTCGATGTCGAGATCCATGGTGAGCGAGGCTGTGATGGAGAGGAGAAGGTGGTGAGTTGTGGTTGAAGAGGAGAGGGGAGAACAAGTTAGAAGAGCATTGACAAATGTGCTCTGTAGTGCGTGATTGACTATGAGAAGCAAATTTATTATAATAAACAAGATTCAAGATGAAAGATGGTTGTGAAAAGCCAAAGTTGAGGCTGATGCCGCGATCCTTCCCAAAGCCAGACTTAGCCCAGATGGGCCGATCGGAGCTGGAGCCCGGCTGCTCCGCCGCTAGGCCCCAGGCGCCTCCGCGCTGTAGGTACCCGCCGAGCCGCTACAACTTTTGACGTGCAAACCGTTGATGTTCAAGACGCTCAAGGCCTTTCTATTGGATCCATATCATTGATGATCAGACCTGGGATGAAAGAACCGTTCCACTCTGGCTCTTGGCTTTCAAAGATCGCCTCAACACCCGGACTAAAAGTCTGCAGGCGCAAGCTGCCTTGTCACGATGCCCTCACAAGGATGTCCATCTCAGCCTTGTCGTCTGGCTGCATGAAAGAACGATAAAAGAGGTCAGCCACGTTGGCATAACACGTTGCGCCTTTCAACGGTGCAAGCCGTCAGCAAACAGACTGGACAAGCAAGTTGGATGTGAAACCATTACCATGTCTCTTCTTTACGATTGCAGACCCAGACCTGCAACTCCACGAGGACAAAGAGGTTGGCACTGTCAGATGTCCAAGGCCTTCTGACACGAGTGACACACCGCGGCGTCTAGATATACTGGCATGGCATAGCCCTCATGCATACATCAAAGATAGTGCACGCATGTTTACACAGACGTCATCAAGAACCCGGATGCCCAAACACACAACAAACATCATGCCGGCAGATCCAGCTCAACCCACAAGGCGGTCTAGGCCATCAACGCCCGCCTCGCCGGAGCCGAGATAAGCAAACCGCGGCAGTTTGATTAGAGTTCTTTGGTAGGACGGGAACAAAAGGACAAGACCCCTGGAGCCAAGAAACACGACGGGCGCGACAGAGAGAGAGAGAGAGAGCCTCAAACAGAGGCTCACCGACCCCCCACAGGGGGCGATAGATAGACGCTGGCCGTTGACGGGCGGGCGACATCTCACCTTGGCCGAGACGAGATCTAATCGGCCCAATAGAGGCCATCCTCTGCTGCAGGGGTCGTGTCTGACATTGCAACCGTGGCTGAGCAGAAGCGATACCACCCGAGGGCGGTATGGCGTTATCTTTGTCCAGCGTCCATCTCAGCCGTGATGAGAGGAAAGAGGAGAGACCAATATCACGTCAACACATGTCTTGGATGCCTCCATCTCATGCTGTCACCCGCAAGGGTTGGGTTTGCTTGTGAAACATGAAACCTCTCGTGGCAACAAGCAAGGCTCAAACATGAATCCTCTTCTTCAACCTCATCCTACTACGTATGTACATGTACAGTATCGGGATGGATAATCCAACCGCTTTTCGTCTATGCTTCTAACCAATCCCTTTATCCCAAATCCCATCCCGAAAAAAGAGCGAGCCTTTCCTTTCTTTCAAAAGCCGGGCCAGTGCTATGCCCGAGGTATCTCAATCCCAAAATGTGTCTTAAACGCCCCAATTATATGCCCAGTTGCAGAGAAATCCAGTCGCTCTCATGATCCATCCCTTTGATGTCCCTTTTCTATGCCCGTGAGTTGAAATCGCAAAATGGTGTTTAGTTGTTGGTGCCCTGTTCTCGTCCCGATCCCTCCTCATCCTATCGCGCAGTCTCGACTCCGCGTCGCATCTCTAGCCGGGACGACTTGCACGTCCTAGGCAGCTTCGTGAGGGGTCCCTCTGGGTCATCGAGGCTTGACGAGCACGACACCTCGGACATGCTGCGCTTCAGCCCCTTGAAGGCTCCAACAATGTTGCCGGCGGGGGGTGACTCATCACCTCCCTCATCACCATAGTGGTCTCTGGATGACGGGTCTTGGTCGTCCTTCTGGTCGAGCACAGGGTCGTGCTCCCATGCGGATTCCAGCCCCTCGAGGTAAATGGGCGATCGCTTCAGAAAGTTCCACGACAGGGTGTCGTGCTCCATAGCAATGTACAACGAGTCCATCTTGCCGCTTACGTCGAGGACGGCGCAGTGCTGTCGAAGAAAGGCTCTGTCGTACTGACCGTGGACGGAGGCGGGGTCCAGTTGACGAAGCATGGGCAAGCCCTGTAGACGCTCGGCGTCGCACAGCTTTGCCTGCAGGGGCATCCACGGACGGCCTTTAAGCAGGGATTCAAAGGACCGCGACACGGCGGTAGTGAAGGCGTGGGCATCATCGCCTTCCACTGCGATCATCCGGTGCAGGCCGCGGGAGAGACACCTCTTGTATGAGGTGGTGTCCTTTTCAAATGGGAATGGTTGTTCTCTGGAGGGCATCAGGGAGACGTGGATTGTCCACGGTCTCAAGGGTCCAATAGCTGGGGATCGAAAGGACTGGATAGATTGTGAGCGGTGGGTGGTTTGTTGTTGTGTGTTGGTGGCGGTTGTGGGCGATAGTTGCAGGGGTTCAAAAGGTGTGTCGGTTGAGTCGATATCTTGTGGTGGTGATAGTAGGGCCTCGGCACTTTCCAGCTTCTCGATTCTTTCCTCCATCATTTCGTCGCTGTCCAGCAATTCCAACTGACGGTTGAGCAAGTCGTCAACCTGTTCCCTGGTCTTGGTCATGTGGTCGTCGTGCGATTGGACAGTTTCCTCCAGCCTCTTGACCTGCTGCTGCAGCTGAGCGACGACCTGCCATGCGGCCGAAGCATTGCGATAGGAGCCCTTGAGTTCTGCAGAGGCTTCCTCCTTGTTCTTCTCCACAATCTCTTCCAGCTCGCTGATGCGGGCGGTCACGTCGGAGATGCGGTCATGGTCATTCCTGTCCAGGCTCTCCTCCAGCTCCCGGACGCGTTGCTTGATGAGGTCAATCTCGGCCTTGTTCTTGCTGGGCGAAGGCGCGTCTGCCGAAGGGACATGGAAGCAGGAGAGGTGACCGCAGTGGCATGTGGCACCGGGAAGCGATTTGTTGTGGTCAAAGCCCATACAGCCGCACCGCTGGCCCTTGAGCTCGGGGATCATGAGGATGTAGCGACATTGTCCCTTTGGTAGCTGAGACTCGTCGAGCTGCGGCGTCGAGGCCGGTGGGGGAGAGCGAGAGGGAGGCGGTGACATTGGGGTTCGTCGAACCTAGGCGTCGATGGGAGGGATCGAGGGCGAGATACGTCGTCCATGGAAAGGTCGGCGGCAGCGGGAGCCAGATATGAGATGGAGCACGGAAGGGAAAACCCACAGGGCGGCAGGCGGGCGGCTCTAATCATAAAGCAGGGCGATGTCGAGATTCGAGCCCCCAGGGATGCTGGGTTGAGCGATTCCGGCCAACCGTGTTAGCAGAGTACGCGGGCCAGGGCCTGCGGGGGCTGCGATTGCGAGCGGCTGCGAAATGCTCCGCCAGGTATCTTGCTAGCGGACCCGAAAGGGTGCTGCTGGATGGGATCCACTGCTGCGACGTTATCATCCGCTCTCGCCATCAACATCGACGGGCAACCCACGAATCCCAGACCGGTTGCGCCCGCTGGCTGGCTGATGGCATCACAACTCCCACGTCGGGACCCGCAGGGCCATGGCACCACAGGCGACGACGAGGGTGGGGGGACACGGGCAGGACACGGAGAGCCCAGTCCAGTACGTAGCGCAGCGGAGCGTAGGCACCTAGCCCCAGCCGGCCAGCCCAGCCCACGGAGGCCAGGCCAGGTAAGGCAAGGCAATGAGAAAGAAAAAGGACCCGCGGCGGCAGCGAGAGGGCACAAACGACAGGCCCACGCGAGGGGGGCAGACCCACGGTCAGGTTCACCACGGGGACGTGTTGGTAGGACCTTGAGGGCTTTTGGAGGGCCGGGTAGGGCCCACGGAACGCTGAAAGAACACCTGCTAGAGGCAGAGAAAGGATCTAGGGCAGAGCTAGGGGCACGGGGAACTCAGGGGATGCAGTAGAGCCCCAGCAGAGACCCAGAGGACCCAGATAGCGCAGCCGTCTTGATTTGCTGCGACGTGCCAGCTCCGGTCCAAAACTGTACCAACCCGCAGGACCCTCAGACCCTGGGCGCGCGTGCACGCTCTGTTCAGGTTCTGAACAAATTTTTCTGCCCTCGGATGGATGCCCACCCACACCTGGCACTGATTGATAACCCGTCCACGCATCCATGGATGCATCCTTGGCTGGACGCCCCTCGTCCCCCGACCCCCTTGGCTCCCATGACCTTTGACCTTTGGGGCCCCCTTGCTGGCCCTTGGTTCTCGGTCCCTGGATGTGTGTGTGTGTGTGTGTGTGTGTGCGCTCCCGTGGTTTGGGGGACCACCAAAGGGCACAATGATGGATGGTTGTGAGCAAGTTGGGGGCGACCACGCGGTCGTAGACGGGCGCAAGGGGTGAGAGTGATTTGAACGAGTGAATGAGCTCGACGGAAACCAGGGCTCTTGCACCATGAGTTGCGATCCGTGGTCGGGATTGCGCCGGTGATTGATGGGACGCTTGGGTCGAGACAAGAGGCGACAAGGGCGGGCCGCCTCGAGCTGATTAGCAGACGCTTTCTGGCTGGTCCACCCCCACACCCTTCTGGTTGCCAAGATTGCCTCCTTGTGTTTGATCTCTCCGGTTCTCGCGGTCCCCGTTCCGTTGTATCGCGGGACCTGATTGACGGGAGGGCGAAGCCGTCATCGGTGTGTCACCTGTCACGCCTCCCCCCAACACAACGCCCAACTTACTCAGGTCGCGCGCTGAGTCGGCCCTAAGGGGGTTGTTTTTTTACTCTGCTTCCTTTTTAAAGCTGCCCTTCTGCCCTCCCGTCTGCGTTCTTGGCTCCTTATGCTGATGCCGCCGTTATCGACGCCATTGTTGATGCAGGGTTATCAAACAACTTGCTCGTTTGGGCTGATGCCCGCCAAGGTTCGCAACGGCGGGTCCCTTTAGGAAGCATTCCGAAGTCGGTATTGCAATGCGTAGTCTCGTCTCCATCCGTCCATCCATGGATCTCTGGAACCGGCTGGGCTCGGTACGGTGTGAGTGAAATCCCCAATCTCTCTTGTGTGCGGATTCGTGGACACGAGAGCTTGGGCCAAGGCCACCCGTCATCGATCATGATCCCCATCCGTGGATGCTCCGAGCGGAAGCGCAGTACGTAACGGACATCAGGGTGGGTGGTCGTGGGTGATCATTGTGGGCGGGAGTGGGAGGCTGTGGGTGGTGGGCCGCTGCGCTGACTGCCTCGTCAGCCCCCCCCCCACTTGTTGCGCACCCCCAGAAATCGCGCACCTTTTTCCCCACTGACACGCCAAGGGCATCTTTTCTTGCAACCGCGTTTTCTCTCTCAATAATGAAGCTATCGCGATAATTTTCATATTTTTGGAATCGTTATGGTCAATTATACCGAAATTGATATCGAAAACGCCTTAAAAGATGTGGAAAATGGCATCTCGATCCGTACAAGCGCGACACGTCACAACATTCCAGAGTTAACCCTCCGAAGCCGCATTTCTGGCCGCCGCAGTCGCATAATAAGTCATGAGCACCTCCAAAAGCTCTCATAAGATCAGGAAAAGCACCTCGCCAAATGGATCATAGTCCAGGATGACCTAGGCTTCGCCCCGACCCACGCCCAGGTCATTGACTTTGCTGGTCGAATTGCTAAGCTCAACGGCAACCCTGAGCCCATTGGTATTCATTGGATGGAGGGCTTTCTATGCCGTAATCCAAATGTGAAGACTTTACGAGGTCAGAGGCTCGATTTAGCTCGATTTAATGGGGCAATAGCTGAGAATATCAAGGCTTTCTTCGGTTTTCTCAACCTGCCGGTTGTTAAGGCTATCCTCCCGGAGAATCGATATAATATGGATGAGATGGGCATCATGGAGGGACTTGGTTCAAATAGCCTAGTCCTTGGAAGGGCTGAGAAGACCCGTACGATGGTTCAGAATCCTGGGTCAACGAATTGGACCATAATTCTCGAGTGTATCTCGGCAGTTGGCAGGGCCCTGACCCCCTTAGTCGTCTATAAGGGTCAGACCGTTTAGCAGTCTTGGTTTCCAGAAGATACCTATTTCCTCGACTTCCTGAAGGATTGGGACTTCACCTGCAGCCCTAAGGGCTGGACGAATAACCTCATCGCTCTCTTATGGCTGAAGAAGGTCTTTATCCCCCAGACACAGCCAGCCAATAAAGGGGATAAAAGACTCCTTGTTATGGATGGCCACGGAAGCCATATAACGGATGATTTTATGTTCCTATGCTATTGGAATAATATACACCTTCTCTACCTTCCGGCACACTCATCACACGTTCTCTAGCCCCTTGATCTCTCAGCCTTTGGCCTAACTAAGCAGCGGTATCGTCGACTCATTTCCCAGCTTTCCAGCATCCAAGAATATACCCCTATCGGCAAATATACATTCCTTCGCTATTATTACGAGGCAAGGAAAGACGGGCTTACATCCAGCAATATTATGGCGGGCTGGAAGGCGGCTAGACTATGGCCGGTATCAATTACGAAGCCCCTATTAAACCCCATGACAACCTTATTGCCAGAAGCCCTAAAAACACCGCCAAATCAGGCTATTTCAGAAGATCCACGTCCTCTCAAGACCCCCAAGTCATCACAGCAGCTCCGCACTCTACTTAAGAGCGTCCCATCGGCTATTCAATCTGACCCTGGAAGCCGGGTTATTTTCCGTATGATTGGAAGCGGCCTGGACCAACAGAACGCGGTTATCGCGAGGCAAGAAAAGGAATTAATTATCTTCAGGCATAAGAGAGAGGAAATGAAGCCTAAAAAGAGGAAGAAGCTTCATTTTGATCCCAATGAGCGGTTCGCAAAGATACCTGATATTCATAAGGCCCGTGAGGAGATGTTGAAGCTTCTCAAGCCAAAAGAGACATCAGAAAAAGTCAGGAAGTGGAAAAAGGCTGATCTATTTCATGAGTGGCAATTGGAGATTACTGGGATGCCTGATTTAATATTCTCATGATATTATTGTGTTGTTTAAATTGAGAGTGTTCATGAGGCTTGAAATCAGCCGTATTTTGAAAATGGTGCGCAACATAGGGGGGTGCGCAACAAGTGGGGGGGGGGCTTCCCCCTTGGCGCGCACAGCACGCCCTCTCCTGCAAAAGAACTTGTTTGCGCCCACGTGCAGTCCCCTGTGGCGGGCCCCTTTGACGTCGTCTCGCGATTCTTATGCAATCTGGCGGAGCAGTTTCGGGTCTTGTTTTGTTGTCGCTGTTACGCCGCCGAGCCGAGTTGTTATTACACCATATCATGGGCAATTTTGGGGCCACCGTCGCCTCCCTGCTCGACACTTATACAGAGTGCCTGTCTCTCCTCAAGCGTTTCCGCAGCAATCGCGAGGGAGCGCCCAGCGAGACCCGCTCCGAGCTGAGCAGCTCGCTTCGATCTGACCGAGCCCGAGTCCGCCGAGCGTACTCGTCACGCCTCTCGCAGAATGGTGCTCAGTTCGAAAAGGGCGATGGTGAGTCATGCCTGAGTGCTTTTGTGAAACCACATGAGCCGTGGATCTGAAGCATACCCCAGCTCCCGCGCGATCTGCTCTGAGGCGCATCGTAAAGAAGCTCACCACTGCCCTGGCCAATGTCGTCCACACCCTGGGAGGACATGATCACCAACCGGTCGACTACGGCTCCCTCATGGCGCTGTCGAATGGTTCGAGCCTGGATGCCATCCGTGCCATGAACGACCTGTCGAGCAGAGTCGGGTCAACGGTAAGCTCCAAGTCCCGGGGCAGTGTGGTCAGTAGGGGGAGGCAAAGGTCCCGCCGAAATGACCAGCAGAGAGAAGTCATATCTCAGAAACGCTCACGAGGGCGGCCCAAGCGGGACAAGACGACAAGGAGCAGGAAATCCGCAAGCCGGCGGGGAATGCGGTCCGTTGATCGGCATCGCCAACAGGGCCCCGGAGCCGAACGCACCCCGGAGGCTTCCGGAGGCCGGAACCGCATCTCTATCGTGACCATGTCGTCGGTTTCCACAAAGCTGGGAGAGGTCAGACGGCGCAGATCAAGACAGGGGCACGGCAATCAAGATGTGTGGAGGGCGGCATATCCTCCGAGTTCGCCCCATGCTGAGGAGGTGCAAGGTCGCAGGAAGTGGTGGAACCCGTTTAGAGGGTCACTTTAATAAGAAATTTCGGTTCAAGGCTTGTACGGAGAGTAGAAGAAGACCTGTCACCTTGGCCGCGGGAAGAAGAATCTATCCCAGCCAACGAGGTTGAGGGAGAGAGGGAGACAACCTTGGAAACTCAGGAACATCCATTCCTGCCTATCTTGGTAACAGTATGGGTTGTGTATTGGCACGGTAGTTAAACACTGTCGAGGCTGAGGCGCCACAGAGCCACAGCCCGCTCGAATTGGCGAGCCCCGCCCCGCAGTCCAAAAATGCCACTGAACAATGAAAGTGCCCCGCCAGCGACATCACGACAAGACATACGACACGATACTGAAGCTATCCGCACCTTCGTTCGCCCAGCACTCGAAGACGGCGGCAGGTGGTGACGAAGTCGACACCGTATACAGAAAGACCTCTCTCTCGAACCGTGCCGGCTCGCCTCGTCGCTGACATCATCATCAACCTCGCACCTCCCGGACATGCATTCGTCTCTATAGCACCGCCATCATGTCTCCAGATCCCGCCGCCGCCCTGAGCGCCTTGCTTCGCCAGTCCTCCATCGAAGACCATGACGAGGTCCTCAAGGCCGCCAACGCCGCCATAAAATCCAACAGGCACGACGTCGTCAGCCAGCACACCCGCATTGTTGCCCTGCTGAAGCTTGATCGCTTCGACGACGCCCTGCGCGCCATCGCAGAAGGAAGCACCGCATTGCACTCTCGATGTGTTCTCGAACACGCCTACGCGCTCTACAAGACCGGCAAGCTTGAGGACGCCACCACGGTCCTCCAGTCTGCCGGTATCGAGAGCAAGCGGAGCTTCAAGCATGTGGCTGCGCAGGTTGCCTATCGAGCTGAGCGGTTCGACGAGGCGCGCTCCCTGTACAGCCGCCTCCTAGACACTGACGCTTTCGACGAGGAGAACGATCTCGGAATCAACATTCGAGCGACTTTTGCGCAGTCCGACTGGTTGGGGTACTCGCCGGCGGATGCCATTACGGTTCAGGATTCCGATGGTTTCGAGCTGTGCTACAATGCCGCCTGTGCGCACATTGCTCGGGGTTCTCTCGAGACTGCTGCTGAGCTTTTGCAACGTGCTTCCAGGCTCTGTGACGCTTCTGATGACCTTACTCGGGAGGATAAGAATGCCGAGATGCGCCCCATCCTCGCCCAGCAGGCATATGTGTATGCGAAGCTGGGCAAGCTCAACGAGGCCATCGAGTTATACAACTCGCTACCAGGCTCGGCGTAAGTTGCCTAAATCCAGGTACACTGCAGAATCGGAAACTAACAATCACCCAGCGACGATGATATCGATCTCTCGTTGATAACCGAGAACAACCAAGTAGCCCTAGAACCCGAGGGCGAGAACCCCTATTCGCTTGAACGCAGGTTTTCGTCAGTGGCAGCCAAGGAAGAAAAGGCCAGGCTCTTTAGACAACAGTCCAGCATCCTCCGGCGCAACAAGTTGGCTATTGATCTCCGAGTATTCAAGGCCCCTGGCGTCAAGAGCCGCACCGACGCTCTCCTTGATAACGTTAAGCATCCCGCGACTTCTGCCGACGCGGGCGTCCTCTCTGTCTTCAATGCCGCCGCAAGCTCTCAAGGTGCCACTGGAAAGGAACTCCTACGGAATATTCACAGCCTAGCGAAAAAGCGACCTCTTGATATTGGCATCACTTTGACTCTTGTCCAAATACAACTTGACAACGGTCACACCGGCTCAGCACTGGCAATCCTAGAGTCATTCCTGCAACGCCTCGAGAAGTTCGAGGCTCCTGATTCTCAAGATGCTCGATTCAACCCTGGCCTTGTCGCCCTGTTTGTAACCCTCCTCCGAGCCCAGAGTCGAGAGTCATCCGCCAAGGGTGAGCTCGTCAAGGCCGCGACACACTGGCAGTCTCGGCACAGCACCCCTACATCGCTACTCCAGGAGGCCGGCGTGGAACTTATGAAGTCATCCAACGCCCAGGACCTCCAGCTGGCCGGCTCCTCGTTCCAGAGACTCATCAACGAGCAAAAGGCTTCGGATATTGCTGCCGCTGGCCTGGTGGCATCCCTGGCTCCCTCCAACCCTTCCCACGTGGAGCAATACCTCGGCAGCCTCCCCGCCGTCGACTCTCTCATCGAGGGCATCGACGTCGCGGCTCTCCTCGACGCCGGTGTCGCCACCGCGAGCAGCCAGGCCTCGCAGCCCCTCAAGAGGTCCGCCCCCAGGAGTCGACAGACAAGGCGCGCAAGCGCCGCAGAAAGATCCGGCTGCCCAAGAACTACGTCGAGGGAACAAAGCCCGACCCGGAGCGCTGGCTGCCGCTGCGCGACCGGAGCTCGTACCGGCCCAAGGGCAAGAAGGGCAAGAAGAAGGCCGGCGAGACGCAGGGCGGCATCGTCAAGGAGGAGGAGACGCTGGAGCTCGTGGGCGGAGGAGGCGTCAAGGTGGAAAAGGCGCCGCCCCAAGCCTCCAAGAAGAAGAAGGGTAGAAAGTAGAATTTAACTCGTCTCGATGACTGTAATGATCATGTTGGGATTGCAACGTTGTCACGAATGTCAGGGGGGATTTAGCAGTACAGACTCATCATCTTGAACTTGGATCCATTGATTCATCTCATCCCAAAACACCCAAGTATAAGCAATGTGATGATGAAATTCTAACGCTTACTTTTTATATGTGCTCCCCCAAGATCATGAAGCCCGCTCAAACAGTCGACAAAGCAAAAAAACAACAACACGGGGTTCAGCGACGCCGCAATATCTAAATTCACATGAATCCTCCTCGTGTCTGCCCGGCATCCACCAAAGCCCCCCCTGACCAAGGCCATTCTTCTCCCTTGGTAATCACCCATTTTTCCACCCGTCTTTGTTGAGCCCCTGGTAGTTGAACGAAGGAAAAGCTCCAAGCCAAAATGCCTCTGACAACCCATCCCCAGAAAGAAAGAACGCTAAATACACACAAAGTACATGTCACACAAGAGCCTCCCGCCGTCTTCTTTTTCTAACATCATGCGTTCACGGGCTGGACGGACTGGACGGGCTGGCTTGGCTGCTGCTCGAGGCCTTGCAGTGATTCACTGTCCGAGCCACGGCTCTCCAGCTCATCTCGTCTGCTTGTCCGACCCCTCTCCTCACTGGTATCATTGCCTTCCTCGTCCGTCTCCGTTTCGATAGGGGGCAGAGGGCTTCGTCGTCCATCAGAGAAGCTGACTGCGACCTCGCTTTCAGTGTCCGAGGGGATCGTCAGTCTCCCGCCAGCTGAAGTGCTTCTGGCTGCTTGAGCGGTCGAGTATTTCCGGTGAAGCTCTCGGAAACTTCGAGCCGTGGCCGTGCTGGCGCTCGCGACTGACTCTCTCCGTTCATGCGATTCCATGGGCACGCCGACGGCCGAGTAAAAGTCATCATCCTCGGTGCCACTGGGCATAGGAGACAGAGGCGGATCCTGCTGTTGAGACTGCTTTCGAGCCCGAATCTTGTCATCTTGAGACATGTTCTGCAGTCCGTCACCGAAATTGATGACAGACGCCTTCTTGCCGTGGACAACAAAGCTGCCCGTGCCTCTGGATAGCTGTTGGTCCGCCTCATCTGCTGACCCTACAACGTCTCTGCCTCGCCTGCTGTTGCGATGGTGTGAGAGATGCCCAGCGCCCTCTCTAAGGGTTCGCTGAAGACTTCGGCGGATCTTGCTCCTGTCCCCCTTGTCGATGGAAGTGCCACGCTCGACGGTACCGTCTGCGCCCGTCGACATGGTTGCCTTGTCCGACGGATCACGGCTGGGTCGTGATTCAAGAAGGCCAGCCTGCTCCAAGAAATCTCTCTCATCGGCGTCGGGGTCGTGGTGGTTGCCGTGCTCAGACTGCCGCGAGGGCTTGCTGGCTCTCTCGTCGTGCGAGGACGGCGGCTTCGCTTGTGGAGTGGAGGGGAGCGACTTCACAGGGATTGGGCGATACTCGAGATAGAGCCGTGCCTTGTGCTGGCAGCTTCCGGTCGAGCAAATCCAAGATCCCGCGAGCTATGACGGCGACGAGTGGCGCTTTGGGGAGGAGTCTGGAACACTTGATCCAGGGCGAGTCCACCACGTCTGTGATTTCAGCAGCGGGGTTGGGGGCGTGGACGACCTGAGGCTCTGTGGGTGTTCGAGGGCCGGCATCGCTTGTGGAATGATGCGTTCCCCGCGATCCCCTGCGCGTTGTATTGCTGCGCGGAGTAGGCGATCCGGTCCTGTGAGGCGGCCGGGTTGACTGCTGCTGGGTTGGAGTATACTCTGGGGTTGGATGCTCCTCCTCAAGATCCTGGATCAAGATGTCGCGATGACACTTGCATCTCCATATCTCTTGGCGGGTCCACTTCAGCTGCGCAGACATGCGAGCTGCAGCAGACAAGAGCTGCTCCCTCGTCCTCGGTTGAATGGGCGCAAGTATCTGCAGGTGGCGTGCATTCCTGAGCTGATCATCCAGTTGCTTCTGAGCCTCTTGCAAACTCTCGTTCGCTTCGGCAATCTTCTGTCGCATGACATCCCGCCGGGCAGCCGAGATGTCTTCGGCCATCTTATGGTCTATCCGACTCCGAGCAATGGAGACAGGCCCTGTCGGGGTTTGAATGAGTGTGGCAGCATCAGAGCTGTCGAGCCGTCGCAAACCCCTTCGACTCTGTCCGTCATAATTCCCGCCAATGACTCCGCGCATTTTGACTCCAGTTGTGCGGAAGGCCGCCGCGTAGTTGAGCTTGGCGAGCCAATCGTTCATCTCTTCCTCATTGTCCGCCAGAAGAACCTCTTCCAAACCGCTCTGCCGCACGTAGATGAACGCATTCTTGTGCTTCTTGTATGTCCCATCCTGCAGAGCAACAGCACCATGGGTCGACATCAGCCCATCCGGTTTGAATTCCTCCAGGGGCGGTTGGAATATCAGTGGGATGCCATCGTGGCCGGCCTTGATATGATTTTCGAATTGGTGCATCAGGGACTTGACCCAGCCCGTGTTGCGGAAGAAGTAGAGTTGCGCCCCTGTAAGAATGGCACCCCATTCTTGCCAGGGCGAGCGTGCCTTGCGCTTCTTCGCATCCTTCCGCCACAGGAGGCCAACCTTGGTGACCTTGATATCCACGATGCCAGGATGGGCTTCTGCGGGGTTTGTCGCCGTCTGCTCCGTCATGAAAGCATCCGGACGGGATCGAGCCGACACGATCTGCAGCACGCCGGTCCTGAAGAACGTCTTTTGGAGGTCCTTGAGGTTCAAACCGGTCGCAGATCCCAGGTAGTTGTAGTGGTCCTCCAGATCCATCGCTTCTTTCAGGTTTGGCCTCAGCGCATCCATGGCTCCTTCTAGAATCACGGTGTATGGATCTATGGGCTCCTTGATGGCCCGTTTAGTAGGGTCGTTGGATGTCGATGACATCAGGGGGTTTCTTCTTGATTTGTGTGAAGCAAAGCGGTCGCCGTTTACGTCCAACTCGTCTTCGACGTGGATAAAGGGGTATAAGTGATGTTGTCATAAAAGCATTCCAAAATGTCGTCAAAAATGCCCTCTCCGTGCGTGTTCTTCAAGTAATCCGCTTTTTGCATCTTGTGCTTGTTGTTCTTGTTGAAAACGTCAGTATGAAGGATGAGTAAGGAAAATGCAATGAAATAGGCCTGGTCCGGTGATGAGTAAATGCCCGGGTTGCACTCATGGTAGCGATTCGCAAAGGCTTGCAGACACCGGTCAATCTGCTGCGTCTCCTTGGGCAACTCAGCTTCCATGAGAAGCTTGCGAATCGCCATGTCCATGGGTCGCCAAAGAAGCTGAAGCTGCGCATGTAACTCCTCAGGACAGACGTCATGAATGTGTCTGCGCTCTTCGAAAGGGTCGCCGCAATGATGCCCCGGCTTGCAACATCTTCAACGCGAACGAGATACTTGGCTGCCGACTCGTCTTCTCGGCGCTCCGGCAGGACAAACGCTTCTCTTGCGAGTTGCAATGAATTGTTTTTGGACCCAATCGAGCCAGGGGTTGTCGGTGTCAGAGTGCCCTGGCGGCTGAGCTCGGAATTCTGGCGCAAGCGGCTTAACCCAAACAAGTCCCCAAAGCTTTTTCGGCCAGTGGAAGACGATGTGCGAGTTGTCGGGGGGAGGAGATGGTCATCGGTTGAGTCGCGGCCCATGGAACTCATGGTCGAGGACCTGCCTCGCAAAAGGTTGCCCCTGGTTGGGGATGAATGCCCCGATTGAGTTCCTCCGGGCGCGAACAGGTTCGCCCCAGGCGACTGAGCTGGTCGCTGGCTGGGCTCGCCCCTGGCGGTGCTTCCCCCGGCCGTTCCGCCGCTCTGCGCAGACGCGGGGCGCGGAGTGGTGGAGATACCAAGCGAGGACGCGGAGGATATCCCAGGGGGTGCCCTTCCTCTCTGCTGGAGATGCGCCAAGGGGAAGAGTGGCTCCGGTGGTTTCTTCGCCCTTCGCAACTTGGCAAAGCGTCCCGTTGATTTCTTAGGGGTCGTTTCGGGGCTTTGGTATGAAGAACTCTGGTGAGATAGGCGATCATTGGAACTAGCATCCGATCGTGACGAGTCAGATGGTCGGTTCCCGGGAGGCGGCGTCAGCACAGTCCCGTTAGGGCTGCTATGTGTAGCGGTCGTAGAGGGTCGGGGCGACTCTGGTTCCTCCAGCGTGGCAAGCGCAGGCCGGCGCCTCTCGTCTGTAAAAGATTTGCGGAGGGTCCTCTGGCGCCCTACGGCACGGTTGGAACTGTCATCATCACGGGGTATGTCTGTCGAACGGCGAAACTTGGCGGCGAGGCTCATGCGGGACGGTTTCTTCTTGGGTCCATTGAAGTCGTTTGTAGGAGCCGTGGTGATGATCTCGGGTGCTGGGTCAACGTCAGCCAACTGTATTATATCAACCACGGGGGTGGAGGGATGGTTACGTCGCGGTAGTGGAGGAGGCTTCTCAGCCTGCTGCTTTGCTCGGAGAGACAACTGGGAGTCGGAAGCGTTGCGGAAACGAAGGACAGAGAAGCGGCGATGTTTGTTGTTCTCTTCTTGGATCGGGGGGGTATCAGGTCGGCTTTCGTGGCGGCTTTCAGGGGGGCTGTTGGTTGATTCGTCGGTGGGCTGGGGGTGGACGTGTTGCTCGTTGGGACCGTCATCATCATCACCGGTCTGTTCGGGTTGGGAGGGCAGCGGAGGAGGGAGATCGCCGGAAGCGCTGGACGCAAAGAAGGTATGACGGCGTATATCGGTCTCACTGGCCATGTTGCCGCGGCGGCGTAGGAAAGGCATGGCGGCGACTGCTCATGGTACGCGGCCAGCCCGGGCGTCTGTCGAGATCTAGGCGGCGTTTTGGCAAGAGAGCGTGGCAGGGCAGAGCAGGGTGGCAGGCGTCTCACGACCTACCGAGCTAGAGTCTTGACCCAGGCGCGGCGGCGATCATTGAGGCAGCTCCAGCGCGTCGATGGCGATGATGGGAAAGCGCGGGTAGCAAAGGGAGAGAGATGACGAGTGCGGGCGGGATCGCGAGGTTCGTGGTCGTCGATGCTCCGAGTTGTCTTTGATCACTCTGGTACCCTGATGCAGCGCCTTCCCACCAAGGCCCAGGGGCTGGGCCATCTTACAGCCTCAATTGGTCCAACGCCTGCTAGACTACCATGTACAGTGCCAGCCCACTGGATCCCATGTGGCTGGGAGGTACCCGAGGGGCCCACTGTAAAAGGGTTTTGCGCGCTAGTCCCTCGCGCTGCTGATGTGGCTGGTGCACAGTGCATTTCATCAGCTGGTTCCAGGGCGAGCGTTTTTGAGGGGCATGATGATGGCGCGCGTCTCCGTGTGTAATCTCAGCGGTTAGTGAGGAATAGTAAGCGGCAGCGTTGGAATCAGTGTTCCGTCGAATTCCTGCGAAAGGAATCCGACAGTTTCAGTACCGATCATCTCCAGCATGTACTGATATCAAAGATGCCGGTCGCCATTTGACGGCGCTCTTGGGACTATTCGCTTAGAACTTAGCTTCTCATGAGAGATCAGAGCAATCTTAAGTTCGGTGATCATCCAGACATCCATTTCTTTTCACCACAACCACCACCACCTGAGTGCCTACCTAAGCGGACATGTAAGCTCACTCCAAGCGAGAAGCCCCCGCTCTCCGGACGACGGCATCATGCCAGTTGGTTCTCCTCCTGCTCCTGAGGAGACAATGGGAGAGGGCCAAGGAAGACCTAAGCGCTGACAGAGGGGCAAGCCGTCCGTGACTTTGTGCCAAATCGCACTGTACCAATGTCAACCCATCGGGCTGAAGCACCTGTCCTTGAGGCTGTGCAGCTACCTATCAACCACGATCCATCTCGGATTCCACTACGACATCATACTTGATCATCTATCGCCTCCCACTTCCAACTTATCGCTCCCCTCGCCGAGGGCTTGATGATCCTCTGCATCGGGTGCGCTTGTCAATAATCATCAATCGGCTGCGCCGACTGCGCTCCTTGTGCCCAGCATGAAGTTGAAGCACCTCGCCGCAGCGTTGCTGCTGCTGCAGGCCTCCGATGCCGCCGGCATAGATACTCAACGGGCGAGCCTTACTCAAGCCGATAGGACAAATACTCGAGTCTTTCCTTTCCTTACGAAGCTTCGCGATAATGCCATCGAGTTCATATTCGGGCGACACCCCACAAAGGATAACAAGCAGCCGCTCATCCGCAACCAATTCCGCGCTCAGTATGCCAACCAGCTCGTCCTTCGTTTCAACGTCACTACTTCCCATGAGGAGGGCGCCCTTGCCGACGCCGCTGCTCGGCTCTTCCTCGATGTCTGGGCCTTTACCGAAGACTACGTCGACATTCGACTGCACGCCGACGACGTCGGTCCTCTGCTCAGCCTACTCCCCAAGTCGCTTCACCTCTCGCATTCTACTCTGATCCCCGACTTGGCCGCCGCGATCTACAAGTCTTTTCCAACCGACGGCAACCCGATGCGCCCCGATCCTCAGACCGTCGCTCCCACTGTCAAGACTACCTTGTCACCAGGCGACAACCTCTTTTTCCAGGATTACCAGCCGCTACCGGTCGTGGTTCGCTGGATGCGCCTCCTCGAGGCCATGTTCCGTCATACGTGGAATACATCAACATTGGCAAGTCTTATGAAGGGCGCGAAATTCCTGCCCTTCGTGTAGGCGTGCCGGTGCTTGAGCCCGATGCACCTAAGAGGAAGACCATCATGATGATGGGCGGCTCCCATGCCCGCGAGTGGATCTCAATCAGCACCGTCAACTATCTGGCTTGGTCTTTCATCACAAGCTATGGCAAGGAGCGGATGATTACCAAGCTGCTTGACGAGTTTGACATTGTCTTTCTGCCAATCGCCAACCCGGATGGCTTCGAGTACACATGGCACATTGATCGGCTCTGGCGCAAGACGAGGCAGCAGACGAACCTCCAGTTTTGCCGCGGGCTGGACTTGGACCGCGCTTACGGGTATGAATGGATGGCTCGCGGGCTCAGCGCGACCCATGCTCCGAGAGCTATGGAGGAGAGAAGCCCTTCCAGGCTACCGAGGCGTCCAGATTGCTGAATGGGCGCGTAACGCGACGTGGAACAACAACATTCGATTCGTCGGCCTGATTGACCTGCATTCTTACTCGCAGCAAATCCTCTACCCCTATTCTTATACCTGCTCGGTCGACCCACCAAACCTGGAGAACCTCGAGGAGCTCGCAGCAGGCATTGCCAAGTCGATCCGGTTATCGAATGGAGAGTCGTACACGGTGACTTCGGCTTGCGAGGGCGCTGTATCGGCACGAGAATCCAGCGGAGGCCGGTTCTGGTCCCGCATTGAGTCCGGCGGCGGATCCGCGGTCGACTGGTTTTACCACGAGATGAGAGCCCATTACAGCTATCAACTCAAGCTTCGAGACACTGGCAGCTACGGTTTCCTGCTGCCCAAGGAGCACATCATTCCAACTGGAGAGGAGATTTTCAACGCGATGAAGTACTACGGTGACTATCTCCTCGGCAACAATGGAATCGAGTGGTTCCCAGAGGCCGAGAAGGACCACAAGGTGAAGGCGAATGAGAAGCAGGCTGTGCCCGCTGACGAGGAAGACGTTACTTTCACTCAAGAGCTTAGGAGGAGGAGGAGAATGCGGAGATGAATCAATGGCAAGTCTGGTTATCAGTAATGGGAACAGTTGGTTATAGGTCATGAACTCGGTTTTGTTTATATCATGCTACAAGGTACAAAGTTTGGGGCGTCCAATGGTCACTACACGAGGCAGGACTTTGGGAAAATGGCGCAGGAATATTGTGGGTGGCCTAGTCTTACACGAAATCAATTAATACCTATTGAAAACAACACCATGGTCTCTCTCCTTGCAACAGTCCCCGCTTATTGGCCCAGGGCGTAGGTGACGGAGGTGTAGGCAGCCATGAACTTGAGGATGGTGTCGAAGAGGAAACTTCCAATGGAACCCCTAGATATACAAGGTCAGTAAAGGAGTTGAGAAGAGAGAGGCCGGCTATATCATACCGCATGCGACCCTCAGGACCGCCGGAGGCGTAGCCGACGGCATAGTAGGTGCGGGAGAGAGCCCATCCACCACCGAGAGCGGCGGCGGCGACGGGGAAGCGCAGGCCCGAGATGAGAAGGGCGCCGAGAAACGAGATTTGGTTCTCGGTGAAGTTGGCGTGGGCACGCTGGGCTAAAAGGGTCTCGGTAAGAATGGTTACAGGGTGGGTGTCGACAAACTTACCGCAGTTGAACTTGAAGGCGTTGGTGTCCTTGGCGGCCAGGTCGTTGCTGGCGTAGGGGATGGGGTACTTGAGGCCGCTGGCCTTGCGGGCGGCACTTGTCAGGAAGACATGGAGGGTGTTGATGAAGAAGGTTGAGGTGGCAGCGACGAGGACGTAGCTTTGTGTGTTAGTTTGTGGTTGTTGGGAGATGAGGGCTGTGAATTACCTGTACTGCTCGGGGAGTTCAATGGTGAGAGGCATGATGGCGGTTGAAAGAGCAAGAGATGGTGTTGTTTGTTCTGGAAGGTTGTTGTGTAGGTTAAACAGACTCAAGATAGTTACGTGGTCGTCTGGCTTTAAGTAGTCGCCCAGTTTGCAAAAAACTTGTCCGTGTACTAGACACACGGAGCGGGCCAGCCCCGGAAAGCTCCACCTAGAAAGCCACGGGGTAACAAGCAAGGGGGGGAAACATTGAATCGACCCGCGTTTGGTTGGTAATTTACGGAGTAACACGCAACACCATTTTTGCTCTATTCTGCTCTGCGCCGCATGATGCGTCGTCGGATCGTCGCCTGCGAAAAAAAGGGGGTTAGCCGGGCGAGATGCCGAAGCGAGACCCGCTCCGCGCGATGCTCCGATCATGAGCATGGGGGAATCCTACGCAGCGTCTGAATAATCAACTGCTCCTGATGTCAGCCGCTATTGGTCCCAGAAGGATTTCGGACTTTTCAACATGTCCTCAACTCCAGCCTCCTGCCCCAGGTGAAGCCACATCCCACACGATTGAAGCGGTTAGGTTAGGCCGACGGCGTAACTGAATCCCGGACCAGGTTTCCGATTCATTGTTGTGGCGCTGGCGCTGGCGCTGGCCGTGTTGCAGTTGTCTTGACTCGAAACCCCGCAACTCCGTCAAAGTCCGCAACTATTCATGCCTGATTTCACGACTCGTGTGGATACATGAGACGAGTAGCATGACCTAATGGAATGAGGCAGAATAGAGATTCGATGTTGATGAGTAAACATGTCTGGTCAGCTAGTTATGCATGTTGAATCTCCTTGCTTGCGCGGGACTGCTATTAGTTACTCGTTCCACAGGCAGACTACTATTCTGGCAACCTGTCCATAATTATGGTAATATCCGATGTCACATTTGGTGAGTAACTAGAGGCTCATTGGAATTCACTTAAATCCATATCCAATATCTGAAGCCAGTTCACACAAGAGGAGATGTATCTTGGTCTCTTGCTATCTCCGGCCGACTCTCGGCCCCAAAGCCCCACACCTCCGGCCCGTCTCACCCGGTGCATCTCTCCTCGGGTGGTCGCCATGTAAGCCCGAGTCCCTCAAACACCCTCCGCTCCGCCGTCTCCATATCTGGAGCTCCGTCCCCTGCGGGGCTGCTCTCCAGATCCACCCACGTCCCGTCAGCCCGACTCCGGATCCCGCTGCTGTCGAATTTGAGCCCCTTGACCTTCTTGCAGTACTGTCGTAGATCCCGTTGAAACGTCGTTCCACCGGTCCAGCCCAGGAGTGAGCACCCTGCCGTCTTCCATGGGCTGATGACGATATCGACTCGTCGAGGTGTGTGCTCCTTCTTTGGGTCTTGCCATACAACCATGGCCTTATCTAGGGTATCAAAACCCGACCCGCTGACGCCGTCTCCCTTCCACGATACCGGTTGTTGTCCTCGCTTGCTGTTGTGAAACGATAATTCGAGATAGTACCTGATAAATCCAGCGTCCAGTAGGCTCGTGGTCAGCTTTGTCACGGCCATTAGTGTCTTGCTTTCGTCCCGGTGACTCAGGATAGCATCAACATCACCACACTGTTGCTTGCCTCTCCGATACCCTCCCGCAATGACCATCTCAAACCCTGGGTCGATCTCGCGTGCGTGCTTTAGTATAATAGCACCAATAAAGTCAACTTCGTCTCGAGGAATCTTGAGTAGGAATTCGTCGTAGAACTTTACTCCAAGCTGCTGGGAGCGATCTAGCGAATCCCAGATAAGGTCGGCTAGCTCTCGCCATCCTATACTCTGTTAGCCTCCTGTCGTAATCCTCGAGAACTGTGCCTTGGATACTGACCCTTGCGGTAAAACTCGCGGGCTGTTGTGCCTCCAACCCCCCATATATTGCAAAACAGTTTGAGTACGGAAACCATGGGATCCGCATTAGCTTTACGCACTTCCACCAACTCCCCTGTCTCCTTCCACTGGCGCCAAAGCTCGGCCATCTTATCGCCGCAGCTCGGCAACTGCTCTACTTCTAAAGAGGTTTAGCTATGTGATATTGCGCAGCTGGGAGAGACTCACCTTGCGGGCTCTTCAGCTTGTATGGATAAGCAGAAACGGTAGCAATCGAAGAACTATACGCTCTGACACCAACCTCGTCATCTTGGAGTCGACGAATCGTCCTGACCTCGGTCAAGGCCTCGACAAAGGCCTCATTAGGCGGGTTCATCGGCGTGGGCCGTTGGCACGAATAGGGTGTTCCAAGAAAGTCGGGGACTAAAGGTAACGTCATGTCGTGTTCTGAGGTTGTCTGACGAGGCAAGCTAGGTATGTGTTTAGGTGAGGTAGCTGCAGGATGAGAAATGGTTGTTGGTGATTCCCGGATTGTGTCCAATGCTGGCGTTGAATCTTGGATCTTTCTGCCCTGATACAGGAGATACTTGTCAAGGTCAACAGGCAAAACAGTGCCGTGTTCAAAAGAATCCTTTAGCCATGCCAGCTTGACAACCTTGACAATATCAACAGCCTCTGGTGCGGCTGGTTCAGCAACTCTTCTCCGCTTCAGGCTGGGAGCATCATCGGGGTCCCTCTCTTGTGCGCCAGCGGTTGCATACGTTTGCTGAGGGCGGCTGCCTCTCTCGATGGGCACCGTCCTGAGCTTCAACTGTCTCAGCTCAAACTTGGCGCGCTTCTCTTGCGAGATGTTGCCCACCACGATCTCAGCCTCGTTGATGTCATATGTCAACGTTGGGATCTGGTTCTCGAGCTCGTACAACTCTTCGACATCGAGATGGGTTTTGAGCAAAAGGATGCGCGGCAGGTCGAGGGTCATGATAAAGCTGCTAGCGTCGCTCTGGTCAAGCTCGCTTGGCGGTGAAGATGAAGATGAAGATGAAGATGAAGATGAAGATGAAGATGAAGATGAAGATGAGAGCCCGATGAGGTCGATGACACCGGCGCCAAAGTGGTTGGGGGTAGTTTGTGAGCGGGGAGATGAGAGCTCTGTGGGGTCAATGACACGGGTGCTAAAGCGGCTGGGAGTAACTCGTGGGCGAGAAGATGAGAGCCCTGTGAGGTTGATAACACCAGTTTCGAAGTGGCTGGGAGTGGTTTGTGGGGGTATGCTTGACGATCGCTGGTTGCTCTTGATCCTTGGATCGTTCTTCGGGAGTCGCTCGTGAGCGGGTATGCTCGACGACCGCCGGTTGCTTGACGGCCACCGGTTGCCCTCGATGCTTGAGTCGTTCTTTGAGGCTGGCAAAGTAGACAAGACTCGGGGCAAAAGTCGGCTCTTGATATTTCCCATATGTAGTACCTGAGCTGGGAGGCGCCTGGCTACTATTGCCTGCGGGTGGTGGAAGCTTGGGCGGTATCTGGCCGATGTCTTGTCGTTGGCTTGGGAGAGTTGCCGTAGTGGCAACCGTGCGGTGGCTTTGGTTGGTAGTTTGGTGCGAGCTACTTGTCGAGGAGGAGTCCCAGAAGGAGCTCCTCTCTTGGAGCAATTGGGGGTCACCCCCTTCAGAGACCGAGCGTCTCCATTCACATATCGCCTCGTGCTCGCGGCCAGTGTAGGTGTTGCCTATGATTCTCCCACATGTCGAACAAGGTCTTCTGCGACTAAACATTGCCCCAAGAAGAGAATCCCCCCCCCTAAAAAAAAAATAAAAAAAATATGGTGTGCAGAGTGCGACGGTAAACAAGAGGTCACACGCGTACACACACGCACACTCAAAAGTCGACAACACTTCGCATACACCAAAGAATCGCGGCGATCGTTGAAATAAGAACCAAAGTGTGAGCCAACAGGCGAAGAGGGCAAAAAAGCAAACGGACGGCACACGCACAAGCCTCGCGACAGCCTTCCTCTCTCCCCCTCTCTCGCGGGTAGCAAACGCAAAGTGCAAATGCAAACCAACGAGACCTTGGCTAGCCCACGGACTGTCACATTTTCACCACCCGCGTCAAGCAGGGGCGCGTCACTGCAGAGTCCCGTCGGGCCAGACGAATAAATTTCAAAAGGATCTTTGCCCTTCCTGTTTGTCTATAGTAAGTAGTTTACGCCTCCCCTCCACCATGTGTAACCATACCGACACAAGTACAATTGTTTACCCCTACCCTTGCGGGCTTTTTTGAACCCAATCTGACTGGCTCTCTTCTGTCCCAATGGATTCAACCTTGCCAGTCCTCCCCATCCATGCCCCGGGGCCCCGAATAAATTGTTATTAAAACATCAAGGCAGCCTACTCATGGCAAGCGCCTGTAGCCTCTAGAAAGAGAGGGGGAAACCCCCTTTGGCGCGTGTAAATCCGCGCATCTTATACATCCTCAAACTCAATCTCCTCTTCACTGTCTTCGTCTTCCCCTGCTTCCTTCTTGACCACCGGCTCGGGCTCAACCTTGACTCGCTTCGCTTGTCGCTCGTCCGAGTTGTCCCCATCCGCAGTCGCTTCACGCTTGATCGCCGGTGTGACGGGTGTGTCTCGGCTCGAGGCGTTGCCTGTTGGAGGCACGTCTTCAAACTCGTCTTCGTCCTCGTCTTCTTCCTCAGAACCAAACTCGTTCTCTTCCCGAGCTCGTTCGGCGGCTTGTTCCGCCTTTAGCTTCTCAAAGATATCGTCAATCTGAGTAGTTGTCTTGGCGTTGGGTGCCGTCGAGAGCGACGAGTCTGCTGCGGACTCCTTCTTGACAGCCGTGGTGACACCTGGTACCGAAGTTGCTGAGAAGGACTCGCCAGTGACTGTGCTGTTGGACATCCAGGATGGCAGTGCGTTTTGCTTGGCAATCTTTTCTTTCCGTGCTTGCTCCGCCGCCTTTTCAGCCTCTGTCGGCCCATCAGAAGTCGAGATGTTAACTGCGATAGATTGAGGCCCAGTATTTGTCAAGCCCTTGACCGCCATGGGTCGGTTTGCGCCACCGTCTGCCGCGACGGTCTGGGCGCGTTGGTGTGTCGCATCTCGCTTCACCGGGCGAGCGTTGGCAAAGGCGCGATCAAAGTCGCATTCGGGGATGTGGACCGCATCGATCTTTGGCAGAAGCTCACTGATGAACTTGAACTGGTCGTTGAGGCGGGTCGACTGCTCGTGACCGGTCGATGTGCGGTCAGCTTCGAACGTGAGTGTATGGTGGCAGCGATGGCACAGGAAGCCCTCCGGACCAACGTTGTCCAAGACTTCCATGGCTGTCCACTCGGCCTTGCAGAACTTGCAAAAGTATTCCTTCTTTTCGTTGGCCACTTGCGTGGTTCCCTGGACCTCCTTGTCGATCGTGTAGACGCGCCATTTGATGGCGTCAATGGTGTTTCGGTAGTTGATGTAGTACCAAGTTCGATTGCTCGGTCTCGGGTTTCCTTCTCGCAACTCGGATCGCGTGTGCCTGCACCAAGGTCAGTGGCTTTGTCTCTCCCCAGGACTTGCGAGCGCATACACAGTCAAGAACCGGTCTTCACGTAGCTTACCGCATATCTTGTGGAGATCCTTAGTATTAATAGCCATGAGGTAGGCCAGGTCATCATCCCTCAGCCTGCCAACACGCCGCATTAGCAGGAGCCTCACACTTGTCGAGATCGAGGGACGTACGCCTCATGGAGGATAAGCGCATCGATGACGAGGATGTCGCGCGTTTGGTAGAACGCCCGCATCACGGACTTGATGAGAGTGACTGCGAGATCCATGATGCTGGTTGCGAAGCGCAGAATGATCGCCACTCGAAGGATTTGCGCAGACGGAGGATAGGGTCGTCGGGGGATTTCGAACGGGCCGAGCGAGCGGTAGAGGTGTTTCGAGAGAATGAGGTAGCGGAATGCGATCGCGCGGGTCCCGATCAGGGTGTTGCAGCTTGTCGCGACAAGAGCATGAGAATGCGATAGATGGTACCGTCTCCAACAAAGCGAGGGCCAACCACCATTTTAGAGAGAATTGGACATGACGGGGGAGAAGGCCCGGAATATGCAACAGATTCGGAGCCTATGTCGACTCCACGAGGGAGCGCAAATATCTTCTGCTGGGCTTTGGAATTCTGACAGGAAGAGTTTGGATATCCAATGTCTGGTTGGAAGGGTTTCTTTTGTCTCGAGACAGACTGCCCGTCTGCCTGGGATCTGATGTGGCTTGGGCTGCATGGGGACCCACCAGGTCCTGCAAGTGTCCAGCCTCATCTCAGCCGCAATTCTCAGCCTTGTCGGCGACTTCACCACCAGCATGGAATGAGGCACGCCTGATCAGTCTTCATTCAACCCGCCAGGCACGGCATGATTTACGTGTTCGGTGTAATTTTTACATGAATTTCCAGCACAAGAACAACTCATCAACTCATATGTGACACAGCGCGCGCAGAGCTCGCAAAGCTCAATTCTCAAGGTTGCAACAAAAACACTCATGAGTCCACCCATGCTCCATGAAAGAAAAGGTCAAGAATTTTAGCTCTCATCATGCGTAATTTCTCAGCTATATCAAAAGTCAGCAAGCATGGACTGGTAGCCAAGGGGGTTGGGAGCGACTCACATCTAGAGTAAGGGTGCGTGAACTATTCACCTCCTGATCGCGGTACACACCTACAAGACTGTCGCTGTCTTGGAATAGACCGGCCTTGAGACTGATGACGATAAACTGCATCCCCGGTCCAGAATGGTCCTGGATGTACTTCTTGATCTTGTCGACGTTGGCATTGTCCAAGGCGGCATCCACCTCGTCAAGAACGAAGAAGGGACTTGGCTGGTAGCTGTGAATGGCGAAGAGGAGCGCCAGCGCGGCCATCGTCTTCTCACCTCCCGACAGGTGTTCCATGTCTCGGAAACGCTTCAGCGGTGGCATGGCATGATACTTGATACCCGACAGGTATGGCATATCTGTATCCTCCTCAATATCCAGGTATGCCTGGCCACCGAGGGGGTATGCTTCTGATCGGGTAAGATCCTTGTAGACGTGCGATATTTGCTCCTGGATGTGGGTAAAGGCCCGGTTGAAGAGCTCAAATCGCTTTTGCTTGACCTCGTTGAATGCCTCCTTGGCCTCGTGTGCAGCTGTTTTGGAGTCCTCGTACTCTTGTTCTGTGAGTTTGAGTCTGGTCTCCACATCCTCGAGCCTCTGCATCGCTCGCATGTTGGGATTCAGCTTCTCCAGCTCAGAGGTCAGGCTTGCAATTTTGTCTGACAAGCTCTCCTCAACACTGGCATCGTCCGACTGCATGCAGTTAGTAACTCGTCCAAACAAAACTGAGAGGAGCCACTTACGGCCTTGAGCTCCTCATCGAGGCTGTCAAAATCGATCGCAATTCCGTGCGTCTCGAGTGCCATGTCCATAATGTCGTCCTCGTCCTCGTCCAGGTCCATGGCATCCGGGTCTTGACGAAGGAGATCGTCTTCGGCCGGGAGGTTATCCAAGGTACCTTCCTCGAGGGGTATGCGAATCTGTTCCAGGCGACATCTTCTGAGCAGTGCTGATTTGCTGGCGCTGTTCCTTTGCAGTGTTGTTTCAAGTGCGTTGACCTTCTTGACATGTTCATCAATGTCCTTACTGCGTTTCTGCACCTCAACCTTGGCCTCGGACACCTTCTGGTTCTTCTCGCCAAGGTCGGCCTTGTTCTCCTCGAGTGTCTCCTGGAGAGCCTCCAACTCGTCTTGCTCATCTCCCATTGCGCTCTGAATCTCGTCCTTTTCCTTGACATATGTCTTGGCATCGTTTCGGAGCCGCCGAATGGCACTTTGCAATCTGTTGATGCGACCGATTGTGTCGTTACTCCGGGACTGCTCCCATGTCAACAGCCTCGACAGTTTCTGCTTCTGAACCTCAAACTCGTTGCGCTTTTCTGAGACCTCTTGCTCCAGCTTGCCTTGGGAAGCGTCGTAAGCACGGATATCACTGTAACCGAGCCGCCTGCAAAAGTCTGCAAACACTTGATCCTCCACCTGTGCGATGGCATCTCGGAACTCCTGGCATGTCCTCTGGGTGTTCTCCAGCTGTTCAGCCTGCTCCTGGTACTTGGGCTCCAGCTCCCTAAGCTGCCTCTTTTGGTTGTCCAGCTCGCGCTTCTTGCTGGAATGGTTCTTGTTGAAAGCAGCCAACTCGTCCTTGACCGCAGCCAGCCGCCTCTCCAAACCGGCCAGGTCAATTTGCAGCGATTCTTCCTGTGTGCCACGTCTGTCGGCCTTTGGCAACCGCTCAATCTCATCTTTGAGCTTGGCCGCCATTCGTTGAAGGTTCTGAACATCGGCATCTTCGAAGCGCCTCTTGTTCTTCGACTCGGGCCCACGACCACCGGTCATCAGACCTGCCTTGTGGATGATGTAGCCTTCAAGCGTAACAGCCTTGACCGGGATCCTCTTGTCGTAGCAGATGTGCTTGGCAATGTCAAGAGTATCGCACACAACAGAGCTTCCGCATGCATAAGACACGGCGCGCTCGACAACTGCGTCGAAATCGACGGTGTCAATGGTCAGCCTGGCTCCAGAGAACCCCTTGACAGCAGTATTCACGGCGTTGACCTTGATGTTGTCCAGGGGAATAAAGGTCATTGGCGGAAACCTCTGCTCCTTCAGATACTGAACGCACTCGACACCAATCCTCTCTGTGTCGACCACAACAGAGTCAAAGTCTCTTCCGAGGGCGACTCCGATAGCCTCGTCAAACTTCTTTTGCTTCGGCTTGACGAGCTGGCCGATGCGACCGTGGACCCCTGGGAACATGCGCTTCAGAGCAGCAACCATCTCCTTCATCCGGGTGTCCCTGTCGTTCTGCCGCCTGCCGTCATCGGCCTCCCTGAGCTTCCGGGCCACGTCTTCAAGCTTCTCCTCGAGTTCGGTTCGTTTTTGGTTGGTCCTTACGCGCTCTGACTGGAGTTGGTTGAACTCCTTCTTCTTGGCATCAATTTCCTGCGAGAGCTCCTTGGAGGCTGTCTGTGCTGCGGTTCTCCTCTCGTCGATGCTCGTCAGCTCCGCTTCGATCTTCTCGATGGCTGCCGCGATGCTGTCGACCTTTCCCTTGAGGTTGTTGACTGCGACCTCGTCCGCCTTTCGTTGTCGCTCGAGGTTTTCAAGCCTGGCTTGATTTGGACCGGAGCGCGACATGACTTGGGTGCGGAGCGTGTTATACTCCCTGCGATCCTCGTCACTGACCTCGCGCCCCTGCTTCTTCATCTGTTCCTTGTAGTCGTTCTCAAAGACTTCTCGGGCCTTCTCCACGCTCTCGATATCCTTCTGGATCTTGAGCACAATCTCTGCTTGTTGATCGCGCTCCTTTGTGACCTTGGCGATTTGGGCTTGCAGGACCTCGACCTGTTGTGTGGATTCATGGATCTTTTCCTCGATAGGAACAAGGCTGTTCTCCTTGTCCTCGATGCTCCTCTCCTTGGCCTTGATATCCTTGTCGATGCGGGCAACCTGGCGACTGGCTGAAGCCTGCTCCTTGCGTGCAGCCTCAAGACGCTTCTCGAAAGACTCGACGCTGCGGCGCAGCTCCTTGAGGTCTTGCTGATGATCCTGGATCGCGGCGTAGGAATCGTCTATGGCCTTTTGGAAATGATAGAGCTTCCACAAGCTATGCGTGACTATCGCGGCATCACGATCATCCGTTTTCTTCTGGAAGTTGTCGGCTTCTTTCTTCTGCTCGCGAAACTGCTTGATCTCCGAATTAATGCCTCGTCGCTTGTGAAGCTGATAGTTTTGGTTCTCAGCAGCCTGCTCCGCGTCGGCCTGTGTCTTCTCATAGTCTGTCTTGTACTCCAAACTGCCCGAGATCTGCTCAATCAGACGCGTGAGGTCTTGAGGGGATTGCGAGGCAATCGCCTCAACATCTCCCTGAAAGACGAGGAAATTCCGGGCCTTGATTAGGATATTCTCTGACTCGAGGGATTCGTTGTACTGCTGAGCGGTGACGACGCGGTCGTTAATGCGGTATTCGCTGGCGCCCTGGCTCGTGATTGAGCGCTTCCATCGCTGTTCCTCGCCGGCGTCGTCCTCGTACACGGCCATGACCCAAGCGGTCTTGGGGTCACCACGGGAGGCTTTGTCGTCCCCATCGGCATGGCCATTTGCGTCACCATTGGTCTGAGCTGAACCATCGTCGTTGATCTTGGCGGTTTTCAGGACTCGGCCTCGGTAGACAAGATCCTTGAGGTGGGCGGAGCGCAGGTGTGATGATTTGATGCCCAGGACAAAGGAGATGGCGTCCATACTGGCCAAGTTTAGCCAAGCTGGTGGCGCGAGGACAGTGGCACGCAACTTACGAGTTGGATTTTCCAGATCCATTGGGTCCGATGATGGAAGTGAAGTACGAATCGCCAAAGAGAAGGGTATGGTGACCCTTGTAGGACTTGAAGTCTGCCGCGCAAGTCAGCAATGGAGCTCTCCGGAGCTCAACTCAACCTGGACGAAGAGGGGATACGCACTGAACAACTCGAGACGAATGAGCTTCCCCATGGTGGCATCGGTGGGCCGCAAGCCTGGGTATATCAGTGATCGAGGGGAAGTTTACAGAAGGGAGACAAGAGGGTGAGGTTGGTGTAGAGGGGTATCACGGGTCGCGAAGTGAATGCGACGGAGAAGAGGGCGCGTCAAGTGGCCGGGTCCAGTGCGCCGGCGGGTCGCGCCAAGACAAGAGGGCAAGGAAGGGCGCGACGACAAGTCTCGGAGGCCGAATAATGCTATGTCGCAAAGTCTTCCAATTCGGTGTGACGAGCACACATAGTCGAGGGCGAGAATGGGCGGGTGAAGGTGGTTGTCGTTTGCCGTGTTGCGACCGACGCTTGAAAATGATGGACAACGCGTCGCGCGACGACCAAGGTTGGTTGGTACCTGAGGCGGGAGCCTCTTGGGGCTTTCCTCAGCGCTGTCAGGCTGGGGCATGGCTTGTGCTGTGGGTAGCGCCGACTTTGTCCAATCGAAAGCCACGGATAAGGCTCAGTTGATAAGCGGTACGTACCAGATCCACCTGAAATTGAGCGGCAGCAGCTTGCATCATTCCGCAGCTGGCAAAACCTCGAGATAATCCAAAAGGGCAAAAGAAAAGACCAGAGCAGGTGTATTCAGAAGCCAGAGCAACTATCCATTGCCTACTTACACCAATAGTGCTCGAGTGATATCCGAGCCCGGCGACCAGTCAGGGACGAACGACGGCACACGTACATCCCAACTTGGAGGGACCAATAACAGAACTGGTCTGGTCTGGCCAAGGATTCACATGATGATAGTTTGGGGATCGTGATACTCGCAGTAGGTCCGGTTTTGAAACACACCTGGAACCAGAGTGCGTCTGACTCGACAGTAAAGCATGAATGATATTGAAGCTGCATGCAAGGTGACGAGGTAGGGCCCGGATTTTAGGTCTTTGTCTGATGGCATCAAGTAATATGATGCAAGCGATATCCGGACAATGACGGCAAAGGGGTGCCCTGAAACGGCCTTTGATCGCCAGTTGAAAGCTCCCGTCCAACTTGGCTTCCAGGTTGTGGCGCAAATGCATGTGCCCGTGGTTACCTGCTCGGCCCCACTAAGTGATGAAGTCGGCAGAAGGCCTTCAGCTGCCGGACGGACAGGCTCAAAGTGAGAAGATCTATATATTCATTCAACTAGAATTATTTTAGCTTTTAACAGTACTATCCCAAGCCTTTCGCAGGAATTCGAGAACAGAATAAGTCCTTGAAAGATCGACCAAGTGCCTGCCTCGGTACCTACACTCAACCAGCTCTTCCGGCAGTGCCAGTGTGCCACACTACCCCAGCAAGCTTTCAGCCCGTCGCTTTCATCATCGGCCCCCTCTGAGGTCCAGCTTTGATGTAAGGCGTTGGGGACTGAACATCCAGGCAATCCCACGTGGATGCTTCCGTCACCGCTGGTGTTTCCCCTTTGCCTTCTTTCCCATTTGTTCTCGGTTCCTTTCTTTTTTTCTCTCCCAACTGTTGTCTTTGTCCGTGATATTTGTCCTCTCCATCCCCAGTCACCGCTTCTTCAGGGTCTCGCAGAGCTGAGATGGCCTTTTGATCGTCACGTCCCTCCCTTGTCTTTGAAGCTTGTGCCTCCAGCTGGCCTTGTATAAGTACTTCGGCTCGCGCTGCGCTCCCTTACACCGTCCTTCCCCCGTCCGTACCAAGACCATCCCCCTGCATCCCTCGCCTTGTGAGTACTTCTTTTCCTTCCCGGCTATATTGATCCCCGTTTTCTATTAAATATGAGCCGTCGCTAACGCTCCTTCCAAGATCTATAGCTCAGCTACCACCAACAGCAAACCTCGCCGCGTAAACCATAGTCGACCACAACGAGAACAACGCCATGGATGACGACACCAAGGCACCTTCGGGTGCCTCCCAAGGCCTCAAATCCGACAACATCTCTACTGATAGCGATCCCGTCCTCACCCCCGGGCCCGAAGCTCCTGCCTCTCCCAACTCCGTACCCGCCGACTCTGCCCTGCTCGACACCCCAATGCTGGGCGCCACGACACCCAGAAGCTCCCTTCACTCGAGAAATCCATCCTTCTCCGGCAGTAGCTCCAACCATGAAGACTGGGACGCTCTGCCGCCTCTCGATCGATTGACAGTGCTCGATCTACTCGACAACTTTGCGCTGCCCCAGCAGCTTGAGAAGTTGCAAAAGGGCATCTCTGCCCAGACGGACAAGGTCAGGCGGTCGAGGGAGGCCATCAAGTCCAAGACGGTGCTCGCTCGTGATCGCATGGTGGAGGAATGGAGGCGCCGTGTCCCTTCGGCTGACGAGCAACTGGATCGATACCGCAAGCAGATGCAACGCCGCGTCGACAAGCTAGGGAAGCGCTGGAACGACACAAAGGTCATCAGCGCGCGAGAAAAGGTGTCCTTCATCTTTGGCGTCATGAACATCTTTGTCAGCGGATACCTCATCGGCGGTTTCCCAGAGTATTTCCACATGTGGTACACTGTGCAGCTGTTGTACTTTATGCCCATCCGCTTCTTCACATACCATCGACGTGGCTACCACTACTTCCTGGCGGATCTATGCTACTTTGTCAACTTTCTGCTCTTCCTCTCCATTTGGGTCTTCCCAAGCTCGAAGCGACTCTTCACGGCCGCTTACTGCCTCGCGTTCGGAAACAATGCAGTTGCCATCATCATGTGGCGCAACTCGCTCGTCTTTCACAGCTTCGACAAGGTCACCTCGCTCTTCATCCACATCATGCCCTGCGCGACTCTGCACTGTCTTGTCCACCTGCTCTCCCCAGAAGCTCAGAGAGAGCGGTTCCCAGCAGTCTGGACCGTCAAAACCTCGCCTCCGGGATCACCCACCGCCTATGCCAACGTTGTCTCCATGTTGGCTTGGAGCACGATTCCGTATACGATCTGGCAGCTTGCGTACTACTTCTTTATTACCGTCCGTCGGAAGGAGAAGATTGCGGCCGGCCGGCCCACCTCGTTTACGTGGTTGCGAAAGTCGTACTCCAAGACATTGCTCGGGAAGCTCGTGCTGGCACAACCTGAACGCATGCAGGAAGCGTGTTTCATGATGATCCAATACTCCTACGCCGTTCTCACCATGCTTCCGTGCCCTCTTTGGTTCTTGAGCCGCTGGGCCTCCACTGCGTTCCTCACAGTTGTCTTTACATGGAGCATCTACAACGGCGCCACATACTACATTGACGTATTTGGCGTTCGTTTCCAGAAGGAGCTGGAGGCCATGAGAGCCGAGGTGGCCCAATGGCAGAACTCACCGGAGCATGTGCCTCATTCGCCTCCTTTGGGGCCTCGCCCAGAAGGATCCTCAGCCCCTGAACAGGTTCACAAAGGAGGGGCTGGTTCCGCGTCCGCCGACCAGATTCCTTCAACCAGCGAAGTGGCCCGCGAGAAGGAGATGTTGGGCGACACGTCTCTGCCTACAGATGCCGCCGCTCGGCCAGTTAGTGTCGATAAGATCCCTCTTCTCGACGAGACAAAGGGCTCTACCAGCGCTGGGGTTGACGGTGAGCGTAACGACACGGCTCGGGAGAGGAGGTCGGGCGAAACATCGGCCGCCTGAGGGTGCGGTTCAGATAGATGACTGTTTTTTATCTTCTCGGCTTTACTGCGTTCTCATTGTTTTGATCAACCTGCAAATGGATCTCGTCCTTGGCATGATGTTTGGGCGCTTATTACGATTGGCTGTTTGTTGGTTTACTTGGCTGCTGGTGTACGGAGCGTTGTTAGTCTTCCTGGTTCTTCAAATCAAGAACCCATCGTTCATTACAAGCACTACCTACTTATGCACAGAATACCCCCTTGTTTTGCAGGCATGGATCTCAAAGGGTCGGATATGGAGAGTTTGCAAGCTATGTAGCCCAGAACTACTTCGTACCTATTCTATATAGCCATCACGTTCTACTCCCCGAGACCTTGGCTGGGCCGTTCGTTCGTCAAAGACCACAGCAATGTGTCAACTACCTATTTACACATCACAGCACGCACAGGAAAAAGACAGTACTTTCAGCTCGAGGGAAGATATCAACCCGTCCTGGAGATTCATGAGGTTTCTCGGTACCCGAGCTAAATAGCCCCGTTGCGCTATGCAGACCAAATAACAAAGGTGCAAATAAAGACAATTGCTGCAACTTCAGAGCTTATTTCGCTTGCTTACTTTGCTCTGCACAGGTTACCGACCTGACCAGCAATGCGCTCAAGATCGTCATCTCTCATCAAGCACGTCCTGTCCATTCCTTCCAGGGGGCGTATCCTCTTGCCCTCTCCCAAATGTCCCAAAATATTCCCAATCAAAGCAACCCAACCAACACCACCTCCCGTAAAGCCCCCTCCCCGGTTAAGCCAGAGAAGAACCTCAGTCCAGATGCGACGCCGTTTAATGCAAATGATGCCATAGCTCAGGGTATTCTTCCATAATGCGTGAGATGCGACTTGTGAGAGCCACCTGCTCTCGCGCCCAAACTTTTGTGTAGACGGGCGGCATGTAGTAAATGGGCCGCCAGGGTATCAAGATGACAAGTTGTCAACATGAAGAATCCAAATCGACTGAAAGATTCGACGAGGTGACAACTAAATGAAAACATTTGCTGCCTCCAAAGAAGCTCATCGAATAACGGCCCAGTCAGCAAGCCGGCCTCCGTTATCACCATCCTCTCGGGTTCCTGGCCGTCGGCCGAATGTAGACCAGAATCTCAAGGTCTCGTCTCCGGCGCCAGTCACGATCGTTCGGCCATCTGGGCTCATAGCCAGGTACAGCACTCGGTAAGTGTGTCCTGTCAGACTGGCCACCTGGGTCATGGAAGGATACTTCCACACAACGATCTGGTTCTGGCTGTAGCCGTGCGTGGAGACGATTTCGTTCGAGTTCTTGGACCAGGCAATATTGCAGACCTGGCTACCTGTGTCAATCTCGTTGATCACAGTTCCCTTGACAGTGTCGTGGAAAATGATGCGTCGGTCTGCCGTACCACCTCCGGACGCGAGCAAGCCACGCTGGTGAGGGGACCAGGAGATGGCCTTAACAGCTGCCGTGTGGTCCGAAAACTTCCAAAGCGGAGTTTCTGAGAGCTTATCCCAGACCATGAGCTTGTTGTCGTTGCCACCACTCGCCAGCTGCCCGTCTTCGCAATTCCACTTGAGGCCACAAACCTCCTGCTTGTGACCAACCAGTTTCCTCAGCCACTGGTCTGGAGCTCGCACATCGCGGTGGTAGATGAGTCGGTCGCGTGATCCGGAAGTAAGAATGTGGGTGTTCCAGGCTAGGGATCCCACACGCGCAGTGTGACCAGTCATTGTTCGTAGTCTTCGCGCCTTTTCCGCATCCCAAATCTGCACCAGACCCTTGCCAGTCCCTATGGCAAGGTGTGTACCCTTTTGTATCCAAGACACGCTTGTCACAGTGTCGTCCTCGAGCGTGCAAAGCTTGTTTACCTTGCTGGTCTGGGCATTCCACATGTAAACACTGGAGCCCAGACCAACACCAAGTATGTTTGCACTCCCCCAATCCACCAAGTTCAAATAGAAATCGTCGGCCAGTTCGGGGGCGTCAAGGACCTTGTACGGTACTTTGCTGACAGCCCGTGGCTGGCGCCTGGGGCTGAGCAGCATCTGTTGGCTGCCAAATCGTACTGGCGATAGGCTGTATATCTCAGCTCGAGTATCCAGGTTGGGGCCGTGGCGGCTTTGTGGTGTCTTCGAGGGAGTTGGGTGTCCAGCAACATTACTTTGTTGGCGTGGCGACATGTATGAGAAGAGATTCTTGTGAGGTGTTGACGGTGTTAATGATGATGGCAATGAAGGTGGAGCTGCGTTGGTGGGAGGCGTATGAGCTCGAGTGCCATCGTTGGCGGGCATATGAGAAGTTGTGGGAGAGCTTGGTTCGGCGAGAGTGTGGGAGTTGCTGCTTGAGGTACTGAGTTCTCAAAGAGTTCGGCACGAAGCAGGTGCGAGAAAGTACGGTTTGCCTCCTCAGCTGCAACAGTTGTCAGTATGCCAAGCAGCCATGGAGCTATCAGAGAGGGCCATACTCTTTTGGAAGTGAAGTTCACCATGGGGAGTACGCTTCTTTTGTTTGGATGGCGTAGCTGGTGATCCATCTTCGTGCAGCAGGCTGAAGCTGGCTTGCAAGTCCTGGCCGGAACGGGTCGGGATGAATCTATGAGAAGGTAAGCAAAGGCAACGCAGATGTATTGGGTGGTTGACCAACCGATCACCGTTTATCCGTTGTCGCTTACGATGCGGGCTAGCACCTGGCGTGCTCTCTCGCTGTGGTCGTTGGAACTCGCGTAATAAAGCATTGTCGACAGCGTCGATATCGAATGGGCTCGCGCGGGTAGCGTCGCTTTTCCTTGCATTGCTGCGGAGAGAACGGTTGGATCCATTATCGAGAGTCTGTCTGGGTTCCAAGCGGCCGCGATCTAGGCGGGGGGGAGGAGTAGATGCGCGAGGAGCGGCGGCATGGCTTTTGGATTCGTCCATAGCTCGCTTAGAGCGGTGATGACTCGAGGCAGCGATGCCTGCGGCTCCAGGAAGTGCCGCCATGGTTGAGACGCGGTCGTGTTGCGACTCCTAGTCGCTGATTAAAGAGATCGTGGGGGAGAGCGGTGGGGAGGACGGGTCGTGACGGCGCGAGAGAATGGCGGAGGATTGCAAGGCGACCGAGGCGACACTGGATTGATGAGGGGGACACACGGCGAGCGTGGAGGGAGAGTCCAGGCAAGACGGCGAGGGCGCAATCCCAAGCACCGCCCAGCAGATCTCGACTTTTGTTTTTCGGAAGGCGTCTATCGCATCGTCTCGATCTCGGCAGGACCCAGCAACTGGGGGGTTGTCGGGCACGGTGCTCGGCGGAGGGCGCTCGTCTGGGCAAGTTGTTGGAGTCGAAAAGAGATGAAGATGAAATGCGAAGCAGAGAATCAAAAGTCGCGATGAGGATGAGAGCAACCCAGAGAGGGGGGGCTGTTGACGATGCAAGACGCGGCAGCGGGCGATGCGAGACGTGATGTGCGAGATCAAAGTAGCAGGATAGAGGTCGAGGTGGGCGGGTGCGGTACTGGGCTCTGCCGGGTTTACGCTGAGAGGAGCGCTGGGGGTGGCGGGAAAGAGGGTCGCAGGCTCAGGTTCGTGAGGGATGTTGCTGCTGGAGGGAGGTTGACCTAGGACTCCAGAAGGGCGCGCTAACAGGCGCGTGGCCAATCAGAAGCCCAAGACGCCAGGATGGGACCCCCCCCTGCGCCCGGGCGGGCTTTGACAGGGAAGACCGCGGACGGCCAGGAAACGCGCGGGTCAATAACAACAACAACCACAATAATAGAGCACCGTGATCCCCTGTTGTTGAATCGAGTGAATGGCATTGAAAGAGAATCGAGGGGCTGGATAATTTCGGTTTGCATCAGGGCAGCATTGTGTGTCAAGCTCTTCATTGTTTCTGCCATTGAAGTTGTACCTGGCGGACGCATGCACCTATCCTCTCCACGCCCGTTGCAAACAACAATCCATCCATAGGATCATGGACGGGATCTCGGTTTCTCCCGCACTTGACCTCTGTGTGTCGACCCCTACCTGTTTGGCCGTTGTCTCTGCCCTTCTGTGGCCGACCTCTACCTACCTATTGGGAGATAGTCCCCCTCCAAGAGCTCGGTAGATGCCGACCTAAACAGGCACATGGAACAGGGCATACTCTCCGCTTACTGGAGCGGCGTCATGGTCAATAACCGCCCCAAGAAAGGATGGAAGGCGTCAAAGAGATGGATGGATGGCACGGGCATCTATTTATTACTCCCACAACAAATAAATACGCACATCCAGGCCTGGCATTTTAGCAAGTCTCAGACGGCCTGGTGTTCTGCCAAGTGTCCCGTCCGCCGCTTGTTGTGTCTTTGCGCGCCATTTTGTGGCATGGCATCGCCCGCGTGCATATTTGTTGTTTTTGATGTGAGTTGTGCATCCATCCATGCAAACCCGGTATGTGGTCATGTAAGTGCGCGTTTGTGTGTGTTTTTTTGGCACCTCTGGCGCACATACATGACCCTAACAAATCAGCGAGTGGTCCATCTCAATCCTATTTATCTGAAGGAATTCAGCCCGGGGATAGCCAACGTCATCTCCTTTCCCCAAGAAATCGGTCTTGTTGCTCTCCATCTGCCAGCGTCAGATCCAGTCAGTCTCGGGCTAAGGATGCCTCCAATCCCTTTCCCGGCAAGACTGACCAGCAACGCCTTATCAAACAGTAGCGGGACGTTCCGCAGCTAGCTCGGGTTCTCAACCCGCAGCTGCCGCCTGGTCGTCAACACGATGTGAAATCACCAGTGTGTGTGCGCGCCAGTGTGCAGACGTCGGTGCGTGCCCGAGCGTGCCCAAGGACAAACATGTTGCGTCTTTGGACTGCGAGTCTGGTGTGATGTCTTTGCCGGTGGGATGATCTGCAGGCAAGGACACGCGCGTAGTAGGGGTAAACGTGATGCGCGGTACGTGGTGCGGCAGAAACAAAGCCTCACCCCTCCCGCCCGAGCCAGGCCGTCAGACTCAAGTCATCCAGTCAATGCTTGCTTGTTTTGGTGTCGGGTCCCCAAGTTCTCATGCTGGCCTGTCAAGTTGAGCTCCCTGGCGCGAAGGACTCCTGAACAGGGGTGGGCGTGTCAGCAGCCAATCGGGACGAGCCGGCCATCGCGCACAGTGCCTGCTGTAATCTGCCTCCCCAGCCACACCTGCTCCCGGAGTTGCGTAAGTACCTTCCTCGCTGTGCGCTCAGCCTGCACAGTGAAACTTGAAATGGCACCGTCTGTCCAAACACGAGGTCTTGGAGACGGGGAATTGTGCAGGTCGCGTCAGCGGGCGACGAAACGCCACTCAACGCGTCTCAGTCGCGCGCGTCTTCCCGCTCACTGCCCCCTTTTTGTCTCCCCCACCTGAATTCCAGTGCATGTTTTGGCCGGGCCTTGGGCCGCAGGAGGACGAGAAAACTGGCCTGCGGTCGCTGACGAGTGGCCTTGAATCTCCCAAACAGTGGTCCGGGGGAACACGGCTGCGATAACAGAGGAGCAGCAGGTCGCGATACGATGGCCTCACACACGTGTCCAATGAACTCGACTGCCTGCAGCCTGTGTTGCTCTGCATTGTCCAAGCCCGGATAAGAGCCCGTCTTTCGTCTCGCTCGCTTGCTTGCTTGCCTGCTTGCTTGCCTGCTTGCTTTGCTTGCCTGCTCACCCTATGCGTGTCTTGCTTCCGGGATCGTCCAGTCATGAATTCATTGTGGTGCTCGTTCCTTGACGATTCTCTCTAAACAAGAGCTGCTTCTATCTATCTATAGTTGTGGGTTCATCCTCCCAACATCCATACCTCGCTGTGCCTTCGTTCTCTCCAGCATTGATCAAGCCGCCCCAGAAATAGACAAAAGAAAATTGCAAGGGGTTCTGTGCAAGAAAAGCAAATGAAACGAAAAGGATGACATCAGGTATCCCCCAGAAACAAAGAAAACCAGATAATAAGAGGGCACTATTGGCCACGGATGATGTCCTGCACCGCCTAATGCGAGTCCCTCGACTCGTCTCGTCACTTAGGCCTGCGCTTCTGCTTGTGCCAGCAGCCTCTCCCGCCATCCATTGCAGACCTCTTCAAACCCGCCGATCACGTCTCCGCATACGCCTGCGCACTCCCTCTTCTCCAGTCGCTCCCCCCAGTTGCCCCTCGTGAGCCATCGCTCGCCTTCCTCTCTAAGCTCTTCTTCTCTCCTCATCTCGGCAACAATCTCCTTTGCGCTCCTCAACCTTCGTGTTGCTGTCGTCGTTGTCTGCCGTGACATGTGCAGTGTGTCAGAGAGATAATTCAGTGTCTGCACCAAGTCCGAGGTGATTGAATGAAGGCCTGTCAACGAGTTGAATGCCGACGTCGAGGGCCGCGGCATCGTGTCCGAGAGGGATAAGAGCAGCGGAATCAAGTCATCGATGGTCTCGGGGTCTGGGGGAGCGACAAGCGGCGATAATAGAGGGAATGTGAGGTTGTGGAGTTGTCGGGTCTGGTGATTCAGGTGCGTGGTCAGCGCCGAATGTGCCGTTATCAATCTGCCCTCTCCGTTAGCTTAACCAGCTTCATGATCAATTGCGTGGTGCTTCAAACCTTGAGGCGCTGGCCTCCACGCTGGACTGGGATCCGAGATCCCGCAACGCATTTGTGACTCGCTTGAATACGTCGTCCGTTGGGCCACCATAATTCTCTGTCCCTCTTCGAGCCAGCGACTCTACAGCGTCCATCTTGGCCACCAGGCCGGGCGGCATGCCAGGGGAGTCCAGATCTGACTCGGACCCATACTCACTGCCGTCGTAATTACTCGATTGCCGTTGTGTGTTTCCGGCGTGGGGAGAGAATCGTCAGATTTGCAGCTTTTGGTTTGTCGCCGTTCTGCTTCGTCGGACTGCTGGCGCCCGCCTTCTCCTCCTCCTCGGTCGAGTGCCCATGATGGAGCTCTTCTCCGTCTGGGCCCATCATATCACTATCGCCATCGCCATCAATGTAGTCGCCTTCATCCCCCGAGTCGGAAAATGCGTCGGCCAGTTCATCCGCCAGGTTGCCCATGCCATTCCCGTTCAGCTCCAAAGCATCTTGTTGATTAAAGCTGTTGCGGAATGGGTCCTGTGCAGACGACTTGGAGAGGCGTCGAGCTTGTGGAGAGCCCGAGAAGCTATCGAAAGCAGACGAGTTTCGAGAGTGCCTGGGCGTATGCGGCGAGGACGGCATTTTCGTATGTCGGAGCCGGGAAATGCGGATGCTGCTTCCTTGGACCCAGATGGTCTAAACTCGCAGGCCTGTGACTGCGATCTTCGCACTGCGAGATAGGCAGATGCGGCCTCGACGACGGATAGGGGGGGCGGTGTATCTTGATGGCTGTTCGGAATCGAATCGGCGAGGTTCGTTTGCAGCGTTCGTGTGTCTGTGCCGCGGGGTGAATGGTCTCCTTTCGAAATGGGGGTGTCGAGGGAGGGAGAGTCGGCGTTGCTCGAAATGATAATGGCTTGGGCGACCAGGGACCCTTTATTAGGTACTAACTATTGATGGCACCAAAATGGCGGCCAACAATACAACACAAAGGACGGGGCAGCGAAAAGACCGGTATCCGGGAGATAAAAAAGTGCCCGATCTCCCCAACCTTGAAGTTTGGTCAGAAGGAACCTGTATGTGTCGACACGTGGAGAGATCATAAGAAGGGTGATAATATACCCCTTCATGCCATTGTCACAATGACTGAGGCGCTCAACGTTGTCGTGGCGGCGTGATGCTGGAAGCGAAAACGGGTGGTGGGCCCTTTAGCGTCAACGTACATGCCAAACAAGTACATTGACCGTGTGAAGTGGATGTGCAGGGACTTGAAACCCAGGTATCGCCTTGGGCTAGGTCGCCCATGAGCGTGTTCCCCAGGTGCCCCTGCCCATTGTGGCTTCAATGCGAACTCCGGTCGCACCGCCACAAAACACAAAATAGCTCCTGGCTTTCGCGGGGCAGCTTTTCTTCCATCTATCATCGTACAGAAACGCAACGCTTCCACGAAGGCATAGGGTTCGGCTTGACAATACAGCCTATACATTCCCCACGACACAGGCTGTTCGCATACACAGTCCCATCTACCCAGTCACTCGAAAACGAGCAGAGTTAGCCCCGAAAGGCCACTCGGCGCCTGTCAGGATGGCAACCTTTCGCCGATTTCGACCCGACGATGTGAACAAGTTCTCAAAGTGCAATCTCGATCCGCTCACCGAAACATACGAGCTCAACTTCTATCTTCAATATCATGCAAAATGGCCGTCACTCTTCCAGGTTTGCGAGGACATTGATGGCAATATTGTCGGATACAGTGGGGTTGCTCTTGGGCGTCTGGGATCGCTAGCTCGATGCTAACTCTTGGTTTCAGTCATGGGAAAGGTTGAATCCTCGCCAGATGCCTACAAATTTTCCGAGCATTACCTGCCGTGGCACGCTCACATCACGGCCCTCACTGTTGCCCCGGAAGCGCGAAGATCCGGCATTGCCAAGATCTTGACCGATCAGTTGGAGGTTGCGGCTGATGCAGAAAACGCCTGGTTCGTGGATCTGTTTGTCCGGAGAAGCAACGAACGCGCCATCAGGCTGTACAAAAGTCTGGGCTACAGCGTCTTCCGCGTGGTCAGAGACTACTACGGCGATCATGCGACTGACCCTACCCAGTCGGGCGAGGACGCCTTCGACATGCGCAAGCCGATGAAGCGAGACAAGGATCATCAACACATTCGAGACGATGGAGAGAACCATGTGGTTGATCCTGAGGATGTGTGGTAGGCGCAATCCAATACTTGGTGTTCCTTCCCCGATACTCCAACCCTCCTACCCATGACGCCAGCTTTTCCGGGCCTGTTGTGAAATTCGGGACATATCATTCAGAGCCAGGCTCCGTCAACATCATAGACGCTCCCACTCACAAAACTACTCTCCGGACCAAGGAGAAAGGCGATGACATTGGCGCATTCCTCCGAGGTTCCTTGGCGCTGGAAGGCGCTGGGCTCGTCGAATTCAGCGTCATCTGGCCGACTGTGGATATCCCAGGCCTTCTTCATCAACGGGGTATAGATAGCACCCGGGGCGACGGCGTTGATGCGCACTTCCCGGTGGCCATTCTCCTTCGCCGCGGCTCTTGTTAGCCCAATCACGCCGTGCTTGCTAGCATCGTAGGCGCCATGCTTGGCAAATCCTGCTCACGCCAGGTCAGAGGGCAGACACATATTGTTTGTCGGCTGGTGCGACCTACCCTTGGTACCGTGGATAGAGGCGACATTGACAATAGATCCTCCGTCCACTACCCTGCGCAGCTGTGCTCGTAGGCAATACATCGTCCCAGTCAGGTTTACCCCAATGATCTTGTGCCATTCGTCATCCTCAAGGTCGGCTACAGGTCGTACACCGTGGTGTTTGCCAATGACGCCAGCCACGTTAGCTGCCCCGTCAAGTCTCCCATGCTTTTGAAGCGTGTCGTCCAGCCAGTCCTCGACCTCGGCTCGTCGAGATATGTCAACCCGGGTAGTTAAGAAGGGGGTTCCCTTGTTTCGGAAGTACGAAGCGGCGCTCTCTCGGGCATCGGGGTCGATGTCGGCGATGCTCACAGTCGCACCTCGTTGTGCGAGGATCTTTGCCGTTGCGAGGCCAATGCCACTCGCTCCACCAGTGATCGCGTAGACCTTTCCTATGAGAGACATCGGGTGCGGTGTCGTGAGGTTGCTGTGTGCTTGCTGGGAAATACCTCTTTCGTGGACAATGTGGGAAACGAGAAGTGCAGGATGGCTTCGCTCTATTCGGTCTTATATGCGGCCGGGGGTTCGTGGGTCGGGCCCTTGATACCCGAGCTGCCACCCCCGCATGAATATGCCGTAGACAAAGGTTGATTGGGGGGCTGGATACATTGGTGTCCATGGAGGCATTCCTAGGTTGGTAGTCTCCGGACCCCATTGCATGGGAAGTTCCCTCGGCGATATCGAAGAAACCAGTAGTCTGAGCCTAGCTCGCACCTAGCTGGGCGATGGGTTCTTGGCTAGCAGGACCCCTAAGCATATATGCAGCAGGGCCTGGCGGTAGTGATTTTCTATATCGTAGATACTATGCATATATGCAAGGCGATCTGCAACTTGCTGTGATTGTATCGTTCGGGGAATAAGCCGTGCTCATCCTTGTGTGTCTCCAGGGTAGGGAGGATGAAAACCATGCTGAACCAATCGCAACATGATCGATCCGACGTCGCCCTGTTTCGTTTGTTTACTTGGTGGCGATACGGCTGGGGCAGAATTCAATTCAGCGTGCATGTATTGAGGAACCAACGGTTATGTGTTGGCGGTGGCAAGCGGGACGTTGGCATTTTTTGAGTATTTGATATTGGAAGTGAGGCAGCTATTTGGACAGCCGACGATCGTGCAAGGGACAAGAGACAGACAGCCACACGCAACATATCAGAACACTAGAAAGAAACCTCACGGCTTAGCTAACATCAACTTGTAAACAACGCTGATGGAGTCACATCGAATGGGTTGGATGCAAGGCATATTGTATATTGTGGTCGAATTTCGCAGCTCAAGGCTCGTCAAGGTGGCACAGCCACACACCACCTAGCCACAGCATTGGCCGTTGGAGACACCGGGCATGCGTCGAAGGTACCTGGAGTGCGGCGAGACCCGCACCTCTTCCAATGTACCTTGCACCGTCGCCTCGCTGACGGCACCAGCGAACTAATTCGCCGGTTCTCTGCCTGTTTCCCCAGGCGGCCGTCATCATCCAACCCTTCACTCTTCTCCCCATGCCCCGTCGGAGCCTCCCTTTGCCATCCATCATCACCTGGCCCTTCACTGTGTGCCTTTCAGGTTTTCTTTGTTCTCATCCTCGCGCCCGCTCATTTACCTAGAAAGCACCCGGCGAGCTTCTTTGTCACCGCGCGCTCACGCCCTTTAATATTAGGCTTGCTGCACCTTCCCGAGCCGTTCCTTTTCCTCTTCTCCCCAGCGCCGACTTTTTTTTTTCTCCCTTCTTCTTTCAACCTCACTCCCACCACAACGGCCTGCGATTGAGCTATTGTCAGCCACCGCACCTAACCCATATTTGGCTCGATCTTTTACCTGGCCCATCTTCAAGAATAGTCGTCGAGATGGCTACCACCGCTATGGACTACGAGGCTGCTAATGGCGATCGATACGAAGGTTCGTTGCCGTCCCTGCAGCGCGTTACGGCGACGCGTCCGCACCACACATTCGCCGCTTGGTCATCCTACATCACCTCCACCCATCGCCCATCATTCCCGTCCTCCTCACCTCTCATCGAGCAACAAGCATCGCCATGATTCGCAAATAGCTAACCCCCAGCCCAGATGAGGCACCTCGCTACGAGCGCGACAACCGGAGCGCTTCGCCCCGTCCCGTGACGACAACGAGGGAAGCCGCCGTCGCTCTGCATCGCCAGGCGGCCATGGTGACAGGTTAGTTCCCGTCTTCTCCCTGCCAAACAGGCCGACGCCTGCTCACATTTGCCTTGCCAGCAACATGAAGGATGTTTCCGCTCCCCGAGACGATGATGATGGTGCTGTGAACCCCGGCTCCAACCTCTTCGTCACCGGCATCCACCCCAAGCTTACCGAGGCCGAGGTCTCCAAGATGTTCGAGAAGTACGGTGATGTCGAGAAGTGCCAGATCATGCGCGACCCTCACACCAAGGAATCCCGTGGTTTCGGATTCGTCAAGATGGTCACCTCCGAGCAGGCCGAGGCCGCCAAGGAAGGTCTTCAGGGCGAACAGATCGAGGGCCGAACACTGAGCATCGAGAAAGCCCGCCGAGCTCGTCCTCGCACCCCCACCCCCGGCAAGTACTTTGGTCCACCCAAGCGAGGTTCGTAACACCCCATGGCTCCCTTTAGATGCAATCTGTTGACTTGACACCAGAGCCTCGTCCCCGATACGACGACCGTCGACGTGGTGGCTACAGCGGCGGCAGCGGCGGCTACGGCCGTGACGATCAGTACCGCTACCGTGGTTACGAGCGCAACTACGAGCGACGATACGAAGACCGTGGCGGCAACTACGCCGGCGGTCGCGACTACGAACGTGGCTACCGTGAGGAGCGACGCTACGAAGACCGTGCCGGTGGCTATGGCGGCCGCGACTACGAGCGTGGCTACGAACGCCGTGACCGCGATGAGGGCTATGGTCGGGACCGATATGCCGGCCGCGAGGATCGAGACCGCTATGGCCCCCGTGGAGGAGCTCCCGGCGGCTCCTCAGGCGGTGGCTACGAACGCGAGCGATACGACCGCCAAGGCGACCGTGATGCTACGCGAACTCGGGACCCAGCTGCCAGTGCTGGCGCTGCTGGATACGGCGACTCTGCCTCTCGCTCCGAGACACGCGACGCCTACGGAGGTTCGGGCTACTACTGAGTGCTGCCTTTTTTGTCCCGCTAATCCTGTCAGGCGCCCCCGACCGCAACATCCAGTGATCGCATCACCGGCCTTTACTGCTACCTGACTGAACGATCAGTCGCTGGAGTTTCGACTCCTCTCCTTACCTCTCCTAACCTCCCTGTTTTGCTCGTGCGCTTTCTTCTGTTTCACTGTTTTTCGTTTTTCTTTTCCTTCCATGGACGACAGCAGAATCTGAAATCAAGCTCTGCTTACACAGGAGTTTCGTGTGATTGCGACAGTTAAGGGATTGGAATCAAAAATGGGTACTCGGCCTGCGTCACTTGAGTTTCTTGTTGCTGGTCAGTCTTGCGGCGACGAGGTCACAGAAGGACCACATTTGGCAGCTTCCGGATCATTGCAAAATCAAACACTTCATCAGTCATCCATCGCGTTTCGACGACTACTTGATAGCATTGGCAGCACAGCATCAACCAGATGTCGACGTCGGCCCAGTCGGTGAATCCCGTGGATCTTTAAACACAACATCGAATGCGGTCTCCGTTCCTCGCAGCCCCCGTGCCGTCCTCAAAACACACAATGGGCTCTGCGAGTCGTTGCGACGGCGCAACTCCGAGCGGGCTCCGGTTCTGGGTGCTGCTCTACTCGCCTTGACTGACATACTCTTATTGTCTCAGACATACCCGTAAATATGTCGCCCGTCGCCAATCAATCAATCAATCAATCACCCATCGCTGTAATCAACTTGACGCCATGCAACCATGAAACCTCTTGAACAACGCCATAGCTGGAGTCATCCGTCGGGTGAGGATTAAGTGCGAGAGGGACGAGTCTTGCCCATGGGCTTCTCAACAACTTTGCGACATTCAGGTCTGCTCAGGCATTCCTGCCCGGATATACCATGCGCCAGAGCCCTCTTGGTGCGTCCGGCGGAGATGTACCTGGAAACATGTCAACTGGTAAGGTCTTCAGGCTTGGACTTGACTGACTTCAGTGGCAGGGAGAATCCCTTGACAGCAAAGCCGAAACAGTGCGACCTTTCTTCGATTCACTGCACGAGGTGGACTTGGACATGGCGATTGCCAGGCTGGCTCATTGGGCATTTCTTCACCCCGCCGCTTAGAGGAAGTTGTGGTAGGCCTTGATTCTTAGAATGGGCGACGTCATGTACTTGCCCTTGCTTGGTGACTTGCATCGTGGGTTGTTGTAACCGTAAACCTCCACGGTGGATTGCTGCATCAAGCGATGCAACCGGACGACGAGGTCCTCTGCCGAACTGTAGCTCCCAGTTAAGATAATTAATTATTAATGAGATAGAGATGCTCGAATATTGTGGCCCTTGGTCAAGACTTCTAACTTCGGTGACTTAGGTTTACTAGATAGGAGGCAATCTCGCGAGGTCTTCTTCACTCGAGCATAAGGCAAGACCCTCCGAGAAGTGAACTACATTAATGTGATAGCCCAAGCCGAATCACAACTAAGCTGCCCTGCACGCGAGATTACTGTTCAGGATAGTCTTGATACTCGTAGATCATTACATCTATCATCCAATACTTCGAGAACCAACTCTACCATCGGTTCGTCAAGCCTTCAACTCTCATCTACTATGCTCGGCACATGAAGAGCATGCATGGCACCCTCCACTGGTTATTGCTGGCTACTTCCAGATCGGTTTGGATTGGCTCCAAGAAGCCATCCGACACCAAATACCAGGGTGCCTCTCGCAGCCTCTCTCAGCTGGTCTCGCTTTCTAAGGCGGTTGTGATCATGACTTTCCGCATCCGACGACTCATGCTCCGGTGCCATCTTGTCCGATGTAAACGAGCTCTGCAGGGAGCCCTGCAAACTGGACAATGAGGTAAAGTTTCTCTGTGCAACCCGGGCCGTAGCTCGCGAGAGATCAAATAGCGACATTGGCGCCTCTTCCGCTTGACGGGCGGTCGCACTGGCAGTGATATTGCGCGGTGGATAGGCCTTGTCTGGGTCTGGGGTCTGGAACGCCCCTGGGAGGCCAGATAAATCGCCGGCAGCATCCCATGCGTCCTCCTTGGCGGCCTCTTCTTTGATGGCCGCATCCAGCTGCTCCTCGCAGCGACGGAAGGTTTTCAGTACCTCTTGAAGCTGGGGAGGAGGCGCAATACGCAGAGCGGTGGCCAGGCACTCAATGCGCTGCTCAAGATGACGAATCTCAGGGTTCCCACTCGCCGTCCCAAGATGGGTTGGCTTCTGCGACCTTGAGGTGCGGACATACTTGCCAGCGTCCAGCGCTGCCTTCCATGACCACTCGTCGCTGAAACTGCCAGACCGAGATTCGTTCTCGCTCCCGTGCGTGACTCCGAGACGACTGACTACATATGAGTATGCCGTTTCAAAGTCATCCTCGTGAAGAGCGGCCTCTATACACATGGCAACGATGCGTTTTTCGACCATTGATCGAACGAGATCCTGGTCATCAAGTGCTGGTGACCGCTTCCCTGGAACAGTATATGTGGGCAGGCCGGCATTGACCATGTTGTTGCCAAGCTCGACGAACTCTTGTAGCCGAGTATATGCCTTGGGGTTCTGCTCAAGGACCTTTCCAATGATGGAGACCGGATCAGAGTGCACCCTGAGTACTACTGGGCTGAAGGGCTCTCCTTGTTTGAGCACGAGACGATAATCACTGAGGGCATGTGTGGCTCTGAGCAATGCCTCGATCCGTTGCCTTGCTGGATGTGACTTGTCTATCGTCTTGAGGAATGCGCTGATGCTGTTTTTGCTGTTAGCACCAGGCCGTTGATGCAATTGACGGTATGGCTTACATCTCATTACACTTCTTTAACCCTCCTCTCGTCCGATTGGGATTGGACGCATTGTCGAAAGCCCTAAGAGCAGAGTTCTGCACGGTGTTGAGCAACACCGATGCTGAAAGAGGCTGATTTGGTGCTGCTTCGTAGAGAGAATTCGCAAGAGAATATCCTAGAAAGTGTCAGAGAATAAAACTCACAGCGGATTGCGGTTGATAGAACGTACGCCCGCTTGACAGCAGTGCTTTCAGAAGCTCCGTCTCAATAAACTCTACAGGGACGTTGCCAAAAACGCCTCGAATAGAATCCTTTTCTGCAGGGCCAGGCTCATTTCCCCAACTGTGTAGCCAAAGGACTTCCTGTCGTGCTCGGATCCAGAATTCATCGTCGTTCTTGGGTGCGCGCACAGAGAGCGTTCGTATCAGTCGTCCAAGTTCAGACTTTTGGTCTTGGACATCTTGGATAAAGGCGAGATCTCCGGCTTTTCGGACCGTGCAGGGAACGCCCGCCCGTGTTAGGAGAAAGGCGCTTTGGATTAGGACAGTAAGGAGGTCAATTGATTCTTCCTTGGGCGTTGTCAATGGGTTTGTGGGTTGCAATAGATCGTTCCGCAAGTGTGTTGAAGCCTTTGATCCGTCGAATGCGCTGGCATCGAACGGCTGCACAGGCGCAAGGGCTGCTATTGTCGACTGTAGACTCCCTTCGGGTTCCTCGTCCAGGAGAGACTTAATCTTACTGCACATCTTGTATGCCCCCTCGAGTGCATCAACCTCAGAGTCGGGGTTGAGGTAGGCCGAAGCTAATACAGCTTTGGCGTATGTGCGGTCAAGGTACTGTTGCTGGTTCTCCTGAAGCCAGGCACTGGTTTCTTCCCCAAGTCGGTATCCGATGGGCCGTCCCACGACTCGACCGCTCTCAGTGCTACCTTCCACGAGCTTGAAGCCTGTGATATGAGCCACTCGAGAGTTTGCTCCCAGCCGGGGCAGCACAACTCTGATACTGCGCCAGAATCACTCCCGGTGTCCTCATTGAAGAGATCTCGCTTCCACCTTGCGTCGTTATATAGCCATGGCCCAATCAAGCCTCTTAGATCACGGCCAACGAGACCATACTCGTCGTCCACGGCGCCAGTCTCAGAAAGGAGGTACTCGACAGCGCTCCTATCTGGAAGATTGTCGAACTCGAGAAGCGAGAACCTTGCAGGTTTTTGGGGGTAGTACAGATGGTTCCTCCTTAGTAACGGCAGAACCGTTGATACCATCCATGTGCGTATCGAGGGGGAATGGTCGAGGAACGGTATGAGCAGATCTGGGAGCAGCGAGACCATGCCGGCCTCCTCGTCCATTCTATAGCCCCTTGCGAACAAGAAGGAGATTAAGGAATCGATATCGGCATTATGCAGTACATCGGGGCACTTTAGCGGTAGAAGATGGAGCTTCTTGATCTTTCTCGAAGCTTGATCATCTGAGAGGTCGTCGACGGGCGAAGTGTCAAGCGGGTGGTCGGGGGTGGTTTGCGACAGAGGCTCGGCGGAGGTTACGGCCTGCACGAAAGGCGCGTAAATCGAAGGACTGACGGTTTCGGGAAGGTATGTGAGAAGAATTCGAAGGACAAGTTCTTGGCGCAGAATAGTCGCATGTTGGGTGGTGAGGGAGGATAGACTGTCTAGGTCGGAGATGGTTGCGAAATGGACCGCCAGGAGGACCACCTTTGCAGGGGAGAGTGGAAGGCGGCCATGGCGAGGATCGATGCGAGCTACTTGGTCAAGCCCGAAAAGCTCCCGATTGTTGGTGTAGTGTTGGCTGCGCAAGACTTTGCGGCGTGCTGGCAATAGAAGCCCTTCGCATTGAATCCGACGTCGTGATATGAATGGTTGGCAACAACTAACAAAGTGGCAGGTGCTACGATAAGATAGGGAGGAGCTCCAGCCATAGGCTCTAAGCTGTCTTGATGCCGCTGTGCGCCACGGATAGCTGAGGTATTTCCGGGGTATTTGCTCTAGCTGGAGTGACCGAGGCTTTTGCTGCCGAGCAGCCGAAAAGAGAGGTACTCTCAGTTATTCTTCAGAACCCACCCCTCCATCCAATCGCCGCACAGCGATTTGCTACTCGTCGGGTGAACTCATGTGCCGGAACACTTGACAACTGCCACTTCAACGTCGGACGGACGCGAATTAACGATAACACATCGCCCGACCCGTAACAAGCCTCGATACCTACTCAATTGGCTCAAGATGGCGTCGGGATATGGTCTGAACGGCGGTGAGTGCAGCACAGCGACACCGGCATCCAATTTCCAGCGGGCTTGAGCTGACAATTGCACCTCGGTCTCCAGGCGTCGGCCGCTGCTTTCCCTTCTGGCAGGAGGTCATGGGCTGCTACGTCGTCAACACCTCGGCCACTGACGACTCGGGCAAGAAGAAGTGCGGACTGGTCCTCGAGGACTACTACGAGTGCCTTCACCACAAGAAGGAGGTGAGTTCAGGGCCGAGCGAAGCCGGCGCCTTCGGCAGCATGGATCAAGGGATTGACAATGGCACGCAGCACGCCCGCGCGCTGGCAATTCAGGCCGCGTACGCCAAATCCGAATCTTCTACGGCACGAGACGACGCGCCGAGCGTTAAGCAAATACGGAACCTGGGACTCATCGATAAGGAAGACGACACGAAGAAGGTGTTGGGGCAGAGCTAGACGGTGGAATAAGGCAGATCCGATGAACACATGTGGGAGCCACTGATATTTCCGTGTGCGACTCGCATCGTCTGTATATGATGATGGAATAAATCTTGGTTTGATTCATTGGCCTGATCCGACTTGTCTTTACCAACGACCGACGACTTGAGATCAATGAAGTGCCGAGAGCTGTGCTTGCTGGAATCCGAAGTGCCACGCTCTTCCGCTACTTGTCCAGCGGTGCTCCCCAGTCTAACCTAGGTTGCGTCTTCGATTGGAACCTACCTTGATGGGAGCCTTTGGGACGATTCAGCCTTTCTGGATAGGACTGTTCAACGGATCAGCGTTGGTATCCTATCATTCAGGGGGTGCCATGTCGGTACGAAAGCTGTCGGCAGTCTTGCAATCAAGCGACATATAAGGAGTGACTGATTCCCAGCAGTGGCGCCCATATTATCACAATGGGTTGCTTCTTTAGAAGAGAATGATACAACAATCGTTTCGGATCCTATTGGCGGAGTACGCAGTTCTTGGGCAGGAAGTCCCAATGTGTGCGGCTGGTGGCAGCTGGTGGGCAGTTCCTCCTCAAAAACTTGTTTTCCTACCTCACGCCTTGCCATCTTTTCTGCGCAGGCTTCGTTCTCTTCTCTCAATTCGCATCGCATACCAACGACCGCTCCGAGTCATTTCTGACAAATTTGTAGAGGTTCGATTTGCCGTTGGCCGGCATCCGCGGGTTGGTTCTATCCACCGGGCTCGTCACGATGCCTTGCTTTCGAGGTGTTGACATCTCCATCAACACGCAACCCGGCTCCAAGAAGCTCCCAGAGTTTCCTCACTCGGATGCTTCTTCAGTGCGTATCCTGCCACCTGCCAATCGCTCGTCCGACCCGATCCGATCTGGCTCGGTGTCCTCCAACGCAGGTTCACCTCATATTCAGAAAGCCAGCCCACGAGTCTCCGTTTATGTCCCATCCGTTCCAGGCCAGTCACTTCCCGGTCTCTTACTTGGCGGATAATCTCTTACCTTGGCTACAGGCGCGCAATTCGGAATCCATTACACGCTGAGCAAAATACCTGAACCGCCATGCCACCTCTACTTCAAGATTTTCATGAACGGCCGAAACATCACCAACTGCGGAGTGAATCCTGTTGTCCAGACCACGGGCTCCATCACACGCTCACTATGTGAGCCTAGCGGCCGGTGGCACTACAAGGAGGGTGGGATAGTTCACAAAAGAGAGGGCATTGAGGCACGCTGCTTCTACTTTCTTCCGACTTCAAACAAGACCTCGGTGGCAGACGATGGCGGCCTTATCGAAGTCCAGGTCTTTCGATCTAAGGGTCGTAAAAGACGGTCACCTATTCTGGGGAGCATAGAGACCAGGAGTCGTACGGCATAGCGTGTGTCTTTATATCACCATCTCTCCGTATTTGCAAACTAACGTTGACAGTTCGCCGTCAGGGGGCCTTCTAGAGTCACCGGAAACCGCCTGCTACTACGATTGGATTCTCATCGACCCAAAGGAGTTCCCCTTTGTCTCATTCCGCTTCCACTATCGCTCTTGGTCCAACCTTTGCCAGCTAAATCTGGCCCCAGCTTTCACGGAACTGGGCGAGTTCCTCTCTTGAGCCAGGGGACCCGGCGTGAAGCTGCACCAAGTGTCTCAAGCCGCGACAAAGTAACAAGACGCAACGAGTCGATCGGATCCGATGATACATGCGGCAAACGTTCGGATAGCGATAGCGACTTGGACCCAGTCGATGCCTACTGAGGCCAGCGGGACAATCCAAGCCGTCGGGCCGTTTCCTCTTGAACGAGCAGATCCCCAAATTAGCACCACCGCATGCTTCTGCTCGCCCACTTCCGGAAATTCCTATCAAAAAGCCCAAATTGAAGAAATCTTTCGAGTCATATGCACCCTCTATTGCGCCTTCTCTTCTGCCATATATCGAGGAAGAGCCAAGTGAGGCAGAGGAGGTCGAGTTTGGCCTGGCAATGTCGATCCCAGTGCGATCCGACTCTCTTCGCGGCAACAAACCACGGCCGCTCAAGCTGGTTGGGCTTTACGGTAGTCCGGAACCACTGGTGGTACGCAAGGAGAAATCGCAGTCTGCTCGCCAGGAGTCGCCGGGTGTTCCAATCGAGGCTCCCAGTCTGCATCATGGCCAGGTATCACGAGAGTCTACAGACAGCGGAAACATTCAGGGGTGTCGGGCTCAAGATGAACTGGCATCCGAGGTTGAATCTATCATCACAGAGACGGAACTATCCTTCAAAACTGAATGGACCTTGAGCGAAAGCGAGTGGATGAAAAGGGGTCGTTGATGGCAAGGCGAATTGCACTCCGTTCCAGAACTGGGTAGATAACCTAGCAGAAGCGGCAATCTAGAAGCAAGTGCGGTCAGGGCGAGGGTCATAAATTGCCTCGGCGGGAGTGGTGATTGGGATTCACATTTGCATGGGCAAAATGATGCATGATGTTGGAGTTTAGATGCAGCGCTTCGATCACTAGAACGAGCACTCGAATCAGAGAGTCCCAGTAATGTGTGCAATTCTTGATAAACAGTTATCCTGAAGCAGCTAATCACATTGTTTTTCTGATAGACTGACCGTCACTGGCAACAGCTGGCGGCAGCTGGCAACTCTCGCCTTCTGCCTGGGTACCTACCTCTCGAAGCATGCACTTCTTCACAGCCTCTCGCTGCTTTGTCCATCACTCAAGTCACCTGCTGCACTCGACCAGACAGTGAATATCGACACCCCTGCACCATTGACATGGCTGATACTAGCTGGCTACGGTTCCTTGGGGCCAACAAATCTCGCGCCCACGGACTATCGTCACTCGGTCCGAACCTGCCCTCCAGGATCTCCTCAAGATGAGTCAAAGACGAGCAAACCCCTCCCGAGGAGCAAAGCAAGGCACGCGTGGCGAGTTGGCAAGGCTTAGCCAACGCCGAGCAGGTGACTCCGAATGTTTCTGGCCGAGTCGCCGGTCATCGAGCCGGACGAAGTGGACAAGCTGTTCATCAACGCGGCTCAGCAGGTCTGGCACAATCCTTCTATGGATCAAATCGCAGGAGCCTTGCGTGCCGCTTTGATGACGAACCCTGCAAATCAGCCACTCTCTGCCGAGTACCGCCCGCACATCTTGTACCTGCTGGAAGGGTACAGCAACATCCACCACAAGATCGCCAAACTTGAGAGAGACCTGGCCAAGACCCAAGAGGTACTCGAGAAGGAGATCCAGCGACATGACACCATAGCAGAGCACTGGATGGTTCAAGAGGCAAGATACAAGGCAGAGGTCAAGCGTCTTGAGCTGGTCATTCACGAGGTGTCGGGCAAAGGCCTGAAGGCTGTGGCACTGGCCAGAGCCGGCAGCCTCATCAGGACCAGACCAAGAGCCCAATCCGAGGAGGGAGTAACACCGGGAGGAGATGCAGCTGATGACCACTCTCTGGGCAAAAGTAAGTACCCGCAGCGAGATTATTCTCATTGAACATGACATGTGCGGCCAGCTTACCGTACCAGCGCCCGGGGACATGCAGCACGAGGGCACAGAGCAAGTATCACACAAGGGATTACGAAGCCAGCCTGGCACAATACGTAAGTACCTATTATCGGAACTCAGTTGGTTACACGGGTGAATGCTGATGTGTCACAAACAGTAGCACGAAAGCAAACCATGGACATCAGCAACGAGGTCAGGCTGAGCAGGCGTTTCCGACGACTGGATGAGCTCGTCCTGAAGAAACGCGCCGAGGGAACTTGCCGAGTTGACGAGGAGAGCGCCAATCACGGAGAGACCTACGAAGACCAAGGCCAGGCTGAACAGGCTTCCCGGAGAGAGACCGGGTCACTCTCAGGCACAAGCTCGTCTGGCTTTGGTGATGAGCAGCCACATGAAGGCAAAGCAAGAAAACAGCGGCATTCCGCCGAGGGAGGAGCATCAGATGTCGCCGGTGCCGACGGCCTCCCCAGGGCTACAACGCAGACGGCTCAGAACGACAGGGCTGCAGCGGACGATGCCCTAGGCCACCGGGTGCGTGTTCATCGTCGCCAGTTCTCGTTTGTGCCTGGGGATGACGGGGCAGCAGTAAGGCTGGCAGGCACAATGGCATCAGGAAACACCGCCGTGGCTCGTGAAGACGCCGAGCCGGCAACAGCGTTAGGTCAACAGCCGAAACCACCCCTCTCGACGAAACCGGAGGTCGAGATCGGCCGAGTGGATAGGGACGGGAGAGGTCCTACGGCCGGTCATTGATGACACCACCGGAGTCACGAACTTTGAAAAGGTCCAGCGAGCAGGCCTCGTGCCGTTCTCAAATCGGGCCTTGGAGCAATTTGACGCCGTAGAGCGGAATACTTGGCCGTCAGCTGAGGAGTCTGGACAGCGAGGCTGGGACGAGGTTTCTTGGCGGCCAGCTGGCGATGGGGGTATGCGGCCAGGCCGAGCGAGAAGAGAGTTTATCACCGTGATCAACGGTGAAAGTTTGTTTGAGGGGTGAGGCCGAGGAGGACCCATCTGGTCACACTGTAGGGGTGGCCGAGAGGTGTTGCGGTGATGGACATCCGCATGGCGAGCCTTTGACGTTCCTGACTGACAGCGGACGGCACGGGTATCCGCAATGGGGAAGTCCGGGGCAGGCAGGTTCTTTGGCTGGCAGGCCCGAGGGGCGTCGGATTGACCAAGCTCGACGGAAGAAGCATGGTGTGTGATGGGCGAACGTGACACGGACACAGCGGGCGCGACGGGATCTAGCCGTACAAGACAAAGACAGGTTGTCGTTGAGCAAAAAGAAACGCGGAGGGGAGATGGGCTAGACAAGCCCAGACCTGCTTGTCACGAAGCACAAGACGCCGGTGCCGAACCTTAGGTGAGGCTCCCAATGTGCTGCACTGACAACCGCCAGAAAAAATTAAGGTTAAACTTGGAGCGACTCCAGGGTGGCGCGCAGTAGACTCGAGGACAGGAATGCTGGCCGGCGTTGGTCTCCCATGTGTGCTGAATCGAGCGTTGGTGAATCGGCAGCGGGAAGGGAGGAATGTGACAGCCACTATTCTAAGGAACCCACCGGTAGGACGGGAAGATTGAAAGAGCTTGTCCCTTGGCTGAGAGGATGGCGGGACAGCTTGTGAGCTAGGGCAGCTCGTCAGTTGGGGAGAGAGAGCTTTGTCGGGGTCTGGAGTCGTGCTCGAGATGGATCGCGGAGAGGTGAGTGGAATCCATGATTCACGCACCTCTTTTCCTGCCTGTCGGTAGGCAGCTACCTCTCACCTGATGGATCAGTTCAAAAGTAACATTCCCTTTCTTTGTTGTGACTGCCTGCACGAGTTTTTTTTCTTCAGGAGAGCCTGAACCTTGTCGGCGGTTCTCGCTCGAGGCTACCCAGTCTGAGTGGTCAACCCATGGGGGACGCTGCGGTTTGGACGCTCAACGACGGGCAAGAGTTGGGTTGGTTGATGCCGTCGTTTGCTTCAATGTGAGCCAATATGCAAGTGTGATTGAACACGGATGGGGATGGCTTCACTAGCAGCGATCGAGCCCCAACGTCTCTCAAATGTGGAGGGCTCAGCTGGAAGGGGTGTGTGTGAGCTGGTTTTTTGTTTTGTCCAATCAGGGTCTTTGTGTGCCTTGACTGCTGGCTTTCCCCCAGGCACCTCCAACGGGGATTGATGACTAACTAGCGTCCTGGAGCTGGCAGCGGATCGCGCGGCGCCCCCCCCTCACTCCCCTTCCCTTCCCCGACCCCCGAACGACAGATAAGCGAGAGCGCTGAACCCAGATCCCCGGGTCTCGCACCTCCTGTCCGACGGGAGCATCCATATCGTCGCGAGAGGCTCGTTCCCGTCCCTCTGTGTTTTGCTTCCGCCCATCGCACCCCTTCCTGTCTTTGGTTTAGGGCAATCGAAATGGAGGAGGAGGAGGACCATCGCTTCAACCGTCGAGCGACCTGTGTAGGTTTTGCCATGATTTGACTTTTCTTCCCCTTCCTTCGTTTCTTTCTTTCTCATGGTGTCTGATGACAATTAAATCGAGGCGCCTGGCTCGGCAGGGTTGTCGGGTTTGGCTGTTGGGGGTTGGATCCGATCCACGCTGCTGGGGATGGGATAGCGGCGGGCGGGCAGAGTCAGTCAGGACCTGGGCAACAGATGCAGACGGTTTCTTTCTTTTTGTGGAAACGACACGACAACGGGAATCCATGGGAATGAGAGACCGCAACAGGGAGGCGGAATGCGTGCGCCGGCGCGCGTGTTGCCTCTTGTCACGGGCCTAGACAGACGCCTCAGGGCCCCCGGAAGAGCAGCAGCACAAAGGATTTGTCACTGATTAAGATTAATTGAGGCATGGAGATATGTTGGTTGTACGCGAATGGGGGGCACAAGGTTTTCTTTTTGCGCGCTGCGAGCGACACGATGCGCCCAGCCGTGCGCGTTTTCGAGGTATTTCCCTGCTGAAATGAGTCCAGGCAGGGAATAGTTGCCGCGTCTCTTGCTGTCTGTCTCGAGGATCGATGTGCGTGCATTGCATCACATTTGCCATCTTGGGGGATTTTCTGGGCCTTTTGCTTCGCTCGCTGTTTCGACTTGTCGATCTATGACCGTTTCATCAGCAACACCACACGCGAAAACGCAGCTCAAAGTCAAAATATTAAGCTATGGAGATGGCATCGTAAAGACCCAGGATCCAGCAACGATTTACGCACGCATCCAGTACAGCCCGTCAGGGGATCGTGCCCCTCTCAGCGAGTTCCTGGCAGGCACACGATCAGAGGGAAATGATGAGCGGCAACGAGATCGCAGCCGGCTTGCGACGTCGTCGTGACGCAAAAAGGGCAGCCATGGCTTGGTACCGACGACGGTGCATCAGGGACGGATGCGACGTCGGGATATAATACGGGTACGTACCGTGCCACATGCATTCTTGGGGTTGCACGATTGAGACGAGATGAGGTGCGACAGAACTGCTAGGCTGTTGTAGGTAGGTACCCAAGATTCGGTCTGAGACCCTCGCAACGGGCCTTGCCAGAGCGACCTGACGAGCCTGCGAGAGAGAAATGGACAGAAACGGGGTGGCACGATGCAGACTCGGAGGGGCTCAAGATTGAACCAGGGGCCGTCGTCCAACTAGAGCACGATGCTCGAGGGGGAGGAGTGAGACTAGCCAACGGCGAAGAGGTGCGTGAGCGTGAGCGGGAGCGGCAGTGGACCTCCTAGACCTCGTAGCCGGATCCATGATCCATGCTCTGGACCCAAGACATTGGCATGGATGGACATCCCATCCGCCCAGAGACAAAATAACCCGTGTGTGGCTGGCCCCCCGATGGAGCAAATAGCGCCATGTTCTAAGCCGCAAGCAGTCGAGAAGTCGAAGCAGTCGAAGACAGTCTTGCACATAGTTTCAACCGTTCGGCCCAGGGCACGGCGAGCGACGTCGTTTAATGACCGATCCAGGGTCTCTGAATCGCGCACAGCTTCAAGGTTGAGCTAGTGCCAGCAGCACAGCTCGACCAACCCAACCCGGCAGGGGAGGTGATCGCCTCTCTCTCAAAAAGTCCCAATGGCCACCGCCTGCATGCCCGGGTCCGATCCATCAGAGAGGATGGATGGATGGATCCGATCAAACAACGGTCATCGTCCATCGCCCATCGAGCAGCTACAAAAACAAAACCCTCGAGCCAGCCAGAGCGAGCGCTGCGTCTCCAGCACAGGCGCCAGAACGGTGGAAGAACCAGGGAAGCACAGGTTTGACAGGGGAAGACAGGGTTCAAGGGAACAAGGCCGAGCAATGGGAGACGAGGAACGACGAGAGCCTGACAGGGAACAGGGTCTGGGGTCGGCTCTGGCCCGTCGGCAAATCAGAGGATCCAATAACGGGCGGGAGGGCCCCCTCCAAGGGCGGCACAAGGCGACGAGAGAGAGAGAGAGAGAGAGACCAGGGGCAGCCCCGAGGCCGAAACGCAACGGGCGCCCGAAATTCTTCGGGCACTGGCACCAGCCCCAGACACGGGCTGCCATCGTGACGTGACACTTGCGACCAGGTAGGCCCCTGGCGATCAGTAATCGTGAAAATAAAGAAACCGTTGAGACTGCAAGTGCCAGCAGCCCCCTGGTCATGTTCCCCTCCCCCCCCCCATGTCGTGGAATTTACGGGCACCCACCGCAAAGGTCGCTGCTGTCCCAGCGATGCTCGTTCGGCGCGCGCGCCATCTATCGTGATGGGGGATCGATCTTTCAAAGGCCCGAACGACAGGCCAAGACGAGGATTAGGTACCCAGGGGGGGGGGGGGGGCGTACAGAGGGATTTTTTTTTGGACAGAGGGGGAAAGGATTGGAATAGACCTCATTTTGGCTGAAGATCGCAATTGAACAAGGGAAAGTGCAAAAGGGGCCGATGTTTCCCAAAAATCGCATGTCGCTTCTGCGTGCGATTTACAGGTGCCGTCAGGGATTGTCGTCATCGACGCCGGAAAATCGCCCTCTGTTGGTGATGATGCTGCAACAACATCAGCACCACCAAAGCACCACCAGCAGTTGTTCGCTGGGTCCTGGCCTGACACTTTTTGATGGACATGCTGTACAATCTTCACAAGACGTATTGCATCTGCAGATTCATCCCTGTGGTTGCACGTTTGCGACACCTTCTTTTCCCGCTCACCACCAGACCACCTTCTTTTTCCCCTTTGTCGATCTGGTGTGAAGAAAACACTGGCTCGGTTTTTTGGGTTGCCTCTGCTCGTCTGTTTCGCCCTCCCGTGTTTCGTGGTCATCGGCAAACGTCCTGGTTTCATGTGAGACCCCCCGAATGTCATCGACTGCACACCAACATCCCTGTCTAGGCCTTGTTCAGCTTCAGTTCGCAAGCCAGCCTCATCGGTGATACTACCCTGGATGCGGACCAAATTTCCAGGTCCCCTTGATTTGCCCATCCCATCCTTTGCCGCCGTCTGGGTGGTTAGCATATCTTCATTTGAGGCGGGCGTCGTCTTTTGATTGCGATGCCTATCCGTCTTTCCTTTTGGTTGCCCTCTCGTTGCTGTATCATCTTATTTCATCGCTAGCCCCAGTTAACTCATGTCGCTCATTTGCCTTGGGAGCCCCAAACTTGACCCAACGGCCAATCAATGCGGCTTCGTATCCTGGCAAGGGTCCTCTGCGAGATGCCCAGCAGGCTGCCCATCCATGCCTCTCTCTCCAGGACATGCCCGTCCATCGTTCAGGTCGTCAGGGTTCCATCCATCACCCGCAGCCTCTCCTCCCTGGCAGCCGTTGGCTGGCACTGGATTGGATTGGATCTCGAGCGTTGCATGCATGCACCGCCCGAACAGGCATTGAACCCACGGCGGAATCGCCGTCGCAATACATACGTAACTGAAGACGCAGAAAATAGCAGCGTGCACGCCGCCTGACTCGGAGGGGAGCACAGCATGGCAACGAGTAACACATGGCTTGTCCATGTGTTTGCATGGTGCAACGCCTAGCCAACGAAACCACCATCCATGCGCAGTGCAAGTGCAGTCTGCGCCTGCGTCAAGTCCCATCAACAAAGAAAAGGGCTTCCGAAGTTGTTCGGACGGACCGTCATTCTTCATTCTCATCCTCGCACGGGGACGTCATCACAAAGGGCCGTTCTACAGCTACAAAGGTGCCATCGACGAGAAGGGAGGAGCATGTGTAGATCCCCCATCAAACCAGATCCGCCATTTTTGACAAGACATGGATGGTGCGGTCGCTGGGACCGAAGTTCCGCAGCGTGATTGGATCTTGGCCTCTCGGAAGATTCGATACCCAGCGCGACCCTGGTCCAACCGTCAGATCGGGCCAAAGAGGAGGGGACCGCCAACGGGTGCGGCAGAGGTCAAAGCAAGACAGCAAGCAAGCGATGGAGGCCCGTTGACTCCCGTGCCGTGCCCGCCAGGTGGTGGTGGTGCGTCGAGTGCCGAATCGTGAGATTAACCGCCCTCCTCGTCGACCGCGGCCAAAGAAAAGAAACACCACTAACGTTAGTCAACAGACCTCATTTGCTGACTGGTCCAGCTTGTGCTGTTGTTTTGTTTTTCTGTCTCTGAACGGCCGTGATGCGCACCTGCAGCTCGCATCGGTGGCGGTCGACGGTTCCGCGCTGCATCTCACCGGGGCCGAGCTGGGAGACCCTTAGTCCTGGGTCGGGGTGTTTTTTTTTCCCTTGCCAGCGTGAAAAAGCAAAGATGAATGGCCTGAGCCAATCTAATCAAACCAAACCAGCTGGAAGAAAAAAAAAGAGAAAGAAAAGCAAGCAAGCAAGCAAGCACAGGGGCGCGTGTAACAGGACGGACTGAAGAGACATGAGGGAAACAATAAACAAGGGAAGGGACATATGCCTCCAATGGAAGGGAGACAGCGATACAGAGCAGACACCGGGGCTGGTGACGGTTCCCCGATCTCTCCACCACGAGACAGACAACGAATGCTTCTCCCCCCCCTCACCTCCATATCCGCGCCCTTGGGCACCCAAGAACGGGTGCGTTGACGGATGTGATCATCGCAAGAAGCCCGCGATGTCACCTCGTTTTGCTTGCACTTCCCTGTTGGGTCTTGTTGTCTGCCAACTCTGGACTAGCATCAGCGCCTAGAGCAGGAGAGCCCCCTTGTTCGGGACGCTGTCGAGCCCGGTAGATGCATCCCCATCCCATCAATGATGGATCAGTCATCAATAAATCAAGAAAAGGATGGCGAGCAAGAAACGCATGGGGACCCATCCACTTCTTTTTTTTTTTCTGCCACTCCATCACCAAGACAAACACACACACGCCTGGGCCCGGGAATCAGGAATCCCTCCCGCTAGCAGCAAAGCGTAAACATGGATGCCCACCCCAGCAAGCATCAAATCAAAGCGCCATCCCGGTGGAAGGGGTCCCTATTGGGTCCGAGCCGCTCCGGGCGCCAGTCCGCCGTTCTCCTTACCGCTAGGGCCGCAGTCTGGGAAAGCCAGGCCCTGGGGGGAAAAGCAAAGGGGAAATGGAAGAAAAAAGAAGAAAAAAAAGAGGTGAAATATCCTGCTTGACTCCCGTACTGCTTTGAGCCCCAAGCCTGAATGCTTCTCCGCCGTCAGGTCGGTGGTGCTTGGTGTTGGCCGCTGGGATGGGCCGCGCTGGGGATGGGGAGGGGGCCCATGGGAGGGGCTTGCCCGCTCTCGAGGGACGCATGGATGGATTGGGTCCCAGATTCAGCCATCAAAAGATGGCTTACCAGGGGTGCGAAATCGAGATTTTACATCTGGATCTGGCTCATGACAATGCAGTCCTCGACCCTCTGCAGATCGACGTCGATCCTGTGTGCGTGCGTGTCTCGGTTTCTCTGTCTGAGCCCGAGTCTACGTCTGCGTCTGCGTCTGCGTCTGCGTCTGCATCCGCATCCGCGCATGGATCCCATTGCGTCTCAACAGCCATCCATCATCCACCACTGTTTCCCATCCTGCCTGTACCCGTCTTGGGTTGTGCTGCTCTTCCCGTGTCCCCCGCTCCCGGATGATAGCTGGATGCATCGACGCCAGAAATCTGTCCAGATGTGAGGATGGCTCCAGAGATTGGCACGCAAACAACAACAATAACAACAACAACAACGACGACGACACGACAGGCATACGCCTTGTTGGCCTCAACTGCCGTGCCTCCTCATACACAAACAGAGATGCAGCTATCATTTAGTTAGTTAGCCTCGTAATCCAGCGCTGTGGATTTCCTCCGCCGGGCATAATCCCAGACGTCCGGGCATGCTCCTCGCTCCCGCGCGTCCCCATCCAGCGCCATCCTCCCCACCCACGCCGAGTACCGCCAGTTGCTGCTGTTCTCGCTACCTATCGGCTGCCACATTCCAGTCTCACCTATCCCAGCTAGTTACTCAGTCAATCGATCGGATTGCCCGTGAAACAGGCCATGACAAACAAAGACAAGTCACAAACCCTTCCCTGCACGGTTGGAACCGGCGGATTTCAACATTCAACCTGAACCGGCGCCAGGCCCGCCTTCGCCTGGTGAGGCTGCCCAGTTCCTCGTGGAGCCACATGCCGCTCTCAACGGCTGAGAAAAGGTCTCATCTTACTGGATGCTCAGTCATTCTTGCTTCACAGTGGACGATGGATTCAATCTTCAAGGTTGGGGAAGCATTCCCATGTGGGGGGGTATTGATTTCAACTCGTTTAACTCGTCTTGGACACTCATCTACTGCCGTAAACACCCTTGAAACGCCGTATTCGCCACAGTTGTACAATTGCTCCACCATGGAGACTGCTGCCAGTCCATCAAGTATTCCAGCTCCTCGCCTGAACGCCTGGTATCATCTCCCTTTGCCAATTCCCAAGTGCTTCTTCCCAGTGCTCCAGGTTCGGCCGCCTGTTTGGCGAACCGTTGTGGAGGAAAACCAACGCCGAAAAAAAAAGACAATGAGGCCACCTAATATAGCTTTGTGTAGGAAATCCGATTTTCTGTAACCCGTTCTGTGGGTCTCTCTGCGCCATCCATTGCGTCGTCGGCAGCACTCGCCAAGGTCGGTGGTGATAGTTTTGTGTCTTCCACAGTTACACCGAAGGCGTGTGCTGCCTGTGCCCCAACCGATTTAGTCCTTCATCGCAAAAGTGAAGCCAGCTTCATCCGGGAGTCCTGGTCCGATGGCTGCTGTCGGGACTGGGCTTGTTGCTGCACAGGCGAGCTGGGTGCAGTGGGCAACTGCCCTTGAGGAGGTACATATGGATGTTGGCGGGGTTGATAGTTAGGCTGATCTCCAAAAGAGGGAGAGGTGAATGAGCTCAGACTGGGAAGCTTGGAGCCGGCTGGAGCGTGGAGGTGAGCGTCCCGAATCGGTGGCAGCTCGAGGGGCATGTGAAGGGCGGCAGGGTGACGAGCGGGCGAGGTGGTGTAGTTGGAGCCGGCATCAGACTCGGCGGACTCGGAGGTGCAGGGCGAAGGAAGAGGAGCCTCCACCCAGGGCATGGCATGGCGATGGGTTGCAGCAGTCAGCGGTGACAGCTGCGGCGGCAGAGATAGACCTGGTGTCGAGATGGAGAGCGAGTGTCGTGAGTGGGTGTACTGGTCATCGTAAGGCTGAGGGTTATGGCGACGGTTCTGCCTCTTGCGGCGGTTCTGGCTGCCATTCCACCAGTTCTTGACAGCATTGTCGCTTCGGCCATTGAGGCGACGAGCAATCTCGGCCCAGCGCTTTCCAATTTCCCGCACCAGTTGGTCGATCTGGGCACCCTCCTGGGGGGTGATGGGCTCGTGGTTGAGGCTCGGCTTCAGGTTTTGGTGGTAGCGCTCGCGGCACTGCTTGGGCGTTCTTGATCCAAGAGTCTGGGCAATCCGTACCCAGTTGAGGGGGCCATGAGTGTTGACGAGTTCCATCAAGTACGAATCCTCAGCGTTCGACCAAGGACCTCTCCTGTGACCCATCGACATGATTGCGAGGCTAACAGGTCGCGTGGCAGATGGATAAGAATCCGAATCGGGATGCCCAGCTGAACGGCGACCTTGGTAAGCGAAGTGAGGTAGATGTCGGAAGATTAAAGTTGTAAAGATGTGTGTGTGTGTTGAAGACAGTTGAAAATGATTGACTAAGCGTTGAAGAAATGTGTGCGTTGATCTGAGAGGTGAAGATGTGGATGGGGTGGGTGAGGGGGGAGTATTTGAGGTTCTGGAAAAGAGACCTTGACTCAAAAGGAGGGTTGTGAGGTGATGAAATATCCGTGGGGAGGAGACCTGGATGGGGCGCGGCTGGCCAAGGTAACTATGGCATGAAGCGTAACGGAGTATGGGGGAAAGCAAAAAAAAAGTCGTGACACCGGGAGGGGGTGAGATGGGGACTCCGATTGCAGGCACCCCCAATAACAAACTTTCTCGATCTGCCACTGGGATGCCGCTGTCGAGATGGATGTGCAGCCCATGGATGTTTGGGGCAGGTAGCGCCCTGGTAGGGGGGCGTGCAGCGTGGCCGAGGGTGGAGGCGCGCACCAGTGACCCGGGGTGCCAAAGGCTATTTGCAGGGGGTAGGACTTGGGTCCGGGGGGTGTTGACAGGGAACCCAGGACAGGGCAGGACAGCTTGGACAGGGGCTACTGAGCGACAGGATTGGGTGGGCGTCTCGACCCGCCGCCGTCAAAGCAACACTGACTGACTTGACGGGACTGTCGAGAGGGGATGGGCGGTTTGAATCTGGAGCCTGCCCGCCTGGGTGGTTGGCTCTGCCTGCCTACCTACCCAGCACCTTGGCCGGATGCGACGAGCTCCGACAGCTGTCCAGCTTCTGTCTCTAGCCGCATCGTCCAGCGAGCGCCCCCAGGTCGCCGACCATATCGACCAGTGCATCGTCCGAATCCCAGGATCCAATCCGTCGGGGCCGCCTCTTTCGAGCCACCTGCTGGTAGCAAACGCCTTCAGGAACTGGCAAAATCCCTTGCCCTGATGAACGCGGGCCGTGGTTGCTGTCGCAGACGGGCGAACATGTCCTCGGCTTGCGGGCCCCCTGAAGAAGACGGGACGGGGGTGGGAGACTTGACAAGCTCCTCCCTGTGTGGGCGATCCAGAGCCGCTTTGCGACATCTTCACTGTTGGTCACATACACGAGGAGTCACGCAGGCGGAAGAGGATTAACGTGACGTGCACACTCTCCTTTCACGGTATTCGTAGCCGCAGCCGCAGCCCTGGCAAGATCCTCGGTGCGACAAGGTGCCTGACTATGGTCATCTCTGTACGGGTTGCTGAACACCATGCTCATCCGAGATGCGAAACAGCAACGCGGGTGTTCCCAGAAACCCAGCAGCCGGAGGCCCTCCCACCTGTCAGATGTCTTAGGTTGGAGCTGCGTTGCCCTCTTGCAGAGGCGCCTCCCTCGCGCCTTCGCCCTTGGGCTCTCGCCGCTCTCTTTGTCCGCCTGTCTGTCTGTCTTGAACTGATGTCGAGCTGCAGACGGCAGTGGGTCTCTTGCTCCTCGAGCCTTGTGTGCCTTTCTTTCTCTGGGCGTGTCAACGAGCCTCGCGAGTCGTCTAAATCCGGCTCATAGAGAGTCACGACCAACTCCATCAAAGCACACAGCTCTATGATCGGTCCCATCGTGGCCGGACCTTGCCGCCAACCCAAGCCACCAGAGGCTGCCCCCAATCCCAGCCTCTGGCTGCTCTCGACGACTCCGAGTTGCATTGGGTAACGAGCTCGCAAAGTAAAGTTTGATATGGTATCGTCAACGACGCCGCTGGCTCTCGATCCGTCCATCCATCTGCCCGTGAGCCCTTCCCCCCACTGGGTAATTGTCATCTAACCCCTGTCAATCGAATTGGTCCACCAGGCGAGGTGGCGGACATTGCTCGGCCGTACATCAGCTCTCGAGTGTTGAGCTCTCACTCATCAGTGAGGGGAGAGATTGAAAGACAAGCGGTGCTGCGCTGTGCGGTGCTGTAGGGCAGTGTAGGTGGGTGCTGCACCCGCGATATCACAGACAGGTGATTGATGGCGTCCCCCTCGGAGCTCTGGACGGCAACGGCAACGCCCTTGGGTTGCAGGGCTGCTCGTCACTTTCACCGTCACCATCGCTGTCAGCGTCAGCGCCGTGGGCCTGTGCAGGGACGGCGGCGGGGGGTTGTAGCCGGGACCAGGGTCTGAGGCAGGGCGATCATCGTCAACGGGTGGCTGCTGGCCTGAGCCATCTGGTTGGGATCGTCGGAGTGAACGACGGATGCGTAGTCAGCAAGGAGGAGATGCCGGCTGATCGGTGGAGGTGCTTCCGCTTCCACGTCGGTCCTTCTGGCATTGCGCCCGTGCATGGGCTGGCAGTGGGCACGATGAGCAACGGCAGGTGCTGCGCAAGGCAAGTCCGTTAGGTACAGCACGGGCAGTTAGTTGCTGGGGCTCTCCGAATCTGTTCGGCTGCCTCATCTTGATGGCGCTCTTGATTGAGTTTCGTGACGATGGCATCCCATCCCATCCGTGGGAGCTGGCTGGAATGGCTGACGGATAATATTGATGGGGAGAATTACTGGGTCCCTGCTGTAGCTGTACTATGTAGCTTTACGGCAGGTAGCTCCGACCGTCAGCCGACGTCTGGCGGACCCTCAACTTTTGCCCTCTTTTTTTTTTTTTCTCCCCTCAACCTGCAAGCCTCAGGCAACAGTGACCATTTCGACCTGACTCGCCTGCTCATCCATGGTTACACCAACAGGCCCAACAGCGAGGCACGCCTTGGATCAGCCAGGAAGGACACGATGCTACGCCCGACGGAACAGGACTCGAGATTGCCAAGGTGCCGCAAATATTGTTCGGACCCAGCGCATTGCGTATGTACTGTGCTGTACGCCGGAACGTTGATGCACAGCTGGGACGGACCCTGGCCCCGCGCAGCGCTGCACCATTGTCGCATCTCCATCTCTGCTACGTCACTGCCTGTTTGTCCATGTTTTGCGGAGAAGACCGACTCGGGCCTGGGGACGGACGGTGACAGACAGAGCCGGGCTTGGTTGAGAAATGACGATGGACGGGAGAAACGAAACGAAACAAAAAACCGCCCTCGTTTAATGGCAAAGACGACCGGGGAGCCTGTCTCGCTCGGACATCAGCCCACGCCTTCGTGGTAACAACGCATAACGCACAGGCACAGAATAATCAACAAGTCATATTTTCCAGTCCGGCTGCCCATTCTCTTGGTGACCTTTCACCGGCCTTAGAGCAGTCAAGGGTTGATGACATCTGACTCGCTTCCCCTCGCTGGGTGACATTGGCATCGGCATGGTGGGCGGTGACCGGCGCAGCCCTCCACCAAACGTGGACTTGGTCCCTGGATCGATAACGGTTGATTTGGAGAGGCAGCCCCCCTCCAGCAGGATGATACCTGGGGTCAGCTTGCCAGCAGGAATAGCCGGTGGTGTCGATGCTGCGTCCAGCTCCCTGCCCAAGCACTTCGGCCTTCCAGCCAGCGACAGCGACAGCGACAGCGACAGCGAACGGCCAAGGGAACATCCGCTAGGACCAAAGCAGGAGAGAGGCCCGGGCGACCAGATGACGCTGCTGCCAATAGTCTGCACCTCCGCCCCGACGGTATTGGAGCCCCTAGTCCTCCTTAGTCGCACTCGGCCACTAAAAGCAAAAACCGTTGTGGCGTCAGGCCTCCCTCGCGGATCTAATCCGTTCTGGGCCACGCCAAGCGAGCCGAGCAACGGTTTTTCAGCTCAGCTCAGCTGGCTTCTGCTTCTTGCTGTGCTCACCTTGCCCAATCATGTTGCCTTCTGCCCTGTTTGTTCCGCGCTTCCCTGCTCCATGCCCTTCTTTCAGCTGTGGCCTGGCCGCCTCTGGCATCTGTCCAAGACATGACGGGTTGCTTTTTGGAACCACCAGCGCCTGTGCCGACCTTCTCGTACATTAGTGCAACGCGTCTGCCGAATACATCATCAGCAGAGACCACTCACTCCTCGACGTGTCGGATAGACGCCCCTCCACCCCTGCCTGGTCATGGATGTATGAGTGCCAGGTTCTGACAGCTGGAGACTGCTGGTCGATTGTGTTTGCCAAACCAACCATGCATGACCAGACTGACGGGCCGGCTGACAGACCCCTTTCGCTTCTTGTTTCTGACTTGCTGACACCGTTTGGTGCATGGCCAAGGGAGGGAGGCCCTTGGCGCCCAAGGTTTTCCTACCTTGCGTCATGAACTGATGCTTTTCTCGTCCCATTCATACCTGCTTTGCGCCGTCCCCTCGCTATCCATGCCTAATTGGATACGCAAGGAAAGACTTGATGGAAGCAGCTGAGTGACGCCTGGAAACAAACAATAGATAGGTTGAAAAGGTGAGTGTGTGCTGTTATCCACCAAGGCCTCGCTCGTTCAATTGTCCAGAATCGACCATAATCCTGTGCAGCATTGGATTAGACGGCAGAAAACTCCCCAGTCCCGGATCCGGGCCAACCAGACTTGTCCAGTCGATGACATGTCAATCCATCTCGCATGCTCTTCGTCCATCTCTAAAAAAAAAGGGAGAAAAAAAAAGGATACCGCCCCTGATCCGATCAGGGACTCGCCCATCCCATCCCTCAAGGCCACCAACGAATCTTATAAATAATGAAAAGACACGCCAGACTCCAGTCCAAACCAGTCCTCTCCACCATATGGTGGTTTACCATTCCATCTCGTCTACACGTTGGATGTCCTGTCTCGTCATTCAATCATCGAGTCCCAAACCACTTCCATGTTCTCGCCGTGACGGGTTGACACAAACCACTCTGCTTGCTTGCTCGTCACTACAGGTGGATGTCACCGCTTCTGCCAGCGACCCATCGCTGCCATGCCTGCTCATACGCCGTCTCGACATCATCAACCCATCGTCTCGTATCGAAGAGCCCGCAATGCCACTTGCTATCCCAGAGTAGCTTGCGCATCTCGGCTAAACGCCCATGGCCATGGCCGTAGCCGTTCCCTGACATGGTGTAGCTGAGCCCACCAGCGAGCCGTACCGCCCGCTGCTCGTACTCCTCTTCGCACCCAACAATCAGCTCTGACGCGGTCCTTCGACCATCCTCTGATTTCGGCAAAGCCCCCTTCAAGATAGATGCCGCCATCCGAGAGCACATCTTGTACGGATACCGTGGAAGTGTGAGGAGAGGCGTGCTTGACCAGAGAACGTCTGCGGCTGTGGTATGGGCATTGCATTCTGGCGTGTCGAGGAATAGGTCGCAAACGCGCGCTCGTGATATATGTTGGCTCTTGGAGCAACATCAGTAAAAATTAGACGGCTGGCAACCTCTGTGCCCGCCCAAGCTTTGGCCGTACGGCGTAGATTTGCCTCTCCCAGTTCCGGAAATCGAAGGAGCCATAGCACTGCCTTTGGCACCTGCGCCAAGATTCGCAGCCATGACCTGAAGGTTGTTGGTTCAATCTGACGAGGGTTAGTTATGGGAAACCCCTAGCACCGCCTTTCCCCTGCTCGTTAACATACCTTGTACAGCTGATTGAAATTCCCCATGATGATGGCATCATCGGCTAAAGTGGGAAAAAGCTCTTTCCTCATCTTCCAGCGACGCCTCTGTTCTTGCTCCCATGTGACTTCGCGCTCGCTCGCATCACAGGACTGAGCGTGGTCGCAACAGAAAAACGTGTCACGGCAGAAGATGATGTTCTCCGAGTACATCCAGCCCTCCTTGTCACCCTCCGTCTCGTCGCGAAACACATCTTCTACTCCAACATTGCTGCGCCAGGGGCGTAGCGTCTCAGGGGGATGGCTGTGCTGTCTGCCAGAATGTAGTCGCACCATTCGCTCCCAACGTACCGGCAAAGCCCATGAATGACATCTGCACGGGAGCGGGTCGAGCGGCGAATATCTCATTGCGTGCCCCCTTGTGTACCCATTGAGGTTGACAAGAATGTGAATTTCATCCCTGACGATTTGTTCCACCAGCTTATCCGCCGGCCAGCTGCTGACGTCGCGGAAAACCGGCGCCTCACGCTCGATTTGTTGTCGATGAATAGACCGATCACTTGCCGTTGTGGCGTAGCAGAACGCGCGCGCGCGCCGAGGATTGTGAAACCCGAATACGGATTGCATTCTAGTAGTTTGCTTCTGTTAGCAACTGGAACTCTTTGGTTTCTTCAGGAGGAGGAGCCTACAGATGAGCTAAGGGATGATTGTTGAAGTCTGATGACACATAACCCACGTTCAAGCAAGGATTGGGTGGTGGAGGCGGCGGGTAAACAGTTGATGGCAACCATGGCAACCGCAACGTGGAGCAGGATATTCGAATTCCGTTTCGCTGGGATATAGCCCGTATGTCCCTCGCCGAGAGAGGACAAGTAAAGGTGTGGAATGGTAGAACGGTTGGCGCCGACGGGACGGTGAGACTGTTGGGCAAACGCAGCCGCTTGTATCGAGCAGGTGTTTCGGCGCCAGATATATAGCGATCTCGATACCATTTCCATTGCGTTGCTCGAGTCGTACGCTCCGCAAGACGGACGATATGCGAACCCTCCCATGGCTTCTTGCTCCATTCTCTCAATGCTTCTTCGACCGGGAAGGACCCCGTCAGGTCAAGGTCTCGTAATTGTTTTGCGATGATGGCGATGATGCTGTCATTGAGAACACCGCGCCCCCAATGTGATGCATCGCTGAGTTGGCGGCCTATGATGCGGACGACGCGGTCCGTCAGGCCACTTTCATGTCCCACAGAGCGTGCATCAATGAGGAGACCTTTGTCGTCAACGTGCCATCGATCATATCTTCCAGACTCGAGCATGACTCCGCCCCGACCTCTCCAATCGCAAACAGAGTTCAAGGCCGTGGACAGACCACACACGGCTTCGGCAAAGTCTGGATTGGAACTCACGGCGCGCTTGTAGTATGCGATTGCATCATTGATCCGCCCCCGATCTTTGACGGCATTGGCCAGGTTCGTCAGAGCGATGTCAAAGGTCCCGTCGCATGAGACAGCTTGCTCGTACATTTGAATGGCCAGATCCAGTTGACCCATGTCTTTCAACAAGCTCCCGAGGTTGGTGTGGAGATGAACGTGTTTGGGATCCAGACGTAGGCCGTAGTGGTAATACGCCAGAGCCAGGGCTAGACCACTGCCTGGGACGATGCCAGGAATGTTTGGCTGGGGGAACATGTCGATGCTTGCGTCGGGAGGATGAGAGGTGGTTTGCTGCACACCTGCCAGGAGAATCCCAACATTGTTCGCAGTAGAGGGACTCTCCTGAAGAGACAGAGAAAGGTAGTAGAGGGCCAGAATGTCTTCAACACCAGAGGGACGTCGCAAGATGTCGGGGGCGGCGTGTCCGCTTGATAGGGCATCCTGAAAGATCTTGGCGAGTGACAGGAGTGAGTTGCTGGTGGTTTGCACGGCCGCCCGCTTTGTTGAGCCCTCGGCGACATACCGCAGGCCAGGTAACTCACCAGTGCCACCGAATACAAGATGAGCGGTATGCCGAGCCCGCTCAGGGGGTAATAGCAGAGGCCTGTGAGGACTGCGAAGTCGTCCATTTTGAAGCGAACGAGCCTCTGCTGGTGATAGGACCGTCTGGATTTGGCGGACCAGGTCTTGAATGCCGCTCATCCGACGACCAAGGCTGATTAAAACTGCTTCTTCAAACGCTGACGACGCCCTGTTGACTTCCTTGAGGCTGTACAACATGGTTCCTTTGGCATGAATTAGAGCCAGAATCCGGCCATTCTCCCTGCCTGGGATGCTGTAGCCACTTGATCCAAAGCCGTGGGCCTTCATCAGTTCGCTGTGAGGCCCAACTGTCTGATGTTGCGCCTGCTCCAAGTCAGTAATCTGGAAATCTCGAGTCGTGGCAGTCCGAGGATAGCCGTCGCGAGCAGCTGCTGGCTCACTGCCACTGGCATGCGGTAGCGGTGTAGATGATGATGAAACCCTCAGAGAATTTTGGACGAAGTCGATGATGTCGACAGCCTCCTTGCTGCGCTTCTTGTAGAGAAGCCCGACCAAGTGCTCGACGGCCTCCAGATAGCTGGGTTGCACCTTGACGGCTCGGAGCCAGTGCTGTTCAGCCTCATCTTGTCGATTGAGGCAGTATAGCGTGGCGGCTTTGTTTGTAATTGCCTCGACATGACTGCGAATGCGTCAGACACCAGGAACAGCCACTTGACAGTTCACCCGGGGAAGTGTTTTACCTCGAGTCAAGGGTCGTAATCCTCGAGAACCATTCCAATGCCTCCTCATATTGCTCCAGGCCATAATGCAGACACCCCCGAGCATGATTCCATCAATCCAGTTCCAACTGCTTTGTTCACAAAGGCTGCTCAGCATGTCCAACGATGACTTGGCGCCTGCGAAGGGCGTGGTTTTGCACGCAGTTGGATAGTTGCTGAACGCCCCCTGGATGTGTGGCATCGAGTTCCTCGCAGCGTGGTAGTCATGTCTGCGGTCACCTTCGATCGCGAGGTTCGCCCCTATGGCCTCCTTTCCATCAGGACCCCCGGAGAATTTCAAGGACGGCTTTGGCGGTTTTGGGTACACAAGAAGCTTCGGTGACGTGTTGTGACCTGAGGCGCCCTTCGCGGGATGAGGTCTCTGGACAGTTTGCAGATATGACAAGAGATCAACATAAGCCTTGTGAGCTTGTGACAATACCTTTTCGCGAAAACCTTGCGGGCTGCTGAAGCTCGTAGGCCGGGGTACACTTGCATCGCCAGGTTCGGGTTGAACGCGGGATTGTACTGAGGCTCGAGACCGGCTGTCGGAGTAAAAGAAGGCCGATGGGCTAAGGGCAGGACATGTTGCGGGACAGCTCCAAAGTCATGCTGTTGGACATGCCCGGTCGGGAGGACGCCAGTTCGCGCGTGGTTTTGATAGCTCCAGGGAGTATGTAGGGGTACTTGACCAAACGGCAATGAATCGTTCATCACCACAGGGGGTGGACAAAAAGCCCGAACATTGTATTCGTGGGCCCTCATTAAGGGCTGATATGCGTTGGGAAACATCCCAAGCGCATCGGGCTGGCCATGCAGTGGATAGTGTCCCTCAGTCGGGGGGAAGCCTTGATGACCTCCAGGAAAGGGCCCATCATGCACTGATGCATCGTTCACAAAGGGCCAAGGTGAGGAGCCCAAGCGATTCTGTCGAATATCATCGCCGAGTCCCATGTGTCCGGCTGAGGAGGGATCGTGGTGGTCAATGCCGGCAGCATAATGGGGCTGGTGTATTAGAGGACCCGTTGGCGGGAATGCCGTGGCAGTCGCAGATCGGGGTAGGACCAAATGTTTCGAGGGAGGTGGGCCATGCGAGAACAAGGAGGGCGACCCGTCATAGCCGGCATCGATGGTACCGTTTGGAGTCTTTCGGCGAAGGTGGTGCTCGGGGCGTAACGGATAGAGGGGAGCGGCAGATGCCGTTGCACGCCGCTGTGATTGGGATGTGCGAATCGGGAATGTTCGCTGGTAAGGGGAGGTAACGTTTCGAGGGTAATGATCGCTGAGCGAGGCGGCGTTGTTGTTCGAAAACGCGGCGAGGGTATCGAGATTCGACGGCGGCGGCGTCACCGCATGAGGGGGCATTTGAAGGAGAGGCAACATGACAACGGGGTATATTGGCGAATAAACAAAACGGGCTGGAAAAGCAGTACGAAAGACACTGATAGTTGGCGCTCATTCATGGCCTGCAGGTCAAAGAGCATGGCTAGCGAAACCGCCGGGTATCGAGATGTTGAGCCGATTGCTGATGGGCATCTGGGTTGGCTTGAAGGGCGAGGGCGACGCCAGCGCCGGACCAACAGTTCCAGATGATGTCGCGAAGACCGCCGTGTTTTGAGCCGAGTAGAGTGCCTCTGGGACCTGCTCCTGCAGCAAAACAAAGACTGCGTCAGGTGCTTGGGCCAGCGACTCTACAAGGCAGTACCGCGATCGCGAGTGGAGGGGGAGGAGGGAAATCAGGTCGCACAGTCGAACCGGGCGCTCGCTTCCATGGCCTCTGTGATGGGTATCGATTCGTGGGGGTTGGGTTGCGTGTTCCGGCGTGCCGTGTGGTCGGCCAGAGACGAGTTGGAGGATCGAGGTAAGTGGGAGGAAGCACGGCGTCGGCAGAGAGGTGTTCGTTGGTTGGTATATTGATTGACACAGTCGTTAGGTGGCCGGCGGAGGTTGAAGGCAGGAGGAACCTTTGGAACGGCCCAGACGCTCCACAATGGGGCGGGAGGACGGCTGGGCTAAAGTGCCTACGAGAGGCACTTGTAGCTCAAGGAGCACATACCCGGCCCGGCCTTAATGCCACACAAGAGTGCACCGCCCACAGCCCTCCCCCAATGAGATGCTGGGCTGCGGTGGGCTAAGGTGATGCCAATAAGGAACGGCCAGGTCTCTGCTTACCCCGTGCCAGCCAGAAACCCTAGCTTGTAGCCACTAACTGACGACGCGCGGGATTCAATGGTGTGCGAGTCGGGGCTTTGGTTGCTGACTGCCGCATCCCTGGATTGGCTTGAACGAAGATTGCCTCCCTTTATTTGAATGAGATACATGCACTAGGTCGTTGATTCTTGGTGGCTTCAAGGTGATGCAGTTCGGCAGAGTACCTGCCCCATCGGCTGCCCAAACTACCAACCCGCCGTTTGGAGGTACAGCGTGTCCAAGTCATTGCACACAAGCGCTTTGGATGTTGGGGCGATCACGAAATGCAGAGAAACAATCCCGCCAGCCCCATGTTCGCATGTGAATTTGACATGCTTTCAAGCATGCGGCTTTGTCGGCAACGCGTGGCTGCATGATCCCCAAGGCAGAAGGCGAAACGTGCACGGGACGAGATGTTTTTTGCACCCTGTGTGGAGGATGGCGAATTCATGGTGTTGCATTTGGTCTGACTAGGTTTGTTGGAAAGCCTGGACAAGCCTGAAAACATCTACGTGGGCAGAAAGATGAAAAGGGGCTCGGGAGTGCAAAGGAATATGCCTTCACTCTGTTGACGAGAATCTTGGTTTCGCCAAAGACACGGCTATTCAGGTCACAGTCTACAGGGGGTGGGGGAGTGTGGCCTTCATGATGGACCGCTGCTTCCATGGGGACTGGATGTCGCGGTGAGTAAGGGGCCGTCGATCGAAATCGCTTGTTCTTCCTTGCACAAAAATAGAAATAAACCATAGTGCATATTGGTAGATTTCAGAGTGAGTCAAGGGGTTGTTCGCATCGGTCGCATGGTCACTTCATGGGGAGGGGGGGTGGAGATCGTGATCGTCTTCAATTCCGTTTTTTCCTTCTTATGGTGAGGCTTTCAATTCTTGTTAAATAGACAACATTTACTCCTCAGGGACTGTGCACTGTTAGCTTGCTCTCTGGTGAGGTGCCTTGATGACTTACTCTCAATGTCGCCACTGTCAATGCCCTCAATGATGGTCTGAGGAGGCTTGCCGTCAACCTGGCAGCCGACACTGTAGGCAGTGCCCAGAATCTCCTTGACAGTGCCCTTGAGCTCCTTGGCGAAGGACTTGTAGCGCATAGTGCGGGCAATCTCGACGATCTCGTCGAGGCTGACGGACTTGTTGTGCTTGATGTTCTTCTCCTTCTTGCGGTCGCGGGGAGGCTCCTTCAGAGCCTTGATGATAAGGGAAGAAGCGGTGGGAACAACAGACACCTGAGCCTGACGGTTCTGGATGGTGAGCTTGACAGTCACGCGCAAGCCTTTCTGAAGTGAAATGTCAGTCCAATTCCTTCGGTGAGGCAATCGAGAGGCGTACCCAGTCACCGGTGGCCTTGGCAATGTCTTCTCCGACCTTCTGGGAGAGAGACCCAGAGGACCAATCTTGGGAGCGAGAGCAGAGGAAGCACCGACCTCGCCGCCAGTGGCGCGGAGGTGGCTGGGAGATGTTAGTCCAAACATCTTTGCGAAGCTTGGCGACTTGTGAAAACATACATGACCTTGATCTCGTTGGGGTCGAACTTGGGAGCTTTTCTCAGCGTCAGCAGGCCTGAACATCTTAGCCGGAGGGAAGGGGGAACGAACGCATTGCGGCGTCGTTGGGATCGGCAGAGGCTCGTGGTTTGCGTGCCGGCGAAGAAGGGAAAAGGATGTGGTTGAAAAAGTAGTTGAAAAAGGTGGTTGTCGGGAAATTGAACAGAGAAAAAAAGTGAAGCTAAGGTGTGTGCCCCACTGCCGTGCCCTAACTGACCCCAACCGAGAATCTGGCTTAGTCATTCTACATTTTGGCCAGCCGACGAGCGAGGACTAAAAGAAATGGGCAGCCGACTTAGGAATTTAGGTGCGGTTTCTGGCCCCGTTTTTTGGTACCCTCTAACTCAACTTGCCAACCTTCAGCTACCAGCCACTTCATCTGGGTCTACCCAGGGTGTTCCGATTGCCCGTTCGAAGTGGTCAAAGAGGGGTTACCTTCGGCGCCCTGTGCTGCTAACTGTTATAGGTATTTAGTGGACCCGATAAGCCGGGCGCGCACGGGCCATATCTGGCGGCGATAAGAGGTACATAGCTTAAGGTGAGAGGAAGGGTAAAGAGATAAGTACCTACGCAGAGGTCCTTCAGGAAGGTACCTGACTTATAGGTATCGGAGGGAAAGAGAATACTTAGTAAATAATTTAAATTAAATATTATAAGTAAAGAAAAAACTTATAAATAACTTATTTCACTAAAGAATAAAGTAATTAATTATTTACCTTATTATAGTTATTTCTATAATAATAATTCTCTTTTTTGATCTTAAAAGTACTTATACCTTATATCACTTCTTTGGTGGTGAGCTGCACAGGACGCCGAAGGTAACCCGTTAAAGAGATCCCATAATTGCTTCAGGTTGCATCGATTTCTGAATTGAGTCTATGCGACTTATACATGTTAATCTAAGTCCGCGTCTTATGCGTAGACACACACACTCTTGATCATCATCCACCGCCACCACCGCCTCAGTCCATAGTACGGATATTATGCCTGTGTTCTCAGCCCCAGTGACAACATGTATTAGTTATCCGATGCCACAATATGGGCCGTCACGCCCGTGTACGTATGTTCAGTTCTCATGCTTGGGAGCATGCGGACTGCGTTAGTTGGTTCCGCTAACAGCAAGCCTAGATGCATGGTTAGCGACAAGCGAACAACTTGGGGCTAGACAATGGAAGGGCATACTTCATTAGGTGGTCCATAAAGGTCTGCAAAGACACATCGTCGGTGAAGATGGTTTGCGCAGTTGTAGCCCCGACACCACCATAGGGTCCGGTTGTGTGAGTAGTGGGGTTGAGCTTGGACAGCAGGAATCGAGCCTGAGATCCTCCAGCATCGCAGACGATGAATCGCGGAAGGGGAATCGGTCTGTGATGAGATCCTTCAAGGAGTGAGCGGCATGGTCATTGCACATGTGATGGGTTGACTTACACGAGCATCTTCCTTGGGCTGCTCTAGAAGGCCAGCAAAGTTCTCGTAGCCTTCCTGCTCCTGATACCCGGCTTTCCTCCACTCGGCAATCGTCTCTCCATGAAAGATCAGAATGTGAAAGAAGGTGTCCAGGAGGAGGATGTGAGTTGGCTGAATGGAGGCCGAGTCGAGGAGGACAGGCTGGCCACCGTCCTGGTCAAATGTGTACGAGTCCAGTGTGGGCTGAATCATCACCAGAGAGTTGCTGACGTCCTCGTGATTCAACACATGACGATAAAAGGCTGTTTCATCTGGCGAGTTGTTGAACACCTGGAGGAACTGGCTTCGGCGGAGGTGGAACATGAACTGTGGGTACAGAGTGAAGTTCTTCTCCAGGCGGAAGGAGGAAGGGTCGTCTTTGCGGTAGTCGGCAAACCTCGAGCAGAGTCGGATCAACATTCTATCGACCCATCGCAGGACATCTGGGCCATCATCGACCTCGGCCTTGAAGACGGCGATCCGCGACATGAGAACGGCAGCCGCTTCCTGGTCGAACGACTGCGCGATGGCAGGATCGCCGGCAGGGCTGCTCAGGGGCCTTGAGATCGTTGTGACACGAAGATGGAACTGGCCAGAAGAGTGCTGGTAGTATGTAAGGAATTGCATCATGCCATTCTGCGGAGCCTGTTGTGTGTGTTGCAGGACCCTGGCCGGCGATTTCGAAGTAGATTCCGTAGCTCGACTTGGGGTCAATGCCACACATCTTCCAGGAGCAGGTGTTGCCAATTCCGCACTCAGTCTCGCCGACAGATATCGACTTTTTGTTGAGCGAAACCGCATGTCCAATGAGGCCAGTGACTTTCAGTTCCTTCGTAGTCAGCACTTCGAGTACAGCATTGAACCCCATCAGCAGGTTGTCATCGCCATCCTTTTCAAAGATCCTCACGAAGGATTGCTTGAACATGGAAGAAGTGAAGCTGTCAGTGAGGATCATGTGTCCGCCTGTTGAATTGCAAAGCCCCTTCATCTCAAGGAGGCCGACCTGATCAAGGCAACCGGCAAAGATGTCGATGATGTGGCCATTGTGAGCTGTCCTCTTGGCCAGGTTGTCGTAGAACTATGGCATGATGGTGAGTCATGGACCAGTCACAATAACGAGGCAAATTGGCCATACCTTTAAGGCTTTCTTGTAGTACTTGACGTTGTCTCGATCAATGTCGTGGTGCGAGCGAATGGGCTCTCGCAGCTCGGGCCCAACAACCATGCCAGGACCCTCAGTGGCGGGACCGCCAGCAAACAGCATAACGCGGCCACCGGCATTTTGGAATGATGATTCCATGAGGCCGACAGCGACGCTGAGGGCGACGCCGGTGCATCGAAGGTTGCGTCGATCGTTCGCGACAGGCCAAGGGTCTTTCTGGAGAGACTCGAGGGCCTTTGTCAGCTGAAACTCGGCTTGCTGGACGGGCAACAGGAATCGCGATGCTGGGCCAGCGGGGAATGGTCGACCGGGTTGAGGTTGCATGCCGGGTCGGAGACCAGATGTTGAGAGGCCAAGCATCTCTTGCACCTGCTTCGCAGTGTATTCCTTGCTGCCTCGGAACACATAGGACTTGGCGCATTCTTCATAGCCAATTTCGTGCACATGGGCCTAAACCGCTGTTAAACTTGGAGCTGCAGGACGAGAAGGGGTGCTGCGTACCATTGTGCCATAGGTGATGAGTCCAACGAGCGAGTTCTCAGGCAACAAACTGAGGCTCATAACGAGAGACTCCTTCAGGGAGGCCAGGCTGTCTGCCTCCTGGCACATATCCACCACATATAGGAAGATCGGGGGAGCGGGAGCGGGCCGTGACAGGCGGTATTCGATGGTGGTGTTCGCGGGGTGAAGCTCAGGAGGGATGGCGTTGGCGGTGATGTCTTTGTAGTGGGGGGAAGCTGGTTTCGTGACAGACAAAAGGGACAGATCCAGACTCGGGCGCGGACATCAACTTGGCTGGGAGAACTTGTCAGCGCGAGGAAGCAAGCAAGAACGGCGCACCGCGAAACTCACCAGAAGGGATTCAGAACCGAGCGACACGGCTGTTTGCAGGTTACAGGCTCGAAGTGTAGCAGGGAGTATCGGGCTTCTCCTTCAAGGGGGTGTACAGTGCTCCGATTGGGACAACAAGCCTGGAAGCTTCCTAGATCTAGGTTCAGCTTGGAAGACTCGATATGGTCATGGCATCCTACCATCCGAGAGCTGGGAAAGGTGTTCCAACTTAAACGAACACCATCGCGATCCTCGATCTCGCCCCACTGCTCTTTCGCCGTCTCGTAGTCCATCGTGACGGTTGGACGCGATGTGACGAAATGAAATGATCAATGAGTGGTGTGTGTGGTGATTTGCGGCTTGAAGTTCGGGAGATTCTTGAAGGGAGTATGGGAGGAAGTTGGAGAACGATAGCTCCGATAGCTGTCCAAGCTGCTAAACCGACTGGGCGATCTTCGGCGCCTAAGACATTGGTGGTTGTTGACAAGGTGGCCGCCCCATTATCGCGATAGCTTTAATATAAGGATATCCCCACCTGCCCCACCGCCCCGGTATATACCTACCTATCTAGTATAAATATTACAACCCTCTATTTAAGCTATACCCCCTATTAAGCTAGCTTTTTTTTTATTAAATTTAGTACTTTTTAAAAAGTTTTTATATTATAAACTTTATTTAATTTATACTTAAAATAGAAATTACTTAATTTTTTTTAATATTTTAAATAATATTTACCTTACTAACTATTACTTATTATATCTCTATATAATACTTTATTATTAGCGTGAAGTAAGGGGACTAACTTATGGGTTTAAGAGTTATATAACCTATAGGCCTATATAATAAGTATTTACATAAGGAGTATTTTAAGGCTCTACTAAGAATAGCCCTAGCTTTAGTTAAATATATTATCTTTAACTTTATATTATACTTTTTTATAAACTATATATATTATATATCTTAAATATAAATTTAGCTAATAATATATTAATTAAATAAATCTCTTTTATTTATTAAGGCCTTTACCTTTATATAAATATCCTTTGAAATTATTAAAACTTTAACCTTATCTTAATTACTTAAATAAAATTAACCTCTCTAGACCTCTTTTTTATAATCTTTAAACTAACTATAGAGCTTAATATTATTATATAGGTATTTAGGTATTTATATTATATTAAGATAAATAGCTAATATTATATTATATAATATAGGTATTAATATTAAGATCTTAAAGTAACTTTATTTCTTAATTATTAAGCTTTTAGCTTTATTTTAATTTCTTTATAAGGTAATATAATAAAGCTAGCTCTTTATTAACTCACCTATATAAGGTAAAATAATAAAATATTAATAGAAATTAAAGTAAAATAATAATCTTAATTATAAAGATTATAAAATTAATATAATATTTATCTTTAAAATAAAAGGCTTATATTAAATATACTTAAGGAATTTATTATTAATTCTTTCTTTAAGTCTTTATTCTATATTAATAAGTATATTTAATAATATATTCTTAAGCTTTTTATCGCTATATAGAGGTAAGGTTATAAATATATTAGGCTTTAAAGGTATAGTTATAGTAAAACTATAGATAAAGGTAACTCTATATTAATATATAGACTTTAATTTATTAAGTCTCTATAGAGGGCCTAGCGAGAGGAGTTTTTAGCTAGCTTAATTATATAATATAAGCTAATATTTATCTATTATTTACCTTTATTAATCTATCTTATAATAATTTTATAATTACCTCGCCTCTAGAACCTTTAATACTTAAGGCCTTTAATAATTAATTATTAATATTTATTTTTATAACTATAGCCTTATGACGATCGTATATTTCCTAAGGGATAAGCCGGTTATATTGGGTTTATATTAGCAGAGAGTGCAGGGCATAGTCTAAGTAATAAAGGTATAAGTTATATCTAATAATATACTTAAGGGTATTAAATATAACCAAATTATATTAATAGCTAAGATAGCTTCTATATAGAAAAGTACAATAAGTATATTCTATATACTTAAGGGTAGCTTATAATCGTAAGTTATAGCTTACGGTAAGTTATAAGTCTTTTTATAAGCCCTAGTTAAGCTTATAATATATACTATAAGTCGCTAGCCCTAATTAGTTCTATTTTTATTTCTTTTATAGAGGTATATATAACTAAGTTAGGTATTATAATATAATATCCCCTCTCTATTAGTTCTTATCCTTAAGACTATTTCTTATAGCTATCTTCCTTAATATATAACCTATATCTATAATTACTTTACTATCTAATATAATATTAAAATCTAAAGCTATATATAATTATAAAGTATAAGCCCTTTTTATTAAAAATACTGGGTTTCTTATTATACCTTATAGCTATTATAAGCTATAGTAATTAAAATATTAGGCTAAAAAAGGCTATAAGCACTATACTTAATATACTTATTAGGGTCGCTAGTATAATAGTTATAGGATTACCTTCCTTAATAATAAATTCATTCTTTAATAGGTTTATCTTTTTATACTAAATATTCTCTAATAGCCGATTATCTTATCTAAAAGAAATATTAACTAAAGTAAATAAAAGAGGTAATAAAATTAGAGTTAATTACTTTATAGTAATAAGTAAATAAATAATTAAATCGCCTAATATATCTTTATTATTAGAAAAAATAATTAATTAAGTAAGGCAAGGAGATACTTAATTATAATATCGAGATATTAGATAAACTAGAGGTAGTTAAGAATATAAAGTCCTTTATAGCGATAGAGGTATAGCTAGCGGAGGCTATAGATATTATTAATTAGGGCGAGCTTCTTAATCCCTTTATTATTAATAAAAGTATTTTAAGAGTTATTATATATTAATAAGGTATTTTAAGGGCTCTTAAGTATTTTCTAAATTTAAATAATCCTTTTATTTAATAAAATATATTATTTTACTATTAATTTTATCTATATTAAGGATAGCTTCTATAATATATTCTTTTAATCTATTAACTTCTATTTTTAGTTTATTATTAATCTTAATTTAAATAATATTTTCTATTAACTTAAGTAATAAAATATAAAAAATTAAATAGAGCTTAGCCTTTAGTAATAAATCTAATTTATAATTATTTTATAAGATTTTCTATTTTATTTTATAGGGTCTAATATATTTATAGTAAAGTTTTTTATTTTATTATCTTATTAGAATATTTTTTATTACGAGATAGACTATATCTCCCTTTAAGAAGGTTAATCCCTTAATCCTTTTTTTATTAATATAAATACTTATTCTATTTCTAATAAATTTAAATTCTATTTATATTATTTTATATTAATTCTTTAATTAATTATTAATAAGGATTAACTTAGGATTAATAATTATATTTTAGGTTTATTTATAGGTATTTAGGGTAAATCTAAAGTTAATATAAGCTAATATAATCTTTATACTTTTATTTATTACTATATTATAGGCTAGCTATATAGCTAATAGCTGCCTAATCTAATTATTCTATTTATAGTTAATATAGTATTAAAGGTATTATTTTAGTATTTAATTTATTGATTTTATTTATCTATTAGTCTCCTTATAGTATATTATAGAGAGCTTATAGTTAATTCTAAGGTATTTAATTAATCCTTATTAAAACTTAGATATAAAGGGTAGTCCTTAATCTAAGATAATCTTAAGTAATAGCCTATATATCCTAGCGATATTATAATAAAAGAGGTATATAAATTCTTCTATATTTATTAATTCACTATAAGGGATAAAATAAGAAAATTTTATAAGTCTATCTATAATAATAAGAATATTATTATAGAAGTTTCTAATAATTAGTTCTTTTAATAGGGGTAATTTAGTAATAAAATCTATAGTAATTAATTCCTAAGGTTATTATATAATTAGAGGTAATTATAACTTTCCATAAGGTTTATAGTATTATACCTTTATTTTTGCGTATAGATTATATTTATTTATAACTTATATAACTATCTTTTTATATTAGGAAAAGTATATATTATCTTAATTTATTCTAGGGTTTTATTAATTCCTTAATATCTATATAGCGGGTATTTATATATCTCGCGTATAAGGTTATATTATAGTTTATCTAGGATTTATTATTTATCTTTTTTCTTATTATCTAGGAGTTATTTATTATACTCTAAGATTTATTTTAATAATAGATTACCTTATTCTACTATATAGATTACCTTAAGTATTTATCTAGGGTTATATTTCTAATAATATTATATTATACCTTAGATTTCCTTCTTAAATAGGTAGCTATTATAGATATAATTTATAACTTTAAATATTAATCTATAATTCCTATTATAAGGGAATTAATTATAATAATTAAAGATCTTTTTAAAAACTTTATTAAATATAATAATCTTTCCTTTAAATATAAAGAGTCTATCTTTATAGTAATTATATCCTTATATATAATTAATAAATTAATAATTTATTTTCTATAATCTTAAATAAGCTTAAGGTATTTTAATAGAGGTATTAATTTCTATATTTATATAATAAATTTCTATTTAAGGTATCCTTTTAAGGTATATTATAGTAATTATTTATTTACTTTAATTTTTCTTATATTAAGGTTTAATTATTTATTAATAATATTAATTCTTTTATTTTCTTTTCCCTTTATATAATATTATAATATAATTAAATTCTAAGAGGTATTTAATAAATATAATTATTAATTATTTAATTCTCTAGTAATAATAAAATATAAGATATTCTTATAGTCTATATAGACCTTAATTTAGTAAGGGCTTTTAATAAAGTAATATTAAAATTCCTTAAAAATATTAATAATAATAAGGAATTCCTTATTATAAATAGGGTAATTAAATTCTACTCTATATAGCTTATAGAAGTAAAATATAATTAAGTATAAAAGTCCTTTATTATCTTATTATTTAATCTAGGCGCCTAATATAAAGTCTAAGGTATCTATTTTAAGTTTAATTAATTAAGATAGGTTAAATATCTTAAGGATTAATTTACTTAAGATAAGTTCCTTAATCTTATAGAAAGCTTTTTATACCTTATTCTCTATATAAATAATATATCCTTCTTTATTAAATCGGTTAATAATATCGCGATCTTTTTAAATCTTTTAAGGAACTTATAGTAATAATTAATAAAACTAAGAAAGGTTTATACTTCCTTAATATTTATTAATTCTTTTTAATCTTTAACCGCTATAACCTTTTTAGGGTCTATATATATCTTATTATAAGAGATAATATATCTAAGAAATTCTACTTCTAAGGTATAGAACTTACTCTTCTTTAGTTCTATTAATAGGTTAATATCTTATAGTATCTATAATACCTTATAGATATATTCTATATATTCTTCTTTTATTTTAGAGAAAATAAGGATATTATCTAGATAATATATAATAAATATATCTAGATATTCTTATAGTATATTATTAATTATTTATTATAATATAATAGGTATATTAATAAATCTAAAAGGTATAATAAGGTATTTAAATAATCTATATTTAATATAAAAAGTAATTTTCTATTTATATCCTTCCTTAATCTAAATTAAGTTATAGGCTCCCTTAAGGTTAAATATAATAAAATACTTTATCTTAAAAAGTTAATCCTTTAATTTATTAATAAGAGGTAATAATATATAATCCTTAATTATAATAGTATTAAGTATTCTAAAGTTAATATAAAGGTAAAGCTTTTTATTCTTCTTTAGGATAAATATAATAAGGTATCTAATAGATAACTTACTTTCCCTAATATATCTTTTCTATATTATTTCTTTAATATATTCCTTTAATATTAATAGCTATATTATATTAAGTAAATAAAGTTTATTAAAGCTAGGTTATTTTCTATTAATACATTTAATTTCTAGGTTATAATATATATATAGTAATAGGCTAGTCTTAAGTTCTTCTATAAAGACTTTTTATAAATCTAATATTATAATAAGATATCCTTAAGCTATTTATCCTATAATTTCTTCTTAATTTATTTAAGATTCTTTTTTAGCTTATAGAATTATTTTAGAATACTTATAATTATCTATTAATCTTATTACTTTTATCCTTTATATTATTTATATTATATCCCTTTAGGTAGAGAGGTATTATATATTTACCTCTTCTTTATTTCTCTATTATCCTAAATAGAAATTTAAGATCTTATATCTAATAAATTATTATCTCTTTAGGGGGATATCTCTTTATTAAAGGAGATTACTTAATTAATCCGCTAATTAAGATATAGATTAAACCTATATAACTAACTATAGGTACCTAAGTACTAGATAATATCTTAATATAGGTATAATATTAAATAAGATTCTTTAGTTTTTTCTATTAATAAAGACTATAAGGTAATTAATCTTATATTTAATAATCCTATTATTATAATTAAACTTTTCTCTTTTAAGGTTATATATTAAATAGGAGTCCTTTTTATACCTCTATAATAGCTTAAGCCTATTTACTATCGCTAAATTAAAGTAAGTCTATTTAATTCTATTATCTACTAAAGTATTTATTTATTCTCCCTTAATTTATATTTATAATTTAAAGTATTTCGGCTATTAATTATCTATAATTATATATAGAGCTTTTATAGGAATTATTTCCTTCTTTTCTCCGCCTATAGCTCTATAATAGGTAAATATCTTAGTTTTTTAATAATATCCTTCTTAAATAGTCTTTATTATATTTATTATTATTATAGGCCTTATAATTATATTTATTATTTTAGCTATAGAGTAATTCTTAATATCGCTATTCTTCTTTAGCGCCTAAATCTATTTAAGGTATCTTTAACTTAATAAGGTACTCTATATACTCCTATAGCGTGGTTTCTTCCTATATAAGCGAGATTTTAATATATTATTATTACTAAAGGTATTATTCTTAGTCCTCTATTATACCTTCTATTTATATAGGGGTATAGAAGCCTTCTCTTATTATCTTAATAATCCTATTTAAGGTAGCTCCCCTTTCTTTATTATTTTATTCTATTTCTAGCTTTATTTTTCTTACTTAAGTAAAGGTATTTATAAATTATTCTAGGGATATAGTTTATTATTATAATAAGTAGAATTAAAGTTATATTACTTTAATTCCTTTATATTATTATTTAATAAAGTAGTTTTCTACTTTATATAAAAAATAGGGTTATATATTTAATTATAAGAGGGGATAGAAAAATAGTCTTATTCCCTTTTTTATATAGATATATCTTATAGTAGTAGTCTCTATAGGAGACCTATATAATTTCATAGTATTATAGGTATCTTAATAATATTCTATTATTATTATATAGATTATATTAGGGTTTTAATAGATAAGGGTTTAGCGCTATTTCTTTATAATAACCTTAAATATAAATACCTTCTATATCCTTTACTTTTTATTATTCTTAAGTTAATTAAATATATATTAATATTATTATTCTAATAATATATTCTTTATTTATTATTCTAATAATATATTCTTTATTTATTATTCTAAATATTATAGTCTTTATCTTATATCTATTAATATCGCTTAATATTTTATTATATCTCCCTAGGCTTTTATTATACTTATTATATCTATTATCTATAATAATTATATTAAAGTTAGGTTAACTTAAGTTCCCTTTATATTATTATGCCTATTAAGTAATTACTATAATTTATAGGTTTATAGTATCTATTAGGTTATATTACTATAATAATAATTTATAAATTTAATTTTTTATTCTTCTATATCTTATTCCTTTTTTAATAATTTAGGTAGGGGATATAGGTTTAATTTACTTTATCTTAGGGGTTTTAAATATTTATAATAATATTAATATATCCTTTTATTAGGGGTAATATAACCTTATATATATATTCCTTATAATATAGTCTATAAGCGATATTATATTTTACTTATTCTTCCGCTAGGTATACCTATATATATAGTATAGCTATTTATCCTAATGTAGCTATAATTAAGTTATAATTAGACTATATTATCGCAATAATCTTAATAATTTAGATCGCTATTTATATATCGCCCTATTAATAAGTATAGCTTATATATTTCTTACCTTCTAGAAGTAGTTATTATTTCTAGCGCTTCCTTAATTAATACTTTCTTTTAATAATATCTTATACCTTCTTCTTATATATATTTACCTTATAGTTAGGTTTATAGTAATAAAAATATTTAATTATTTTCTTATTATATTACGCGGCTCTTAATACTATAGGGCCAGCTTTAGTGCTATAAGAGGTATTATTATTCCTTTTCTTACTTTAGTTTATAAGGTTCTTTCCTCCCTAGATCCTCCCTTTATTAGATTTCTCTATATATTATTTAAATTAGCGATTATTAATCTTAATAGCTATATTAATATAGTCTTATAAATTATTAGGTTTATCGATTTTATAGAGCTTATTCTTAACTTCTTCCTTAAGCCCTTTATAGAAAGTAATCTAAAAAGCGCTAATTCCCTAATTAAGGAATAAAATAATCTATATAAATTTAGTAATATAGGTAAATATAGCCTTACTTTACTATAGGTTTTTAAGTTTTTATATAGCCTATTATTCTTTATTAATAATTCTAAAGTTCTATTTAATTACTTCTTTAAAGTTTTTATAGTTAATAAAAAGAATTAGGTTTCTTTTATAGGTTTATTTCCTCGATAATTATATAATTTAGGTTTAAATTAAATAAGCGCGCTATTAATAAGGTATCTATTAATATAAAGGACCTTACTTTTAGCGGTAGCTATTTAGGTAGGGAAGTACTAATAATATACCTTAAGGGATATAAGGAATATCTTAATATAGGTAATTTATTTATTAAATAGCTCTAGATCTTTTAATTTAATAATTTCGCTAATATCTTTATAAATTATTCTAATAGTATTATATCTAAGTATTAAGTTATTAAGATTATAGACCTATTATTATATTAGGTTATTTTACTATATTTAGAGCGTAATAAGTTAATTAATCTTAGTTTATTACTCGCTAATAGTCTATTAATATTATTATTATTACTATTTTATAATTATATAGAATTAATCTTATATTTCTTATATAGATTTTTATTATTTTTAGGTATTCTTAAGTAATTTAGGTATTATTATATATTCTATCTAAGAGGTTATTATATTACTTACTTAAGTTATTATATTTATATTAGAGCTTCCTAACCTTAGCTTTATAAGATATAGGGGCGATCTATCTTAGTTTATTTATTATATCTATAGGGATAATTAGCTCCTGCGAGGGTATTTATATTACCTCTAGCCGCGATATAATTATTTCCTTACTATAATTAATAGAGGGTACTTTAATATTAGGTACTATAGTAATAATATTACTTAAAGTATATAATATACTTACTAAATAAGAGCTATTAATATATAATAATTATATATTTCCTAAGGGATAAGCCGGTTATATTAGGTTTATATTAATAGAGAGTATAGGGTATAATTTAAATAATAAAGGTATAAATTATATCTAGTAATATACTTAAGGGTATTAAGTATAATTAAGTTATATTAATAGCTAAAGTAGCTTCTATATAAGAAAGTATAATAAGTATATTCTATATACTTAAGGGTAGCTTATGATCGTGAGTCGCGGCTTATAGTAAATCATAAGTCTTTTCGTGAGCCCTAGCCGAGCTTATAGTACGCACTATAAGTCGCTAGCCTTAATTAGTTCTATTTTTATTTCTTTTCATAGAGGCATACGTGACTAAGTTAGGTGCTATAATAAGCCTCTCTATAGTAATACCTTATTATTATTTATATAAATATTATAATCTTTTTTATATTTCTTAATTATTATTAATTTAATTTTCTTTTTTTTATCTATATCTCGTTATAATTAATAATACTAATAGCGCCTATTTTATAATTTTTATCTTAATTCTATAATATTTACCTTTATTTCCTATATTTATATCTTTTAAAGCTATTAATTTAATTTAAATTATAGCTTTAAGGATTTAAAGCCTTGATATAAGCCTTACCTTAATTATATCTATAACCTATATAAAGATTATTAATTACTTTATATAATCTATATAAATAAAACTAAAAATTAAGGCTATTATATTTATTATAATTTATAGAATATTAAATATAATAATATAAGTTTTTCTCTAACGTATATATATAGTAAGTGGATCAGGCAAGTAAGTGGATCAACATACTATATAACTAAAAATAGCTAAATCTTATATATAGAAAACTAGCTATATAAGTATTAAAAATATAAAAAAAATATTTTTATTTACTTAACTAAGAAATAAACTATACATTGATTTTTTTTAGACTTTTTAAAAAGTCCTTTATATAGAAATAGCTATTTACATAGTATAAATAGGTTTTTTTATATTAGCTTAGTAAGAATTTTTTTTAAAAATCTAAGAAAATTATTTTAGCTTTTAAATTATATAGTAAGCTAAACTTCTTAAATCTAGCTAATTTAGGCTTAATTTAAATTTTTAAGAGTTTTTTAAAAATCGCAATTTAAGGTATAAAACTCACTAATCCACTTACTTACCTAATGCACTTACTATATATATACGTTATATCTATTAATATATTTATTAATATTTTTTTAGATCGTCTATAAGTTTTAAAATATTATTTAATTTTAATAAAATTTTATTATTATTTTTTATTTCTATAACCCTATAACTTCTGTAAATTTAATAAATATTCTTATTTCTATTAGCTATAGTTATATTATTTAGGCCTTAAATAAATATAATATTACTTAAAATACCTTTATTAAATACCTAAAGAACCTTATTATTAATATTAATAAAATAAATATAGCTTTATATAACCTATAGAAATAATAATTTTATCGCGAGATTATAATTACTTTTACCCCCGGTTTATATTTATTTACCTTATTAATTATTACCTATTATATCTCTATATCATATTTTATTATTAGCGTAAAGCGCGGGGACTAACTTATAGGCTTAATAGTTATATAACCCGCGGGCCTATATAATAAGTACTTATATAAGGAGTATTATAAGGCTCTTACCGAGCCCTAGCTCTAGTTAAATATATTATCTTTAACCTTATATTATATTTTTTATAAACTATATATATTATATATCTTAACTATAAATTCAGCCGATAATATTTTAATTAAATAGATCTCTTCTACCTATTAAGGCCTCTACCTCTATATAATTATCCTTCTAAATTATTAAAACTCTAACCCTATCTTAATCCCCTAAAAAAATAACCTCTTTAGACTTTCTCTTTATTATCTTTAAATTAATTAAGCTTCATATATTATTATATAGATATTTAGGTATTCTATATTATATTAAGATAGATAGCTAATATTATATATAATATAATATATATATTAATATTAAAATCCTAGAGGAATTTTATTTCTTAATTATTAAGCTTTTAGCCTTGCTTTAGCTTCTCTATAAGGTAATATAATAGGTCTAGCTCTTTATTGACCTACCTATATAAAGTAAGGTAATAAAATATTAATAGAAATTAAAGTATAATAATAATCTTAACCTTAAAGATTATAAAGTTAATATAATATTTATTATTAAAATATAAAGTCTTATATTAAATATACTTAAGGAACCTATTCTTAGCTCTTTCTTTAAGTCTTTATTATATATTAATAGGTATATCTAATAATATATTATTAAGCTCTTTATTATTATATAGGGGTAGGGTCTTATAGGACCTAATTATATTACCTATATTATTTAATTAAATAGTTAATTATAAAGCTCTTATTATTATTATATTAATAATTATTCTATAATAATTAATACTTTAATTAGTTAATTTTATTAATTATTAAGGGTTATTAAAAGAATTATAGCTCCCCTTAAGGATTTTATATTTTCTATTTAATTTAGAGATAGCTTATTTATTTAAAATAAAGTTAGTTAAATAAGGCCGCTAATATCTCTAGCTTTTCTTCTTTAAGAATTTATTAAGGCTAATAATTAATATCTTTAGCTTTTTTTCTAGAGAGTATATTAAGATAAAAAGCCTTATTATTAAATTATTTAATTATTTATTATAAATAGCTTAATTTAATAGATTATAGTATTATTATAGCTATATATAATATAGTATTAACTCTTATTAATATAATATATTAATATCTCTAGTCTAGATATAGGCCTTTATTATTTTAATTATTAATAAATATTAGGTACCTTTAATTGCCTTTATAGGCTATAATAAAGTTAAGAATATTAATAATTTAATATTTAAGAAAGATTACTAATAAAGTTCTTTAAGTTAGCCTTATATTTAATATTAAAATTAAAGATAGAAAGCTTATATACTTATCTTATAAATCTACCTTAAAGCTCTTTCGGTAATATATCTATAATATTAATAAAGGTATAATTAAGATAAAAAATTTATTTAAAAGTCTTTATAGATAATAATTTTAATATTTTAAGCTCTCTATAATATTAAAAAGCTTTTATTAGCTTATAGACTATTTTTATTTTTAATCTTTAAGCTTTCTTAATTACTAAATAATAAGGTATTATATACTATTTATCCCCTATGGCGCAGTGGTTATGCGTTATAGAAGACTGATCGTCTCGTATGAAAGTCGCTAGTTTAAATCCAGCCGGGGGCACGATTCTTCTTTATGCATAAGGGACCGCAGTGCGGGCCAGCCAGCGGCCGCGAGCCCAAAGGGCCGGCCAAAGCCGGCCGCATAACTAGCTATAGTCACGTAATGAGGCAAGGGCCGCTATACGCAAAAAGAGGCTTACCTTATACGCTATACGTTACCGGGAATCGAACCCCTACCCTATAGGATAAATAAGCCTCACTACTATTGAGCTACTAGCTCTAGCGGAAGTAGTTAAACTAGTAGTTAAAATTATTGATAATAAGCTAGGGCCGCGACTAAAGGAACCCGGGCCGGACCGTTAGGTTAATTAACCTAACCGATAGGTGATTTAACCTAATCGGGCTAGGTATGCCGAGACGGAAGGTGCCGAGACTAGCCTCGGCACCGTACAGAGGGACGGCCGAATGCGGCAACCTTAAGTGACGGAAGGCTCGGGCGCTAACGCGGGTAGGGGTTTTTCATCCGGTCTTAGGTAGGTCTGCTGCCGGAAGCGGTTTTCCTCTATATATAGCCTACCTCTTAATTATACCCTTAAGAGAGGTCCTTTAGATGCCCTAGATAGGTAGCTTTAGGAATAAACCATATTAATATACTATTTATATATTATATAAAAATATTTAAGATAGTATAAATAAATATATTAATTTTAAATTTAGTCTTTAATATTAAATCTTAATATTAAAGAATAATTATAATATAAAAGGCTTATTTAAGGGCTTAAAATATCCCTTTAGTCTCTTTTATTTTATAAAAGGCGCTAATTTGTTTTTTATTTTATTTTTTTTAAATATTTTAATAAAGGGTATATTAATTATTAACTAATAAATAATAAACTTTCTATAGAAGTTATAGAAAGTTAAGAATACCTAAATATCTATAAAATTCTTAGGTTTATTATTTAATAATTAATTTAATATATAAAGGCTTTATTTTATTTTTCTATATAATAATATATCTAAGGAATTCTATATTTTATTAAAATAAATTATATTTTAAGAGTTTTCTATAGAATTAAGCTTTAATAAGCCTCTTAAGGATCTTATATAAATACTTTATATATTCTTTTTTAATCTAAAAGGAAATAATAATATTATCTATATATATAATATAATAAATATTAAGCTTATTAATAATATTCTATAAATATAATCTTAAAACACAATAAATATATTAATAAGTCTAAAAGGTATAATAATATATTTAAAATATTTATATCTTATATAAAACGTAATCTTTTATTTTTTAGCCTTTTTAATCGCGATTTTATAATATGGTTTATAAATATTCATCTTTAAAATTTATTTAATATTATTAAATCTATTTTATAGATTATTAATAAATAAAAGAGGGTATTAATTCTTAATTATAACCTTATTTAATCCCTTATAATTAATATAAAGGCTTAACCCTTTATCTTTCTTAAGGATAAAGAGAATTAAGGGCTCTATTATATTTATAAAGTACTAAATTTTTTTAGTTATTAAATTCTCTATATATATTTATATAAACTTTTATATTATATTATATGAGGGTAGATTAAGCTATATAATAGGTCCTTACCTTTAATTAAGTTAATCTTATATATTACTTCTAGAAGTATAGACAGGGTTGTGATTTAGTCACTTTAGTCTTAGTCAAGGGCTGACTTTAGTCACCTTAGTCTTAGTCAAGGGCTGACTTTAGTCAGCCTATTTTAGTCTTAGTCAGACTAAGACTAAGACTAAGACTTTTTAGTCAGACTAAAAAGTCAAGCTTTTAGTCACTTATATATTAGGAAAAATTACTAAAAATAGCTATAAAAGACTATTAAGAGAATATTACGTAATATAAAAACTATTATAACTATTCTTATATAAGCCTTTAGCTATAATATATTTTATCTTAATTTTAACTAATTTATATAAGATATAATTAATTAAATTAATTTATTATTCTTAAAGAGGTCTAAATAAGCTTCTTTAAAATACATATTTTTAAAGGTATTATAATAATCTTAATAAATTAGATAAAAATATAAGGGAAATTTTCTTATAATATAGATAAAATAGAGATATTATATAACCTATTTATATAATTAATAATTAAGGTTATTTATTTATTATTTAAATAAGTGACTAAAACTATGACTTTTTAGTCACTTTTAGTCTAACTAAAAAGTCTTAGTCAAAAATAGCCCTTAAAATTAGTCTGACTAAAATCTTTAGTTAAAAAAATAAGCTGACTTTAGTTAGACTAGGACTAAAAAATCACTGACTTTTTAGTTATGACTAATCTTAGTCAATTAGTCAGTGATTAATTCACTGACTAAATTATAACCCTGAGTATAGATATATTCTTTATTATTTATATTTTAAAGCACCCTTTAAATCCCTTAAGTTCCTTTAAGAGGTCCTTAAGTATCTTTAATATTAAATTTTTAGACTTAATAAACTTTTTATTAATTAGCTATTTAAGTATAAAAAAGGAAATAATATATATATATACTCTCTCTTTATTCTTAATAACCTATTATATAAAGAATAAAAGGTTTATTTCTATTATTATGATATAATATTATTTATTAATTATATCATCTATTATAATCCCCTCTTAGCCTATAAAATAATAAGCTATAATAAGGTTATATTTAATATTCTTTATCTCTATATTAATATATATTTATTAGATCTTCTTTAGTTAATTATATAAATTAATAAAGAAATAAATTATTTAATAGGTATTATCTTTATAAGTCTTATTTCTTTAGAAGGACTTAAGACTTAAGGCTATATAGTCTATAGTAAGCTTAAGCTTAAGCCTATTTATTAACTTTATATTAATTAAATTAATCTTAAAAATAATATATATAAGAATCATAACCTTTTTTTTTATAAGCCTATAGAGAGTTAATATTAACGTAAATATAATTTTATTAATTAATATTCATTTTTAAATAAAAGGTATAAATAATTTAGGTTTAATCTCTATATACTTTAGTTTTTTAATAAATCTAATTTTTTAGCCTTAATATAATTAACCTTTATTATTAAAGTCTTTTCCCCTCTAGAAATAATATTAACGTATAGGCCTTAGTAATACTTTAATAACCTATAGCTTAATCTATTATATTTAATATATTATATAATTATCTATTTATTATAATTATATTAATTAAGTATTTAGCTTAATTAATTAAATTAACTTAATAGGCCTTATAAATATCTTAATAAGGTATTATATCTAGAGAAATTACCTTCTTAGTAATTTCCTTTATAGATTCCCCTATATAAAGATATATTTCTTTTAGTTAATAATTTAATAGAGTTTTATAATTATTTTCATTATTATTTTTATAATTAATTTATTAATTAGCCTTAGGTATATTTAATAGCTTAAGTAATATCTTATACCCTATTAATATTAATATTATTTTTCTATAACTTTTTCCTCACTTAAGAAAGAATTTAATAAAAATAATAATAAATTATTAAAATATTTTTTATTTATTTATATTTCTTTAATAAAAATATATAAAAGGCTCTTTATTATGTAAAATATTATATAAAGGATTCTCTTTCTTTATATAAAATTACTTTAAGTTTATCTTTTATTTTTCTCTCTTAAACTTTTAAATTAATATATTATGTTATAATAAAATATTTAAAGTCTCTCTAGATCAACTCCTTTTTATTAAATAAATAGCTAATATAAATCCTCTATATAATTTATAGCGTATAATATAGCTTATTATTAGCTTATTTAATCTTCTATATATTAATTATATTAATATATAGCTAATTATTAATATTAATAGCTTTAAGTGAGTCTATAATCTTAATTAGCTTAATATTCTCTTTAAAATATTTATAATTTTATATTAAGGGTTTATCTTAATTACCTTAATTAATATTTATTAGATAATTTATTAATACCTTAAGTATCTTTATCTATATCTTAGCCTTATTAATTAGAAATTTAATAAATATATTAGCCTAAATATCTTATTTCTTTTATCTTTTATTATATTATTTTAGTTACCTTAATTAATAGCTTAATTAATAAAATAGATTAAATTAAGAGCTTAAGCTTAATAATAATAATAATAATAATAATAAACTATATTAATATAAAGTATTTTCTTTTAAGAGGCATAATTAGCTATATTAACTCTTAATGATATAATTATTAATCCTAATTTATTAGATAGGTAATATGCTTTAATAGTAAAATTAAGGAATACCCTATAAATATAATAAAATACTTTATTCAAATATATAGGGATAAATACTCCTCTAGATTAATTTATCTAAATCTATTAAATTAAATATATTAATAAATATAATAATCTTAAGAGGCTATATATATATACTTCTTAGCGTATTATTAATAAAGGGTTACTTAAGTATCTCTTAAGAAAGGTTTAAGATAATTTTAAGTAATTTATCTATCATAATTCTATATTAATCTTTTATAAGAAATAAAAGTTAAAGAATTATAAGTATATTAGGCTTTAAAGGTATAATTAAGGTAACGTATATAATAAGTAAGTGAACCAGTGAAGCATGAGAACCACTTGTATTTTTACCTTAAAAGAGGTTTTTTAAAAAGCCCTCTAAAATTAGAATCAAGCTTAAAGTAGCTAAAACTTTATATTTAGGCTTATTATATATTATTGTATTTATATACTTTTTTAAAAAATCTAATTAAATTTCTTATAAGCTAGTATAAGAAAAGTCTATTCGCACTGTGTATTTAGCTATTTCTCTATAAAGGGATTTTTCTAAAAATATATAATAAATATTTTTAGATTTTATAGAAAATAAGGTTTATAAAAATACTATTTTTAACCTTATAGCGATTTTATTAAGAAAGTAAAAGTAGTATAGGGTAGGTAATTTCTAGTTATACAGTATAGTGGTGCACTTGCTTAACTGGTTCACTTACTTATCAAGTACGTTAAAGCTATAGATAAAGGCAGGTCTATATTAATATATAGACTTTACTGTATTAGGTCTCTATAGAGGGCCTAGCGAGAAGAGTTTTTAGCTGGCTTAATTATATAATATAAGCTAGGGTTTATCTATTATCTACCCTCATCTATCTATCTCGCGATAACCTTATAAATAGATTATAGTGATTTAAGTAATTAATATAGATAATTACTTAATTTGATTATTTATTATGAATATAGGTTTATATTACTTTATTAATTAATATTAAGAATGTAACCTCTTAAGTAATTAAGCTATTACAATACCCTCAAATAATTAAATTAATAGTATAACTAATCTTAAGTAATTAAAATACTTTAATTAATATATTATTAAGTAATTAAATAATTATTATTATTTCTTAATCTATAATTACTATAAAAGTTATTATTTTATGAGATATTATAATAAAAATAAGATTACCTATCTTTATATATTACCTTGTTTATTTTATTTATTTTCGCCCCTGAATATTATATATTTTAATATACTTAAGAAAGCTTATAAGAAATAAATAAAGTATTTAATTAAATACTTTGTAATGTATGTGTTAAAGATTAAATTCTTTTTAACTTTTTATATTTTATTTTAAGCTATTATAATAATTAATAATATTAAGGAATCTTTTAAACATATTATGCTTTTTTCTCTTAATCTAGAAAATATAGTCTTAAAGCTTAATATATTACTCTATATATTAATATTTATTAAGGAGAAGGCTAGCCCCTTAATTCTTTAGGCCTTAAGGTCCTAAAGATTATATTTAAGGCTAAACTTTAATCTAAATACCTTAAAAAATCAATTAAAAGGTATTAAAATAACTCTTTTAAGTTAATTCTTGAACTATTAAAGTCTTTTATTAAGGATATAAGGGTAATTATATATAAAATAACTCTTATAAAGGTAGAGGTATAAGACCTTTAATAAATAAAGAAGATATTAAGTTAAGATTAAAGGGTAAAAAAGACTTAATTATAGAAAAGAGAGGTAATAATAATAAACAAAGGAAAATAAATAAATAATTATTAAATTACTATAACTCTATAATACCTAAAGGGATTAAAGTCTCTTAATATCGCTAAATAAGATTAATAATAATAGCCTATACCTAGACTAAATATCTTAGTAACTTAAAATATTTATTAATATTATTACTATATAGTATATAGAGTTAATAGCTTTAATAGCGAGCCTATTTAACTCTATAAACTCTCTTTAAAAAGAAGAGCTAGAGGTATTAATTACCTCTCTTAATTAATTATATTCTAGATAAATAATATATCTCTTAATAGGACAAGAAATATAATAACCTTAAGGACTCCTAAGGGGATACTTTATCTATTTAACCTTCTTATTATCCCTTAATATTAATAAAGAGGATTACCCTTTAAGTATACCTTTATAACTATTATAATTATTATAATTAAGAAAAATAATTATAACCTAAATATTAATCTAAATTAATCTATAAAGTATAGATTATATTAATATTATTATTTTATATAGAATTAGCTTTTATTATAATTAGATAGATCTAGCTATACCCCTTATAGTAATACCTTAGAAGGTATATTAGAGGTTCTAGAGGAAATATTATTATAGAGCCCTTAAAAGGATTAGGCTATACCCTATAGCGATAATTAATAATTAAAAGGTCTTATTTATTAAGTTTAGCTATAAGCTCTTATTTATTATAAACTTTATAGCCTTATTATTATAGCTATATTATAATTTAGCGCTTAAAAAATTTATTATTAATAAAGTTTACCTTTTTAGCTATCTTACTTAAAGGGTCTTAAATAGACCCCTCTCGGCTATAAAGTAGGCTTTTATGAATAATATAAATAATAGAGCCTATAACCTATAGCTTATATAGTTAGTAGTTAAGCTTATAGTAATCTAAGTAATTTAATAACTATATAGACGTATAGGAACTAAAGATATAAATAGGAAAGAACTATTAATCTTATAGCGATAAGTATTAAATAGGTAGTAGTATATATTAAGGCTCTTTCTATAGAGGAGTGGGGGATTCTAGGTTCTTACGGGGATTAATTATAATATAGGGACTATAGTATTAGATTTCCGGGACTAGATAGGATTAATACCTATAGTCGGATAACTCTTCGGTAAAGAGTTAATATATTTAATTAAGTTATTAGTTAAAAAATACAATATTAAATATATAATATATATAGCCCGTGAAAAATATCAGAATATAAGGTATAAAATAATATATATAATACAGAGGTTATCACTTCCCTTAGCGAGACCTTATCTAAAGACGGCATTAACTCTCTTATATCCCGTAATATATATCAAAATGCGAGATAACTACTCAGCAATAGTTAGTGATTTTAATAGTGATTTCAATAATGAAATAATTAATTATATAGATATTAATATATATATATAATAATTAAATTATTAAGGAGTAATACTTAAAGGAGGTTAATATTAAATCACTATAACTCTATAGTACCTAAAGGCATTAAAGTATCCTAATATTACCTAATAAAATTAATAATAATAGCCTATACCTAAACTAACTATCTTAATAACTTAAAATATTAATTGGTATTATTACAATATTATATATAGAGTTAATAACTCTAATAGTGACCCTACTTACCTCTATAAACTTAATTTAAAAGAAGAGCTAGAGGTATTAGCTATCTCTCTTACTTAACTTTATTCTAGATAAATAATATATCTCTTAATGGGATAAGAAATATAAGAACCTTAAGGGGATTCCTAAGGGGATACTTTATCTATCTAACCTTCTTATTACCTATTAATGCCGATAAAGCTAATTACCCTTTAGTATATTAAATAATTAGAAAAATAAGATATAATTAATATATCTATAGTAGTCTATATAGATCTATAGATAGGAGACCTATAATAAATAATAGAGAATTATTAATAGAGGTTTTAATACAATAAGGTATTTCTTATAGCTATCCTTATAGCTATATTATAAGTAGCCTGCTAAAAGCTCTATTATATGCTATATAGTTAGCTCTTTTATATTATTCCGCCTCTTAATATTAAATAATTTTATAATTATTAAAAGGTATTTTAGTAATATTTAGTTATTAATTAATATTTATTATTAATTTTATATTAATATACTCTATAAGCGAGTATCTTATATCAATAAGTATCTTAAAAGTCCCTTAACTTATATTATCTCTATTTAATTATTTAATTCTTAACCACTTAGTATATTATAAAGTGCTTATAAGGCTAGAATAATTCTTACTCTTTAGGCCCTTTAAAATAACCTAAAATTAAGTTTTTAATATATATAGTCTGCCAGAAGACCCTAGGTTGCCTGCAAAAGGGCATTCTCTTTGAGCGAGATATTATTATAAAATCATATAGGCTATTTAATCTAGAGGGATAGATTCTTATTTATTTTATTCTTAATCTTAATTTATAAGGGTTCCCCCTTTAGCTATATAATATTAAAGATATAGCTAATTAGTTACTTACCGACCGCGATATATTACCTATTAATATAAATTAAGCTTTAAACTTTATTAGGCAATACCTAGAGCTTAAGATATATTTTTTTTTATAGAAATATAATTATTAAAGAACTAAATATAAAGATCTAATAATTATCTATAATTAATTTATATTTATAGTAAATATAATCGCGAAATATAGTATTTAATTAAAAAATATCTATAACTTTAATAAGATTAATTTCCTTTTAGGTAGAATTATAAATAGAATAATTATAATAAGCTTAAAATAATATAGAAAGCTAAAATTAATATAGCCTAAAAACTAGAAATAGATTATAATTATTTAAGTAATTAATATAAAAGGCTAATTAATCTCACTATTTATTATTAAAATAGGCTAATATTACCTTATTAATTGATATTAAGAGAGTACTATTTTAGGCGATTAAGTTATTATAATAACTTAAAATAGCTAGACTTATAATAAAATAAATCTTAAGTAACTTAAATACTTTAATTAATATATAATTAATTAATTATTTATATTAATTACTTAAATTATTATAATTTATTTTTAATTTTTAGGCTAGATTAATTTTAGCTTTAAATACCCTTTTAAGCCTATAATAATTATTTTATTTATAATTATATCTATAAGGAAATTAATCTTATTAAAGTTATAGATATTATTTAATTAAATATTATATTTCGCGATTATATTTACTATAAGCTAAAATTAATTATAGATAATAATTAGATATTTATATTTAGTTCTTTAGTAATTATATTTCTAAAAAAAATATATCTTAAGGTCTAGGTATTACTTAATAAAGTTATAAGCCTAATATTATTATTGAAATTACTATTGAAATCACTAATTATTGCCGAGTGGTTATCTTATATTTTAACGCGTGTTATATGACGTGAGAGAGTTGACGCTGTCTTTGGATAAGGTCTCGCTGAGCGATAACCTCTATATTATATATATTATCTTATACCTTATATTCTTACATTTTTCACGGCTATATATATTATATATTTAATATTGTATTTTTTAATTGATGATTTAATTAATATATTGACTCTTTACTTAAGAGGTATTAATCCTATTTAGTCCCTAAAATCCGATATTATAGTCCCTATGCTATAGTTAATCCCCCTAAGAACCTAGAATCCCCTACTCCTCTATATTCTTTCCCGTTTATATCTTCGGTTCGTCTATATAGTTATTAAATTACTTAGATCGCCTTGAGCTTAACTGCTAACTATATGAGCTATAGGTCGTGGGCTCTATTATTTATATTATTTATAAAAGCCTACTTAATGGCCGAGAGGGGCCTATTTAAGACCCTTTAAGTAAGGCGGCTAAGAAGGTAAATTTTATTAATAATAAATTTTTAAGCGCTAAGTTATAGTATAGCTATAGCGGTAGGGCTATAAAGTTTATAATAAGTAGGAGCTTATAGCTAAACTTAATAAGTAAGACCTTTTAGTTATTAGTTATTACCGTAGGGTTTAGCCTAATCCTTTTAAGGGCTTTATGACGGTATTTCCTTTAGAACCTCTAGCGCGCCTTCTAGGGTATTACCATAAGGGTTATAGCTAGATCTATCTAGTTATAATAGAAGTTATTTCTATATAAAATAGTAGTATTAATATAATCTATGCTTTATAGATTAATCTAGATTAATATTTAGGTTATAGTTATTTTTTTAGTTATAATAATTATAATAGTTATAAAGGTATACTTAAAGGGTAATCCTCTTTATTGGTATTAAGGGATAATAAGAAGGTTAGATAGATAAAGTAATAATCCCCTTAGGAGTCCTTAGGGTTATTATATTTCTTATCCTATTAAAGATATATTATTTATCTAGAATATACTTAGTTAAGAGAGGTAGCTAATACCTCTAGCTCTTCTTTTTAAATAGAGTTTATAGAGGTAAGTAGGCTCGCTATTGGAGCTATTGACTCTATATGCTATATAGTAATAATACTAATTAATATTTTAAGTTATTGAGATACTTAGTCTGGGTATAGGCTATTATTATTAATCTTATTGGGTGATATTGGGAGACTTTGATCCCTTTAGGTACTATAGAGTTATGGCGATTTAATAAGCCTAATATATATTAATAGGTAATATATCGCGATTAATAAATAATTAATTAGCTATTTCTTAAATACTATAGAGCTAGAGGGGAAATCCTTATAAATCTAGGTTAAGAATAAAGTAAATAAAGATTTATTCCTCTAGATTAAATAATTAATATAATTTCTAGAGGGTATTATATTAAGATTAAATACCTTATTATTAGTGATATAATATTATTTAAGTAACCTTATATATATCTATAGCGTATTAGAGGCTTAACCTTAGGTTATTTTAAAGGGCCCAAAGGGTAAAAAGGAATCTAGCCTCTCTATTAGACTATAATATATTAAGTAGTTAAGAATTAATTAATTAAATAGAGAGGATATAAGTTAAGGGATTTTTAGTTTACTTACTTAATTAGTTTACTTACTTATTATATACGTTACTTAAGCTATATTATTAATTTATTACTTCTTTTTTTTATAATCTTAATTTTATTTAGTATATAAATATTATTAATATTCTTAACTTTATTATAGCCTATAAAGGCAATTAAAGGTACCTAATATTTATTATTAATTAAAATACTAAAGGCCTATACCTAGACTAGGGATCTTAATATATTATATTAATAAGGGTTATTATGATATTATATATAGCTATAATAACGCTATAATCTAGTAAGTTAAGCTATTTATAATAAATAGTTAGATAATTTAATAGTAAGGCTTCCTACCTTAATATACTCTCTAAAAAGAAGAGCTAGAGATACTAGCTATTAGCCTTAATAAACTCTATTCTAAATAAATAGGCTACCTCTTAAATAGTGAGTATAAAAACCCTTAAGGGAGTTATAGTTCTTTTAGTCTAATCTTCTAATTATTAACCCTTAATAATTAATAAAATTAGCTCACTAAAGTATTAATTCTAATAGAATAACTATTAATATAATAATAAGAGCTCTATAATTAGACCTTTAATTAAATAATATAAATAATATAATTAAGTCCTATAGAACCCTACCTCTATATAGTAATAAAGAGCTTAATAATATATTATTAATATATAATAAAGACTTAAAGAAAGAGCTAATAATAAGTTCCTTAAGTATATCTAATACAAGACCTTATACTTTAGGGATAAATATTATATTAACCTTATAATCTTTAGGGTTAAGATTATTATTATAGTTTAATTTCTATTAGTATTTTATTACCTTACTTTATATAGGTAGGTTAATAGAGAGCTAGACTTATTATATCGACTTATAGAGAAGCTAAAATAAGGCTAAAAGCCTAATAATTAGGAAATAAGGTTCCTCTAGGATTTTAATACTAATACCTATACGATATAATATATAACGCTAGCTATCTATCTTAATATAATATAGAATACCTAAATATCTATATAATAATATATTAAGCTCTATATTTAATTTAAAGATAATAAAGAGGTAGTCTAGAGGGGTTAATTTTATTTAAGGGATTAAGATAGGGTTAGAGTTTTAATAATTTAGAATAATAATTATATAGAGGTAGAGGCCTTATTAGATAGAAGAGATCTATTTAATTAAAATATTATCGGCTGAATTTATAGTTAAGATATATAATATATATAGTCCGTGAAAAAGTATAATATGAGGTTAAAGATAATAGATTTAATTAGAGCTAGGGTTATTCTCGGTAAGAGCCTTAATATACTCCTTATATTAGTACCTATTATATAGGCCTATAGGTTATATAACTATCGAGCCTCTAAGTTACTCCTCTCGCTCTATATTAATAATAAAATATTATATAGAGACGCAATAAGTAATAATTAATATAGTAAATAGTAATATAAATTAGGGATATAAATATTATTAATTAAATAATTTAGATTAAGAGCTTAAGGATAAATTTAAGGTTTATAAGAATAATAATTATCATTAAAATTACTATTAAAATCACTAACTATTATTAAGTAGTTATCCTATATTTTAATATATTTATATAATATAAGAGAGTTAATACTATCTTTAGATAAGGTCTCACTAAGTAATAACCTCTATATTATATATATAATCTTATACCTTATATTCTTTTATTTTTTATAGGCTATATATATATATATATATTTAATATTATATTTTTTAATCGATAATTTAATTAAATATATTAACTCTTTACTTAAGAGGTATTAATCCTATTAAGTCCCTAAAATCTAATATTATAGTCCCTATATTATAATTAATCCCCTAAGAACCTAAAATCCCTTACTCCTCTAGATTCTTTCCTACTTATATCTTTAATTTCTATAGGTCTATATAATTATTAAATTACTTAAATCGCCTTAAGCTTAACTATTAATTCTATAAGCTATAGGTTATAGGCTTTATTATTTATAGTATTTATAAAAGCCTATTTTATAGTTAAGAGGGATTTATTTATAAGCCTTTAAATAAAGTAATTAAAAAGGTAAATTTTATTAATAATAAAAATTTTAAGTATTAAATTATAATAATTATAATAATAATACTATAAAGTTTATAATAAATAAAAGCTTATAGCTAAATTTAATAAATAAGATATTTTAATTATTAATTATTACTATAGGGTTTAGCTTAATCTTTTTAAGGGCTCTATAATAATATTTCCTTTAGAACCTTTAATATAGCTTTTAGGGTATTACTATAAGGGTTATAGCTAAATCTATTAAGTTATAATAAAAGCTATTTCTATATAAAATAGTAATATTAATATAATTTATATTTTATAAATTAACCTAGATTAATATTTAGGTTATAGTTATTTTTTTTTAATTAAAATAATTATAATAATTATAATAGTATATTTAACGCGTAATCTTTTTTATTAATTTTAAGGGATAATAAGAAGGTTAAATAAATTAAATATCCCCTTAAGAGTCCTTAGGGTTATTATATTTCTTATCCTATTAAGAGATATATTATTTATCTAGAATATAATTGATTAAGAAAGGTAGCTAATACCTTTAGGTTACTTTTCTTTTTAAATAGAATTTATAGAGGTAAGTAGGCTTGCTATTAAAGTCATTAACTCTATATATAATATAGTAATAATACTAATTAATATTTTAAGTTATTAAGATACTTAGTCTAGATATAGGCTATTATTATTAATCTTATTAGGTAATATTAAGAGACTTTAATCCCTTTAGGTACTATATAGTTATAGTAATTTAATAATAATAATAATAAAGAGAGTTTTTATTAATAATATCTTAAGGAATATCCTTATTCCTTATATATCTAAAAGTAAATATTATTATATCATATTATCTATTTTAGCCTTAAGAGGTAATATATATATAGTGGGTTAATTAACTTAATAAATTAATTAAAAATCTATTATTCTATATTATCTCCTTTTAATTAATTCTTAACTTCCTAAAATAGCATAACCTAATAAAAAGGCTAGAATCATTCTTACCCTTTAGATCTATTAAAATTAGCTAAATCTTAGTCTCTAATATAATATAAAGATCTATAGAGTTAACTATAGTACTCTCTACTATTAGAACTAAAGTATATAAAGCTAAGTTAATAATATCCTAAAATTAGATTAGCTATATAATCTAGAGGAATAGATCCTTCTTTAGTTTATTCTTAACTTAAATTTATAAGGATTCCCCCCCTAGTTTATAGTATTAAAGAAATAGCTAATTAATAACTTACTAACTGCAATATATTACCTATTAATATATATTAAGCTTTAAACTTTATTAAGTAATACCTAAAGCTTAAGATATATTTTTTTTAGAAATATAATTAGTAAAGAGCTAAATTTAAAGATCTAGCTATTATCTATAATTAATTTCGGCTTATAATAAATATAATTATAAAATATAATATCTAATTAAATAATATCTATAATTTTAATAAACTAATTTCTTTATAGATATAATTATAAGCGGAATAATTATTATATACTTAAAAAGGTATTTAAAGCTAAAAATAATATAGCCTAAAAATTAAAAATAAATTATAATAATCTAAATAATTAATATAGAAGGCTAATTAATCCTGCTATTTACTATTAATATAGGCTAATATTATCTCGCTAATTAATATTAAGAAAGTAATCTCTTAAGGAATTAAACTATTATAATAACCTAAAATAGCTAGATTAATAATAAAATTAATCTTAAGTAATTTAGATATTTATTTAATATATAATTAATTAATTAATTAATTTTTATTATTTTTTAATCCTTAATAGCTATAAACGTTATTCCTTTATTAAATTTAAGAGATATTATAATAATAATAAAATTATCTAGCTTTATATATTACTTTATTTATTTTATTTACTTTATTTATTTTATTTACTTTATTTATTTTTTTACTTTATTTATTTTATTTACTTTAGCCCCTTAATATTATATACTTTAGTATCCTTAAAAGAGCTTATAGCTAAAAAATAAAATCTTTAATTAAAAGCTTTATTATATATATTTTAAAAATTAAATTCTTTCTAGCCTTTTATATTATATTTTAAGCTATTATAATAGAAAAAAATATTAAGGTATTATTTAAAGGGGCTAGGCTTATCTCTGTTAATCTAGAAAATATAGTCTTAAAGCTTAATATATAGCTATAGATATTAATATTAATTAAAGAAGTAATTAATTAACCTTTTAGGCCTTAAGGACCTTAAGGATAATACTTAAGGCTTAATCTTAATCTAAATACCTTAAGAGATAAATTAAAAGGTATTAAAATAACTCTCTAGAGTTAATTCTTAAAGTATTAAAATCTCTTATAAAGGAAATAAAGGCTATTATATATAAGATAGCTTTTATAAAGGTAGAGATCGAAGACCTTTAATAGATAAATAAGATATTAAGTTAGCGCTAGGGGTAAATTAGACTTAACTATAAAAAAAGGGGTTATAATAATAAAGGAAAGAAGGTAAGTAATTAATTAAATAAATATAGATATATAGATAGTAATTAAATTATTATAGAGTAATAATTAAGGGAGGTTAATATAATTAAGTATTTAGTATTATAATATCTATAATAAGCCTAGGTATAATATAAGGACCTATTAAGTAGTAATTAAGATATTTAGGGAAGAATATAGTGTATAATTTTAATTAATTAAATAATATAACGTGCATGATAAGCATGCCGGTCAAACAAGCTTGCCGGTCAAAAATCCCTCAACCTTTCATCTTCCTACTTAATCAATCAATTCTCAACCATTCAAGATGCCACGATCAAATAATGAGGCAAATATCCTTCTTGCGCTTCAAGCCTATCGAAATGACCCAAAATTAAGTCTCCGACGCGCCGCAAAGATCTATCAAGTCAAGTATAGTACTCTCTTGACCGAGAGAATGGCGTCACTGCTCGTTGCGATTGGATCCCCAAATCTCGTAAACTATCCGATCTAGAGGAACAGATCATTGTTCAGTTCATTCTCGACTTGGATTCGCGAGGATTTCCCCCACGACTGCGTGGTGTTGAAGAAATGGCCAACCGACTGCTCGCTGACCGCGACGCGCCACCTGTCGGCAAGCGCTGGGCTTCCAACTTCGTCAGGCGACACAAAGACCTCAAGACGCGTTTTCTCCGTAAGTACGACTACCAGAGAGCCAAATGCGAAGATCCGACTATTATTCGCGATTGGTTCAGGCTTGTGGAGAACATAATCGCGAAGTATGGTATCAACCTTGCTGATATCTACAACTTTGATGAGACTGGCTTTATGATGGGTCTGATTGCAAGCGGAATGGTTGTCACAGGCGCAGAAAGGCGTGGAAGACCGAAATCAGTCCAGCCCGGAAATCGGGAATGGGTTACAGTCATCCAGGCTATCAATGCGGAAGGCTGGGCGATCCAGCCGTTTATCGTGGTCGCGGGGCAATATCACCTCTCCAGCTGGTACCAAGAAAGCAACCTCCCGGGCGATTGGGCTATCGTCACGACCAAAAATGGCTGGACCGACAACGAGACGGGCCTTGAGTGGATCAAGCACTTTGATCGGCACACAAAGACCCGATCAACCGGTGGCTATCGCCTTCTGATCCTCGATGGGCATGAAAGCCACCACTCGGCCGACTTCGAGGCATATTGCGAGGAGAACAATATCATCACGCTCTGTATGCCCCCTCATTCGTCTCATCTACTCCAGCCTCTTGATGTCGGGTGCTTTGGACCGCTCAAAAAAGCCTACGGGGGAAATAGAGCATTTGATCAGATGCTCAATAACCCACATTTCAAAGACCGAGTTCTTTCCAGCGTTTTACGCCGCCCACCAAGCCGCTATGACAGAAAGCAATATCAAGGGAGGTTTTAGAGGGGCCGGGCTTGTTCCTTTAGACCCGGAAAGTATTATATCAAAGCTTGATGTGCAGCTACGGACTCCAACACCTGTGGGGGAGGAGGCGAACCTCCCCGACCCTTGGGTCTCAAAGACCCCAAAGACCGTCCTTGAGGCTAGCTCTCAGTCTGAATACCTCAAAAGGCGAATTAGAAGGCACCAGAGCAGCTCCCCGGCATCTATTCTTGAGGCACTTGAATCATTTTCGAAAGGAACGAAGGCAATAATGCATCAGATAGCATTACTGAAGTCTGAGAACCAGATCCTTCGACAGTCAAATGAGGTACTTAGCAAGCGGCGCAGAGCAAAAAGAACCCGCCTGCAGAATAGAGGGAAGATGACTCTAGGTGAAGGAAGGGAAGCAATTGATCAGATGGATGCCAATACGCACGTAGCGGCCGAATCGTCGAGAAGTGGTGGTCAAGGAGGGTCAGCGCGACCGAAGGAAAGGCGTTGTGGAACATGCGGCAAGACCGGGCATAACGCAAGGACATGTCAGATAGTTGTTGCGATGTCTGGGGAAGAGTATAGCAATTAGTTCTAATTGATTAGATGCTTTGTTGTGTATTTATTTTAATTTCTAGATTGAGGGTGATAATTTTTGACCGGCAAGCTTGTTTGACCGGCATGCTTATCATGCACGTTATAGTTTTTTATTATAATCTCTAGCTAAGAGGTTAGGATTTTTAATTAATTTACTTAATTAATTAACTCACTATATATATATATCCCTAGTTTATATTACTATTTACCTTATTAATTATTACTTATTGCGTCTCTATATAATACTTTATTATTAATATAGAGCAAGGGGACTAACTTATGGGCTTAAGGGTTATATGACCTATAGGCCTATATAATAGGTACTTACGTAAGGAGTATTTTAAGGCTCTTACCGAGAATAGCCCTAGCTTTAATTAAATATATTATCTTTAACCTTATATTATACTTTTTATAAACTATATATATTATATATCTTAACTATAAATTCGGCTAATAATATTTTAATTAAATAAATCTCTTCTACCTATTAAGGCCTCTACCTCTATATAATTATCCTTTTAAATTATTAAAAATCTAACTCTATCTTAATCCCCTAAATAAAATTAACCCCTCTAGACCTCCTCTTTATTATCTTTAAACTAGCTATAGAGCTTAATATATTATATATAGATACTTAAGTATTTTATATTATATTAAGATAGATAGCTAGTATTATATACTAGTATAGGTATTAATATTAAGATCCTAGGGACCTTATTTCCTAGTTATTAAGCTTCTAGCCTTACTCTAGCTTCTCTATAAGGCGATATAATAGGTCTAGCTCTCTATTAACCCACTTATATAAGGTAAGGTAATAGAATACCGATAGAAATTAAAATAATAATAATCTCGACCCTAAAGATTATAAGGTTAATATAGTATTTATCCCTAAAATATAAGGTCTTATATTAGATATACTTAAGGAACCTATTATTAGCTCTTTCTTTAAGTCTTTATTATATATTAATAGGTATATCTAGTAATATATTATTAAGCTTTTTATTGCTATATAGGGGTAGGGTCCTATAGGACCTAGCTATATTACTTATATTATTTAATTAAAGGTCTAATTATAGAGCTTTTATTATTATTATATTAATAGTTATTTTATTAGAATTAATACTTTAGTGAGCTGATTTTATTAGTTATTAAGGGTTAATAATTAGAAGATTAAATTAAAAGAATTATAGCTCCCCTTAGGGTTTTTATACTCTCTATCTAGTTAAGAGATAGCTTATTAATTTAGAATAGAGTTAGTTAAGTGAGGCTATTAGTGTCTCTAGCTCTTCTTTTTAGAGAGTATATAAAGGTAGGAAGCCTTATTATTAAATTACTATTTATTATAAATAGCTTAACTTAATAGATTATAGCGTTATTATGGCTATATATAATATAGTAATAACCCTTATTAATATAATATATTAAGATCCTTAGTCTAGGTATAGACCTTTATTATTTTAATTATTAATAAATATTAGGTACCTTTAATCGCCTTTATAGGCAGCGATAAAGTTAAGAATATTAATTAATATATATATATATTAAGTAATTCCTTTTAATAGAAATACAAAGGCCTATATATATATTTAACAAGCTATAGCTATAGTCTTATATAGGTATATATCTTAAGCTAGACTTTTAGGGAGCCTAAATAAATAAGCGCTATATATTAATAATCCCGGTATATCTAGACCTATATACATCTTATAATCTTAAATTAATATATTATATTAGCTAATATAGGTATAATAATATTAAGAGTCTATATATATTAGGTTCTAAGTATATTATTAATAAAAGGGTATTTAGCTATTAATTAGGCTTAATCTGAGATATATTCCTGAGATTTATTTATCTTAATTTTATATTAATCTTTTATTTAAAGTAGAAGTTAAAGAATTATTAGAATATTAGGCTTTAAAAATCTAATTAAGGTGAAATTATTGATAGAAGGTAAGTCTATATCTATATATAGACTTTAATTTATCAAGCCTCTACTATAGGCTTAATTAATTAAGTTTTCCCTAACCTCTTATAGGTTATATAATTAAATAGGAACCCGGCTAATCTATTATTCTATAGCCCCCTTCTAGCCTTATTGTAAATATCTTTATATAGACCTTAAACTCTAAGAAAAGGAAGTAAAAAATAAACTTAAAGTAATTTAATATAAAGAAGGAGAGTTATGAATATAGTATATATAATAGAGAGCATTTTATATAATTTTATGAGAAAAATATAAATAGAAAGAGAGTATTTTAATAATTTATAATTATTTTATTAATTTCTCCCTTAAGTTAAAAAGGAGCTATAAAAGAATAATATCAATATTAAGAGGGTATAGGTAGAATATTACTTAAGTAGCTAAATATCTTTAAGGCTAGTTAATAACCTAACCTTAAGGATAATAATAGAAACAATGAATATAATGATTTTAATAAATTATTCACTAAAAAGAATTTATCCTCTTATTAAAGACGCTATAGGGAAGCTATTAAGAGGGTAATTTATCTAAATATATTACCTTAATTAGGCCTTCGTATGATTAATTAAGCTAATTTAGTCTATTTACTAATGTACTTAATAAATATTTCTATAATAAGTTAGTAAATATTAAATATTTTAAGTATAGAAGATAAGGCTATAAATTACTAAATAATATATTACTTAAACCCCTTTATTTATAATATCCCTTTAGGAGAGAGAACTTTATTAATAAAGATTAATTACATAAAGGTGGAGAAACTAGATTTATTAAAAAACTAGAGTATATAGAGTTTAAACCTAAATTATTTTATATTTTAAATAAAAATAGGTATTAATCAATACGGTTATATCTATATTAATATTAATTCTATATAGGCTTATAGAAAAAGAGGTTATAGTCCTTATAGATATTACTTTTAAGATTAATTAAATTAATATACAGCTAATAAAGAGACTTAAGCTTAAGCCTATTATAGATTATATAGCCCTTAATTATGAATCCTTTAGAGGTCATAAGACTTATATTAATAATACCTATTAAATTACTTACTCTTTTATTAATGTATATAGCTAACTATAGAAGATTTAATATATATATAGATACAGAGATAGGGGATAATAAATATAACCTTATTTTAGCCTATTAGTTTATAGGCTAAGAGGGAATTATTATAATTATATAATCAATAAATAATATTATATTAATAAAGGTAAATCCCTTATCCTTTATATAAGAGATTATTAAGTATAAAAGAAGGTATATATCTTATATATTATAGTATTCCTTACTTTTATAGAGTTAATTAAGAATAAGTCTATTAAGACTAAAGATTTTACATTAAAGATACTTAAGGGCCTTTTAAAGGAACTTAAGAGACTTAAAGGGTTCTTTTATAAGTAAATAATAAAGATTATTTTAATATTATTAGAGGTAATATATAAGATTAACTTAATTAAGGGGAAGAACTTATAATATAGATTAATTTACTATTTAAATATAATATAATATAATATTCTTTACAAGTATATCAGTAAGAATTTAATAAATAAGAGGATTTAATACTTTATAAATATAATTAATATCTTAATTCTCTTTATTCCTAAAAAAGATAAATTAATACTTTATATTAATTATAAAGGATTAAATAAGTCTATAATTAGAAATTATTACTTTCTCTTATTTATAAATAATCTATTAAATAGATTTAGGGGTATTATATAAATCTTAAAGATGAATATTTATAAAGCCTATTATTAAATTATTAACTCACTATAACTCTATAGTACCTAAAGGGATTAAAATCTCCTAATATTACTTAATAAGATTAATAATAATAGTCTATGCCTAGATTAAATATCTTGATAAGTTAAAATATTAATTAATATTATTGCTATCTTATATATAAATTTAATAACTCTAATAATAAGCCTACTTACCTCCATAGACTTTATTTAAAAAGAAAGGCTAGAGGTATTAATTACCTCTCTTAATTAATTTTATTATAAATAAATAATATATCTCTTAATAAGATAAAAAATATAAGAATCTTAAGGGGATTCCTAAAGGGATTATTTTTTATTTATTTAATTTTCTTATCCCTTATTAATACTAATAAAGTTAATTACTCTTTAATATATTCAATAATTAGAAAAATAAAATATAATTAATATATCTATATTAATCTATATAGACCTATAGATAGAAGACCTCTATTAAATAATAGAGGATTATTAATAAGGGTTTTAATATAATAAGGAATTTCTTATAGCTATTCTTATAGCTATATTATAAGGAGCCCGGTAAAGCCTTACTATATGATATATAATTAGCCCTTCTATATTATTCTATCTCTTTATATTAAATAAATAACTTTATAATTATTAAATGCCCCTGGTTTATATTCTTATTTACCTAATTAATTATTACTTATTATATTTCTATATAATACTTTATTATTAATATAAAGTAAGGGACTAACTTATAGCCTTAATAGTTATATAACCTATAGGCCTATATAATAGGTATTTATATAAAGAGTATTTTAAGGCTCTTATTAAGCCTTAACTTTAATTAAAATATTATCTTTAACCTTATATTATACTTTTTCATGAATTATATATATTATATATCTTAACTACAAATTTAGCTAATAATATTTTAATTAAATAAATCTCTTCTATTTATTAAGGCCTCTACCTCTATATAGTTATCCTTTTAAATTATTAGAACTTTAACCTTATTTTAATCGCTTAAAAACTAACCCCTTTAGACCTCCTCTTTATTATCTTTAAATTAGCTGAGCTTAATATTTAATTATATAGGTACTTAAGTATTTTATATTATATTAAGATAGATAGTTAGTACTATATATTATATAATATAGATATTAATATTAAGATCCTAGAGGAATTTTATTTCTTAAATATTAAGCTTTTAGCCTTATTATAGCTCCTCTATAAGGCGATATAAGAGGTCTAGCTCTCTATTAACCTACTTATATAATATATGGTAATAGAATATTAATAGAAATTAAAATATAATAGTAATCTTAACCCTAAAGATTATAAAATTAATATAGTACTTATCTATAAAGTATAGGGTTATATATTAAATATATTTAAAGAATTTCTTATTAGCTCTTTCTTTAAGTCTTTATTATATATTAATAAGTATATTTAATAATATATTATTAAGCTTTTTATTAATATATAGGGGTAAGCTCTTATAGTCCCTAGCTATATTATTTATAGTATTTAGTTAAAGGTTTAATTAAAGAGCTCTTATTATTATATTAATAATTATATTATTAAAATTAATGCTTTAAAAAGCTAATTTTGTTAATTATTAAGGGTTAATCATTAAAAGACTTCTTATTAAAATTGCTCTTAAAATTACTAATTATTGCCGCGTAGTTATCTTATATTTTAATATATATTATATAATATAAGAGAGTTAATACTATCTTAAAATAAAGTCTCACCGAGAGTAGCGATAAGCTCTATATTCTATATGTTATCTTATAGCTTATATTCTCATATTTTTAGTTATAGGTTATATATATATATATTTAATATTATATTTTTGAATGAATAATTTAATTAAATATATCAACTCTTTACCTCAGTGTTATCTAACTATAGGCATTAATTCTATTTAGTCCCTAAAATCTAATATTATAATCCTTATATTATAGTTAATCCCCATAAGAACTCTATAACCGTCCTCTCCTCTATATTCTTTTATATTTATATCTTTTTTTATCTAAAATATTATTAATTTACTTCAGGCCTATATACCACCGCAAAGCTTATAGCTAATTTTATTAGCTAGAGGCTATATTTATTACTCTTTAACTTAATAAGCAACCTTTTTCTTTATTTAATTAAAGCTTATTAAGGGCCTTTAACGCTAAAGTAATAAAGAAATAAAGCTTATTATTAAGCTAAACCTTTAGGCTTTAATTATATATACCTTAAGGCTTTAGGATTAAGATATAATTAAAATTAATTAAAATACATAATATAAAATTAATAATAAATATTAGCTAATAATTAAGTATTATTAAAGCTACCCTTTAATAATTATAAAGTTATTTAATATTAAGATATAGAATAATATAAAAGGGCTAGTTATACATTATATACTAAAGCTTTTAGCGGCCTCCTTATAGTATAGCTATAAGGATAGCTATAAGGAATTCCTTATTATATTAAAACCCTTATTAATGATCCTCTTTTATTTAATAGAGGTCTCTTATCTATAGGTCTATATAGACTACTATAGATATATCGATTATATCTTATTTTCTAGTTGTTTAATATATTAGAGGGTAATTAGCTTTAGTAATATTAATAGTTAATAAGAAGGTTAGATAGATAAAGTAATAATCCCCTTAGGAATCCCCTTAAGGTTCTTCTATTTCTTATTCTATTAAGAGATATATTATTTATCTAGAATAAAGTTAGTAAAGAGAGGTAGTTAATACCTCTAGCTCTTCTTTTTAAATAGAGTTTATAAAGGTAAATAGGCTCGCTATTTAGTTATATATATAGAGTTATTAACTCTATATATAATATAGTAATAATATTAATTAATATTTTAAGTTATTAAGATATTTAATCTAGGTATAGGCTATTATTATTAATTTTATTAAGTAATATTAAGAGACTTTGATTCCTCTAGGTACTATAGAGTTATAGTAACTTAATAATTAAAAGATTAAATTAAAAGAATTATAGCTCCCTTAAGGTTTTTATACTCTCTATTTAATTAACAGATAACTTATTTATTTAGAATAAAGTTAGTTAAGTAAGGCCGCTAGTATCTCTAGCTCTTTTTTTTAGACAGTATATTAAGGTTGGAAGCCTTATTATTATTAAATTATCTAGTTACTTATTATAAATAGCTTAACTTAATGGATTATAGCGTTATTACGGCGATATATAATATAGTAATAACCCTTATTAATATAGTATATTAAGATCCTTAGTCTAGGTATAGGCCTTTATTATTTTAATTACTAATAAATATTAGGCACCTTTAATCGCCTTTATAAGCTATAATAAAGTTAAGAATATTAATATTATTCTCTCTTAAGGTAAATAAATTTAATAATAAAGGTATTTTTATAGACTTCCCAAAGCATAATAATATTAAAGGTAAGATCTTTATTAAGGACTAAATAAATAAAGATATCTTTTTTCTGTATGTTTTAATGAAATACTTTTAATATTAAATCTATAGATTTATTTTAAGAGTATTTAATATATTAATAAATATCTAATTTAATATAAGCTAATATTAAAGTTGTATTTATAATAGGCCTATAATTTAAAGTATAACTTTTAGTATTATATTTCCTAAAGATTTATATCTATAAAGATAAAAGGCATATAGTCTTTTAAGGTATAATCTTCTTTCAGTTTATATTATTTATTAATTTATTAGCTTTTTTTCTTTATAAATTTCTTAAGGGAGGGTACTCCTTAAGGACCTTGATGACAACAGCTTCATATCAATTATCTTCCTTTATATATATAGTGAATCTTCATAATCTCTTTAAATACTATTCTCTTATTTTCTGCTTAATTTATTTTATCTTGAGATAGATTTTAAACTATAAGGGATAACTTCCTTTATATAAAGATATTTAATTAAGGTATTATAGGATTTCTCGCTATTTAAGTATATAATAGCTATATAATAGCTATATCTCTCTTACTTAAAGTATTAATAATATTACCTTACGTATATATTTTTATTATATAATTTATAATAATATAATTTAACTCTAATTATAAGGCTTTACTAGAAATTTTATTAATATCTTAGATTAAGCCTATATTAATTATAAGATTAATATTATTACAGCACCTAACTTAGTTATATATACCTCTATAAAAAGAAATAAAAATAGAACTAATTAAGGCTAGTGACTCACGGTATATACTATAAGCTCGGCTAGGGCTTAAAAAAAGACTTATAACTTATAATAAGCCGCAACTTATAATTATAAGCTACCCTTAAGTATATTATTAGATAAAATTTATATCCTTATTATTTAGATTATACTTTATATTCTCTATTAATATAAACCTAATATAATTAGCTTATCCCTTAGGAAATATATAATTATTATATATTAATAGCTCTTATTTAGTAAGTATATTATATACTCTAAATAATATTATTACTATAATACCTAATATTAAATTACCCTCTATTAGCTATAGTAAGGGAATAACTATATCGCGGCTAGAGGTAATATAGATACCCTCACGGGAGCTAATTATCCCTATAGATATAGATAATAATAAATTAAAATAGATCGCCCCTATATCCTATAAAGCTAAAGTTAGGAAGCTCTAATATAAATATAATAACCTAAATAAGTAATATAATAACCTTTTAAATAGAGTATATAATAATGCCTAAATTACTTAAGAATACCTAGAAATAATAAAATAATCTATATAGGAAATATAAGATTAATTCCATATAACTATAGAATAGTAATAGTAATAATATTAATAAATTATTAGTAAATAATAAAATAAAATTAATTAACTTATTAAGCTTTAAGTATAATAAAATAACCTAATATAATAATAGCTCTATAATCTTAATAACCTAATATTTAGATATAATAGCGCTAGAATAATTTATAAGGATATTAGCGAAATAATTAAATTAAAAGACCTAGAGCTATTTAATAGATAAGTTACCTCTAGTAAGATATTCCTTATATCCCTTAGGGTATATTATTAATACTTCCCTACCTAAATAGCTATTACTAAAAGTAAGGTCTTTTATATTAATAGATACCTTATTAATAATATATTTATTTCGTTTAAACCTAAATTATATAATTACCTAAGAAATAAACCTATAGAAGAAACTTAATTCCTCTTTATTAATTATAAAGACTTTAAAGAAGTAACTAAATAGAACTTTAGAATTATTAATAAAGAATAATAGGCTATATAAAAACTTAAAAACCTATAGTAGAGTAAGGCTATATCCGACTATATTATTAAGTTTATATAGATTATCTTATTCTTTAATTAAGGAATTAATACCTTTTAGATCGCCTTCTATAAAGGGCTTTAGGAAGAAATTAAGGATAAGCTCTATAAAATAAATAAACCTAATAACTTATAAGATTATATTAATATAGCTATTAAGATTGATAATCGCTAATTTAAATAATATATAGAGAAATCTAATAAAGGGAGGATCTAAGGAGGAAAGAATCTTATAACCTAAAGTAAGAAAAGGAATAATAATACCTCCTATAATATTAAAGCCGGCCCTATAGTACTAAGAGCTATATAATATAATAAAAAAAATAATTAAGTACTTTTATTACTATAAACTAAACTATAAGGCGAATATATATAAGAAGAAGGTATAAGATATTATTAATAGAAAATATTAGGTAGAGAAATATTAAGAATAATAATTACTTCTAAAAGGTAAGAAATATATAAGCTATACCTATTAATAAGGCGATATATAAATAGCGATCTAAACTATTAAGATTATTATAATAATATAGTCTAGTTATAACCTATTTATAGCTATATTAGGATAAATAGCTATATAATATATATAAATATACCTAGCGGAAGAATAAATAAAATATAATATTACTTATGGACTATACTATAAGGAATATATATATAAGGTTATATTACCTTTAATAAAAGGATATATTAATAATATTATAAGTATTTAAAACCCCTAAAATAAAATAAATTAAATGTAAATCCCTCTACCTAAATTAATAAAGGAGGAATAAAATATAAAAAAATAAAAAATTAAAATTAGATAAATTATTATTATAGTAATACGACCTAATAGATATTATAAACCTATAAATTATAGTAATTACTTAATAAATATAATAATATAAAGGGAACTTAAGTTAACCTAACTTTAATATAATTATTATAGATAATAGATATAAAAATATAATAAGAGCCTAAGGAGATATAATAAAATATTAAGTAATATTAATAGATATAAGATAAAGACTATAATATTTAGAATAATAAATAAAGAATATATTATTAAAATAATAATACTAATATATATATTTAATTAACTTAATAATAATAAAAAGTAAAGGATATAGAAGGTATTTATATTTAAGGTTATTATAAAGATATAGCGCTAAACCCTTATCTATTAAAACCCTAATATAATCTATATAATAATAATAGAATATTATTAAGATACCTATAATACTATAAAATTATATAGGTCTCCTATAGAGATTATTATTATAAGATATATTTATATAAGAAAAGGGAATAAGATTATTTTTCTATACCCTTTTATAATTAAATATATAGCTCTATTTTTTATATAAAATAAAAGACTACTATATTAAATAATAATATAAGGGAATTAAAGTAATATAACTTTAATTCTATCTATTATAATAATAAATTATATCCCTAGTATAATTTATAAATACCCTTACTTAAGTAAGAAGAGTAAAGCTAGAAATAGAATAAAATAATAAAGAAAGGGGAGTTACTTTAGATAGGATTATTAAGATAATAAGAGAAGGCTTTTATACCTCTCTATAAATAAAAGGTATAATAGAGGACTAAGAATAATACCTCTAGTAATAATAATATATTGGAACCTTACTTATATAGGAAGAAACCGCGCTATAGAAGTATATAAAGTACCTTATTAAGTTAAAGGTACCTTAGATAGATCTAGGCGCTAAAGAAGAGTAGTAATATTAAGAATTACTCTATAGCCAAAATAATAAATATAACTATAAGGCCTATAATAATAGTAAATATAATAAAGATTATTTAGGAAGGATATTATTAAAAAACTAAGATACCTACCTACTATAGAGCTATAGGTAGAGGAAAGAAGAAAATAATTCCTATAAAAAGCTCTATATATAATTATAAATAATTAATAGCTAAAATACTTTAAATTATAAATATAAATTAAAGGAGAATAGAGAAATATTTTAATATATAATAGAGCTAAATAAAATTACTTTAACTTAATGATTATAAATAGGCTTAGGCTATTATAGAGGCATAAGAAGAACCTCTATTTAATATATAACCTTAGAAGAAAAAGGTTTAATTATAATAATAGGATTATTAAAGATAAGATTAATTACCTTATAGTCTTTATTAATAAAAAAAACTAAAGGATCTTATTTAATATTATACCTATATTAAGATATTATCTAGTATTTAGGTACCTATAGTTATATAGGTTTAACCTATATCTTAATTAATAGATTAATTAAGTAATCTCCTTTAATAAAGAGATACCCCCTTAAGGATATAATAATTTATTAAATATAAGATCTTAAATTTCTACTTAAGATAGTAAAGAAATTAAGAAGAGGTAAATATATAATACCTCTCTACCTAAAGGGATATAATATAAATAATATAAAAGATAAAAGCGATAAGATTAATAGATAATTATAAGTATTATAAAATAATTCTATAAGCTAAAAGAGAACCTTAAATAAATTAAGAAGAAACTATAGAATAAATAGCTTAAGGATATCCTATTATAATATTAAATCTATAAAAAACTCTTTATAGAAGAACTTAAGATTAACCTATTACTATATATATATTATAACCTAGAAATTAAATTTATTAATAGGAAATAACCTAACTTTAATAAACTCTATCTACTTAATATAATATAGCTATTAATATTAAAGGAATATATTAAAGAAATAATATATAAAGGATATATTAGGGAAAATAAGTTATCTATTAAATACCTTATTATATTTATCCTAAAGAAGAATAGAAAGCTTTACCTTTATATTAACTTTAAAATATTTAATATTATTATAATTAAGGATTATATATTATTACCTCTTATTAATAAATTAAAGGATTAACTTTTTAAGATAAAATATTTTATTATATTTAACCTTAAGAAAGCCTATAATTTAATTTAAATTAAGGAAAGATATAAATAAAAAACCGCTTTTTATATTAAATATAGACTATTTAAATACCTTATTATACCTTTTAGACTTATTAATATACCTATTATATTCTAATAAATAATTCATAATATACTATAAGAATATCTAGATATATTTATTATATATTACTTAAATAATATCTTTATCTTCTTTAAAATAAAAGAAGAATATATAAAATATATCTATAAGGTACTATAGATACTATAAGATATTAACCTATTAATAGAACTAAAGAAAAGTAAATTCTATACCTTAGAAATAGAATTTCTTAAATATATTATCTCTTATAAATAGATATATATAGACCTTAAAAAGGTTATAGCGGTTAAGGATTAAAAGAAATTAATAAATATTAAAGAAATATAGGCCTTCTTTAATTTCGCTAATTATTATTATAAATTCCTTAAAAGATTTAAAAAGATTATAATATTATTAATTAATTTAATAAAAAAGGATATATTATTTATAATAGGGAATAAGGTATAAAAAGCTTTCTATAAAATTAAGGAACTTATCTTAAATAAATTAATCCTTAAGATATTTAACCTATCTTAATTAATTAAACTTAAAATAAATACCTTAGACTTTATATTAAGCGCCTAGATTAAATAATAAGATAATAACGGACTTTTATACTTAATTATATTTTACTCCTATAAGCTATATAGAGCGAAACTTAATTACCTTATCTATAATAAGGAATTCCTTATTATTATTAATACTTTTAAGTAATTTTAATACTACCTTATTAAAAGCCCTTATTAAATTAAGGTCTATATAGACTATAAGAATATCTTATATTTTATTATTAATAGAGAATTAAGTAATTAATAATTATATTATATTAAATACCTCTTAAATTTTAATTATATTATAATCTATATAAAGGGAGAAAAAAATAAAATAATTAATACTATTAATAGATAATTAGACCTTATTATAGAAAAAATTAAAGTAAATAAATAATTACTATAATATACCTTAAAAGGATACCTTAAATAAAAACTTATTATATAAATATAGAAATTAATACCTCTATTAAAATACCTTAAGCTTATTTAAGATTATAGAAAATAAATTATTAACTTTATTAATTATATATAAGGATATAACTACCCTAAAGATAGACTCTTTATATTTAAAGGAAAGATTATTATATTTAATAAAGTTTTTAGAAAGATCTTTAATTATTATTATAATTAATTCCCTTATAATAGGAACTATAGACCGATATTTAAAGCTATAAACTATATCTATAATAATTACCTATTTAAAAAGGAAATCTAAGGTATAATATAATACTATTAGAAATATAACCCTAGATAAATACTTAATATAAGCTATATAATAAAATAAGGTAATCTATTATTAAAATAAATCTTAAAATATAATAAATAACTCCTAGATAATAAGAAAAAAGATAAATAATAAATCCTAAATAAACTATAATATAACCTTATATGCGAGATATATAAATACCTATTATATAGATATTAAGGAATTAATAAAACCGTAGAATAAATTAAGATAATATATACTTTTTTAAATATAAAAAAGATAATTATATAAATTATAAATAAATATAATTTATATATAAAAATAAAGGTATAATACTATAAACCCTATAGAAAGTTATAATTACCTCTAGTTATATAATAACCTTAGGAATTAATTACTATAGATTTTATTAATAAATTACCTCTATTAAAAGAACTAGCTATTAAAAACTTTTATAATAATATTCTTATTATTATAGATAGATTTATAAAATTTTCTTATTTTATCCCTTATAGTAAATTAATAAATATAGAAGAATTTATATACCTCTTCTATTATAATATCACTAGGATATATAGGCTATTACTTAAGATTATCTTAGATTAATGACTATTCTTTATATTTAAGTTTTAATAAAGATTAACTAAATACCTTAGAATTAACTATAAGCTCTCTATAATATACTATAAGGAGACTAATAAATAAATAAAATAAATAAACTAAATACTAAAATAATACCTTTAGTATTATATTAACTATAAATAAAATAACTAAGTTAAAAAGCTATTAGCTATATAGCTAGCCTATAATATAGTAATAAATAAAAGCATAAAGATTATATTAGCCTATACTAACTTTAGATTTACTTTAGATATCTATAAATAAACTTAAAATATAATTATTAATCTTAAGATAATCTTTATTAGTAATTAATTAAAGAATCGATATAAAGTAATATAAATAGAACTTAAATTTATTAGAAATAGAATAAGTATTTATATTAATAAAAAAAGGATTAAGGGATTAACCTTCTTAAAGGGAGATATAGTCTATCTCGCAATAAAAAATATTATAATAAGATAATAAAATAAAAGACTTTACTATAAGTATATTAGACCTTATAAAATAAAATAGAAAATCTTATAAAATAATTATAAATTAGACTTATTACTAAAGGTTAAGCTCTATTTAATTTTTTATATTTTATTACTTAAATTAATAGAAAATACTATTTAAATTAAGACTAATAATAAATTAAAAATAGAAATTAATAGACTAAAAGAATATATTATAGAAGCTACCTTTAATATAAATAAAATTAATAATAAAATAATATATTTTATTAAAAAAAAGATTACCTAGATTTAGAAAATACCTAAGAGCCCCTAGAATACCTTATTAATATATAATAACTCCTAAAATACTTCTATTAATAATAGAGGGATTAAGAAGCTTACCTTAATTCATAATATCTATAGCCCCTATTAGCTATACCTCTACCGCTATAAAGGACTCTATATTCTTAACCGCCTATAGTTTATTTAGTATCTCGATATTATAATAAAGTATCTCCTTACCTTACTTAATTAATTATTTTTTCTAATAATAAAGATATATTAGGCGACTTAATCGCTTATTTACCTATTACTATAAAGTAATTAATTTTAATTTTATTACCTCCTTTATTTACTTTAGTCGATATTTCTTTTAGATAAGATAATTAACTACTAAAGAATACTTAATATAAAAAGATAAACCTATTAAAGGATAAACTTATTATTAAGGAAGGTAATCTCATAATTATTATACTAGCGACCTTAATAAATATACTAAATATAGTGCTTATAGCCTTCTTTAGCTATAGTATTTTAATTACCGCGGCTCGTAATAGCTATAAGGTATAATAAAGAACCTAATATTTTTATTAAAAAGGGCTTATACTTATAGTTATATATAGCTTTAGATTTTAGTATTATATTAAATAGTAAAGTAATTATAGATATAGGTTATATATTAAAGAAGATAGCTATAAGAAATAGTCTTAAGGATAAGAATTAATAGAGAGGGGATATTATATTATAGTACCTAACTTAATTATATATACCTCTATAAAAAGAAATAAAAATAGAATTAATTAAGGCTAGTGAGTCACGGTATATACTATAAGCTCGGCTAGGGCTTATAAAAAGACTTATAACTTACTATAAGCCGCGACTTATAATTATAAGCTACCCCTAAGGATATAAAATATATTTATTATACTTTCCTATATAGAAGCTACCTTAGCTATTAATATAATTTAGTTATACTTAATACCCTTAAATATATTACTAGATATAATTTATACCCTTATTACTTAGACTACGCCTTATACTCTCTGCTAATATAAACCTAGTATGACTAGATTATCCCTTAGGAAATATATATTCTTTACACTAGCATCATATTAGATAGTAAAGTAATTACAGACGTAAGTTATATACTAAGGAAGATAGCCGTAAGAAATAGTCTTAAGGATAAGAACTAACGGAGAGCGGATATTATATTATAGCACCTAACTTAATTATATATACCTCTATAAAAAGAAATAAAATAGAACTAATTAGGGCTAGCGACTTATGGTGCGTACTATAAGCTCGGCTAGGGCTCACGAAAAGACTTATGACTTATTATAAGCCGCGACTCACGATTATAAGCTACCCCTAAGTATATAGAATATATTTTTTATACTTTCCTATATAGAAGCTACCTTAGCTATTAATATAATTTAGTTATACTTAATACCCTTAAGTATATTACTAGATATGACTTATACCCTTATTACTTAGATTATGCCCTACACTCTCTGCTAATATAAACCCAATACGACCGGCTTATCCCTTAGGAAATATACGATCGTCATAGATATAGGCTATTCCTATTTATCTGAAGGGCAATTATCTTAAGTTAGATAATATTAATATTATTCTCTTTTTATAATTTTCTCTTAAGGGCTTTATAATTATAAATTATTATTCTTATAAAGAGACCTTTTAGAATAATACTATAGATGTGCTTAATAATAAATACCTATAAGCTAAAGGTAATTAAAATCCAAATATATTCTTTTTTATATTTGTTAACTTTCTTTCTAAAGCTAATTTAAATATTATTACTTTAAAGGTAATAAGCTATAATTATATTAATTAAGCTAATAACTTAAATTATTATTATTATCATCTCCTTTAAGTAATAACTCCTTATTTATAATATATAATCTTTAATTTAAATTATAACCTTATATGTATATTATAGTAATATTTGCTTTATTATTAGGCTAAATAGTATATAAATTACTCAATATATATATATATATTATAAGATAAATATTTAACTAAGCTATAAAAGGCTATTAAGCTTTTAATAATTTATTTATAAATAGCTTCCTTAATAGCTTCCTTAATAATATTAGAATTAAAGCCATTTTATTTTAATTATTAATTCATAATATATTAAGTATACTTTATTAATATATTAATAAGGCTATAAATAATATCCTTAATTAGAATAAAGTATCCCCTTAAATTAATATTATAATCTCTTAAATTATATTCATCTTATTATTATTTCTATATTAATAGCTTATATTTTTCTATTATTTAGTATTTGTCATAAGTTTAGGAGCTATATATATAGCACATCGATAGTTTAAGTAATATATATGTTATTTAAGCCTCTTTCTATCTAAACTAATATCTATTAAATTATCTAGCGCTATATAGGTAATATATTATCTATCTAATGTTATAGGTCAGTAAAGTATATATATTAAGTCTCGGTTTTATCTTCTTTTTAATTTTGGTCGGTATATAGCTGAGATACTTGATAGTTATATCTCTTTTCTTAATAAAAGATCAAGTAAACCTATAAGCCTCTATAGCTTAAGTAATATAATAAACCTTAATATTAAAGAGAAAACTTTAAGGTATTAATTAATAAATAAAGTTATAAAATAAATATTATAAATAATATTTTAATATTATTAAGTAATACTTAATAGCTTAATAAAGATTTAAAGCTGAAAGGTTAAATATATTTTATTAAATATAAAGAAATATTTTTAATACTATATTCTTAATATTAATAATTCTAAAAATAATATATAACGTTATTCATATTAAGGGTTATATTAATATAATAAATAAGCTAGGTATTATAATAAATTGCTAAAATATAAGTAATATATGAAATTTCGCTTTTATATACTCTTAAAACTTATTATTATATTTTAGGTATATTAATTTATTAAATATAACTTATTTCTATAGCTATTTATTTAAGTACGTAAAGGACTTTCTTAAAGGTATAATTAAAACAGACCCCTATAGCGTAGTAGTTATATATTATAGAAGACCTATCTTATATAAAGGTCGCTAGTTTAAATCTAGCCGGGGGCATAATTCTTCTTTATATATAAGGGACTATAGAGTAGCTATCGGCATACCGATAGTAGCTAATAGCTATAGGTTAGATAATAAAGTAAGAGCCACTATATATAAAAAGAGGCCTTACGGCCTTATATATTATATATTACCGTGAATTAAACCCCTACCTATAGGTTAATTAGGATTAACTACTATTAAGCTATAGCCTCTAGTAGAAGTAATTAAATTAATAATTAAAATTATTAATAATAAGCTAAGGCTATAACTAAAGGCACTAGGCCCGACTAATTAGGCTAGGCGCTAAGACTAGAAGTATTATAACTATACTGCGGTACTATATAGAAGGATATAGCTAAATAATATAAGGATTAAGTGCTAGATTAATACGGGCGCTATATAGATAGGGGTTTTTTATCCGGTCTTAGGTAGGCTCGCTATTAAATTAAGGTTTTCCTCTATATGTAGCCCTCCCCTTAATTATACCCCTAAGGAGGTCCTTTAGGTACCTAGATAGGTAGCTATAGGAATAAATCACGTTAATTATATAGCGCTTATATTAATTTAGTATTTAATTTTTACTATATTTACCTATATTCTTTTATATAATATTAAAGCTAATTCTAGCACATTTTAATCTGAGTACCTAGCTTAATAAATTAAGTAGGCGCCTTTAGTTATAGCCTTAGCTTATTATTAATTATTTTTCATTATTAATTTAATTACTATTATTAAAGCCTATAGCTTAATAATAGATAATTTATTTAACCTATAGGTAGGGGTTTAATTCCTAGTATATATAGTATATAAGGCCCTATAGGGGTTTTTTTTTATATATTGCGGCCCTTACCTTATTACGTGACCTATAGCTATTAGTAGTAATTAATATACTAATTGCGCGCTATAGTCCCTTATATATAAAGAAGAATTATACCTCTAGCTAGATTTAAACTAGCGACCTTTATATAATACAGGTTTTATACAATGTATAATAACTACGCTATAAGGGGATATTAATGTATAAAAATAGAAATAAAGCTATAAAAAATAAATATTATAGAGAAAAGGTAAATAATTAATATATCTAGAGAGAAAATATAAATATAAAGAACGGAAATTAAGATATTTAAAAGAATATTAAAGATAGAAAATAAAGGAAAAATAACAATATTTATTATATAGATAATAAGGTATTAGTATAGAAAATAATTATTTAAATAATTAATATTCTTAACTATATTATAGTCTATAAAGGCAATTAAAGCTACCTAATATTTATTAATAATTAAAATAATAAAGGCCTATACCTAGACTAAGGATCTTAATATATTATATTATTACGGGTTATTACTATATTATATATAGCTATAATAATATTATAATCCATAAAGTTAAGTAATTTATAATAAATAAGAATTTAATAATAAGGCTTTTTACCTTAATATATTCTTTAAAAAAAAGAGCTAGAGATATTAATTATTAGCCTTAATAAACTCTTTAAGAAAAAGAGCTAAAGTTATTAGCGGCTTTATTGAATTAACTTTATGCTAAATAAATAAATTATCTCTTAATTAAATAAAGAGTATAAGAGCCCTAAGGGGAGCTATAGTTCTTTTAATTTAATCTTTTAATTATTAACCGTTAATAATTAATAAGATTAACTTATTAAAGTATTAATTCTAATAGAGTAACTATTAATATAATAATAAAAAAGCTCTATAATTAAACCTTTAATTAAATAATGTAGGTAATATAGCTAGGCCCTATAGGACCTTACCTCTATATAGTAATAAAGAGCTTAATAATATATTATTAGATATATTTATTAATATATAATAAAGACTTAAAGAAAGAGCTAATAATAAATACCTTAAATATATTTACTATAAGACCTTATTATAAGATTATCGCGAGATAGACCGATAAGGGTAAATAATAAATAAACCCTAGCTTATATTATATAACTAAGCTAGCTAAAAACTCTTCTCGCTAGGCCCTCTATAGAGACCTAGTAAATTAAAGTCTATATATTAATATAGACCTACCTTCATATATAATTTTACCTTAATTATACCTTTAAGGCCTAATATACTTATAATTCCCTAATTTTTACTCTTTATAGAAGATTAATATAGAATTAAAATAGATAAATCACTTAAAATTATTCGAGGCCCTATTTAAGAGATACTTTAGTAGCCCTTTATTAATAATATATTAGAAAGTATATATATATAGCCTCCCGAGATTAGTATACTTATTAATATATTTAATTTAATAGACTTAAATAAGTTAATCTATAAAAGTAATTATCTTTATATATCTAATTAAGGTATTTTTATTATATTTAGAGGGTATTCCTTAATATTATTATTAAAGGATATTATCTGCCTATTAAATTAGGATTAATAATTATATTATTTAAAGTTAATATAGTTAATTATACCTCTTAAGAGAGAATACTTTATATTATATTATTAATATAACTTATTATTATTCTTATTAAGCTTAAGCTTTGAATTTAATCTATTTTATTAATTAAGCTATTAATTAAGGTAATTAAGATAATATAATAAAAGATAAAAGAGGCGAGATATTTAGGCCGATATATTTATTAAATTCTTAATTAATTAAGCCGAGATATATATAAAGATACTTAAGGTATTAATAAATTACTTAATAAATATTAATTAAAATAATTAAAATAAACCCTTAATATATAACTATAAATATCTTAAAGAGAATATTAAGGTAATTAAGATTATAGACTAACGTATATATATAGCGAGTGTAATAGTTAACTAAGCATGATAGAAATCCTTTAACCTATATTATCTCTATTTAATTAATTAATTCTCTATAAGTTATTATATCTTAATTAAATACTAAAGCTAGGTTATTTTTTATACTTTAAGCCCTTTAAAATAATAAAACCTTAAGCCTCTAATAAGCTATAGAGATATATAATATTAATTAAATAAGGCTGTAGCGCCGATAGTAAGGTATCTAATCTTAATCTAATACCTTTAATAAATCGCGTCGCCTATTTAATCTAGAGGAATAGATCCTTAAATATTTTATTATTAACTTAGATTCGCGAGGATTTCCCCCTAGCTTTATAGTATTAAAGAAATAGCTAATTAATTACTTATTAATTATAATATATTACTTATTAATATATATTAGGCTTTAAATATTATTAAATTATACCTAGAGCCTAAAATATATTTTTTTTAGAAATATAATTATTAGAGAGTTAAGTATGAAGATTTAATTATTATCCGCGATTAGTTTTAACTTATAGTAAATATAAATATAAAATATAATATCTAATTATATAATAATATCTATAACTTTAATAAGATTAACTTTCTTATAGATATAATTATAAATAGAATAATTATTATAGGCTTAAAAAGGTATTTAAGGCTAAAATTAATATAGTCTAGAAACTAAAAGTAAATTATAATTATTTAAGTAATTAATATAAAAGGCTAGATAATCTAGCTATTTATTATTAATATAGGCTAATATTACCTTATTAATTAGGTAATTAGGCTATTATAATAACCTATAATAATTACATTAATAATAAAATTAATCTTAAGTAGCTTAAATACTTTAATTAATATATAGCTAATTAATTAATTCCTATTATTTTTTAATCCTTAATAACTATAAAGTTATTTATTAATTAAATTTAAGAGATATTATAAAAAAAGAAAATTATTTAGCTTTATATTAATTTATTTTATCTATTTTAGCCTTTTAATATTAAGTATTTTATATTTAAAATAAACTTATAATTAAATAAAGTAATAATTAAATACTCTATAACCTATATTTTAAAGATTAAGTTCTTTCTAGCCTTCTATATAATATATAAGGCTATTATAATAAAAGAAATATTAAGGGGGCTTTTAAAGAAATTAGCTTTATTCCCCTTAACCTAGAAACTATAGTCTTAAAGCTTACTATAGACTTTATATACCTACCGAGGAGGGAGCTAAGCCTTTAACCTCTTAGGTCTTAAAGACCCTAAAGACTATACTTAAGGCTAGATTTTAATCTAAATACCTTAAAAGATAAATTAAAAGGTATTAAAATAACTCCCAAAAGTTAATCCTTAAAGCCTTAAGGTCTCTTAAGAAAGAGATAAAGGTAATTATATATTAAGTTACTTTATTAACTATTAAGAATAAAGACCTTTAGGAGGTAAATAAGATATTTAGTTAATATTAAAGGGTAAAAAAAACCTAATTATAGAAAAAAGGGGTTATAATAATAAAGGAAGGAAGGTAAGTAATTAATTAAATAGATATTAATATATAGGTAATAATTAAATTATTATAAAGTAATAATTAAGGGAGGTTAAGGTAATTAAATATTTAGTATTATAATATCTATAGCTAGCCTAGCTATAATATAAGGATTTATTAAATAATAATTAAGATATCTAGAGAAGAATATAATAAGTAATTTTATTTAATTAAATAATTTTTATAGCCTTAGGGGCTATATATAAGGTAAGGCCGGCTTTATATAGTATAATATAAATTAGGCCTAATCTAGACTTTAAGGCTATAATCTTAATTAGGCTTAATTTATATTCTATTATAATAAAAAGAAGGAAGGATTTTATTTAATAACTAAAGGGGAAGCTAAAAAGAAAAAGAGATATAGAGATAATAGTAAAAGAATAAATATATAAGAGGCTAAGAAGGCTAGCGCGACTAGGCATTTAGCGCTATAGTATCTATAGTAAGCCTAGCTATAATATAAGGACTTATTAGGTAGTGATTAAGATATCTAGGGAAGAGTAAAGCGAGTAGTTTTAATTAAATAGTTTATAGTATTTTTATCGCGATATTAAAATAAAAGGTTAGGATTTTTATTACACTTCATGAACTATTACGCTCGCTATATATATATATTAACTTAAAGTTATTAATATTAATAATTGGCTATATATTAATATAATTAATATATAAAAGATTAAGTAAATTAATATTAAGCTATATTATACGCTATAAACTATATAGAGGGCCTATATTAGCTATTTATTTAATAAAAGGGAGCTATTATAGAAAGACTTTAAATACTTTATTATAAAATAATATATTAACTTAAAATTCTAAAAGAGAGAAATAAATAATAAATTTAAAATAATTTAATATAAAAAGGGAAAGTCCTCTATATAATACTTTATATAATAGAAAGCCTTTTATATATTTTTATTAAAGAAATATAAATAAAAAGAGAGTACTTTAATAGCTTATTATTATTATTAATTTCTTCCTTAAGTTAAGAAAAAGCTATAGAAGAGTAATATTAATATTAAGAGGTTATAAGATATTACTTAAGCTATTAAATATACCTAAGGCTAATTAATAACCTAACTATAGAAATAATAATAAAAATAATTACAGAGCTCTATTAAATTATTAATTAAAAGAAATATATCCTTATATAGGGGAAAGTATAGAGGAAATTATTAAAGAGGTAATTTATCTAGATATAATACCCTATTGAGATTATCTTAAGGCTAGCTAGGTTAATCTAGACTATTAAGCTAAATACTTAATTAATACTATTATAATAATTAAATAGACTTTAAGTATTATAAATATAGGAAGCCTAATTATAAGGTATTGAATTATTATTTTAACTTTAATATTAATAATACCCCTAAAGGGAAAAGACCTTAATAATAAAGGTTAATTATATTAAGGCTAAAGAATTAGATTTATTAGAAAATTAAAATATATAGGGATTAAACCTAAATTATCTGTACCTTTTATTTAAAAATAAATATTAATTAATAAAGTTATATTTATTTTAATATAAATCTTCTATAGCCTTATAAAAGAAGAGGTTATAATTCTTATAGATATTAGTTTTAAGATTAATTTAATTAATATAAAGTTAATAAAGAGGCTTAGGCTTAAGCTTACTATAGATTATATAGCCCTAGATCTTAAGTCCTTTTAAGGAGATAAAACCTATATAGGTAATATCTATTAAATTATTTATTTATTTATTAATTTATATAGCTAATTATAGAAGATTTAATAAATATATATTAATATAGAGATAGGGAATATTAAATATAACCTTATTATAGCTTATTATTCTATAGGCTAGAAAAGGATTATAATAAATTATATAATTAATAAATAATATTATATTATAATAATAGAAATAAACCTTTTATTCTTTATATAAGAGATTATTAAGAATAAAGAGAGGGTATATATATTATATATTACTTTTTTTTTAATACCTAAAGAGCTAATTAATAAAAAGCTTATTAAATCTAAAGACTTAATATTAGAGATACTTAAGGACCTTTTAAAAGAACTTAAGGGATTTAAAGGGTTTTTTAATAAATAGGTAATAAAAAATATATTAATACTCCTAGAAGTAATATATAAGATTGATTTAATTAAAGGTAAAAACCTATTATATAGCTTAATCTACCCTCTAAATATAATATAATATTTAATTAATTAATATAGTTTATTCCTAAAGCTACCTATCTAGGGTATCTAAAGAACCTCTCTTAGGGGTGTAATTAAGAGGTAGGCTATATATAGAGGAAAACTACTTCTAGTAGTAGACCTGCCTAAGACTGGATGAAAAACCCCTACCTGCATTAGCGCCCGAGCCTTCCGTTACTTAAGGTTACCGCATTTAGCCGTCCCTCTATATAGTGCTGAGGCTAGTCTCGGCACCTTCCGTCTCGGCATATCTAGCCCGGTCGGGTTAAATCACCCATTAGTTAGGTTAATTAACCTAACGGTTAGGCCTGGGTTCCTTTAGTCGCGGCCCTAGCTTATTATTAATAATTTCAACTATTAGTTTAACTACTTCCGCTAGAGCCGGTAGCTTAATAGTAGCGAGGCCTATTTATCCTATAGGGTAGGGGTTCGATTCCCGGCAATGCATAGCGTACGAGGTAAGCCTCTTTTTGCGTGCAGCGGCCCTTACCTCGTTACGTGACTATAGCTGGTTATGCGGCCGGCTTTGGCTGGCCCTTTGGGCTCGCGGCCGCTAGCTGGCCCGCACTGCGGTCCCTTATATACGAAGAAGAATCGTGCCCCCGGCTGGATTCGAACCAGCGACCTTCATACGAGACGATCAGTCTTCTATAACGCATAACCACTGCGCCACGGGGGATATAATATAATATAAAGCCTTTTATATATATTATAGAGAACTTAATAAATAAGAGGATTTAATATTCTATAAATATAATAAAGGCCTTAATCTTTTTTATCCTAAAGAAGGATAGAGGGGTAAGGCTTTATATTAATTATAGGGGACTAAATAAAATTATAATTAAAAATTAATTTTTTTATTTATTTATTATTAATTTATTAAATAGATTTAGTAATATTAAGTAAATCTTAAAGATTAATATTTATAAAGCCTATTATAAGATCGCGTTTAAAAAGGCTAATAAATAAAAGATTACCTTTTATATAAGATATAGGTACTTTAAATATATTATTATATCTTTTAGACTTATTAATATACCTATTATATTTTAAGACTTTATTTATAGAATATTTATTAATATACTTAATATTTATTATATTATATATTATTATTAAAATCAGTATTAATATTATTAACTATTATTAAGTAGTGATCTTATATTTTAATATATATTATATAATATAAGAGAATTAATACTATCTTTAGATAAAGTCTTATTAAATAATAACCTCTATATATATATATTATCTTATACCTTATATTTTTATATTTATAATTATAGGCTATATATATTATATATTTAATATTATATTTTTTAATTATTAATTTAATTAAATATATTAACTCTTTACTTAAGAGGTATTAATCTTATTTAGTCCCTAAAATCTAATATTATAGTCCCTATATTATAATTAATCCTCCTAAGAACCTAAAATCCCTTACTCCTCTATATTCTTTCCTATTTATATGTTTAGTTCCTATAGGTCTATATAATTATTAAATTACTTAAATCGCCCTAAGCTTAATTATTAACTATATAATCTATAGGTTATAAGCTCTATTATTTATATTATTTATAAAAGCTTACTTAATAGCCGAGAGGGGTCTATTTAAGACCCTTTAAGTAAGGTAATTAAAAAAATAAATTTTATTAATAATAAAATTTTTAAGTATTAAATTATAATATAGCTATAGTAATAAGGCTATAAAGTTTATAATAAATAAAAGCTTATAGCTAAACTTAATAAGTAAGACCTTTTAATTATTAATTATTATTATAAGGTTTAGCTTAATCCTTTTAAGGGCTCTATAATAATATTTCCTCTAGAACCTCTAATATACCTTCTAGGGTATTATTATAAGGGTTATAGCTAGATCTATCTACTTATAATAGAAGCTATTTCTATATAAAATAATAATATTAATATAATCTATATTTTATAGATTAACCTAAATTAATATTTAGGTTATAATTATTTTTTTTTAATTATAATAATTATAATAATTATAAAGGTATACTTAGAGGGTAATTCTCTTTATTAATATTAAGGAATAATAAGAAGGTTAAATAGATAAAGTATCCCCTTAAGAGTCCTTAAGGTTATTATATTTTTTATCTTATTAAGAGATATATTATTTATTTAGAATATAGTTAGTTAAGAGAGGTAGCTAATGCCTCTAGCCCCTCTTTTTAAATAGAATTTATAGAGGTAAGTAGGCTCGCTATTAAATTAAGCTCTTAACTCTATATACTATATAGTAATAATATTAAATTAATATTTTAAGTTATTAAGATATTTAGTCTAGGTATAGGCTATTATTATTAATTTTATTAAGTAATATTAAGAGACTTTAATCCCTTTAGGTACTATAGAGTTATAGTGATTTAATTATATCATATATATAGATAATATTATTATTTCCTCTTAGATTAAAGAGGAATATATAAAGTATTTATATAAAATCCTTAATAGGCTAATTTAAGCTTAAATTTATGGAAAGCTCTTAAAGTATAAATTCTTTTAATAAAGTATAGAATTCCTTAGATATATTACTATATAAGAAGGTCTTAAAATAAAGCCTTTATATATTAAGTTAATTATTAAGTAATAGATAGACCTTAAAATCCTTTAAGGATATTTAAGTATTCCTAAGATTTTATAATTTCTATAGGAAGTTTATTACTTATTAATTAATAAATATTAGGCCCTTTATTAAGATATTTAAAGAGAGTAAAAATAAGAAATAGATTAATCTATTTTAATAAATAAATAAGGCTAAAGGGGTATTTTAAGCCTTTAAATAAGCCTTTTACTTTATAATTATTTTTTAAGATTAAGACTTAATATTAAGGATTAAGGTTAAAATTAATATATTTATTAAAGTTATCTTAGATATCTTTATATAATTTATAAGTAATATATAATACTTTATGATTTATTTATTAAGAAAGCTTAAAAATTAAAAATAAAGATAGGCTATAAATTAATAAAAGCTCTTTATTATTATAAAAAGCTTAAAATATTAAAGTTATTATCTATAAAGATTCTTAAATAAATTGTTTATTTTAATTAATTATTATACCTTTATTAATATTATAAGTATATTAGGGAAAGAGCTTTAAGGTAGATTTATAAGATAGATATATAAGCTTTCTATGTTTAATTTTAATGTTAAATATAAAGCTAACTTAAAGAATTTTATTTATAACCTCTCTTAAAGATTAAATTATATAAAAGGTAAGATCTTATATAAAAATATCCTCCTTACCTTAAAGAAAAAGCTATTATTAATATATAAATTTTTATATTTTATTTAATATTATATCGCTAATATTAAGATTAATAAGGATATAAATAATATTACTTAAGTATATATCTTAGAAGTTAGGGCTATAATAAAGGGCTTTATCCCCTTTAATAAGCCTATATAGAAATACTATATTTATTATTATATTATTTCTATTATTATTATTTATAAATAAATAAAAGAGATAGGAGGTTAACCTCTATAGAATACTTAAAAGGTAAAGGATTTAAATTAAGCCTTTAGGGAATTATGTAAAGTTAGGGTTATTATATTAAAATAATATATTTTATATCCTATTATAAGATAATTTATTAAGGGCGAAATAATATTTCTCTTATAATTAATATATAAGCTTAAGGTGTTAATTAAAGAATTATAGAATTCAGATTAATACTACCTTAAGATTATAAGAAAGATATATAGAGCCGCTAATTAATATAAAAGGTATATTATTAAGGACCTTAATATCACGGTCCAATATATATATATCACGTATATAAACTACCCCTATAAACTCCTTATTAATTAAGGGATAATTATACCTAAATACTAAATAATTATAGTAATTACCTCTCTAATTACTATAATTAATTATATAATTACCTTAATTAAGACCTTAGGCTATAATAATTAGGCACTATACCTATAAGTAGATAGAATATATTTATTAGTACTTTCTTATATAATAGCTACCTTAGTTATTAATATAACTTAATTATATTTAATACCCTTAAGTATATTATTAGATATAGTAATACCCCTTATTTAAACTATATAATTATCCCTATTATTAATATAAACTTAATATAACCGATTTATCCCTTAGATCTAACTATACTATTATATATTAATAGCTCTTATTTAGTAGATTACTTACGTTACCTTAAATACTATTAAATATAATAATTACTCTCGCTACCCCTATAAATAATTAATAATAATAAGGCTTACCTATATCTACTACCTCTATTTAAATTAACTTAATTAATATAGGGATAGAGGATACCTCTAGCTTTAATAGCGATAATAACGAAGTTAAATAGCTTAAGGCCTAAATTATTACTATAAATATTAAAATAGATAACCTCTATATAATTATAGAATAAATAGCTAACTTTTAATAGGTTTAAAATAAATAATATCTAAATAATATCTAGATAATTAATAACCTTATAATTATTACTATAAGAGGTAAAGATATAAGAGAAATCCTTAAGTTAAACCTATTTAAACCCTTTAATAAAATATATATAAATTACTCTTATTTCTTATTTAGCTAAGGGCTTTTATAGTATACTACTTAATATAGTTTATTATAATATCTAATAAGGTATAATATACTATAGGGTAATTAATTAAATATATTATAATATAATTTAAGCCTATTATAAAGGAGTACCTTATTATACCTTTTATTAACCTTTTACCTTAGACTATTAATATTTATTTAAATTATAATACCTTTAAGGCTATACTTTAATAAGCCTTTAGAATAATTAATAAGAAAGGATAGATAGAAAGGGAAATTAAGACCCTTAGGTAGATTTAATCTATATCTAAATATAGAATAAAATACCTTTAACTTACCTTAAAGCTCTTATAGGATTAAGAGCCCTTAATATTATTTTTCTTTAATAGACTTAAGAAGGAAATATAGGCTAAACTCTATAAAGAAGACTAGCCTAATAACCTTATTAACTATATTAATAGGGCGATTAGAATTAATAATTAATAATTTTTATAGAAGAAACTATAGAACTTAAGATTTAATAATAATTAACTTTATACCTCTTACTTTAATATAAACTAAGGTAAGAAGAGGTATTATAATACCTTATATAATATTAAGGCTAGACCTATAATATTAGGAGCTATATAATATACCTAGAGACCGATTAAGTACTTTTATTACTATAAGCTTAATTATAAAGTAGATATATATAGAAAGAAGGTATAAGATATTATTAAAAGAAGGTATTAATTAAAAAGGAAATAAAAATAATAAATACTTCTAAAAGGTAAGAAATAACTAAACTTTACCTATATATAAAATAATACCTAGATAGCTATATAAATAGTAAAGATTATTACTATAGCGTAAGGTAGTTATAATAAATCTAGATTATGCGAAAGAGAAATGAATATATCTAGCTAATATATATATTTAGGGAAGGAAGAAATAGAATATAATATTATATATAGATAATATTATATTATATAAATTTATATCCTATAGTAATTACTAAAGAGGTCTTTTATTAATATTATTATTAATAGGAGGAACCTATAAAATAATAATAGATTATCTTAGGTATTATTATTAAAACCTAAGGATAAATAAATAATTAATAATAATAGCTATAAGAAAATAATCCTTAGAGATATCTAGCGATATAATAATTAGCTCGCGAGACTAATAGCTTAAAATAATTATATACCCTAAAAATAATTAATATAATAAATATAATAAGAACTTAAGGAGATATAATAAAATACTAAATAATATTAATAAATATAAAATAAAGACTATAATACTTAGACCGATAAGTAAGGGATAATTATTAGAATAATAGTATTAATATATATTAAATTAGCTTAGGAATAATAAAGGTAGAAAATATAGAAGATATCTATATTTAAGCTTATTATAAGGAAGTAGCGCTAAACCTTATCTATTAAAGCCCGGTATAACCTATATAATAATAATAGGATATTATTAAGATACCTATAATACTATAAGATTATATAGGTCTTATATAAGATTATTACTATAAATATACTTATAAAAGAAAAGGGAATAAAATTATTTCTTTATCCCCTTTTTATAATTAAATATATAACCTTACTTTTTATATAAAGTAGAAGATTATTATATTAAGTAATATATAAAGGAATTAAAGTAATATAGCTTTAATTCTATTTATTATAATAAGCTATACTCTAGAATAATTTATAAATACCTTTATTTAGGTTAGAGGAGTAGAATTAAGAATAAAGTAAGGTAATAAGGAAAAGGGAGCTACCTTAAATAGGATTATTAGGATAATAGAAGAAGGCTTATATGCCCCTATATAAATAGGAGGTATAATAAAAGACTAAGAGTAATACCTCTAATAATAATAATATATTAAAACTTCACTTAAATAGGAAGAAATTATATTATAAAAATATATAGAATACCTTATTAGGTTAAAGATACCTTAGATAGATCTAGGTATTAAGGAGCAATAATAATACTAAGAACTACTCTATAGCTAAGATAATAAGTATAACTATAAAGCCTATAATAATAGTAAATATAGTAAGAACTACCTAAAAAGGATATCTTTAAAAAACTAGGATACCTACCTATTATAGAGCTATAGGTAAACGAGAGATAGAAATAATTTCTATAAAGAGCTCTATATATAACTATAGATAGTTAATAGCTAAAATACTTTAAACTATAAGTATAAATTAAGGGAGAATAAATAAATACTTTAATAAATAGTAAGGTTAAATAGAATTACTTTAATTTAATAATAATAAATAAGCTTAGGCTATTATAGAGGTATAAAAAGAATCCTTATTTAATATATAACCTAAAAAGAGAAAGGTTTAATTATAATAATAAGATTATTAAATATAAGATTAATTACCTTATAGTCTTTATTAATAGAAAAAATTAAGGAATCTTATTTAATATTATACCTATATTAAGATATTATTTAGTATTTAGGTACCTATAGTTATATAGGTTTAACCTATATCTAGATTAATAGATTAGCTAGGTAATCTCTTTTAATAGAGATACCCTATTAAAGAAATAATAATTTATTAGATATAAGATCTTAAACTTCTACCTAAGATAATAGAGAAGTTAAGAAGAAGTAAATATAAGATACCTCTCTACCTAAAGGGATATAATATAAATAATATAAAGGATAGAAGCGATAGGACTAAAGAATAATTATAAGCGTTATAAAATAACTTTATAAATTAGAAAAGAACCTTAAGAAAATTAAGAGGAAATTAAAAAATAAATAGCTTAAAGATATCCTATTATAGTATTAAATTTATAAAAACTCTTTATAGAAGAACTTAAGACCGGCCTATTATATATATATTATAACTTAGAAATTAAGTTTATTAATAGAAAGTAGTCTAACTTTAGTAAACTCTATTTACTTAATATAATATAATTATTAATATTAAAGGAATATATTAAAAATATAATATAGAAAGGATATATTAAGGAAAGTAAATTATTTATTAAATACCTTATTATATTTATTTTAAAAAAAAATAATATAATAATCTATATAGACTTTCGGGTACTTAATACTATTATAGTTAAAGACTATATTATTACCCTTAATTAATAAACTAAAGGACTAATTATTTAATATAATTATTTTATTGCGCTTAACCTTAAGGGAGCCTATAACTTTATTTAAATTAAGGAAGGATATAAGTAGAAAACCGCTTTTTATATTAAATATAGACTATTTAAGTCCCTTATTATACCTTTTAGACTTATTAATATACCTATTATATTCTAATAAATAATTAATTATATATTATAAGAATACCTAGATATATTTATTATATATTACCTAGAAAATATCTTTATATTCTTTAAAATAAAAGAAGAATATATAGAATATATTTATAAGGTATTATAAATACTATAAGATATTAACTTATTAATAGAACCTAAAAAGAGTAAGTTCTATACTATAGAAATAGAATTTCTTAGATATATTATCTCTTATAATAAGATATATATAGACCTTAAGAAGGTTATAGTATTTAAAAATTAAAAGGAATTAATTAATATTAAGGAAGTATAAGCCTTTTTTAGTTTTATTAATTATTACTATAAGTTCCTTAAAAGATTTGGAAAGATTATAGTATTATTAATTAATTTAATAAAGAAAGATATATTATTTATAATAGGGAATAAAGTATAAAAAGCTTTTAATAAAATTAAGTAATTTATTTTAAGTAAATTAATCCTTAAGATATTTAATTTAGCTTAATTAATTAAACTTAAAATAAATACCTTAGACTTTATATTAAGAGCCTAGATTAAATAATAAGATAATAAAGGACTTCTATATCTAATTATATTTTACTCCTATAAGCTATATAGAGTAAAACTTAATTACCCTATCTATAATAAAGAATTCCTTATTCTTATTAATACTTTTAAGCAATTCTAATATTACTTTATTAAGAGCCCTTATTAAATTAAGGTCGATATAGACTATAAAAATATCTTATATTTCGCTATTACTAGAGAATTAAATAACTAGTAATTATATTATATTAAATACCTCTTAGAGTTTAATTATATTATAATCTATATAAAGGCAAAAGAGAATAAAAAGGTAAATATTATTAATAGATAATTAAACCTTAATATAGGGAAGGTTAAAGCAAATAAATAATTATTATAGTATACCTTAAAAGGATACCTTAAGTAGAGATTTATTATATAAATTATAAAGGTATCCTTCTAGATTAATAGAGTAACCTATATAATAAAAGGTAATCTACTTTTAGAATAAATCCTAGAATATAATAAGCTACTCCTAAATAATAAAAAATAGATAAATAATAAGTCCTAGATAAATTATAATATAACCTTATATATAAAATATATAAGTATCCGCTATATAGATATTAAGGAATTAATAAAACCTTAAAATAAATTAAAACAATATATACTTTTCTTAATATAAAGAAAATAATAATATAAATTATAGATAAATATAATTTATATATAAAAATAAAAGTATAACGCTATAAACCCTATAGAAAACTATAACTACTTCCGGTTATATAATAACCTTAGGAATTAATTACTATAGATTTTATTATTAAATTATCCCTATTAAAGGAACTAACTATTAGAAATTTCTATAATAATATTCTTATTATTATAGATAGACTTATAAAATTTTCTATTTTACCTTTTATAATAAATCTATAAACGCTAAAGAATTTATATACTTCTTTTATTATAATATCACTAGGATATATAGGCTATTACTTAAGATTATCTTAGATTAAGGACCGCCCTTTATATTTAAGTTTTAATAAAGATTAACTAAATACCTTAGAAGTAACTATAAGCTCTCTATAGTATATTATAAAGAGACCGATAGATAGATAGAATAAATAAACTAAATATTAAAATAATACCTTTAGTATTATATTAACTATAAAAAATAATTAGATTAAGAAGCTATTAATTATATAGCTCGCCTATAATATAATAATTAATAAAAGTATAAAGATTATATTAGCCTATATTAACTTTAGGTTTACCCTAGCTATCTATAAATAAACTTAAAATATAGTTATTAACCCTAAAGTAATCCTCACTAGTAATTAACTAAAGAATCTATATAAGGAAATATAAATAGAACTTAAATTTATTAGAAATAAAATAAGTAATTATATTAAATAAAAGGATTAAGGGATTAACCTTCTTAAAGGGAGATATAGTCTATCTCGTGATAAAAAATATAATAATAAAATAATAAATAAAAAACTTAATTATAAATATATTAGACGTTATAGAGTTAAATAGAAAATCTTATAAAATAATTATAAATTAAACTTATTACTAAAAGTTAAGCTTTATTTAATCTTTTATATTTTATTACTTAAATTAATAGAAAATACTATTTAAATTAAGATTAATAATAAATTAAAAATAAAAATTAATAAACTAAAAAAATATATTATAAAAGCTATCCTTAATATAGAAAAATTAATAATAAAATAATATATTTTATTAAATAAAAAGACTACCCTAACTTAAAAAATATATAAGAACTAAAATACCTTAATAATATATAATACCTACTATAGAATTTTTATTAATAATTTTAGAAGAAAGGGAACCTAAGTTAAGGTTAAAAATAGCTAACTAATTAATAATATCTATAGCCCTATAGAACTAGATATTAATAATAGCCTTAGCCTCGCGATAATCTAACTCTTCTAATTTATCTAAAGAATTTAACCTTTAGTATACTATCTCTATACCCTATTTATAGATCTATTTCTTCTAGCGATAAAGATATATTAAATAGAATATTTACTTATTTATCTATTACTATAAAGTAATTAACTCCTTCTCTATTTTTTCCTCCGAAAGCTTTAAGTAATACTTCTTAGCTATTAAGTAAGATATTATTAAAAGTTAATAAGAGGAAAAAGGTAGCTAGAAGGAGCTATACCTATTAATAGAAACCGATATACCTCAGCTATTATAAAAATAACCTTAATAGATATACTTAGAATAATAGGAGATACCCTTAAGTATTTTATACCTTAGGCGCTTCTAAGAATAATAGGAATAAAGTATAACTTTAAAACCTATTCCTTTAATAAGCTTAAATAAATAATAATAGCATATAGTAGATTAAGATTTTACTTTTAATATATTATTAATAATATAATAAATATTTATAGAAGGAGGTTTAATAAACTATAGGAAGTTTAAAATAGCTAGCTTTAGAGGCCTTAAGGATAAGACTAATAAAGGGCAGATATTATATTACGGTCCGATATATATATATTATATATAAACTACTTCTATAAACTCCTCGCTAATTAAGGGATAATTATACCTAAATACTAAATAATTACGATAATTACCTCTTTAATTACTATAATTAGCTATATAATTACCTTAATTAAGACCCTAGGATATAGTAATTAGGCATTATACCTATAAGTATATAGAATATACTTATTAATACTTTCTTATATAATAGCTACCTTAGCTATTAATATAACTTAATTATACTTAATACCCTTAAGTATATTACTAGATATAATAATACCCCTTATTTAAACTATGCGATTATCCCTATTACTAATATAAACCTAGTATAACCGGTTTATCCCTTAGATCTAACTATACCGTTATACTTAAGTTATTAAAATATAAGAAATAATTTATTATCTTAAAATAAGGGGTATTAAGATTAAAAGTCTTTTATTAATATTATAATAACCCTAGGGCTAAATATATAGGATTTAAGAAGATATTAGATTTAATAAAGAGAAGATTCTATTAATTAAGCTTTATTAATAATACAAAAGAATATATTAAGAATTACTTTATATACTAAGGTATTAAGGTATTAAGATATAAGCTATATAATAAGCTATAATTATTAGTATTATTATTATATCTATTTTAAGAGATTAATATAGACTTCATTATTAAATTCCCCTTAAGTTAATAAAATAATAAAGAGATATATAATATAATCTTCATAATTATATATTAAATAATTAAATATATATTATTTATCTTAATTATAAAGACCTTAAGAACTATAGTGCTAGCTATATTACTATATAAGTATATAGAAGCTTAATTTAATATAACGTTAATGCATAGCGAGTGACCCAGGCAAGCAAGTGGCCCACTGAGATTTTCACCTATAAAGGTAATTTTAAAGAATTCCTTAGAAAATTAAGTTATAAGTAAAATAGCTAAGAACTCTAGAATAGGTTTCTAATATACTATAAAGTAAGATATATTTTTTATAGATTTATAAAAAAACCTTTTACTAAGTTATGTAAGAAAAACTTATTCGCACTGTTTTTTAAAGGTTATTTTTTTTTAAAAATTAAATAGATTTTTTAAAAATCTAGAAAAAATACTATAAAGTTTTCTTTTTCGTTAAATAATTAGAAATAATCTTTTTAGATTCTTAGCTATTTTATAGCTATTTTTAACAAGATTTAAGTTTAGCCTTTTAAGTGCATAGTATTAGTGGGCCACTCGCTTGCCTGAGTCACTCGCTTATTATATACGTTATTAGAAAGTATTATTAATAATAAAGATAAGATTATTATAAATAAATTCTAGAGACTTTTATAGAAATAAAAGAGATATATCATTGATTATTTATTATATATTATCTATAGATTAATAGCTAAATTAAGTAAATCTATTAGACTTTAGTTAAATACCTAAAGGCTTATATTATTAATAAGCTATATAAATAGGCAATTTAATTACTTAATATAGCTTTTATCTATAGTAATAATTATTACTTTATTATTAAGGTCTTACCTATATATATATTCTTTAGGTATTACTTAAGATATATAGATTATATCTTAATTATTAAGTTAATTAAGGTATAAAGTATTAAAAATATATTATAATATTATAATAAATTAATAATTAAGTATATAAATATTAAGAAAAAGTAATTAAATTATAGGCTAAATATTATAATATAAAATATAAACTATGGATATATACCTATAGATAATATATTAATATCTCTATAAAGAATTAATATTTTAAGAAATCTAAATTAACCCTTTAATTTATTAAGATTAAGAACCTTAAGAAATATAATAATAAATATATAATATTAAATTATTAAAACCCTATAAAAGAATATATAATATTTTCTATATATTACTCTTAAAATTCTAAAAAGACTATAGAATATAAAATAAAGATATTATTATTTTATTAAAGCTTAAGGATGAATTTAATAAATAAGAGGTAAAAGAAATTATTAATTATAAGGAACTTAATAATAGAAAATACTACCTTATAAAATAAAAAGGCTAATCTATAAAATATAATACCTAAGAATTAAATTATTATCTAGAAAATATATAAATAATAATTAAGAAATATTATGAAATTATAAAGATATATAAGAAATAAGATAATATTAGGTAAGTTATAAAAAATAGAAAATAATTAAGCCTTTTATTAAAGTTATAAAAATACTACCTATAAAATATAAAGATATAAGAGGATAAAATAAGATACCTCTATATAGAGGTAAATAACTATAAAATAATAATAAAATATATTAAATCACTATAACTCTATAATACCTAAAGGGATTAAAGTCTCTTAATATTACCTAATAAGATTAATAATAATAGCCTATACCTAGACTAAATATCTTAATAACTTAAAATATTAATTAATATTATTACTATATAGTATATAGAGTTAATAGCTTAACCTAATAGCGAGCTTATTTACCTCTATAAACTCTATTTAAAAAGAAGAGCTAGAGGTATTAGCTATCTCTCTTAATTAATAATATTCTAAATAAATAATATATCTCTTAATAGGATAAGAAATATAATAACCCTAAGGACTCTTAAGGGGATACTTTATCTATCTAACCTTTTTATTATCCCTTAATATTGATAAAGAAGATTACCCTCTAAGTATACCTTTATAATTATTATAATTATTATAATTAAAAAAAATAACTATAACCTAAATATTAATTTAGGTTAATCTATAAAATATAGATTATATTAATATTACTTTTATATAGAAATAGCTTTTATTATAATTAAATAGATCTAGCTATAACCCTTATAATAATACCCTAGAAGGCATACTAAAGGTTCTAGAGGAAATATTATTATAGAGCCCTTAAAAGGATTAAGCTAAACCCTATAGCGATAATTAATAATTAAAAGGTCTTATTTATTAAGTTTAGCTATAAGCTCTTATTTATTATAAACTTTATAGCCTTATTACTATAGCTATATTATAATTTAGCGCTTAAAAATTTTATTATTAATAAAATTTACCTTTTTAGCTATTTTACTTAAAGGGTCTTAAATAGACCTCTTTTAGCTATTAAATAGGCTTTTATAAATAATATAAATAATAGAGCCTATAACTTATAGCTTATATAATTAATAGTTAAGCTTAGGGTAATTTAAGTAATTTAATAATTATATAGACCTATAGGAACTAAAGATATAAATAGGAAAAATATAAAGGAGTAAGGGATTTTAGGTTCTTAGGGGATTAACTATAGTATAGGGACTATAGTATTAGATTTTAGGGATTAAATAGAATTAATACCTCTTAGGTAAAGAGTTAATATATTTAATTAAATTATTAATTAAAAAATATAATATTAAATATATAATATATATAGCCCATAAAAATATAAGAATATATATAAGATAATATATATAATATAGAGGTTATTACTTAGTGAGACCTTATCTAAAGATAGTATTAACTCTCTTATATTATATAATATATAAATGCGAGATAACTACTCGGCAATAGTTAGTAATTTTAATAGTGATTTTAATAATAATAATAAAATATATATCTAGCTTAAGGGTATTAATATAAGAATTAATAATATTATTATTATTATTATTATTATTATTATTATTATTATTATTATTATATATTATTATTATTATTATTATTATTATTATTATTATATATTATTATTATTATTATTATTAGCCCTATATTTACTTCTATAGTTAATTAATATAATATTAATATATTTAATAGCTATTAAGGGAGATTACTTACCTTAGCTATTAAGGATCTTAATAATAAAAATAATAAAGAAATTAATATATAGATTAATATAGGCTTTTTTATTAAAAATAATAATAATCTTAATAATCTTTAAGTAAATTAATATTTACTTAAGGGCCTAAGCCTTAATATTATTATAGATATAGAGAGGCTAAATAGCCTTAATATAATTTTTAAACTTAATAGAGCCTTAAATAATATTAACCTATAGAAGAGATTAATAGAGAAATATTAAATAAATATTAAATAATATACTTTATAAAGGGTAAAGGTAATTATAATCTTATAATAAAATTATTATTTCTATAAATTATATAAGGCTATATTTATCTTATATATTAGCGATAGAGTTCTCTAGATATTTAATAAAGGTATTTTAAGTAATATTATATTTATTTAAGGCCTAAATAATATAATTATAGGCGATAGAAGCGAGAGTATTTATTAGGTTTATAGAAATTATAGGGTTATTGAAATAAAAAAGAATAATAAAATTCTAATAAAATTAAATAATATATTAAAGCTTATAGGGGATCTAAAAGAATATTAATAAATATATTAATAGATATAGGAAAAATTTATATTATTATATTTAATATTTTATATTATAATAAATATAATAGCCTTAATTTTTAATTTTATCTTTATAAATTATATAAAGTAGCTAGCTATCTTTATATAAATTATAGATATAATTAAGGTAAGGCTTATATTTAGGCTTTAAATCCTTAAAGCTATAGCTTAAATTAAATTAATAACTTTAGAAGATATAAATATAAGAAATAAAGGTAGATTATAAAATTAAGATAGAAATATTATAAAATAAGTATTATTATTATTATTAATTATAAAGAAATAAAGATAAAAATAATAAATTAAGTTAATAATAATTAAAAAATATAAAAGAGATTATAATATTATATAGGTAATAATAAGGTATTATTATAGAAAAGCTATAGCTATAAAAGGTAAATATTAATAATTAATTATTAAAGGATTAATAAATATATTTTTATTTATTTATATATAATAAAGATATATTTAATAAAAATAATAAAGAAATTTTTAGAGGAAATTTATCTTTATTATATAGAAGCTTCTATAATATTAAAGGGAGTTATTTTAAGAATAAATAATTATTAAAGGCTTTAGGGACTAAAGCCTCTAGAAAGGAGGTAATTATAAAGTTATCGCGAGATAGATTAATAAAGATAGATAATAAATAAACCTTAGCTTATATTATATAATTAAGCTAGCTAAAAACTCTTCTTATTAGGCCCTCTATAAAGACCTAATAAATTAAAGTCTATATATTAATATAGACCTACCTTTATCTATAGTTTTACCTTAATTATACCTTTAAGGCCTAATATACTTATATTTATACTTTAGAGATAAATACTATATTAACCTTATAATCTTTAGGGTTAAGATTATTATTATATTTTAATTTTTATTAATATTCTATTACCTTACTTTATATAGGTAGGTTAATAGAGGGCTAGATTTATTATATCGCCTTATAGAGAAATTAAAGTAAGGCTAAAAGCCTAATAACTAAGAAATAAGGTTCCTTTAGGATCTTAATATTAATACCTATACTATATAATATATAATATTAGCTATTTATTTTAATATAATATAAAATACCTAAATACCTATATAATAATATATTAAGCTTAATTAATTTAAAGATAATAAAGAGGAGGTCTAAAGGGGTTAATTTTATTTAGGGGATTAAGATAAAGTTAAACTTTTAATAATTTAAAAGGATAATTATATAAAAGTAGAGGCCTTAATAAATAAAAAAATCTATTTAAATAAAATATTATTAGCTAAATTTATAATTAAGATATATAATATATAGAGTTTATAAAAAGTATAATATAAGGTTAAAGATAATATATTTAATTAAAACTAAGGCTTAATAAGAGCCTTAAAATACTCCTTATATAAGCACCTATTATATAGGCCTATAGGTTATATAATTATCTAGCCTATAAGTTAGTCCTCTCGCTTTATATTAATAATAAAGTATTATATAGAGATATAATAAATAATAGTTAATAAAGTAAATAATGATATAAATTAGGGACTATTTAAATAATAATTATTCTTAAATAATTATTAAAGAACTAATAAAGTAATTTAAATTTATATAGCTATAAATAAATTTAATATATATAATAAATAAATAAACTAATTAAATAAGTAAATTACCTTCCTCTACCTCTATAGATAGAAATTATAATAAAATACTATAAATTATTTAATTAATTAAAATTACTTATTATATTCTTCCCTAGATATCTTAATTACTACCTAATAGGTCCTTATATTATAGCTAGGCTTATTATAGATATTATAACGCTAAATACTGAATTATATTAACCTCCCTTAATTATTACTCCTTAATAATTTAGCTACTATCTATATATAAATATTTAATTAATTACTTATCTTCCTTCCTTTATTATTATAACCCCTCTTTTCTATAATTAAGTCTTTTTTACCTTTTAGCGCTAATTAAATATCTTATTTACCTCCTAAAGGTCTTTATTTTAATAGCTAATAAAGTAATCTAATATATAATTACCTTTATCTCTTTCTTAAGAGACCTTAAGGCTTTAAGAATTAACTCTAGAGAGCTACTTTAATACCTTTTAATTTATCTCTTAAGGTATTTAAATTAAGATTAAGCCTTAAGTATTATCCTTAAGGTCTTTAAGGCCTAAAAAGTTAATTAATTAAATACCTCCTTAATTAATATTAATATCTATAGCTATATATTAAGCTTTAAGATTATACTTTCTAAATTAAGAAAAATAAATCTAGCTCTTTTAAATAATACCTTAATATTTCTTTTTATTATAATAGCCTAAAATATAATATAGAAGGCTAAAAAGAACTTAATCTTTAAAATATATATAATAAAGCTTTTAATTAAATATTTTATTTCTTAACTATAAGCCCTCTTAAATATATTAAAATATATAATATTAAGGGGCTAAAATATATAAAATAATAAAGTAATATATAAAGCTAGATAATCTTATTATTATTATAATATCTCTTAAATTTAATAAAATAATAACTTTTATAATTATTAAAGATTAAGAGATAATAATAATTATTTAATTATTTAGCTATATATTAATTAAAGTATTTTAGCTACTTAAGATTAATTATATTATTAATTTAGTTATTTTAGGTTATTATAATAACTTAATTATTTAAGAGATTACTTTTTTAATATTAATTAATAAGCTAATATTAGCCTATATTAATAATAAATAATAAGATTAATTAATTATTTTTATTAATTACCTAGATTATTATAATTTATTATTAATTTTTATATTATATTAATTTTAGCTTTAAATACTTTTTTAAGCCAATAATAATTATTTATTTATAATTATACCTATAAGGAAATTAATCTTATTAAAGTTATAGATATTATTTAATTAAATATTATACTTTATAATCATATTTACTATAGGCTAAAATTAATTATAGATAATAATTAGATCTTTATATTTAGCTCTTTAGTAATTATATTTCTAAAAAAAATATATCTTAAGGTCTAGGTATTACTTAATAAAGTTATAAGCTTAATATATATTAATAGGTAATATATTATAATTAGTAAGTAAGTAATTAACTATTTCTTAAATACTATAGAGCTAGAGGGGAAATCCTTATAAATCTAGGTTAAGAATAAAGTAAATAAAGATCTATTCCTCTAGATTAAATAGCCAGTATAATTTCTAGAGGGTATTATATTAAGATTAAATACCTTATTATTAGTAATATAATATTATTTAATTAACCTTATATATATCTATAGTATATTAGAGGCTTAATCTTAGGTTATTTTAAAAGGCCTAAAGGGTAAGAAAGAATCTAGCCTCTCTATTAGACTATAATATATTAAGTAGTTAAGAATTAATTAATTAAATAGAGAGGATATAGATTAAGGGATTTTTAGTTTACTTACTTAATTAGGTTACTTACTTATTATATATGTTATAATAAAAAATAATAAGGGATTCTTAAAAAGCTATTATCCTTAATCTTAAGATATATCTCTATATATAAGGGATTATATAAATAATATATATATTTTAATTTTAAGTATTAAAATTACTAAAGGGGAGGTAATTATAAAGTTCTTATAAAAGAAATAGAGATAAAGTAAAGATAATATATAATTTAAGTTAACTCTAAATATTAATTAGTTAAGTAGCTTATATAGAGGCTATTGAGCTTAAAAGTGCTCGAGGTTATTTATTTAAGCTAGAGGCTATTTAGCTTAATTAAGTTAGATATATAAAACCTCTTATATTAAGCTATAGAGAGCACTTAATAAATTAAAGTTTTATATTATATAATAAACTTACTTTTTATTTATACTTTTACCCTAACCTAGCTAATAATAGTAACTTTATAAAAATATTTAATATTCTTTAATATTTTATATCTTTTATTTTTAAGCTCTTATATATCTCTATATTATATAAAGAGACTCATTTTAAAAAAATATATATTAAAAACTTTTATAAGTAAAGTATTTTATAATGATTCTTATGAGATTTATATATATTTACCTATTTCTATATAATATTTTAAAAATGCCCTTATCCCTGATTTTAGAGTGGGATATTGCGTAGAAGGGGGGGTCGCGTGGAAGGGGGTGCCCCACGTTACTTAGGCACTCATAAGCAACCTACCCATCCTCTATCTTAACAATCAGTTCTCCTCATAATATAACCATGGAGAAAGAAACTACAGCCGCTGGCTCTGACGCTGGTGGCGCCTCTCATTATATGGCACATCAAGAGGGGGAACCTGAGCGACAAGCGACACCACCACCATACTCAGGCCCTTCTACTTCGTTAATTGTGTCTGCCTCAGCCGTCCCAGAGGCTGACGCAGCTCCCAAAGGTCCCGTACGATACCCTGGATGGCCGCGTCTTGATTACCACATTTACTCGCCGCCGCTTTTCAAACTCTCGAATGACTTCAAGACGCTTTCGTCCCGTGCCGAGTATCTGTCGTCCAAGCCGACTGCCTTGGTCTCGCTCATCCGGTCTCAGGCCTCCGTCCCACCCAAACCCCAGATTCACGTCCGAGGCAGCCGGGGTCGCAAGGTTGACTTCGACATCAAACTGAACCTCATGAGCCTGCTGGTTCCTGATGATGAGAAGCAGCGCATCGACTACATCCGGTGCGTGGGCGAGGGGGAGCTGGCTTACCGCGGAGGCGTGAAGCCCAATGTGCTTCCCGAGGTGGGCGACGGCGGGTTGGAGGAATGGTGTCGCCGCTTCGTGGAAGATGCTGCTTCTGTCAAAATGTTTGCGCTCGATCGCGTCGTGGCAAATCTTGACACTGCTTGGATCGAGGGCCAGCTCCGAAGCCTAGTTGCAGCGCTCAACTACCGCGGGGCGGTGGATGTGACGTTCGTCGTCACCCACAGCCGCGTCCTGGTGCAGAATCCTGACAAGGTGAACCAATTCTTCACCAGTGTGACCAGCCTGTTTTCGGGCAAGAACAAGTATGAAGTCGTGAAGGCAGTCTGGCCCTTTGCTACCACCAAGAATGGCGAGCCAGGTCGACGATGTGTTGTTCAGAGCGAAGAAGTCTGGTGGAGGGAATGGAAGGACCCCATCAAGTATGCCATCTCCCAAAAGCGCCATGGCTGGGTCACTGTTGAAGATAAACTGGAAGCGGTCATGGAGGGCAAAGGCCATGAGACGGGGACAATCGACTGGGGGCCCGACGGCATGGCATAACTGAGCCCTGAGCCATGGAGGAATGCGTTGTAGGTCGAGGTTGGTCCCTGATTTCTCGTCCTTCTCTTTTCTTCAGTCGAAGAGTGTTCAAGGTTTGGACATGTGGTGATACGTGGATATTGGTCCTCTGAGTCGAGTTTAATGCGAGCCTAATACATCTTCTCCAACTATAACGACGATGTGCCATCCAAATCCTCATTCAAGCATTCATCAACGGATGATGGAGAAGGTCCAGATCACCGCAGTTGGTCAACACCCTCGTTGGTCCTCCTCTGCCCAGGCGCAGAGCCAAAGGCCCCGAATGAACAATAACAGATGATCCACGAAAGCAACGGGTCAGATTGAGTCAGCCATGCGCATCTCGGCAGCCGTCTCTGAACGGAATGAGCAAGTGAGCAGGTGCTGCCATCATGAGTCACGCCGTTATTTTACACCGCCACAGTTCCCCTGAATCCCCAAATCACCCGGGGAGTGATAGAGAATGCCTATGAGATGAGTCAGTGAGGCAGATTACCCGTCCCGTTCACGAAGACCTCAAATTGGTAGAGCTGAGAATAGATACACTGGATGCTCAGCTACCCGTCGTTGGCAGTTGAATAAAACCCAGCGCTTCTCCCGTTCTCATTCATCGAGCAACCATCAGCCAAAAGGTACTTTTCCCTCCAGAAAAAGAGGGACTGATTCACGCCCGACAAAGTACCTTGCCCATCAGCACAAGCACCTAGCTCAGATCGCGCCAAGCTTTACGCTTTACCTTACTAGGCAATAAGCTTCCGATTTTATTTCCCCAGTCGGCAACGGCAACTCCTTCTCACTAAGCCTCATCACATTGTGTACATCACACATCTCACTCAAACATGGCGAACTCTGACCCCACGTCTCACTTCGCGTTCAAATCTCATGAGACTGCACTTTGTCTCATTCCTCCTCAGCATCTTTGGTCGTCTGTTGACCGTCTAAGAAGCCTCTATGATAAGGCTTTTGGTGCTTGGCCTCCTCATGTCAATGTCATTTATCCATTTGTCGGCCCTGAGGCTCTCACCGGGGTAGCCGACATCCTGCAAAATCTCACGATTGATCATCAACCTCGCATCGTTCTTGAAGGCGCAGATACTTTCAATCATAAGCATCACAACACTATTTTCCTTCGCCCGTCCCAGGACTCAACTGCCAATATCTCAGCACTTCGAGATCGCATCTGCGACGCCCTTGGCCAGCCGCGGAGCAACCGTCATGGCTTCAAACCACACATGACTATCGGTCAGAGTGAAGACTCTCGGGCTGCACCTCATCACTTTCTCGTTGAGAAAGTTCGCTTACTACCTCAGTTGGCTTGGGACTTGGGTCATATTGCAATTCTAGTTCGAGATGTTGCAAACACGGGCTGCAGTGGGCCGCGACCGATGAGGCTTTGGGGCACTCTTGACCTTTCCTCGCATCTTCTCACCCGGCCCGGGTCACCGCAAGGGTTTACAGAGTCCTCCGATTCCAATTCCGATGTCACCTTCCAGCCGTCCTATCACTCACCCCAACCGGGCGGCCCTTGGGTAATCGGGTCCCCATCTGACTCCCTTACCAACGCTGAGGAACTCATCCTGGATCGGTTGGTGATTGCTTCTTATAATGTCCTGGCCGAGTTCGAGTGGCCTCCTCAGTCACTTCGACACCCGGGCTTGGTGGGCAACCTGCTTTCCACTCGCTCAGCAGCCGACATTCTCGTCCTCCAAGAAGTCACTGATCACTTTCTCCCCGTCCTACTCGCCGACCAAGAAATCCGCAGTCGCTACCCGTTTATCACCCACGGGCCTCCAGGCCAGTTTGGCATTGGGCCGCTTCCGAGCCTTCTCAATGTCGTTGTCCTGAGCAAGTTCCCACTCGAATGGCACCATCTGCCTTTCCAGAGGAAACACAAGGGCTGCACGGTAGTTCGGTTCCCAACAATAGGAGTGCGTGATGGCGACGCGTGTTTCAGACCATGGATACTCGCCGCCTGCCACCTCAGCCAAGGCCTCACCGATGGTGCCATTACTGCCAAGAAGCGAGAGGTGCAGAGAATGGTCGGCCATCTGTCTGCCCACTTCCCGAAGCATCCTTGGATCCTGGCTGGGGACTTCAACCTGTCAACCTCATCTTTCACCATTGATTCGGCGAGAATAAAGCAGGATATCTCATCGCAGGGTGTCCATCATTTGCAGAGCATCGATCACATACTCTTGGATGCTGGTTTCACGGATACATGGCTGGCAACAAGACTCGAGTCTGGCGAATCTTCTGATGTAGCCAATGACAAGCGAAACGTCTTGGACTCCTTCCAAGGCGAACAGGGGGCCACGTTTGATCCTCTAACAAATAGCCTCGCCACTGATCTCGTCGGCAGTGGGTTAAACAATCGCCCCCAGAGATATGACCGGATCCTCGCCAAGGTGAATGGCCAGTACCATCCGGCGGGGTTCAACATGTTTGGCCAGACCCCTTTGCAGCCAACAGAGCAAGGTGGGCCGGCATATGCCAGCGACCACTGGGGTGTACGCTGCCTTTTGCTACAGTCGTCGCCTACAGAGGTTTCTCGGTCTTGTGTGCCGGCGATGTCCGTTCAACTGCAGCGGGCCCCAGGGACTATTGCTGATAACGAAGTGCTGGAGCATTTCTTGGAGAGCCGGGGCTATCTTCCGTCTGCGGATGAGAGAGCTGCAAGGGCGGAGGCGCTCAGGGCTCTTGAACATGCCCTTCTAGATGCCGCTTCGTCTGTTTTGCAGGGCGATTCTCGTTCTGGACCTGCGCTGGTTCTTGTGCCGGTTGGCTCATACGGCCTTGGTGCTTGGACAAGCTCGTCCGACATTGACTGTCTCTGTATTGGTTCTATAAGCTCCAAGACCTTCTTTGCTTTGGCTATTCAGAGGTTGAAGCGAGCAGCAACGGGAGGCATCAGAATCATACGGCGAGTCAAGGCCAACTCGGGATATATGCTGGAGTTGGAGGTTCACGGGATCAAGATGGATCTTCAGTATTGTGCGGCAGCAAGCATTGCGGAGAGGTATGTGCTTCAATGTTCACTCGTCTTAGCTCATTGCCCTAATCGTCACTACCAGATGGCCCGAAGTCATGAAGCGACCTGCAAGCGATCCTGCGTTTTCCTTGCCCTTCCAGACTCTCGCAAAGCTGAAACCCGTTCGCGATCTCTTTTATTTACGTCGATCCATCCCTGACATGGTTCAATATCGAATGGCGCATCTATTTGTCAAGGCCTGGGCCCAGTCACGGGGAATCTACTCAGCCAAGTTTGGGTTTCTCGGCGGCATTCACATCAGCGTCCTCCTTGCGCCCATTTGCAAGATGCTCGCACACGATGGTGCAGCCGTTTCGACAGCCGACCTCATTGCCACCTTCTTTCAGCACTATGCAGGCTTCAACTGGAAGACGGCCTTGGTGTTTGACCCTTTCTTCCACAAGGAGATGCGATACAACCGCACCTTCAGAGAGCCGCTCTGCTTACTTGGTTGGCATGCCCCGGCACTCAACACTGCGGTGAACGCCTCTGTCCCCACTGTCGATGCCATCGCTGCCGAGTTTGAGCGGGCCGAAAGCCTTCTCTCTGCTGAGGGTTCCACATGGAGCAGCCTCCTTGGTGTCGGGCCTGACGGCCCATCAGGACCTCTTGGTGGCCATGGAGCGACCGAGTTTCTTCAGAAGTACAGAAGCTACATCAAAATTGACGCACATTACTGGGGCCCCTCCCAAGAGAAGAGTGGTCGGTTTATTGGATGGCTCGAGTCACGATGCGTCATGTTGCTAGTTGGTAAGACAGGCATCATCCCTGGGTCTGATAGCTAAGCTGACCTTGAACATAGATATTAACAGAAAGGTGAAGAATCTCCATGCCCGGATCTGGCCGGCCAGGTTCTTGGATATGGCCTCAGACGTAGAGAGTCCGGGCGCTGAATACCATGGCTACTACCTGATTGGTCTCGCACGAAACGGCGAGGAGGCCAGCAAGGACGAGGTCAAGGCAACGCAGGCCGCTTTGCAGGCAGCGCTCCAGGAATTTGAGGCAAGGATCCGTCGTGACGAAAAGTACTATGATGCCCAGTTCTGCTGGATGAGCGCAGCCGTTGTTCGAGCCCCTGAGCTCGGCAACCTGGAGCTTGATCAAAGTCGATGGGGAGAATTCGCCGGTGACACGGATGACGAGGACTCAGATGATGAGATGGATGACGAGGAGGAGCAGATCGACAGTGACGATGAGTCCAGGCCAGCGAAGAAGGGCGCATCCTCATCCCACGGCTCCAGGGCTGCTGTGGTGGGCAAGACGCCAGGACTGGGTAAATTCCGCACCGCTGCCGACGTGCTCAACCGACTGCGATGGGATGCAGGCTTCGACGCCAACGACTTCATTGTTGGCTATGAAGATCGCTTCCTTGGACCTCGCGAGAGACCGGTGGAGCAGTGGAAGAGTGAACAGACAGACGAGGAATTCATCCCGCAGCACCGGATACTCTACTTCAAACGCAAGAGCGACGGGGTTATCGTGTGGGAGCGACGGAGCCGGGTTGACGACATTTTTGGCAGCGGGATAAAGGCCAACGGATAATGGCCCCGTGGCTGTGGCATCCATTGCATCCATACGCGCCTAGCGCGCCAAGGGTCCTGAAATCAAAAGAGTCACCCACCCAGAGACATGGATGTGCCTGGACGAATAGATGTCTGTGATAGACTCGGTGAGCTGTCAGACTAGACGCAGATAGATTTCACGTCTGCAAGAGACTCATCGTCTTGGTCGGTCAGGAACAGCATGCTAGGGTCAACCTCCTTGGGCTGCCACGTATCGAATTCTGGAACAAGGCTAACTATTACTCACTTGATCGATTGGAGGCTGGTCGGCTATTTAACTAAATCTCGGGGTACAACAGGACAGAAAGGAGGCAGACACGGTACCCTTGGCCGTGATACGTCGGGAGCCCAAGGCAATGCCAGCCCGTCGGTAGCTCAGCCAAGTCGGGCGGTTTTGATGCCCAGTCGGAGGGGTACAGCGCATTATAGGAGTGGAGGGAGGCCAGACGGATTCTCGAAACGGGTGCCAGGTGACAGGTGCCAGCTGCCGGGGTCTGTGGCATGGTTCCGAGTGTCGGGATTCCAAGTTCCAGGAACTTGGAGCCAGGTCTTCAGGGGTCGGAATCACGTCGTTTAGTGGTTGCAGCCCATGTGCCTTGGCAATCTTGTTGGGCCTCCCGGAGGGCTGTCGAATACGCTCCCTCTCGATGGGCACTCGAAGCCGGCAGAGAGGCAGTGTCAAGTCTGCGCATGATGACGCGCTCGTTACCTACGTGGGGTGTGGGCCTGTTTCACGTTTCATCCAGAGACCAAAGGCCGCAGAATCCCTGCCCGAGTGCCTGAGTGCTGCCACCAGCCCTTGGTTACCTCGAAATCGACATACCATCAGCCTCACTTTCGGACCCACGGATAAGACGGTCGTGGCATCGCTGTGCCAGACCCCTGAAGATGGCTGAAGTATAAATCTTCCAGAACCGTCGATCAACTCCCCGTCGTGGAAGATATAAGCACCTTCATCTCGATTCCACACCAAGAACCCAATCCACGGGACCAAATTACTCCCAACAGCCCGCCCAAGCTTCTCTCCCTCTTCGTCTCCAGCATGGCCATCTCCGAGCTTCAGCCGCTTGTCGACGGCTGCTGCACTGCCTGCTGCAAGGCCAGCGATCTCGGCACTCACGACTATTGCGGCACTTGCCCCAAATGCCCCTGAAAATTCGGCATATAATTCGCATCGCCATGTCCACGTCACGTATTCAATTCGATCCGAGCATGAGGGAGGCCGAACCACACCCAGGCCTTTCGCTCAAGCGCCTTTTCTCTTTCGTCTGTTTGCATTTCAGGATTTGGCGACAGGGTGCAGGTCCACCTCGTCGCGTGGTGTCGGAGGAGTTGGGAGTTTGGTAGTCATGGTTGCTCTTAGGTTTGGTGAATGCCCAGCAGAAGGAGACCAGACGGGATGTCACGGATCAACCGAGGGTTCGCCGTTTGGTGGCCCGGATTGTCATGGTGGTGAAAGAGGTTCACCGCGTCACCACAAAGCGTTGCATTGATATGAAGGATCCATGCATGCAGGATAGAGAACAAATAGCAGCAACTGCATCCGTTGGAATTGGCAGTACCGTTCATCTGCATTGGCGGCTGTGAACAAGGCGTGAACGACTCGGGCCATCGGGGCCTAGATCGAACTTGATTATGACGCCAAGCCGAGGAATACGCGGCGATAGAGGATTTATCATATTTGACATATTTGCCTTTGCCCTTGTCAATTTCGTGTGTAGCGGTCCCAGAATCGGTCGTAGAGTGGCTGGAGTTTCTGGCGGATATCCTCTCCGAACATCTTGCGGACTTCGCGTTCCATGCTGTAGGACTTGTGCCGGGAGACCATATCGTCAAACGCACTGTTGAATTGCGTAAACTTTTCCTTGATCTTGTCTTTGTCTTTGCTACCAAGCCCCTTGATGATGGACGCCGAATCAGCAGGTCCAGAAGTGGGACGGTGCGAGCGATTTGTGTGGATAGTGTCAAAGAGATACACCGAGAGGTCTTTGCAGATATCAGTGTAGGCTGCTGTGCTCTTCTTTCGCCACTGATCGAGGACGTCGAGTTTCGAATCCAAGAGGGGCGAGAGATCGGAGTCGCGGACCATGCGCTGGATGATGATGACGTTGTTGGCCATGAAGACTCCCGCAACCGCTCTCGTTTTTAGGAGTAACCGCGCTTTTTGATCCAGACCAGAGAGGAGCGTTTCGATCGTGTCGAGGCAGTAATGGGCGAATATGTCTCGGCCATCGGCCCCAATGTCGAAAGATGCCAGGCTTGGGATGACATCAGCTGATCGATTGTTGGATGCTGCGTTAGACTTCCATCCACCATCGCCAATAGAGATCATGATGCTCGAGATGGGTCGTAGGAACTCCACCATGGCCTGCAGGCGCTGCATCGTCTCCGAAACGAGTGGTATCGGGGCGCCGTCGGAGGGCAACACCTGCAAGAATGCAACCTTACGCCTTGTATCATCCAGCAGTTCAGCCAGAGATGACTTGGCAGTCTCCCGAACGGGTTTCAGAGCTGCAGCTAGAGCCCCCTTCAGCTCGCCGGTTCGTGTGTCCAGGTTGCCGGATAGCGCCGAAACAATCTCGGTGACTTCATATCCGAGATAGCAGTCTGTGTTGAGATGACTTTTGATGTGGGCATTGAGTTCGCGCAAGGTGCGTGCCAGTTCAGCCAGTGCCGCTTGGCATGTAGCCTGAAAGACAACGCCCCAGTCCTCCCGGTTGAAGATGCTGCACACGTTATCATACTCGGCCAGGAACAAGCCCTCCATGGCTTGAGCGTATGTCCCAATGCCATTGGTGCCCGCTCGATAGATGGCATCGGGGTTCTTCTTCTTCGCCGTGTTGACGCTCGCAGCAGCGAGGTTGGCAAGGGATCCGGAGAGGTATGGCCCCCGTACATCAGCATAGATTCGGGCGACCGGCGACTCCGGTCCTCCCTGATGCTGACTCCCTGCCACATAAGAGTAGACAAGACCAAGCCGAGCTATCTTGTCCTGGGGAAGCGCGGGGAATGGTTTGTCCTTGGTGATGTAATGTAACGGCTCGATGGATCGTGGCGTTTCTGCGCGAAGGAGTGTATCGAAGTGGCTCTCAAGCTGGTTGTTGCCTGACTTGATAAGACGGGCAAGGTCAGCCATCGTTTGCTGGTTTGCGCGCAGGTTGGATGCCTGCATCTCGTTCAACGCCTTGTTCAGGCGCTTGATGGAAGCCAAGTAGTTGGGGAGGCCGGCCTTTTCAGGTCCCACCCGAATGATCTGTTCTTCGTCATTCTTGCTATCGGCGGGTTGGCGTAGGCGTTCGATCGCAGCGAGGACAGAGTCAACGTCTGGCCTGTGTCAGTATTGCGCATGTCAAGCGATATCGTACCATCGCTTACTGTTTCCCAACGTTTGTAGCCGTTTCGTTTCTCCAGTTAGTGGACCAGCAACATCGCGCACACTTTTTCCAGTAGTCTCAAGCCGGTTGAGACAGGACTGAATCTTCCTGGTCAGCTGTGTTGTCTTTTCCAGGCGCGAGTTGAGAACGTCGACCTCCGCTCTCGCCTCCTCGTCCAGTGTGTTGTGGGCACTGTTAACAAGCCCAACTGACATCGTGGCAAATAAATGATAGCAGATAGAAGCGGTGGCGGGTTGGGTAACGACTTGAGGCTGCCAACGAATGTCAGGAGGCGACAAGAAGAGCATCGGCGTTGGGTTAGACGACATGAGGTAACGAAGGAAGGCACAAGGTCATTACGGCATTGGGACTAGCTCGAGTCTCAGCCACATGTCAACGCCACGGGCGATTCATGCTCCACGCTGCCACTTTACGCGAAAGAGACGCGTCCAAGGAGAGCGCGGCAGCAATTTCAAGGAGCCCCAGCAACGCCCCGCCAAGTTCAGATCCGCCCCTCGATACATCGTCCGCATCATCGTTGCATGTAGCTTGTTGTGCGCAACGGCATCCTAGTATAACAGACACCATGGACTCGTTCATGCTTCAAGATGAAGGCGTACGCGATCGCATTCGCCAGTCCGAGGAGTTCCTGGATCCCAGTATGCCTCCATTCCGTTTTGCTTGGGTGGTGCTTTGTTTGGTTCACTCTATGGCTAATTCCCGAAACTCCAGACGACCCGACACAAGGATATCGAACAGAAATCGTATCGATGCTACAGAGGAATCAGCGTCGCTTGACCGTCAATCTCGACGATGTACGCAATCACAACGCAGAACTCGCCCAGGGCTTGCTGGAGCAACCCTTCGACTACACCCTCGCCTTTGATCAAGCCCTGAAGAACATTGTGCAGACGATTCCACAGGCCCGGCCTGATCAGACCGCAAGTGACACCGTTTACTATTGCGCATGGGCTGGGAGCTTCGGTCTGAATGCTTGCAACCCACGCACATTGTCGTCGCATCTCCTCAACTACATGGTTTCCATCGAGGGCATTGTCACCCGGTGCTCGTTGATTCGGCCCAAGGTTGTCAAGAGTGTTCATTACAACGAAACCAAGGATAGATTTCACTTTCGTGAATATCAGGATCAAACCATGACCAACGGCGTCACCACCTCAAGCGTCTACCCTCGCGAAGACGACGATGGCAACCCCCTTATCACCGAGTACGGTTTCTGTACTTACAGGGATCATCAGACCATCTCCATTCAAGAGATGCCCGAGAGGGCACCTGCTGGGCAGCTTCCCCGTGGAGTAGATGCCATCCTTGATGACGATCTCGTTGACCGAGTGAAGCCAGGCGATCGCGTGCAGCTTGTCGGTATATACCGGACTCTGGGCAACCGAAACACCAACCACAATAGCGCCTTGTTCAAGACAATGATCCTGGCCAACAATGTCGTCCTTCTTTCATCAAAATCCGGCGGTGGCGTGGCAACGGCGACTATTACCTCTCAAGACCTTCACAACATCAACAATGTGAAGAAGAAGAAGAACCTGCTCGAACTGCTCTCTCAGTCGCTCGCTCCAAGCATCTACGGGCATGACTATGTCAAGAAGGCCATCCTATTGATGCTCCTAGGTGGCGTGGAGAAGAATCTGGAGAACGGGACACATCTTCGAGGAGATATCAACATTCTCATGGTGGGTGATCCCTCTACCGCCAAGTCTCAGTTGCTGCGCTTTGTCCTCAATACGGCGCCCCTTGCCATTGCGACGACGGGTCGCGGTTCCTCCGGTGTCGGTCTGACAGCGGCCGTCACGTCAGACAAGGAAACGGGTGAACGTCGACTGGAGGCTGGTGCGATGGTCATGGCTGACCGCGGTGTCGTTTGCATTGACGAGTTCGACAAGATGTCTGATGTCGACCGAGTTGCAATCCACGAAGTCATGGAGCAGCAGACCGTAACCATCGCCAAGGCCGGTATTCACACATCCCTCAATGCCCGCTGCAGCGTTATTGCTGCCGCCAATCCCATCTTCGGCCAGTATGATCCTCACAAGGATCCGCACAAGAACATCGCCCTTCCCGACTCTCTCCTTTCACGATTCGATCTCCTTTTTGTTGTCACGGATGACATTGAGGACACTCGCGACCGCCATGTCTCGGAGCATGTCCTTCGCATGCATCGATACCGGCAGCCAGGGACCGAAGAGGGCGCACCTGTTAGGGAACAGGGGACGCAATCTCTGGGCGTCTCTGCTACTAACCAGGAAGATTCGCAAAAGACGTCCGAGGTATATGAAAAGTACGATGCCATGCTTCACTCGGGTGTGACTGTCACGTCCGGACGCGGCGCAAACAAGAAGCCCGAAATTCTGAGCATCCCATTCATGAAGAAGTACATCCAGTACGCCAAGACGAAAGTGCCCATCTTGACCCAGGAAGCCTCTGATCGAATTGCGGATATCTACGTTGGCCTTCGAAATGACGAGATGGAGGGCAACCAGCGACGGACAAGTCCCTTGACAGTGCGTACCCTGGAGACCATCATCCGTCTCGCGACAGCACACGCCAAATCCCGACTATCCAGCAGGGTCGAGGAGCGCGATGCAGTTGCTGCAGAGCGCATCCTAAGATTTGCCCTCTTCAAGGAAGTTGTGGAGGATGCCTCACGGAAGAAGAGGAGAAAGACGCAAGCGGTCGACTTTGCGTCTTCTAGCGAGGAGAGCTCCAGCGAGGATGACGAGGACAGAGGTCAAACCGGTGGTGCACGATCGAACAGATCGACGTCCCGAGCGACGCGTACTAGCAGCCGCATTCAAGCAAGCTCCTCACGGGCAACACGCAATGCAGATGATACTGCGCCGTCCAGCAGAGAACCAGATTTGGACGAGGATGAGGACGAGGATGATACTCCTGCACATGCCACACCGCGTCGCTCTGGCAGACGAACACAGGCTTCGTCGCAATCACAGACCTCATTCGCATCTTCCATACCCGCATCGCAGCTGCCATCCCAGACACAGGTCGAGTCACAAGACGACGACGTGCTTGCCGATAGTGCAGCCGGGCTAGCGATTGACGATACCCCCATCAGCACTCAGCGTCTGGGCACATTCAGAACAGCACTTGGTCAGCTTCTCAACACTGATCTGTTCGAAGACGACTCTGCCGAGCTGGATGCTGTCGTGGATGCGGTCAATGGCAAGGTTGGAAACCGTGATGGTGGCTCGTTCACCAAGGGAGAGGCCACCAAGGCACTAAAGAAGATGGGAGAGGCAAACCAGATCATGTAAGTTGCTGCCACTGAGCAAGACTCTTGAGCCCCCCCCCGACTAACATCACTGGCAGGTTCACCGAGGGAGACCTTGTGTACAAGATTTGAGAACGCCGTCTGCTGATGAGACTTGACGAGGCCAAGAAGGAATGTTAGTTTATGACGCACATCTACAGGTCAGGACCTCGGTAGATGCGATTAAGACATGAAGTTTACCCTGGCTACGTACGGGATCTGGTCATGTCAAGTAGTTGAAGCCTATGACAGCAGGAATAGAGTAGACTCGGGTGCTTTTCTATTCAGATTAATCTACATGGCACCAATTTGTGCATCTAGCCAAAGAGCGTCGTTGTTTACAGACGCTGGCGGAACTCCTTTAATCGATCATCAACATTGTGCCCATTCCACGCCTCATGGCCGTCCGCATCCCGACCCAAAGTCGGAACGCCAACTTGCTCAATGGCAAAGCTTGCGGCGACGGCACCCCAAATCGCAGCATCCTCCAGGCTCTCGCCTCGTGCAAGAGCAACGCCCAGGCCACCCAGGAAGGTGTTTCCTCCGCCCGTGGGGTCAACAACATTGGACGGGTCTCCGTGGTAGGCGGGTATCCATCGCTCGATGCCAGGATCAACCTCGATCTCTTCCCGGGCGACGATGCCATCCTCATCCTGGAGCAAGCCAGCAAAGAGGGCTTCCATGTCGGTGTCTGGCCGCAGGCCTCCTCTCACGTAATCCTTCTTTCGTCGTTTGGTCTTTGACTTGGGATCCCGCTGACGCTTCCTCCCGCCGTTCTTTGCGATGTAGCACCCCTTGTCACCCGCACGAATGACCAGTGAAAAGGACTGCAGTGGCATACTCGCCAGTAGTTGTTCGCATGCACGTTCCACTGCTATGGTGGATATCTCCCCCGTCTCCGGGTCCAGGCCATCATCGCCCATGAAGCCAGCCAACTCGGCGTGGTTGGGACTGCACACGTCGACAAGGGGCAGACAGTTGGTGCAGTTCAACAACTCATCTGGAGTACACAGGTCAGGGACCGGCTCCCAGATGAAGATGGGCTTCGTGTACGTCTCCGGGGGGACAATCTTCTTGCGGAGTGATGTTATTTCAGACACAAGCTCCCGGCATCGATTGGGGGAGCAGATGAGGTGAAATGAACGGGACTGAAGCAATGCCGGTGTGAGGTCCTGAGCTGTGAGTCGCTTCTTTGGAGTCAGGTACTTGAAGGCGCGTTTGTCCGCAGCACCTTCATAACCGTTCCACCCACGGGTCGTGAGTCGGAGGCCATCATGGCGGAAGATGGCAGAGGTTGTCCAGCTGTCGATGAGGGTCGACAGTGAGGGAGGAAAGTCGGAACCTTGGTCGATGATCCAGCCTACCGAAGTAGACAGCGGTGGCGGAGAAAATAGGCGAGCTCCTAGGGCGGAATAGGTGCCAGCGCCGCCAAGTATGTTCTTGACAGGCGGCGTAGGAGGAACAAAGTCGATGTCATCTGTTTTTGAGGTCATGTTAGCTTCGTCTGGCGACACATCCATATATAAAACAGCAACCGCAAGGTTCAAGGATGTGCTAGGGAGGCTCCTCTAACCAATGATAAACATGCCCAGAGTAACAAAGTCAATCGTGGCAACCTGTTCATCTGGCGTTTTGCTTTCAATCACCGGCGACGGCTGTTGGTCCTGTTGTGATTCATCGTGGTTCGGCTCTGGGGCTTGGGCTTGATCTTGGGTCTGGTCTAGATCTAGATTCTTTTCACTCTCTGCATGGGGACTCTCCTCGCCATCGGCGGGCGGTTCTGGCTCTGTCTTGGGCCGATCATCGGCAACGGCTTCCATGACGTTGGTGATGGCGCAACCTCTCGCACAGTGGGTTGGTGGACGCGCGATACGTAATGAGCCGCCTGGGGTAATCCGATCCGCGCAACAGCAACAGGGCCTCAGATTCAGGGCAGTCAGGTTGGGACAGAAGGGTTGCTCAAAGAGTAGCTGGCTCGGCTGTGGCCGATCCTGGTTATTGCCCACAGACTTGGAAATACCCAATGGGTTGATGGTGGAGATGGCGCCGGGGATGTCAGAGACCTGAGGGATCGTATTGCAGGGGTGAAAGGGCTCGGGCTCAGCGAACCGAAAGGCTTTGTCCAGATATTGTGACGGCACTAGACAAGAGCTCACAGCATGCACCCTTTAGGCCCCGTTCAGTATCTAGCGAAAACGCAAGTTGGAATTGGGAGGCCGTGAATGTTTTGTTGTTGGTGTTGTTTCCAGGTTCAAGTTCAAGCGGTGTCTGGGTTGGGCTGATCAGAGCTGCAGCATCTGGCGTTTGGCCTTGAGCCTCCACTGGTACCCGGTCTCCAATCTTATCAAAGGTACGTACCTAACAGCCCTGCCCGATCTTCTCAGGCCAGCTATCGTTCATATTAGGAGACCAATACAATCGCTCTTTTTCATGTTTCGCCGATAATAGAGGCTCGCAATCTAGCTTTCTCTTTACCGCTGTGGTGACTTCCCCCGATAAAACAATACGGTCCGGTTAAATGCCCAAGTTCCAAAGATAGCCTGGAGGGGGCTTTGAGACCAAGATGACCACGTGGCTCACAACCAACTGCGAGCCTGCGGGTACCTTGCCGTGCACCAGGTCCGACCAAGGCTGCGCCGGAACCGGACAATCAAGCGCCGAACAGCCGTCAGGGCGCTCATGCCAGGGGCACTGGAATGGATGGGAACCTACAGAGCACCAAAGGAAGGCCAAAATAATGGTGCAACCTTACCTAACCTTGCAGGGGACCTGTTCAGAGCTAAACCAATCGTGCGCACGAGCTACCTAGGCTGCACGTCGGACCAGGCGACCCAGAAGGTCAAATCCAAGTGCCCGCCAAACCTCCTAACCTCCTGCCGGCTGTCGTGCCTACTAAGCTCCGGTCATCCCTATTCCGCATCCTCCACGGCAAGCTCCCATCTCCTCACCTCATACCATCGCACCGCATCCCCTCTGGGCTTCTGATTGTTGCAACATATTCATAGTCGAGGTAAGCTCCTAATCGACAGGTCTTTTTCTCGACTAGGCGCCATAACCCTCGACGATTCCGACTTGCGCAATCCATCTAGGCAGAGCTAGCAGCTATTCTGTTGCCTGCGCACGTCGCCTTTCGCCTGCAAGACTGTATATATAAGGGCGAATTCTCTTTCAGCTTCCTCCGAACAATCCCTTACTCGCACCGCCCCGTTTGTAGCGAAACGACAGCGACCTTGGACCAGCATCATGGCTGCCACCAACCACATGCACAATCTGACCACTCTGATCAAGCGGTACGACTGCCAGTCTTGATATTAATCGCCGCCCGCGCTGATCACACATCCAGGCTCGAAGCTGCGACATCTCGCCTGGAGGACATCGCCGCTTCTACTGAGCTTCCACCTGATGCTCCTCAGGCAGCTGCCTCGTCCTCCAACGCTGCCATCTCAGCTCCTCCGCCCCCCCTGCTGCTCCAGTAGCCGCTCCCAAGCCCGAGCCCGCCCCCGAGCCTGCCGCCGAGCCTCTTCCGGAGTCAATCGAAGAATTCGATGCGTTTCTGAGCTCCTCCGTTGAGAAGTATGTCGAGCAGAGCAAGGAGCTCGGTGGGCTCATCGCTCAACAGGTACGATCAGTCTGAAAGCTGGGCCTCGTCGAGAAAGGTCAGCAACTGACAAGTACTCCAACATCTAGGCATTGCAAGTTCAGAAGGGTTTCCAAGAGCAGCGCAAGTTCCTCTTCATCTCTACAAAGGCCAAGAAGCCCAACCTCTCGGGCCCCGACCTGCCCATGTACGAAAGCCTTCTGAAGCCTATTACCGACGCTTTGACGACCGTCACCAACCTCACAGAAGCCAACCGACCTGATCCTTCTTATAACCACTTGAGCGCTGTTTCTGCTGGTATCACAGTTTTGGCCTGGATCACCATTGATACCCGCCCCTACAAGCACGTCGAGGAGTCACTTGGCTCGGCCCAGTTCTTCGGAAACAGGGTGCTTAAGGAGCACAAGGACAAGTAGGTCGGACCCCGGGCAGACAGATTTCAGTACACTGACCAGACGCGCAGGGATAACAGGCACGCCGACTGGGTTCAAAGCCTATACCAAATTTTCCGCGATCTCGCCGATTATGTGAAGCAGTACTTCGCCAATGGCATTCCCTGGAATCCCAACGGACAGCCGGCGCAGGAGGTCGCCAAGTCGCTTTCCGGTGGCCCCAGTACTGCTCCCGCTCCCGCTCCTCCTGCTCCGCCCGCCGGTGGTGCTCCGCCGCCTCCACCGCCTCCAGGCCCTCCTCCGGTCCTGGATATCAAAACAGAGGCTGCCCCTGCAGCTGCGCCAAGCGGTGGCTTCGGTGCAGTGTTCTCGGAACTCAATAAGGGCGAGTCTGTCACCCAGGGTCTCCGTAAGGTGGACAGGTCTGAGATGACGCACAAGAACCCGTCACTCCGCACAAGCTCAACTGTCTCCGAGCATCACGGCTCTGGTAGGGGCAAGAGCCCAGCCCCAGGAAAGAAGCCCAAGCCCCAGAGCATGCGTGTCAAGAAACCCCCAAGAAGGAACTTGAGGGCAACAAGTGGACTATTGTATGTCTCAACTGGTTCGATCAGATGCAGCAAGTAACTAACGTCAACTTAGGAAAACTATGAGAAGGAACCCGAACCCATCGAAATCGAGGCCTCTTTGACACACTCGGTTCTGATCAGCCGATGCAACAACACCACAATCATCATCAAGGGCAAGGCTAACCAGGTGACGGTTGAGAACTCAACTCGCCTGTCCCTCATTGTCGATACCCTTGTCTCCACCGTCGACGTTGTCAAGGCCCAGAACTTTGCCCTCCAAGTCCTTGGCACCATTCCTACGGTCATGCTGGACCAGATTGACGGTGCTCAGATCTACTTCAGCAAGGAGAGCACAGGCACCAAGGTCTTCACAAGCAAGTCGGCCGGCATCAACCTCAATGTCATCTCGGGCGAGGATGAGGACTACAAGGAGGTGCCTCTGCCCTCGCAAATCTGCTCCTACTACGATGAAGCCAAGGGCGACTTGGTCAACGAGATAGTGGCGCATGCCGGCTAAGGTGGTCAAGTTTCATCCACTGCTTGGATTTGTCAATTTGTAGGAGTAGGATATACCGTAGCTAGCACTTTCAACCATGTCATTAGGCTTCCTATCATGCGCATCTAGACTTGTCGTGGTGACATGAGAAATGATGAGACTTTGACCTTTTTTTATTTATTGTTGTGGTTGCTCTCGCTCCAACCTTTGATCACTCCCTTCTCTCCCTCCATACGCAATCCCTCTCTTCGCTCTAATGAGTCGCCTGATCTTCTCTTCAGGCAGTAAAAATATCAAGTCTAGGATACATGCACGTAGCGGATGAGAATGCCGCTCCTTCTCAGCCCGATGCCATGTCTAACCCAACCGGCAACATAGTATTGCCATATACAAAAGTGGCACAACGCTCACTCCGTTTAACAAACAGTCAAGATGTGCATTCTTACAGCTTGGCCTTGGGTGGCTCAAGAGTGGGTATGAGCAGATCGCGCATATCGTTGGCGGCCTCGTTCAAGTAGTGGCTCATACGGTCACTGCCCAGGCCCTTGGAGACGACGTTGAAGTTGAGGCTGCGGTGACTTGTCAGCATCGCCCTCTAATGAGGCATATTTCTAATCACATACCTGTTCTCATTGATCATGTAGGCAATACCGAAACCGGCATCAATAACCTGGCTCCATCCGTAGCCGTTAAAGAACTCAGAGCTCAGCTGGGATGTGGACAGGTGCCATGAGCTGGAGTAGGCATAAGCAGGGTCCTTGTAGATGGCAGGGACCTCCTGGCCGGGCTCAAGAAGCTTCTTGAGACCAAAGAGATGCCTGTCGACACCCTTGCCGTCGGAGGCAGCGGTGATGTACTCGAGGTGAGCGTTGATGGCCTTGCGGAAGAGGTCGACACGAGACTTGTCATCAACCGAAGCATCTTCCATAGACTTGCACCAAGTGGTCGATTCATCCGAGACAGTTCGACATGTCTCAGTGCGGCCGAGCTGGAAGCGTCGTGTGGCAGCAGACTCATAGGTCGGGCGGTTCTTGCCGTACATCTTGAAGTAGGCAAGCTGGATGATCATTTGGACGTAGGCATCAGGGGAGCACTTGAACTTCTTGATCAGACCCTTTCCGTAACCTTGGTAGGCCTGGACTGCAAGCTGGTGCTTGCTGATGACATCGTTAAAGTCTTTGGTGGCTCGGTCAATTTCGGCCTGGACCTTGTTGGTGATCTCGAACTTGACGAGCTGGGGGTCGGGCAAGTTGGATCGGACCGAGGGGTTAGAGTAGTCGAGCTTGTTGCCGAAAATAAGGTCGTTGACATAGTCGTTTAGGCGGTGGGTGGGAGTTCCGTCCATCATCGAGTGCTCGCCCATGAAGCCCGACGTGCCATTGTCATTGACAATGAACTGGAGGGGCTTGTCGTACCATCGGTTAGCACCATCACCGTGCCAGTACTGGTGAGCGCGCTCCTCGAGAGTAACGGGAGACGCATCATCGAGGCAAACAACGAAAGAAGCTGACTCAATGGCCTCAAGAGCAGCCTTGTTGTTGGGGCTGGCCTGCAGCAAGATGTCGCGTGCGTCAGTCCAGATATCTCGGTTCTCCGAAGTGAGGGCGCCAACAGCCGGGATGCGTCGAGCAACCTCGTAGACGCGCTTGAACTGTTGCTCAAGCTCCGAGGTGTTGAGCTGTTGGCCGTTGACCTCGTGCTGAATCTTGAAGAATTGGTTCTTTCGAATGGCGATGATGTGCTTGTTCTCCTCTGCAGAGAACTTGACGGGGTAGTCGGCAGGCTTAGCAGCGACACGGGAAGCGTTAAACATCCACTTGTAGCTATCCATGCAGATGGGGAGCTTCTTCATGTACTCGGGCTCGAGGGTGCCAGCATCGACCTGCTTCTTGAACTCGAGAACCGAGGTAGAAATGGCTGCGGCTCGCTTGGCAGGGTCGCGTCTGCGTCGGTCGTCACGGTGGGAATAAAAGTAGCTGACATAGGGAACGACCGGGTCGCGATAAGACAGGTAGGCCGCATCGTTCCACCACTCGTAGATCCAGTTCTTGGTCTTGGGGTCCTCGCGGTGGGCGACGAGCTTATCTTGGAGCTTTGAGCCGACACCGCCAGGGCGCACAAACTCCTCGACAGCCTTCTTGCTGGTCTCGTACTCGGCGGGCGTAAGAAGTGGATGAAGGGACTTGAGATACCGTCGAGCGGTGTCATCGAGGGCCGGCACGGGCAGACGGGGCAAGGAATCCTGCCACCTAAGCATTGGACCCTTGGACTTGTCCTCGACGTAGCCTAAACCCACGGCGCATCAGTATTCCGGTCCAAGATACAATGGTGGGTTACTTCTGAGGGCGGCGCATACCTGAGGAGGCAGAGGAACTGTTGGCTCGCTTGGCGGGCGCCATGATGAGAGTCTGTGCCTGAGGATGGGTTAGCGGAGAGAAAGATTGGTGATTATGGAGGACTGCGGCGAGTGTGAAGATATGTAAAGCGAAAGACGGAGCAAAAATGGCATTTCGGAAAACGACCGAGGCATCGCTAGGCGGCCGGAGCCGTGGTGCGGCCGATCACAAGCACCAGCGGCTGTGTGTCGTTCCCGCCGCCCGGCCATGACTCGGTATCCACATGAACAAGCAACAGGAAGATGGCATAAGTGCTTTCATCCTGTTCCTTGCCCTAGAAGAAATCCCAAGCATGTGAAAGTCTTCGGTGAAGAGCAAAAGTAGATAGGTGCATGGCAACGGGAGGGCCAACTTACGGCGCGTGCTGATGTCAAGTGACGGAAGCTGTTCCTGAGGGCGGACGAGCGGGCTAGAGTCAACATGGCCGGCGCGAGCAAGAAGGGTCGAGAGAGAACCGAGGCAGGGGAGAGGACCGTTTACGGCGGAGGCGGCGATGTCGGCCTTTTATACAAGAGTATCCAAACACCGGTTGACAGTCGACACGGACGTGGGACGAGCTGCGCTTATGACTTTGGCCTCGGTTGAGAGCGGCGGCAACTGGGGAACAGAGACGGACGCAGGAGGGGAAACGGCTAGACAGGTTCAGACGAGGACCGACAGTGGAGGCAAAGGCCAGGGGCAAGGCGGGAATATCTCCGGGGGGCAGTCAACGGTGGGTGGGCAGCAACAAGATGGGCGTGATGCTTGTGGTGGAGTATCAAGTCAAATGCGACGATGTCCCATGGGGACAGGGGCAGGGGGCGCGTACTCCACGCCAGTTCTCCTTCCCTTCCTTTGGCTGCTTGTGACCGCGACCGAGGACGTCACCCCGCATCAGCCTTGGGCCGAGGTACAAACGGTAAGGCCGGACGCATCCTGTGCGGTACGTACATGCCTTGGTAAGGACCAACCTCAGCAGGAGGAAAGAGTCGACGGCCAATCAATCACAGAGATTAATCCTCAAACGATCTAGATCCACTCTCGCCGAGGCAAGCTTGAGGCTCTTCTGGGTTATGAACTATCCCTTCCCCAACCACATTACCTGAGATGTTAATAAAGGCATGTAAGGATTAGGCCGTGTCAATGCCCCGTTAGCATCGATCCATCTATCAAACTCGTGAGCCTTCTTTCCCCTCTCACTGATTCTCTATCAGACCGTATCCCAATCGACTCGCCTTGCTTCCATCAGGTTCACCACCCCTTTGGCAAGGTGGAGTGAAATCCACGTCCACTTTGCAAGTTCCGTTGGCCCACGTCCCACGCAAACCTGCAGGATCTCTATCGCATCCAGGACCTCACGGAGGGTCCCTTCTGTCCTCCATAGGCCCAGTGCCTTGCGTAGGCGCTTTAGAGACAGCTGCACTGGCACCGTTACCGTCCCGCTGGCCCGGCCCCGTCCGGAACTCGACCGAACCGATTCGACAGAAACTCCCACGGGGTCGGTAGCTACCCACGCTAGCTTCGGCACCGCATGCCATGGTCTCACACGGAGGCGATACCTAGGGTTCTATTCTTGCAAAAGCAGAATCCCGAATCCCGAGCACAGGTTTCTGACAACGATACTGCAAAACAAATAGATTGCAACTACCTATGTAAATCATTCCTATTCGCCCCATATTCACAAACAGTGTCAGTCAAAAAGCAGCCGGGGTAACAAGAAACAACGACCAAGGCATCTATACCACGTAATAGTACACCCATTCGCAACTGATTATGTCGACATGCACGCCCATTCCCTTGGCAATGCATCCCCGGATAGCCACCCAGCCGGCATTTCCAACTGTCAGACGGCCTGCAACGGCTCTTCTGATCTTAGCCTCCGCCACGCCTTCGCCGCGACAGTGGCTGTAAACCAGTGGCGTCGGCTCCGTGACAAGTTGGCATCTTTGTACCAAGTCAATCAATACACTCCGATCCCCCGCGCCAATCATACGCCATCATTGGCATTGAACACCCAGTCTGTCCCGTCACATCAGCTTTTCCCATGTCCTACCTCGTGCTGTTTCATTCTCAACCCGAGTTCCTAGGCCTCGTAACTCTTGACTTGGCCATCGTTGCTTGGTGGTGGGACAGCTTGCGCTCCAGGTGCTGGCTGGAAGCTCAGTCGGTCACCCTCGTTCATAGCATCTTGGGCCATGCGAGCCCCTGCTCGCCTCCGACCGCTGCCGCAGCTTTGAGGCCATCCTGAACCTCACGCACTCTTCGTCGGAAGGCCAGTCGGTCAAGGAATAATTGTTGGCGCGCTCGCTCGAGCTCTCGTCGTTCGGCACGCAGCACAGCCTCCATCTCATCAAAGTACTTGAGCTTCATCTCCAGCTTCTGGAGAGTCACATTAGACGCGGCAGACACCAATCGTGTCATCTCTCGCTCTTCATGTGATGCAAAGCCCGCCGCCCGAGCGCCAATGGAAGCCAGGGGAATCGAGGCGAGAGCACTTGTCTTTGTGGTTGTTGTGGTCGTCGTCGTCGTTGTGGTGGTGGTTTCTTGGCGGACATCAATGTCCATCGAATCGGCCTTGCTCTTGCCGTCACCGTTAGCTTGGGCGTCGTCGCCGGCCTTTTCACCATCCAACTGCTTGCGGAGCTTTCGCTTGAGCTCTTCAGCAGATTTGCTTGCCGCCGCTGCCGTGCTGGCGGGATCTGCCAGACTAGCAAGGAATCCAACGACAGACATCACGGGGTTATCCACCTGGCTAAAAGGAAGCTGTCCCTGTTGAGGACCGAGCATCGACAAGCCGGTAGGACCACTAATAGGAGCTTCCGAATCGAGGTATTTCTCCTCAATGTCCAGCTGCAGGAACTGAAGAACACACTCTTCCCGTGTGCGTGTCCCGACGTGCTCCGCAATCTCGCCCCAGTCATCATCAAACCGCTCAAGGCCTTCGAGCAGTCGCAGGATCTCGGCATCCGTCCACGGGGCGTCCCGATCGAGAGTTGATGTGTAAGTGGGATTTTCCATCTTCACGTACATGTTGCTCGTGTGGTTGGCAGGCAGGCGACCTTCAGTAAAGCAATTGGGGCAGAGGTCGTATTTGGCCTTGGGGTTTGCGTCTGTGTGGTTGCTGTGGTAGTAGATCCGGGTACAGTCGTTTCCACACTGATGGCAGTGAACCTTGGCAATGGGTGTCTTGGTGGCATCCTCGGACCCAGGTACACCGTTGGTAGCAGGCGTCTCTCCATTGGTCTTGCCCTCCGTCTTGGTGATGAGGGTGTTCTTGGCATTGGCTTCGTAAATGTTTCGTCCAATCTCGAGGTTCTGATCAGCCTTGACTGGCGCGGTCGCGTTGGCCTTGACGTCGGTATCCTGGCTCTTCTTGCCCTCCAAAACCACTGGGTCAGCAGAGGGCTGCCACGCCTGAAGGCCTCGGGGAGTGTCGCAGATGATCTTGAAATGGCCCGTGAATGGGGGCCAACATGCGAAGGACGCTGATCCGCGTCCACCTACTGAGAGTTAGAAATGGTGACAAGTCGCAAAGCCACGTGTCCTACCTGATAGTTGATCAATCCCCATTGCTCCAAAAAGGCATGCACGCGCATGATGGCGCAAACATCGCCAGCCAAGTTTCGGCGACAGGCCGTCACGGTCAAGTATTCGACCGGGTTAAGGCGATATGTGTTGATCATGAAGTCGCGGTAGTCCTTGTAGACAGCAGGGGTCTTGCTTCGGTTGCGGTTGTTGAAGAATTCGGCCATGGCCTTGCGCTCGATATCGTGGATGGTGTTCATGTCAAACCATGTGCTGTAGCTGGGAAGGACGATCGCATGGGTCTGAGTCATGAGGTGCTCACGAGCTGCTGACTCGGCTGTCTCCTTTGATTTATCCTGAGCATCGGTACCTACGGCTGCTTCATCTTTGCCCTTGCCGTCATCAGGCGCATCGTTCATCTCTTCGTCACCACGGGCTACCAATCTTAGCGCATTTTCCATCAAACGTCACAAGAAACCCTACCTGGGGCAGGAGTCGTGCTATCCTGCTTGATGTTTGACTCGGTCGCCAGTCCCTCTGACATCTGAATATCTGGATGGCCCATCAGCAACATGCACAGGGGGGGTTAGAGCCTCAGGGACAAGGCTCAATGCGCGCATACCCTCACCGTCGCCAGCGCTTGGGTCTGGTTGTAGAGGAGGCTGCGCAAGAATGGGATTGCTGTTGGGCGAAGCACCGTTGCCGGGCGAGCCGTAGGTCGCAGTGTCGTCCATCTTGATGAAGATCGCGATTGGCCACAGGTCGCGAGCGACAGGTCACGACAGACGGGTCAATCGGGCGCGCGCGAGGAAGGCGTTGCGCGAAGACAGACGAACAGGAAGTATCGCGCAACAGCAGGTGTGACTGTTGGTTGGCGTGTCGTCGGGGAATCGATGCCACTAGCGTCGTGATGTTGATGGAGTCTGGCGATGGATGGGATGGGTCGCGTCTTGGAGAAATTTTGGCGCGACAGTGACTGGGAGATTGACTAGCATTCAGCTTCCCAGTGGAGGCGCTGCATCCTGAACGCGCAGCGCAGGCCAGGATGAGCTGTGTCACGTGAACTACTAAGTCACGTGCTACCTCCTGTGGGTCATGTGATTGTCCTTCCAAGTCGGCTCGGCATTTCTATCACACCTGCCGTCGATTCCCGGCGAGAGGCCGATGACGGGGTGTCCCAAATGCGAGCAAGTCGGCCGCTACCTCGGGCCGTCACCAGCCGTCGCCGACTCATAGAAGTGCCTTAAACCGCCATCATCTCCTCCAAGAGTGGGCAGCTGGGCAACCACGCAATCAATTCCACCGACAAGATGCTTCCGACTGCGAGGCGAGTATTGGCGAAGCAGGCCACCGGCCTCATTGGACGCGCCCACGCCTATAGCCTCAACGCACAAGCCCGGCAAAGGTTGCTGTCGACCCTGGCCATTCTGGAGCAGAAGGATGGACAGCTCAACCACAGCTCATTGAGCGCCTTTACAGCTGCCAAGAAGCTCGGTGGAACAGTCCACGGCTTTGTCGCTGGCAGCAACATCAAGTCTGTTGCAGAGGAGGCGGCCAAGGCTGAAGGCGTCGAGAAGATTATCGCCGTCGATAACGGCGCCTACGACAAGGTCAGCTCTATCGCAGTACTCGCTCGACCTCCAAAACACCAACTAACAGAATTGACCAGGGTCTCCCCGAAAACTATGCCCCTCTTCTAGTCGAGAACATCAAGAAGGGCGGCTACACTCACGTCATCGCTGGCCACACCGCGTTCGGGAAGAACCTCCTCCCCCGAGTCGCTGCTCTACTCGATTCGCAGCAGATTTCCGACATCACGGCGATTGAGGGCGAAAACACATTCGTCCGACCCATCTACGCCGGCAATGCGATCGCTACCGTCGAGTCGTCGGACGCCATCAAGGTCGTCACTATTCGAGGAACTGCTTTTGCCGCTGCTGCTCTTGAGGGTGGTTCTGCTACTGTGGAGGAGGGTGTCGACCCCAAGTCCGAGTCGCCCACCGAGTGGGTGTCTGAGGACCTGGCCAAGTCGGATCGTCCGGACCTTTCCACTGCCAGCCGCGTTGTCTCGGGAGGCCGTGGTCTCAAGTCCAAGGAGGAGTTTGACAAGGTGATGCTGCCCCTGGCTGATGCTCTTGGAGCTGCCGTTGGTGCCTCCCGTGCTGCCGTGGACAGCGGATATGCCGACAACAGTCTTCAGGTGGGCCAGACCGGTAAGGTTGTCGCTCCTCAACTATACATGGCTGTTGGTATTTCGGGCGCTATTCAACATCTTGCGGGTATGAAGGATAGCAAGGTCATCGCCGCTATCAACAAGGATGCGGATGCCCCCATCTTCCAGGTCGCCGATGTCGGTCTGGTTGGAGACTTGTTCGAAAAGGTCCCTGAGCTCACCGAGAAGATCAAGAGCTCTTGAGTATCTATGATGTACAGATGATGTGATATACAAATAGTTAAAACGTCTTTTCGAGCGTCATCCAAGAACAGCGAGCATGTCCGCCGTGGTAGTGAACTTTTCTCTCTCCTTACCATTCTTTTTTCCTCGCTCTCTTTCCGCCTGGTCGATCCGACGCCAGTCGTCCCATGCGACGGCTCGAGAGGCTGTTGACCCTATCTCCTGCCTCAGCCCATCCCATCCACTCACGCTCCTCTCATCGGATGGGTTCATGAAGTGGCCACCCGAGAGCCAGTCCTCTGCGATTGCCTCGCCCGTGATGAATGCGTCTTGCATGGTCGATGCAATGACTCCAGTCGGACCTCTCTTGACCCAGCCTGCGCAATAGACTCCCGGAACCCGCTGGCTCTGAACGCCTTCAGCGTGGGTATCGGATACCATTCTTGTGACTCTGCCAAGTCCGTCGTTGTCAACGACACCCCGACGTTCGTCGAACTGAATACCAATGTCTTCAAAACCAGGTAGGGCCACGGACTTGTAGCCCACGGAACGGAAGACTACATCAGAAGGGAGAAGGGCAGTTTGCCCTGTTGCCTTGACAGACGACTTGGGGTCGAAGGGGGTTGCAAGCTCCGTAACGTCGAATTCTGTGCTCGCAACCTTGGTGGGCGCGTCTTGATTTCCGAGGAAGTGCCTTGGGGAGAGACAGTTATCCAGAGACCACAGCTTGGATGCGTTTTCAACGGGTGTCGGTGAACCCTTGACCAAAACTTCCATCAACCGCTTCGAAGCTCGAGGCAGAGCCTTGAGGTCTTCGGGGACCAGGGATCGGTTGAATGGCAAGAACCCTACTTGTTTGAGTTTTATCAGCTCTCGGACCTCCTTGATCGTGAAAGCAGCCTAAACGATCTGATGTCAGCGTTACCTAGTGGATGGTGCAACTGCTCAACATACCTGCATTGGCCCTCTTCTTCCCACGACATGCACTCTTTTCACCCGGCTTCGGGATAGCGCCTCGAGCGCCTGCTCAGTGATGTCCGTCTTTTTGAGAACATCAATGTCTTCTAATAGCATCCTTGCAACATCAAGGGCAACATTTCCTTGGCCGATGATGACGGCCTCCTCCGCTTGTGAGAGGTCCAGGTTGAGGCCGGAACAGTCAGGGAGGCCATTATACCAGCCAACAACCTCGCGAGCAGAGTAGATCCCGCTCAGTGTCGACTCTCCTGGTATTCCAAGCTTCTTATCCTCGGAGGCTCCGTATGCGAACAGGATAGCATCATAATGGCGCATCAAGTTTTGCAACTCTATGGTACAATGGTTGGCGGAATGACCAGGGTGACCAATGGAAACATTGCCAATAAAAGTGAAATTGGGAGACGATGCAATCTCATCAAACTTCTCTTGGCAATTCTGGCGGTTTCAAAATCAGCCTCAATCATTTTTACTCCATGTCTTGTAGGGTAGCCAACCTTGACCTCTGGATGATCTGGAGCGACCCCATGACGAACCAAACCAAAGGGAACTGGAAGGCTCTCATACATGTCCACTTTCGCCCCCGGGACCTTGCCCATCACCCGATATGTGGTGTAAAATCCAGCTGGGCCGGAGCCTACTACCGCCAGACGGAACGGAGCATCTGGAGATCGGCTACCATGTCGGCGGACTGTCGATGAGAACGAGCGGCTCGAGCAAGCTACCCGGGACAGCTGAGGGCTCGAGCTCAGGCGGCTGAACTGCCGCGCTATCATCAATGGCATCATGAGTAAAGCCAATTCCAGGGAACATGACGCGAAGAAGAAAGCCTCTGGTCGAAATGTGACTCTTTGGATTGGCCGGCCACGCCCTCTTGGCTGGCCATGACCGAATCGGCCTCCACCGGGGTCCGACCTCCGACGGTTGCCGTGCCAACCCGGTCGGCCCCCCGCGTGTCCACAAACTATCTTCAGCAGAGGCGCTTGTTCTCGTCTACAACCTGACAGCTAGACCTAATCTTTTTCGGATAACATTCGCATTCCAAGTCCCGACTTCGATAGTCGGCTCGCCACCGCCGACTTGGTTTCCCGTGAACTCACGTCGACACCGTTGAACCACCGCTGATCAACAGTCTACTCCACGCGCAAAGCGCATTGCGGTGCGACGGTCAACAATGCCTCAACCGCAGGCGCCTTTCCTCTACAGCGCTGTTCAGCGCTACGACTCTCGCTTCCCGGAGCCCAAGTTCGATCCCAAGGCCGTGACGAGAGCAAGCTGGACGCCCCCGAAGCCCAGAAAGAAGCCATCCGGACCACTCGTCACCTTCAACAGACACCCAGAGTAAGTATTGCTGAGACAAGCGCCATGTTTCGAAGCTGTCGATCTCTAACCGTCTGGCAGCGCCCACGAGGTTCTCACACACAGATCGACCGAGTATGCTTCCATGAGCCCTCTTACCAAGAGCTTCATCAAATGGCTACGTCGACTCCAAGGCGCCCTGCGTCTGCTGCAGCTCATCGCCGCGGCCGGACTCTTGACATTGATGATTCTCATCACCAAGACGGATCCTCTCCAGGGCTGGGTCCTGCGAATCGCCGTAAGCACCAAGATTCAATGCGCAGTATGGCCGTGGACTGATCATTTTGTATAGCCTGGCGTCGTGATGCTCCATTGTGTCTATGCCATCTACCACCTCGCTCGTGATGCGGCCTCGCGAGCACCAGCCTCTTCCTCCGCGTATCAGCTTTTCTCCTGCGTTTCGGACATTGGTACAGTGTCGTTCTATGCATTTGGCGCCCTGTCGGTGTACAACAACGGTAATGGATGGCAGACTCGCCTCTCCGACCAGAGCCTCATGAACTATTTCAGGCCTGCCGTCTGGTACACTCTCATCTCTTCCGGTGGCGTTCATGTGGCTACGATGTTCATCGCAGCCTGGCTGTGCTGGACGTTCCGCAAGATCAGCCAGATGCCGCCGGACATGAACCCACTCGAGAATCATTTGACGGCCCGCCCCAAGCACAAGAGAAACAAGTCGTCAATCGCCACCTTCAGCACTGTGGACCAAGAGAGTCGCATGTCTACGGCACAGAGTGAACGCCGGCAGTCTATCATACCGCACCAGGGCATCCACGACGGAATTGAGCCACCGCGTGCCGTTCCGTTTACGCACACGCGAACTGGATCCAGCACTACGGTTGAAGCAGAGCCTCCCGAAGCAACCCACCGCCCAGCCCGCAGTATCAGAGAGTTCCAGGTACTCCTCGTCGAGAGCGTCGTGATTCGGCCGCCTCAAAGGCAACTACTCGGACTTCGGCTACGCGCTCGGTATACCATGATGCTTACACGGAGATCCCTCTTGATGAGCGCGATAGTCCTCGGCCAGCAAGTGGTTACAATAGGGCAAACCCGCCTCGACCTGCCAAGTTTACTGAGACATGGATGCCCACGGACTCGCTCATCTCCCGAACAAACCAGCGGAATCGCCAAATGGAAGCTGCCAAGACCAGTGCCGCGAACCGCGAGAACAAGTCATACGAGGCTTTGGCCCAGCGTTATAGCAACCTCGACGACTCTGACTCTGAATACGGCGACGAGAACAACCCACCGCACGGCCCCGAGTCAGATGCACCTGACGGCCTTCGACCCCATCCCCTTCGTCTGAACCCACTCTCAGCCGTGCGAGCGACTCCCCCTCGTGCCCAGACGCCTTACTTCCCCTTTGCTAACTCGCTGTCTGAAGTCAGTTCTAATGCCAGACGAGTCAGCGCGAGCAGGGACATTGCCGACGAGAAGCCCGCGTTTGCGCCCCGTAATCGACAGAGCTCCATCCAGCCCGAGTCCGATTTCTCGACCAAAGCGTACGGCGATCTCAAGAGCGCAACACCCCCGGTGATGATCGGGGGCAACACGCGCAAGGTGTCGACTGGTAACGATTACAACACGTATTCAACGAATTACGGGCGACGCAACGTCAGCGGCAAAGTGGCCGAAGAAGGTCGAGGTGGTTTTGCAGGAAACAGGTTTTCCTTCCTTGATGGACGTAATCCGCTCGGGGAGCGATGATTTTGGGAATATTGCGATTTCGGGTTTTGATGAATTTCTGTCATGATTCTTATGTAGGATGGTTGAGCTTTTGATGTTATGTATGGGTCAGATACCTGTTCTGGTTGCGATGCAGTTCTCTGGCGGACACGGCGTGATCGGATAAGGTGTTGTGATTAGGTAGATATCTAGGTAGTTACGGTGTTGGATGCAATCAACCAAAAAGTCTTGCTGGGATTCTTTACTCTCGTCTCTCGCTGTGAACGACACACTACTATTCCATGAAACGTCCTATCCTACTTGTGCTTGTCATCGATATACGATCGCCATGACACTGGTGTTTGATCTGCCTTCCAACCTCTTCCGTCCCACGACTCCAACTGACACAAGTGCCTCATCGTAGGGCGTCCATGAGGACAGTTCCAGGGCTTGTCCAACTCCGCCATGTGACGAACCAGCGTCTCCATCTGCCCATGTGTCAAGGGCTTGCCGATCATGACACTGCTCCGACACGCTCTCGAGGCGAACATCTTTCTGACCTTGGAAGGTCGAGGGATATGCTTCGACTCGGATGACTCTTCTCCGAGCAGGGCTATCAGCTCCTCGAAATCCGTGAGGGTAAAAGTCACCTCGCGGCTCATGGGAAGAGCCAGAACCTCACACCGTGACCCAACAGGTTCGTCACCGCTCATGTCCACATGAACCTTGAATCCGTTGGCTTCGATTGCAGAGATATTCTGCATCACAATCTCCTCCTCCAGAGCCGTCAGCTCAAGACGTTTCGGGTGGACCAGTCGCTGTGACTGTACAGTCTGAGCCTGTTGCAGCCTTTCAAAGTTGTACTTTTCGTCAGTCGCGTGCTGGTCAACGATGAAAAGCTCATCTTGCTCTGATAGCTCGAGTTCATCGTCCGATCTCACTTTGGCTGGCCGGACTGCAATGATGAAACCGAGATTAAACTGTCCGGCAATTCTCATCTTCAGAAAATCTTTCCTCGCAATGGTGAGAGACAGTTTCTCTTCGGCATCGGCTGCAGCGAGATCTGTCACTTCACCGTCACCAGGTAAATGATGGCTGGCCACGGGGAGCAGCTCCGTCCAACTGGCCACCTGCGATCTGATTGACCTTTCGCTCGTCCGTAGGTGCTGCAGAATCTCAGATGTTGCATCTCGTTTGCGCACACCGGCTTTCAGAGGTTGGCTCTTCTGCTCCGCTGTCATGATCTCGCTGGATCCAGGAGCAGGAGGACTGGCGAGCGATGAGATCTGGGGCTGGTCGTCCTTTTCCCCAACGCCACTTAAAGAATCAGTCGACCCAGAGTCACCTTCCTGGTCGCTTGGTGCGTTGGGTTCCTCAGATATGCCCTGTCCCCTTACGGCATCCCCATCCTCGTCATCAGAATCAGGGACCGAAGGCCTGGGATCGTTGGAGTTGTCGTCATCCGAGTCACTTTGAAGTGGTGCTCCCTGATCCACCGTCGATTTGCTTCCAGCGGTAAATATTTGGGTGAGTCGGCTTCCAAACGATGGCTTTGGTTCATCAACATCCATCTCCTCGGTGCTGGCCGATTCCCTCTCGTCCACCTCGGGCACGGGACTGCTGAGATTATGTACTCTTTCATTGCCAATGATGACTGTGGTAACCTCCGGGACCGCCCTTCTCTGGGTTGATCGTACTGGGCTGACCTGGGGTTGATCGTCTTGCCCACGTCTCAGGGGTTGGACGGCGGGGATTTGAGGCTCCTCCTCAACTGCGGGTGGGGAACTGGCAGTCTCGGCAGAGGCTTTGGATGTTGTAATGGCTCTTTCCTTTAACCGTTTGTTGAAGTCTCTGACGGGCAGGGGTTTATCGACATCATTTTCGTCGCTCTCCGAAGAACTCTCAAGAAACAGACTTGATTCCTCTTGTTGGCCTGGAGTCTTTTTTGAATCTGGCCGACCTTGAGGTCGGGAAGGAGTTGATACATGCATCGTCTTGTCGGCTCGGTTCGTTGTTCTCACCCAACTGCTAATCAGATTTTGGCCACTTGTGTCTTTCGACAGCGACCTTGATGCACGGATGGTCTTTGCTTGACCTATCTGCACTCTCACTATTGGAGTCTCATATTCCTCGCCTTCATCCTCATCCTCTGATCCTGAATCAGCAGAGGGACGCTTATGGGAGTTGCTTGAAGGCCCAGACAATGGCCCCACGGGCGTGCCTCTGTCGGTCTGTTTCTCGAGGCGGGGTTTTGGAGTCATGAGCTGTGCTGTGGGAACTGAGTAGTTCTGCGAGTCAAACAATTCTGTGAGAGATGTGCGTAGATTGTCGAGAAGCTCGTTTTGATCGTGGAGTAGGATGCTCCGTTTGTCAGGGCTGACATTGACATCATACATGTGAGTATCAAGCTGGATGTCAGCCAGAATGAAGGGGCTCTGAGAGGCGTTGTAGGATCTATACACTTCGTTGAATGCCTTGGCGAATTGCGGCAAACCGCATGGTCTTCCGTTGACAAAGAACATCTGGCGGTCCGGGGTTTGTCGGCCGTCACCATGGGAGGGCCGGGATACATGGCCAACGATGTGTACTTCCTTTGAACTTGCCGTGTCTTTAACATCTGGCTGCAGGATTGGGCTGACTTTCGAAGGTTGCATCTCGAGCTTGAGATCCAGGGGAACAAGGACTGTCATCGTCTTTGCCCCAAAGATGTTGATGATGTTATCCCGAGTAGTTGGGTTGCCTTTGGTAGAAAAGAGTTGCATTCTTTTACCTTTGGTGGGCTGTTGGGACACGGAAAACTTGAGATTGGTCTGGATGCAGGCATACTGGTTGAGCAAGGCAATGACCTTGTTCCACTCCCGTTTGATGTTCCGTTCAAGCTCTCGGCGACGGACCGGCAAGTTGTGGAAGAGGCGCTCGACCGAGACGGTCGTGCCCTTGGATGCCGCCACAACAGTCGTCCCACTGAGTTTTCCAGAGGGCTCAAAGCCAAGCTTGCTCCCCTTAGGAGCCTCGCCAGCCTGGCACGTTGTTACAGTGAGAACGGACAGGGCACACAGGGAAGCCAATGCCTCGCCACGAAAGCCAAATGTTTGAAGTGTGGATATGTCCGAGTACGACGAGAGCTTTGAGGTGTGATGCTTAAGAGCCACTGCTGGATAGTTGGCCGGGGCAATGCCACTCCCATTGTCCGCGACCTCGATGAGATCAAGCCCTTGGTTTTTGAAACGAACATCTGTAGGCCCCGTGTTAGAACAAGACATGGAAAACGAACCTCTTGAATTAGAATTCGAGAAGGAGGTTAATGGTTTCCACACCTATACTGGTTGCGCCGGCATCAACACTGTTCTCAACAAGCTCCTTCACAACAGAGCAGAGGTCAACAATGACCTGGCCAGATTGTATTTGATGGACCTAGAGAAATTATATCAGAGATTTGAAGAAGGCGAGGTAGCTGTGCAGTATCTGTGGGCTTTACCGTGCGTCCATCAATCTGTTTAATGGTGGCCATGACTTGAGATTCACTAGCTGATACCAGGCATCCCTGTGCATACGGGTTTTCAGTGGCTAGACGGGTCTAGCTACGTATGATCGAGACCTAGTTGGAAAGGACGCATCCCAAGCTCGCCGAATTTGGAATAAATGTGACTTTGATATATGAAACGACCCGTCTTGATCAGTTGCTCTGCGCATTGCTGGGTGCGTAGACGTGAACGCGACTGAGAGGGCAGGGGTCTGGAGCTCCTTGATAGGAGATAAGCATTTGCAAGATCTACCGAGCTACCGAGCTACTGTATTCGATTACCGGGGTGGCTGCCGAGGCAGGCTTAGAGACATGGCATCCGGCTGCATCCACTTGAAGATGAGAACATGTAGAATCAAGATCGAATGGCCAATGGGGAAGAGTTGATGCAGGCACATCGAACGGAAGGGGTCGCACGGCATAGAAATTACCCGCGAGAGCCATTATAAATGTAACCCTCGATATTGCGGAATCCCCTCCCACAAGTACCTACAGAGCCAGGTTGTATGACCACAATCGGTGTATGTACCGAGGTGATTTGTCGTGAGGCCCCGTACTCGGCTCCGAAAAGAGACATCAAAGGAGACAGGGAGACTGGTCACCGCTTGGGTAAAGTAATCAAGCTAATACGAAAGGCCCTCTCACAGACAAGGCGTCATTCAAGAACAATGACTAGCGTCGTCCATCGTTCAGCCAAAGGACAAGATGAAATGATGCAGGAATTAATCTCAGTGAGCTCACTGACCAATGGTCAGGGATCGGCAGGCAGTTGGACGCAGGCGACGCAACCTCCCGAGGAGGTGCCTTGAACTCCCAGCCACCGCATTTTCAATCACCTTTGGCCCGCCATTTGCGACCAACAGCCGGAAGTTAGTTGCAGCAGCAAAGGCGCCGGTGCTGCTGTACAGCAGCTCTCCATAGACTGCATTTCATCCCCACACAGGAACGATAACCGCCGATTCCGCGTGCGAGGCTCGATCGGAATAACATCTCCAGGCTTGGCTCTCCAAACTTGGCTATGGTCCAAGCAAAGCTATCCACGTTAAGAGGTAACTGGAAAGGGAGAGGCGCCGGCGGTAGGGGCGGGACCGCAATGGGTGGTGCGGTGACGCGGAACGTGGGAGCGACGTGTGAGCTTTCATCTATTTCAGGTGACGCGGTTGGTGCCGCCGTTGGGACATATGGAAGTCACCCAACATGGAAGCACGCGCATGGCACGCCTCGATGCTTCAACGTCAACCTGGCGTCGGTGACGCAGATTTACGAGGAGTCAGTCATCCATTCCACCTAATTCGAAACCGAAACAACAGCCACGTAGCTGAGTCAAGCAGTTGCGCGCTGGGACGTGTGGGCGGACCGAGGTAGCCACTGAAGAGGTCTTGGACCAACATCTCGGGCGATTCTGTCTCTGTCTGTGGGTTGGGCCCTGGGGTCCTGTTGAATGCAGATTGAAACAATCCTTCTTAATGGCCGACATGCCTGTAATTAAACAGGCTGCGGGAACGAGGCCGACAACACGAGCCATGTGTGTGATGAGGGATTCCCTGCCTTGTTGGGATTGACCAACTTCCTTGAAACTCGAGACGAGAAAATAGCAGGCAATTAAATCATTGGATGGTTCTTGGGGCGACAGTTCTTCTAGAGTGTGGCGCGGGACCAGATGGAAGGGTGCGTCGCGCAGGGGGGAAGGACGAGGACGAGGAAAGAAAAAAAAGGGGATACGCAACGCTAAGTGGCTCCGACTCGGCTGACAGAGAAGCCATCAACATCCAATTTCCCACCCACATTCATTGGATCCAGAAAGGACGGGACCGGGGAATCGGCATGTGTCGCCTTGCCCAAGCGTCGCGGCCATCTTCTTGATCATCTTTGCTTGCTTGCTGTACCGATAGTCAGTCGTTGTTGCGCTCTAATGTGGTTGTCACCGTTGTCGCTGCCGTTTGATCCCGCCAGGAGCCTTCGACCGCAAACGCTGCTGCATGCTACGAGTTAATCGCCAGCAAACTTCAACCCCCGGCCGCCCCGGTTGCTTCTGCTCGCGACTGGGCACTCAGGCCTCTCTCGGGCTTCCACTCAGACGTGCTCAATTGCGCCTTTAACAGCCCCCGTCGGACCCCTGTTTGTCGTTGGTCTTTGGTGGGTGCTGCTCCGAGCTGTGCCAGCCTGGCTAACCCTTCCGAGCCTTCTCGATCTTAATCTTGGCTTTGACCTCGACCTCGTCCTCGATCTGACTTCGCTTCTGCCGACCTCGCGCCTCGACCGACAGATATCTGCGAAGCTCTTCCGACTGTGGTCGACCTGCATTCATCATCTCCCCTTTATACTTGGTCATAGGCTCGCGGCGAGTCTTCACGCGCCTTCTCCATGAAGAGGCGCTCCTCTGGGTCGGCCGATGACGGTGACGAATCCTCCCACGAGACCGACATCCCCGACCCCGATTCTAGCAAGACGCGTTCCTCACCTACACGGAGCCGGCGACCCGATAGCCTGAATTGGAAGCCCTCAAACGGCCGCAATGGCCACAATGGCCATGCCCGCGAAGAACCTCAACCGACGACGAACCTAAAACCTACCTCTCTCGCCGCCTCATCCACTCCCGACATGGCTCTCGCCAGGACGCCGAACCAGTCCCCCTCTCCGAGCCGCCGTACACGTCGCTCCTCGCGCTTCTCCCCCGTCGTCCTGCTCACTTCGGCTCTGGGCATCGCGCTCCTGATAGGCATCCTCAGGTCTCTTGTCACTCGGCAGCTCGACCCCAAGGGATGTCGAATGTCATATATGCGCCCGTCATATGTGCGCTTCACCGAGTTCGACACTGAGCACACGCGCTTCGCAACGAAATACTCGTTATATCTCTATCGCGAGCAAGGGATCGAGTCGACGGACAAGGTAGGCTCCACGAAACCCCCTTGAGGATGAGGCCGACAATTCTTTCCCTGTACGGCTTTCGATGTCAACCGCTAATCCTTCTACGTGTAGCTGCGCGGAATTCCTGTGCTTTTTATCCCTGGCAATGCTGGCAGTTACAAGCAGGTTCGTCCGATTGCTGCTGAAGCAGCAAACTATTTTCATCACAACCTTCAACACGACCACGCCACTCTCGATGCTGGCATCCGGAGCCTGGACTTCTTCACAGTAGATTTCAACGAAGATATAACTGCATTTCACGGCCAGACGCTGCTCGACCAAGCCGAGTACCTGAACGAAGCCGTGCGCTACATCCTTTCTCTCTACTCCGATCCCCAACGCGTCGCTCGAGATGAACATCTTCCCGATCCAACCTCGGTAATCATTCTTGGGCATTCCATGGGCGGCGTTGTCGCCAGAGCCATGCTTGTTCAGTCAAATTATCAAGCAAACTCTATTAATACGATTATTACGATGTCGGCACCGCACTCTCGCCCTCCGGTCACATTTGATGGACAGATCGTTCAAATTTATGACGAGATCAACGCCTATTGGCGCCGAGCATACTCGCAAAAATGGGCCAACAACAATCCATTGTGGCACGTTACTCTGGTGTCGATCGCGGGCGGCGGTTTGGATACGGTTGTGCCCTCAGATTATGCGAGCCTCGAGTCTCTTGTCCCTCCGACACATGGCTTCACCGTCTTCACCACGGGTATACCCACTGTTTGGACAAGTATGGATCACCAGGCTATTCTCTGGTGCGACCAGTTTCGAAAAGTGATTGCACGAACACTCTACGACATTGTCGATGTTCATCGCGGCTCACAAACCAGGCCGCGGGCGGATCGAATGAGGACTTTCAAGAAGCGTTTTCTCACGGGAATGGAATCGACCATGGATAAGGATCTGCCTTTCAAGGGGGCAACGACGCTTCTCACACTCGGTGACGATTTCAACTCGATTCTCCCGGCCGGAGAGCGCCTTGTACTCGACAAGATTGGAAAACACCCCAAGCCCAGAGCTCACCTCCTTCCCGTTCCGCCACAGGGCTCTCCCGAGTCGAAGCGTTTCACTCTCCTGACGGATGCCCCCTTGGACGAGGCTGGTGAGCATGGAAGACTCGAGGTCCTGTTTTGCAGTGTGTATCCTTTCCAGTCGGGACAGGCCAACTCGCTCTATCCCTTCCAAATCGACCTTTCCAGCGACGACACTGGCTCGACCCGGCTTGCTTGTAAGAACGCGGCTTCGGACCGGATCCTGCTTCCTGCGTCCACACCATCGACAAAGTTTCCGTTCTATCTGGACCGTGAGAGAGAGATTGCTCCCTTCTCATATCTGCAGTACGACCTGGACCTGCTCTCAGAACATCAATTTGTGGCAGTTATAGAAAAGGCAGCTTCCAACACTAATGGCTTCTTGATCGCCGAGTTCAGCGACCAATCCGCATTCTCCAGAAAGCAGGACATTGGTCTCGCCGGGCTCATCTTGTCTGGAGTCTCAGTCGACCTCCCGGCAAACCGTCCCTTGGCAGTTGAGGTTACCATTCCCTCATTGCAATCAGCTCTGCTCGCCTACAAGCTGGAAATTACGAGCCCCAGCTGCAAGGTTGAAAAGGCTCTCTTCAGCCCCCTGGTTCGCCAGTATCTTGACCGGCCATACGAGTCCAAGTACTTTGTCAATGCCCAGTCCGCCGACGTCAGCCTTCATGGGGTTGCTCCCTACCTGCCACCTCCCCTGAAGCAGAAGAGCGAGAATGGCCTCACATTCCAGGTCTGGGCTGACCCGTCTTGCGACACCAGCGTGCATTTGGAAATCAAGCCGGATATCTGGGGCAGCTTGGGCAAGCTTTACATGAGGTATCGAACCGTCTTTGCGGCGTTCCCCCTGTTGACTGTCACACTTGTGCTGCGGAAGCAGTTCCGTGTCTACGACAGCTCAGGCGTCTTCATCTCCTTCTCCGAGAGCTTGGATCTGTGCCTCCGGCAGTCAATCCCCTTGTTATTGATGTCCCTGACACTCCTCTCCATGTCCCTCGAAGGAGTATCATTTTCTGGAATCGGCAAATACCTGGAATGGGTTCATGCGGCCCCCTCGAGTGTTGACTTTCACCGACACGATGTCCTCATTGGAACAGACGACCCCTTCTTCTGGTTCCTGGTTCCTCTCATCGGCGTTGTCTGTATTGGCGTCTGCACTGTTCTTCACTACATGACCAAGATCCTGACACAGATATTCGGTCTGTTCTACGGGCTGCTGAATCTTCTGTCTCTGGCTGGAGCATCCGACGACCAAGGCCTCGCGAGATCTCCCGCGTTTGTGCCATCAACCCCTAAGCGGCGCATGATCACGACGGCCATTCTCTTGTTCCTGGTGTCCACCTTCATCCCTTACCAGTTTGCCTACCTCGTGGCATGCTTGGTGCAGCTCTTTACCGTCGTGCGAGCGCTGCGTATCAACAACACTGCCCCCTCGGACGCAAACTCAAACTACTACCACTACGCGCATTCTGTTCTCCTCCTAATGCTCTGGATTCTCCCCATTAATCTCCCCATCCTTGCCGTATGGATTCGAAACCTGGCGGTCCATTGGCTCACACCCTTCTCTTCACATCATAATGTCCTCTCCATCATGCCCTTTATCCTTCTTGTGGAGAACCTGACGACAGGGAAGATGGTTCCTCAAGTTAGCAGGGGATTTGGCTATGTCACCAGCCTACTCCTGTTTGCCACGGCTCTTTACGCCGCCATGTATGGCGTCTCTCACGCCTACATGCTTCACTATCTAGTGAACATTGTGGCTGCCTGGCTGGTCGTGCTACACTCAACCAACGACCCCTTTTCCCTTAGCGGGCTTGGCGCCATATTCGAAAGCACATCGAGTCCGGATCGAAAGGATGGCAAGACCCCACGATGATCCGATTTGCTTCGAGAAGGATATTCGCCTGCAGCAGTGCTCGGTAGCACCTTGTTTTTCGCCAATACTTACGTGTATATCACTAGAGGATGTAATGCAGGCTGTCACCACCTCATTCCCACGGCAGGACACGACCATTTCCCCTGAACCATATACTTGTTTTCCATCATCCCAGTCGGTTGTTTTTCTTCCTTTGTTTCCAGCGCGGGCCCGCCCGATAATACCACTTTGTTGTTTTGCATGGTTCTGGAGTCAACGTCCCCTTGACATTGGGCGAAGGAGGAAATACACCTCAGGCTACATGCCTCTCGCTGTCAGTTGACGATTTGAGCATTATTTCGGCGTTCCACAGGTAGACGGCATGATAAAGACGAAGATGGAGGAGCTTGGCTTCATATCCATTGGCCGGGCTTTTCACTCCTCACCCCAGTTCAACACTTTTTTTCTTTCTCCCATCTTGTCTTGGTTGGGTCTGTTTTCGTCGTCCCTGTTTCTTTCTTGTAATGGCATGCATGACCGGGTTGTAATGTCACAAGGCAATGTGGACACGGCGGTCCGGTGACTGTGGATTGGAGGCCTTGAATATGGAAACTGAGGGTTTGGTGGCTGTGAATGACGGGCATCCTTTAGCATATAATCTAATAACTAGATTTCTTTCACGATGCTTTCCTTGTTCGTTTTCCCAAGCGCCAGCCTATCCTTCTATGTTTAAAATATGCATGAATCAACACCGAGCCTGCTTTATCCAACGCCGTAGATCACTTTAACACGCCCCCCTGGCCACCCATCACTTGGCACTGTCGAGTTGTCGAGTGCTTGTCCTCGCATCAGGCACAGGTTTAGTCTTCCTCCCCGCCCTTGTTGTGTTCCCTGAGGTTCTTGGCATGCTGATGGCGGATTCCCCAAAGAGTGATGCCAGACCCGGCAATACAAGCAAACAGAGTAACCCAGTATGCCGCGCGATAGCAATCGATACCTTCCAAGCACACCCTCTCACCGTTGGGCTGCACGATGCTGTGTTTGTCGTAGACTTTACCGTAGAAGATGTTAAAGATGTTGGATGAAATCACTGGAGCCATGGTCAAGAAGCCCCAGTTCTGGCTCAGCCCGCGAATGCCAAAGGTTTCGGCCACAATCGACGGTGAAACGCCAAACAGGAAGCCATAGGCAATACCAGACAAACCCGAGACAAGACCGAGCAGGCCGGGAGTCTCGATGAGCAAGGCACATACTTGGGCGAGGAAGAAGACGACGCAAGCGACGGCAAGACACCAGAGCCTGCTGGCGTGAAGCCGGTTGACCAAAAAATCGGAGCCAACACCTGGAAGAACTGTGAGACAATGAAGAGACAAGGAGTGTCAGGAGTCGACTCACCGCTGAGCAGTCTACCGAGAAAACTGCAGATGGAAAGCGTCGACACATGCATTTGTTGTCTGTGGATAAGGAACTCATCGGTAACCTTCTTGTCGTAGTGTTTCCAAAGAGCCTTGGCGTCGTTGCCAATGTTGCTTGAAAGAGGTCAGCCGAGCAAATTCCCCATGTGGAGGTGGAGGTGGAGGGGGTGGCCTACTTGATGGTCATGAGACCCACGCCAGCTAGTATCCCCATGATGGTAAAGAGCTGCCAGAAGCCAAGGCTGCGCATGAGGGCTAGACCTCGGATGTCTACACGGTGAGATCGATCGTTATTAATGTGATTGGTTCCAAGAAGGGCTTCGCCGGTTCGCGATGAGGGGCGAGACGTTAGGGGGATGTCTCGCCGGCCTCAAGGTCCTCGGAGTTCTCGGGAGGGACCACACGGCCACTTTCAGGCTCGAATGGAATTCCAGGAGAGGCCGTCGGATCCGGGGCGGGGATGGATGAAGATGCCATGGCTGGCGCAGAGGAGCTTGTGCTGGTGCGGGTGCTACTACTACTACTATTGGGATTAGTGAACATACCGGGTTCGACAACCGCCCGAGAAGAGCGGTAGACCTTGGGTTCATCCGAAGAGCCCTGGCGAGAGTGGTGGGAAGAGGTGGATGGCCGGCCATGGTGGTCCTCCGAGTCGGGTACGGCCTCATAGCTGGATTGGTGATGGACCTTGAGGAAGAAGAAGCCGCCGAGGGTCATACCGCATGTACCCCAGGCGAGAAGCTCCAGAAAAGCGCTTGGGTCGCCGGGGAAGAGGATGGAGCCGAGAAGTGAGAAGAAGAAGGCACTCAGACCAAACGCAGCGAGCGGGAAAGCCGTGGCGGTGCCTCGATGCTGGGGCCAGTTGAGAGCAGACGTCTTGACAGCAGCAGCAAAGGCCATGCAACCACCCAGGCCTGACATGTATGAGAACACGCAGAGGAGAGGAACAGAGCCAGAGGCGCTGTCGTAGGCCCGATGGAGAGGAAAGTAGCCGACTGCCAGGAGGACGGCACCACCGAGAACAGCAGGTCTAGGTCCACGCTGGTCGACAAAGATACCAATTGGAACTCCCATGGTATACTGGCCCAGATTACCAGCAAGACCGATAAGGTTGCTCTCCGTGGAAGACAGTTTCAACCGTTCGGCGAACTGCGGAGCCCAAGCCGAGTAGACATACTAAAAACTGTTGTCAGGAACTTGGCGCCTCTCACATCTCAAAGTTCATGATGAGTATAGGTAAGAAGAACCAACATTTGTACCACAGGCGAGGGAGATGACGGTAGCAGCGACGCTGGCAATAATGCGCGCCTGCTGAAGGCGTTGCTGCTGATTATGATGCATCCTGGCTTTGTGGCAAGGTAGGTATAGAAAGGTAGGAGATAGTTGGAGGGAGTGAGCGAGACTGAGGCTCGAGGTTGAGGGGACGCGCTTCTAGGAGGGTAAAGTTAAAAACATTAGTGAACGCAATGCTGACGCAGCTGAAGACAGACAGCCAGCAGGAATTGAAGGAGTGGAGCGAGACGGTAGTAAAAGAAAGAAGGGACAAGAGCTAGGAAGAGAGAGAGTTAAGGACGTCTAGGTAGCCACAGAGAAAGATAGATCAGGGATGTAACATTCCAGGGATGGGGGAGAAGGGGGTCAGGGAGCCGAGTTTCGTTATCTCGTGGCTCTGGAAGCTGATAGCTGAGGTGGCAGCCCAGGGGCACGCAACACACGCAGGGTGAGCACGCACGCGGGCCGAACGCGGAGGGGGATCCCGAGGGTGCCCGGACTTCCGAAGGTGGGCCTTGTGACTGGATCCTTACCGGCAGTGTGGAAGAACCCCGGATCCCGATGGACTGCTCCAGCCACGTCGCCACGCCCCGCTATCTGAATTCTTCAGCCACCATGCAGCTCAGCCACAGTTCCAAAGTGCTTGCCGCTGCCCGCTTCCGCTCTCGGTGCCCGGTCGCGGTTGACGACGTAATCTCACGTGGACCAACTCGTCCAATCCCAGCCTCAATCATCCCATCTCCTCCCATCTTCAAACGACTCCAGGCTACCAACGCAAGATCTTTAACGGCCTAAACAGCCCGACTCTGAGCTTTGCGCGCACGACTGTACACCCGAACAGCTGTCCATCAGGGCACAATCCTTGAATTCGCGCCCTTCCTTAAGAGACTCAACTCAGCGAACCGCTTTGCGCCGTCGCAATGGGTGCTCTACTATCGTTGCCTCTGCTCGCAGTGCCGAGCGTTAGCACGGTACGTCAACTCCCCTCCTCATCAACTTTAGAAACTGACACGCCGTGCCTCTAGCTCGTGTCCTTTGGAGCCAGCTGCTGCGGCGCTGCGACCTGCTCTATGGTATGCAGCGCCTGTGGCAAGTGCGGCAATAGCGTCGCAACCCGTATCGCATACGCGATCCTCCTCCTCGTCAACTCGATCCTCGCCTGGATAATGCTCACGCCGTGGGCGATCAAGAAACTCCAAAAGCTCACTCTCGACTGGGTCACAATCAATTGCCCAACAGGGGCATGTCACGGCTGGTTCGCCGTCCATCGAATCAACTTTGCTCTCGGTCTCTTCCATCTCATCCTCGCCGGCTTGCTTTTTGGTGTTGCAACATCTAAGAATCCTCGCGCCGCCATTCAGAACGGCTACTGGGGCCCCAAGGTCATTGCGTGGCTCGCCTTTGTTGTCCTCTCGTTTCTCATTCCCGACAACTTCTTCCTCGTCTGGGGCAACTACATCTCGTTCGGCTGCGCCATGCTGTTCCTCCTGCTGGGCCTGATCCTGCTTGTCGACCTCGCCCACAACTGGGCTGAGTACTGCCTCGCCCAGATCGAGGATACCGACTCAAGATTTTGGAGATTTGTTCTCATTGGATCGACCCTTGGCATGTATATCGGCTCGCTTGCCATGACCATCGTCCAGTACATCTTCTTCGCCAAGGGCAACTGCTCCATGAACCAAGCCGTCATCACTATCAACCTCCTCCTCTGGCTGGGAATCTCTGTCATTTCGGTCAACCCTACCGTCCAAGAGTTCAACCCCAAGGCAGGACTCGCCCAGGCAGCAATGGTTGCTATCTACTGCACCTATCTGACCATGTCGGCCGTGTCTATGGAGCCCAACAACAAGTGCAACCCTCTCATTACCGGTCAGGGCACAAGGACAACTTCCATCATCATTGGTGCCGTCGTCACCTTGCTCACTATTGCCTACACCACAACCAGAGCCGCCACTCAGAGCCTGGGCCTCGGTAACTCGAACGGCATTCGACTCCCCGAGGACGACGAGCATGGTTTGGTTACGCAGCAGCCGAGTGCTCGACGCGAAATGCGAGCCGAGGCTTTGCGCCGAGCTGTCGAGGAGGGCAGCTTGCCAGCCGATGCTCTCCTCTCGGATGATGACGACGACAGTGAGGCGGGCGATTCCCGAAGCATGATGACGAGCGATCCAGGACCCAGTACAACTACTCGGTGTTCCACATCATCTTCTTCTTGGCGACAGCGTGGGTGGCTACCCTGCTCACCATGAACTTTGACGAGTCGACCAGGGACGGTGACTTTGCGACTGTTGGCCGTACATATGCGGCAAGCTGGGTCAAGATCGTCAGTGCCTGGGTCTGCTACGGCATGTACGCCTGGACCCTGGTTGCGCCCGTTGTCCTGCCTGACCGTTTTGACTTTTCCTAAGTTTGCATACATCGGCCGGAGTTTTTGAGGGAGAGCGCTTGCATAGGTACACTTTGTTAACCAGTTTGTTTGTCCGTCTATTACCATCCATAGCTTAGCCATATCAACAAAGTATACAGTTCGTCCATGCAAGTTTCGCGCCTTCGTCAGAGCATGTTTCGGAGCGTGACACTTGGCGTGATGTCTACCCAGGTACTCAGCTGATCCAGCTTGAAGCGGCTATCCTCTCACCGGGTCAGCCAAGACGTATCTATCAGGCATGCCCGATGCAGGTCTCGGGACGACCACGACAGATGCGAAATGGGGGTCACAGGCAAACAACGCCCTCATGTCCTCCCTCGAGCCTATACGCATCCAACGCTGCCACATGCATGGCCCGGAGATTACATACCAACAGGCTCGCAGGTCAGTCCATGGCCCTTCGCTCTAGAGGTTGTGCAACACCGGCGAGACGCGCACGGCCGAGCAGATCAGACAACCTACCTTGACAAAAAGTGTGCCCCGGCACGTGGATGGGTTCGGGTCAAAATGTCGAGGCACCGGAGGTCGTTGCCGTGTTTGGCTGGAGGAGCCGACGGTGGCGTTTCCTCTTCGGTCCCTGGGATCGTTCTGGAAAGCGGTCTGCAGGGCAGGACATGTGTGGCGTAATGTCACAGTGTAAAGGATGAAGCTATCGCGAGCTTCAGTGGACGAGCTGGTGCAAACAAAGAGACGCCGACAGGAACCACGGCATTTTCGATGGTGTGAGACAACACACAGGAGCTCAATTATGACGAGCGATTGGCCTGGAGAAAGCTCTTTGATTCGCCCTCTCCATCTTGGCTGTTCTTGTCTCATCTCTCAACTCGCTTTACTTCTCATCACCACAGGCTCACACTCTCAACCCTCTCACCGGAAATCTACCCCGTGCAGCCCGCGCTCTCGCCTGTGCCACCTCCAGCCCTTCTCCGCAGAATCAAGTACGTCACACCGGCGTGACCGCGCCCGTGACGAGGTGCGTGATTGCGCCCAAAGTGAGATGTGAGAGTTCGACTCCTGGCCAGCAGAAACGCCGTCATACCCCAGAGGCATTGGGGCGCGATTCTCAGGTTTTCCAGCCCAGGGCTCGCGTAGGTTCAGCCAACCAGAGGCGGAAAGGCGTTCGGTGCCGAGAGTGATATCACGACGAGTAGTTGGGGGGAAGTGCGCTCCGGGGGATAAGCAAGCTGCAATGCGATCAGGTCCCAGGCTGCGCGCGTTCAAGCTATACACGGCTCGAGCTCCTTATGCGAGGGATATATAAAGAGTGAGAACAAGATGCGGGAGTTGCGGAGAATCAGAAGACGAGGGGAGCAAGAGAACTACTACATCGACATTTGATACCACCTTTTGAACTCGACTACAATGCCTCACAAGGCTGAACCTAGCGGCACAGATACCCAAAGGTATGGTTCAGAACTGGTTGTCCTCCCGTAATCTTGACGATTCATACTGACAGTCACTCAGTATCATTGCCAATGCCGGCTCGTTCACCTCGGTCAAGGACTTGCAAAAGTCATGCGGCTCCAAGCCGAGCAAGAACGCTCAAAGGGTTCACGCCTGGGTTCACGAGACTCAACGAGAACGCTTAACCATCAACGAGCTTCTCCATCAGCGAGCAAATATTGCTGTAAGGCCCTTCCACACAGTTTCATGTATTTAGGGGTTTCAGTCTCCAACCTATTGCAGGTCATCCCAGAAACAACAAAAGATTCCAACTCCATAATCGTGTCTGCCAACGCCAGCTTTGGATGATGATACAGGTCTTTCCTTTTTTCTCCTTTCTCTTTTTTTCATAAACGTCGCCACGGAGGCGGTGAATTCCCCCTCCTGGTGCGGACTCGCTTGCAGAAATCAAACCGTTCCCTCACGGCCTTGATGGCCGAGCCCAAAGAACTCTCTTCATAGTTTCAATATGTAAATCCACATGCGCCTCATCGAATGGTGAGAGGGGTCTCTCCCAACTCCTTGGCAGCTCCGGCTGCGTGGAAGCCATCCATGGTCACAGTGACAGCGCCAGCTTGGACGAGCTGTGGCTGGTCAGCATCTTGTTGAACATCGCAGAGAAGGGGATAGCTTACAGCGCGGGAAAGGTCCTCAATAAGATCAGTGACATCCTCGATTCCGACGCACAGTCGGATAATATCCTCAGGCATCTGTCGCTCCGCTCGTGTCTTGGCGTCGATGCTGGCATGGCTCATCTGGCAGGGCATGCTGATCAAGCTGTTGACACAGCCAAAGCTGACGCTGATGGCCCAGAGTCGGGCAGCCTCCACAATGCGCTCTGAAACGGCGGGATCACCGGTCTCAAAAGACAGAACTGCGCCAGCACCGCGGGCCATGGACCAGTGGAGGTCATACTGGGGGTGAGACTTGAGGCCGGGGTATCGGACCCGGAATCCACGGGACTCGAGGAACTCGGCGATGGCTTGAGCATTGGCTTGCTGCTTCTCCATCCGGATCGCCAGAGTCTTGACGCCGCGCATGAGGAGGAATGAATCATTGGGCGACAGTCCGCAGCCCGTCGAGTTGATGACGAAGAAAAGCTTATCCCCGATTTGAGTGTCATTCATGGCAATCACGCCAGCCATGATGTCGTGGTGGCCCGACAGGTACTTGGTTCCGGACTCATAGACAATGTCGGCACCGACGTCGAGGGGGTTGAAGAGCATAGGCGAGAGCATGGTGTTGTCGACAACGACCAGAGCCTTGGGATTGACCTCATGAGCCAGACGGGCAATGGATGGAATGTCGACGACCTTGATCAGAGGGTTGGTAGGAGTCTCGAGCAGGACCATGGCCGTCTTCTCTGAAATGCGCGCTCGCACGCTATCAACAGTGGTGGTGTCGACGTGGTGGACAATGATGCCCTGGTTGGCGGCCAAGTAAGTGAGGAGACGGTGGCTGCCACCATAGAGATCGTCGCCGGTAATGACCTCGTCTCCAGGACGGAGCAGACGGGTAATAACATCGAGAGCGCCCATTCCCGAGCTGATGGCGAGCGCCCGAGAGGCATTCATAATCTTGGCTAGGTGTCGCTCGAGGTGGGTTCGAGTAGGGTTTCCGGAGCGTGTATAGTCGTACTCTTGCTGGCCGCCATTGGCCGAGGTCTGCTTAAAGGTGGCAGACTGGTAGATGGGAACGCTCGAGGCGCCATACTGGTCCTTGCTCTCAGTGTAGACGAGTTCCGTGGCAAGGGCGTAGCGCCGGCGGCCGTTGCGAGGGCTCGAGGGTGCGGGCGAGGGAGGCAGGTCGTGCCCTTCGTTGTCAACTCGCTTGAGAGGGTTGCTCGACTTGGCGGGCTCGTTTGGAGATGGGGAGGACATTTTCGGTCGAGTCGGATGGAACGTGTTTGGGCTATCGGGCTCAGAGCGAGACGTCGCACAAGTATGAAGCTGTTCAAGACGATAGGCGATGGCGGGGAGAAGGTCCAAGGAGGGGTAAGACGCCAATTAGCAATTGGACTGCGCCAGACGATGCGACAGGCAAGACCTGATTCAGCTAGATCGATGGATAGTTGAAGAAGAAGGAATTGGTTTTCAGCTTCCAAGTGAGGAGAAGAACATAGGTAACGAGTCAGCGGTTCCAAGAGGCGGGAGGGAGTTCGGGAGTCGGAGTCATGCCGCTCCTCGGCGGTCTAAAGTCGTTCTATTTTTTTTCTGGGGCAACTGCAGCATCCAGGCTGCCCCTGCAGTGCAGCACAGCGCAGTTTGCAGGGCGTCTGCAGCGCCTTCGCAGGGGAAAATCGCAGCATCCTTCAGGGCATGCAGCGCTGTTTCAGCCCAGCCCAGCGGTCTGATGAGCCGCCCGCCGCCCACCGCCATTCCTCTGGGTCATCCGCCCGATTAACGGAGGTCGATTGATGCCCAGGTACCTGTGCTTGTGCCGGATCACACCACCATCGTCAAGTACCCGGCTATCGCAACCCCGGAGAAAAATGGTGGGGTATGCCAAATGACGTGATCAGACACCATCATGGCCCATCGTCTGCAATGCCGTCCCTTGCGTGTGGAGTGCACTGTACGGAGATCCGGAGTACGGAACCGTCCCCCGAGTTCACCTTGTTCCAGTTAGCTGTGCCTGACAACCATTCCGCCGAGACGAGCGGGTGGTTGTGGGGGAGCGACGAGACAGTGCAAAGAATACCGTGAGGTCACCGATAGCCCAGAAACAGAAATCATGGAGTTGCTGATTGGGCAGTGGAGAAGTGATGTGATGGCCGGGGTTCGGTGTCTCTATTCAAGTTTATCGGCCCTCGTCAGTAATATTTTGCTTTGCTAATCCTGCTCCTCCGCAATGAGCTCCTCGACCCCAGTCTTGCCCGGTCGTCGGGTCGGTTGCGCCTTGATCTGACCTCCCTCCCGGCCTAGAAAGTCGTCCGACCTGATGCCCCGGAACTGTGTCGGGTCCACTGTCGACATTGCCAGCCCACTCTGTCGATGTTGTCGCATGTACTCCCGCACAGGTACCATGGCAGCATCACGACAAGCCTCCTTGATGTCACTCCCTGAAAGTCCAGCAGTGACGTTGGCGATGTAATCCAGGCTAAAGTGCTCGGGGTCGGTCTTGGTATCCTGCAAGACAAGCTGTAGGATCCGTCGTCGCTGCGCGTGCCGGGCAAAGTAACAGGGAACTTCTTGGGCATTCGGCGGAGAATGGCCTCGTCGATATCGTTGATGCGGTTCGTCGCTCCAAGCACCATGATGCGGGCGGGCATTCCCGACGAGTTTGCAGACGTCAACCCATCCCAGAGGGTCATAAATCTGGCGAGGGTTAGAGAATACTCTGCAGGGTCAAAGGTGGGGTGTCCTACTCTGCCTTGACCATGCCGCTGGCCTCATGCTCACCACTCCTTCGAGTTCCAAGCACGGCATCAATTTCGTCAATGAAAATGATGGCAGGCTGCATCTTGCGGGCGAGGGAGAAGACAGCTCGAACAATCTTGTTCGAGTCTCCATACCACTTCTCTGTCAGGGTTGAGATGTGCAGGTTGATAAAAGAGGCGCCGCTCTCATGGGCGACAGCCTTGGCCAGCATGGTCTTACCGCATCCAGGCGGACCGTATAGCAACACACCCGAGGGAGCAGAAAGCAACGGGGCGGCGTGTGAGTAAAGATGTGGCATCGTCAAGGGATAGATGACTGATTCCTTGAGTTCCTCGATGATGGTATCCAATCCACCAATGTCTATGGGTGTTAGTGAGACATGAACCGACGAGTATGTCAAAAATTTCCCTTCTCTTACCATCAAATCCGACAGAGAGGTCCTGGGGAGGCACCATCTCAAGCGCAACCAGGTTCTCATACTCGTTCAGAACCAACTCCTCGGGCCGAGGCCCTCGTAACGAATCGCTACTCTCGTCTTCGAATTCGTCCCCATTTCGTTTTTGTCGGTTTAACCGCTCGAGGTGTGCTTTGGCTTGTCGCCTTGCTTGCTCATGCTTCTCCTGTCGGGATCGGCTAGGTTGCTGAGGATCGGGTTAAGAAAGTTTCGGGCAACGTACAGGCCAGCGGTCATCTATGCAGGAGTCAGTATGAGCGACGGTGTATGGCAGGCCAAATTGATGGGAATCTACTCGCCATGCCAGCAAAAAGCAAGATGTCCATGGCGACATCGCCGAGCTTGCGTCGTTCCCCCATGCCGAGGACCCAGCGCAGCCAGGAGGCTGACTCGGATGGCATGAGATGGCAAGAAACGGGAGGGATTGAAGGGGATTTGGATTATCGATTGTCAGCTATCGATCGTCATCGATGGATTTTCGGTATGGCGTATTGCGGTATCGCGGCGGGTCAAGATGCTGGCCGACGAAGGGGCGTTGAAAAGGCGTTCGTTGATGGGGACGGAAGAGATCAAGAGCCGTTTGGACAGCGAAAGACTGATGTGCGCGTCGCGGCAACAATTGGCTGGCACATGCATTTCAGGCGATCAGCGGCAGGAGGGAAAAGGTCACGGTACCTGCTCTGGGCGCCTGATGAGGGGTGACAGAATTATTTGCACATCGTGTTCAAGAGGAGCTGTCCGGCTCAACAGCTCATGCAATGAAGATGAGAATGATATTTGGAAAATAAGAAAGATGCTAAGCATCAATTTAACACGCTTCATTCCCTTTCCTTCCGCAATCGCAGACAGTGATCTTACCTGACCCTCGTATTATCACTGATCTCTATCATGGCCAGTTGAGGGAGTGATTGTGTCTCTTTCTGTCGCCTTCTAGCTGTTGTACTGTACTTTGGAGCGGCTAGCGCTAAAAGGAAAGCACGGGCCACGACCATGTCGCTTGCCGCCAACACTGATGGACCGATTGTTTACATGGATGGAAACTCGGCGGGTATCTCAAAGCCCAAGAAAAACAACCCTCATACATATCCCCGCGACAAAGGCCTTCACACCTTGAGCTTGCATTCGCGCACGAGTTCTCCTCGAGATTCAAAGTCGCGATAAAACTCAGGTTTATCATATCCTACTTTTTCCCAGACTCTTGCCTCGCGCCACCCTTTGCGACACGTCTGGACTTCTCGCATCATCGACTACTACATACTCAATGCCACCACGCGCACGCGCAAAGCCTGCATCGGCCCTTGCTGGTCTAGTGGGATCTGATTCGGAGCCTGATTTGGATGCCTTTGACGAGTCCGAGATTCAAGCTGCGCGCACAATGAGTGTTACGAAGAAACCCCGCGGCCGACCTCCGCGCAATGCAAACAAGGTGACCAAGAATACGGCTCCCACGACAAACCGAGCAAGTGGCAGGCTCCCGACTGTTCCCGAGTCAGTAACACGACCGAGCACAACAACCAAGGCAAATTCTGGCACGACAAGAGGGGGGCGCAAACTTCAACAAGTCCAAGATGAGACTGTCACTTTCGATGACATTGAAGCACTCCCGAATGTCACATCAACAGTCACCAAGAAAGGAACTCGCGGTCGCCCCAGAAGCGTACCTGCTTCCGCCACAAACCAGGTCAACAACGACACGTTAGTGTTGGTCCCACCGAGCGCAGCGAAACGACGAGGCCGACCGCCCCGACAGGCCGTGAAGCCGCCGGAGGAGATCCCCGAAACCCAACAGGAAGATGAAATGGAATTGGACGTTGTTGTAGAAGAGGAGGAAGATAACGGAGATGTGACGCCCGTTTCGGAGCCACTCGAGTCGTGGACGGGATATGATGGAAGCGAGGTGGCATTGCGCAGGCGACTTGGGGAGCTCTCAAAGAAATACGAGAACCTTGAAATGCGTCACCGTGATCTGCGTGAGGTCGGTGTAAAAGAGGCCGAGCGTAATTTTGAACGACTTAAGAAGCAGGCTGAAGAAAGAACCGCGGGTAAGTCTGTCTGTTATTGCGTTGATATGGATGTTGAGAAGCTGATCCGGACAGCCGCAAATCAATTGATTGCTGAGCTCAGGGCCGAGCTTGCTGCGCAAACCTCTCTTGCAAACGAAGGCGAGCAACTACGAAAGCAACTAGAAGAGAGTGAGGCAAAGGCTGAGGATCTAGAGGCCACCATTGAGAGCCTGAATGGTTCTCTATCAGAATCCAAGTCGGAAATCAAAACACTCTCTACGAAACTGGCCGCTGTCAGGTCTGTAGATGCAAACTCGAGGGTACCAGGAAGCGCTATCAAGGCGGGCGGGTTGGCAAGCCGCACAGCACAGGCCGAGGCGGCACATGCCGCGCAAGCCACTGCGCAGGCCAAGGAAGATCTATACGCGGACCTGACGGGTCTGATTATGCGTGGAGTGAGACAAGAGGAGGTGGAAGACGTTTTTGACTGCATCCAGACTGGACGCAATGGCAGTAAGTTGTGACGATGACTATGCTATTTGAACAGACACTGACTCCATGTCTAGCTCTTCACTTCAAGCTAGCAGTGGAAACTGCCGATGCGGCGGATAGCTACGAGGATACGCAGTTTACTTATCGACCACAACTCGATCCTAACCGCGATGGGGATTTGATGGATCTGTTGCCGGATTATCTTGTTGAGGAGATCACGTTCCCGCGACCCCATGCGTCTCGGTTCTATGCAAGGGTAGTCAAATCGTTGACTGAACGACTTGACTAAGCGCGGCAAGGAGCCGTAGTGGTTGTTCTTGTGGCAGGATTATTGGTTGTTAGTGATACCCCGAGATGCCATTGTTATGTTCGAGAATGCATATATATATCCGTCCGTGAACCACGGCTGGATAGCCTTGGGTTCATCAGAGTCGAATTGCCCGATTCAGAAGGAGGCTAAATAGCCAGAGTGAGAACCCTGTTGGTGAAGAGCAGTGAATCGATGGCTCGAAAGCGGTTGTTTGTTCATCAAGGTTGCGAGGCAGTTCATCCTTCAATGTGCATCTAAACGCAAATGACCCGTGTGGCGTTTTCGATGAAATAACAAGAAGTAGTTGAATCTACAAAGTCGATCTTCCTAGTGATGGAAGTTGAGCTTGTTCGTTTCAGTGTCATCCAGGCTGAACGTCTCCTATACCAGGCACGTGCAAACTGAATGGCTATCAGAGTTGACACCGGCGAGCCTCCCCGCCATCAACTGTGGCGGCTTGTTTCGACGTCAAACATTGAGCGAGGCTTGACGCAGCCAACCAGATCGAAATTGGCCCGCTAGCGCAGGGGAGCCGACGTCGAGTGCCACGGGGGTCCCCTGTCTCGCAGACGGGCACTTCCAATTCGTCGCCTGCGACTACAAGGCCCCAGAACGCGATGTCCACCCTCGCGTCCATCACCAGCCGTCATCCCTCCTTACTGGCCACGGTACTTCATTTCGTCCTTTCGCGTCGCCATTAAACGTATACGAGGCTTTCTTTGCATCCATCTTGGGTTCAACAAGGTGTTTTGTTTTGTTCATATTTCGCCTTTGCCCTTCTTTAACCTCGCAGCTGTCTTGTTGCGTCATGGACTCTTTTTTCTCCATTTAACTTCAGCTCATCAGTCCCTCCATCGACCACTGACTTACACCTGCGCCTCTTCGCACTCCGAGCCCCTCGCCATGGCTGGCTTTAACCGCTTTGGCTTCATGGCCATTGCGGTCGTTTTCCATATCGTCTATATTCTCTCAATCTTCGATGTGTACTTTGTTAGCCCCATCGTTTCGGGCATGCGACTCTTTGGGGTCGAGCGCCCTGAAGGTTCCAAGCCTCCTGCGGACCGGCTCGTCCTCTTCGTTGGTACAGCACCCGCAGCGCATCCTCGAGTTGTCAAACCTTTCACTAACCGCCATTGCGTCTTTAGGCGACGGACTTCGCGCCGACAAAGCCTTCCAACAGCACCCCGAACCATACCCCGAGTCCGAAGCAGATCTTGCGCCTCGACATCTCGCTCCCTTCCTGCGTTCGCGAGTCCTCGAGCATGGAACCTTCGGCGTCTCCCACACCCGTGTGCCGACCGAATCTCGCCCAGGTCACGTCGCTCTTATTGCTGGATTGTACGAGGATGTGTCGGCTGTCGCAACTGGGTGGAAGATGAACCCTGTCAACTTTGACAGTGTCTTCAACCGCAGTCACCATACTTGGAGCTGGGGCAGCCCCGATATCTTGCCCATGTTCCACCATGGTGCTGTTCCAGGGAGGGTCGACGCCTTCTGGTACGGAGCCGAATTCGAGGACTTCACAATGGATGCTACGGAACTCGATTACTGGGTGTTTGACCATGTCAAGGACTTCTTTGCCGAAGCCGCCAAGAACGAAACCCTCAACGCTGCTCTTCGTGAAGACAAGGTCGTCTTCTTCCTTCATCTGCTCGGACTCGACACGGCTGGGCACGGCTACCGCCCCTACTCCAAGGAATACCTTCACAGCCTCAAGGTGGTGGATCAGGGCGTCAAGGAGATAACCGAGCTCATCCAGAACTTCTATGCCGACGACCGCACTGCATTTGTCTTCACGGCTGATCATGGCATGACGGACTGGGGTAGCCACGGTGACGGACATCCCGACAACACCAGGACCCCTCTCATCACTTGGGGGTCGGGTGTTGCGCCTCCCGAGTTGCACCCGGACACGGTTGCTCCTGGACACGACGAGTACTCGTCAGACTGGGGTCTGGATCATGTTCGCAGGCATGACGTTGCTCAAGCAGATGTCGCCGCCCTCATGGCATACCTAATTGGTACCGAATTCCCAGCCAATGGTGTCGGCGAGGTTCCTTTGGATTTCCTTTCAGCGAGTACCAAGGAAAAGGCCGAGGCATCGCTCGTCAACTCCCAGGTCATCCTCGAGCAGTACCGAGTCAAGGAAGAGAAGAAGAGAGCGACAGAGCTCCGTTACCGACCCTATGGGCCTCTCAGTGAAGAGAACCTCAGTCCCGAGAAGCGCACGGCTCACATCCGCGACTTGATCGAAGCAGGGCGGTACGAGGAGGCCATTGAAGAGTCGGACGCCTTGATCACTGTTGGGCTTCAAGGCCTCCGTTATCTCCAAACATATGACTGGCTATTTTTGCGTGCCCTCGTCACTATCGGCTATCTAGGCTGGATCGCCTACGCTCTTACCACTGTCATGAGCTTGTATGTGCTCCAGCAGAGTGTCCCACCCCAACGTAACCTGTTGGGCTTCGTCTTCTTCTCGTCTGTTCTTGTCGGGCTTTACGCGTCTTTCATCGTCTCAACGTCTCCTCCGACTTACTATCTGTATGCCTTCTTCCCCGTCCTGTTCTGGGAAGAGGTGTATGCTCGTAGAAGCAGCATCTCCCAGGGATGCCAGGCTCTTTTCGGGCACATCAAGTCAGGGGGGCCGTGACTGCACTCATCTTCAACATTATTATTTACGTTGGTGTCATTCAGTCCTTGGTACGGTTCTCTCCCCACCCTCTTCTCTCACTCTAACTCGTATCAGGCATTGGGATACATTCACCGAGAGATCTTGACCGGGTTGTTCGTGTTGGGTGCCTTCTGGCCCTTGACATGCGGCATCTCGTTCGTGCGGTCTCATGTCCTCCTGAGCTTGCTGTGGTTCTTCTCTTGCTTGGCCATGAGCACATTCACGCTCTTGCCAGCAATGAAGGTTGAAGACGTTCCTCTCATGTAAGTTATGACTATTCTTACTCAACAGGGGTGTGTGACTGACTATGACAGTTTGATCGGTGGCGGCCTTATGGTTATCATTGGTCTCGCGTACTTGATCTTCGAGGACTTTGTGTTGTCTGACTTTTCGTCTTTCAAGACCAAGTCGAAGCGTCTTCACGGCAACAGGACGATCCTTGGTGCACAGGTAAGATTGAACTCCCGTCAGTCGAAACGCCGATTGCTAACATGTTCAGATCGGACTCATTATCCTTTCGATGATTGTTACTCGATCAAGTGCTCTGTCACTCCAGGCTAAGCTTGGTCTTCCCCGTGGAAACCAAGTCGTGGGATGGATCGTTGTGGGTAAGATGACCCTTTTCGCCAGACTTCTGGTTCTTCAACTAACGAGTGCCAGCTACCTCCTTTCTTCTGCCATTGGCATACCGATTGCAGCCCAACAGCCACTATATGAACCGCCTTGTGGTCATCTTCTTGACTTGCGCCCCGACGTTTGTCATTCTGACCATTTCCTATGAAAGCCTTTTCTACGTGGCTTTCAGCAGCACTCTGCTGGCCTGGGTGCGTCTGGAATACGCTTACCACGCTTTCACAGAAGACAAGGCCAAGCAAGAAGGTGTCGTCGCTGAGCAGCAGAAGCGTGAGCCGGGGGCCTTCCGACCCCTGGCTCTCTCAGACGCACGAGTTGCCCTCTTCTTCATGATCTTGCTCCAATCGGCCTTTTTCAGTACGGGCAACGTTGCGTCTGTGTCCTCATTCAGCTTGGAAAGCGTGAACCGCCTGTTTCCGATCTTTGATCCCGTCTCACAGGGTGCTTTGCTGACTCTGAAGCTGATGGTTCCCTTTGTGCTGATCTCAGCCAACTGGGAGTCTTGAACAAGAGACTGGGCGTGGCGCCATCAGCACTCTTCATGGTGGTTCTGGCAGCAAGCGATATCCTGACGCTCTATTTCTTCTGGGTCGTCAAGGATGAGGGCTCGTGGTTGGAGATTGGCTCAACCATCAGCCACTTTGCCATTGCAAGCGGCTTGTGTGTCTTTGTCGCGGCACTCGAGCTCGTCAGCGCCGCCTTCATCGCTGGAATTGAGATTGAAGGAGAGCAAGTGTCAATGAATGGAGAAGCATTGTCAAGCCCAAAGACAAATGGCAAGACGACAACGGTGAAGGCAGAGTAAGTCGGCCACAGCATTAGAAATGATAATATAATGTGCGCCATGTTGCTCTGGCCGTTGGGAGCCAGAGCAAGACATGTCTTGAAACACAACTTGGTCAACCTGGGATGCAATACGAGCCATGTGATTGGGGCGAAGCGTTTGGCATTATAGGGCTGAGGCTAGGGACAGCACGGAAGATGGCCGTAAGTCCTGGTGACTTGGATGTGAAGAGGTTGCATGAGAGGGATTCGACCGTTTCTTGGCAGCATCCATTCATGTCTTGATGCGCTTCAGCTGTGATCATGTGCAAGGAACACGACAAGGCGAGTCTAGGAAGATGCGGGGCACTTTCCCGATTAGGAAGAACACCATGGCGGCGTGTTTAGCATGTGAAAATGCCCAAATTTGAATGACATGGCGGCAGCTTCCGGTGAGACACACGCCGGAACAGGGCTTTTCTGCACGAAGATCCATCCACCTGATTACAGGTACAGTGCCCTGGGTGTTTCTCAGTTGAGGCGGCCATTCAATGGTGCACCAAAGCTACAGCTTACCGGTCCTTGAAATTATGACGATGAGCGGCCAGGGGTAGGTGAAAAGGCCCGTCTGTTAGCTGAAGGCCGGAGATTTTATAGTGACATAAAGTCCGCCGGAACGGGGAGAGAAGAGCAGGTACTTGGTACATTGCGTCCCAGACAGGCGGCTCTTCCGCTTCCCCAGCTTTTTCACGAGGAGTCGAGACATGTCATGCTCGAGTGAGTCCTGCTTCATGTCCAAGCCCACTAGGCTAAACTAGGGACTACCGCCGTCGCCATCGCCCGCCAGGGTCCCCGTTCACATGTCATGAAGCACCCAGGACTCGTTGCTGATGGGTGTTGATCGATATTGCAACTTTATGCACATGCTTTCTTGCTGCTTCTTTTGTGTGTGACGGACCGTGTCGCTCCCCCTCGAGATCGTCAACGCAGGCACGCGCTCGGACGAGACATCACGCGCCCAAGCCCGCAACTCACCAAGAACCCCCCTCGACAGTGCGATGAGGGTCAAAGGTGATCTGGCATAGCTCCCGTCGACCCGAGCCGGGGTGGCTTTTAGGCACTCTGGTCGACGTGACGAGAAGAGTCGTGGGCTCAGATGACGTCGGCGTTGCCAAGTCGCCCGAATCTATCACCGATGGATAGGTAGCCTGTAGATGCCATGCCATGCTCCAGATGGTTTATAGAGCCTGGCCCTCCCGCCCGTGGGCAACCTTGGTCGCACGTTGTATCCCCCTGCCTGCGTCAACTCCTCCCTCAGCTGATTTGGCAGCAGTGCTCGTCTGGCCTGATGCTCTGGAGCCTCTCCCAGCTGCCAGCGCTTATGTCCAGGCCTTCCTTCCGCGTCAACCACTTACACGGCCGGTAATAAACGCGTCCAATTCCACACCTGAAGAGTTTCCAAGATCACCTCTCGCCAAAGTACCCAGCCTCGCGGAGATTGTGCCTGATACGGCATCAATCATCAACCCAGCACACGGCCGAGTAGAGAGCACATGGGAGGGGTGGCACGCCCGGAGCACGGAGCCACAGTGGAGCTGCGTCCTCCACCATCTCCGACGTTGCAGGGCCATCATTGCTGAAAATCTGGAGTCCACTCCCCCGACGATCCCGCGATTCTCTCCTTCCCCCTTTGAATCTCTTTGTGCTTTCCTGACGAGGGAGAAATATCGCAGTCTATTGTTCTCGGAGTTTGTTCTTCTTCTTCATTGCAGCAAATTCCCCAGGTTCAGCTCGACTTTCCGCATCCGCTTCTCCCTTCCAGAGTTGCCGAATTCCAGATCTTCAACACCCCGCTAATACCACCTCTACCCGCCGGCCGTCGATTGCTTGACCCAGGTAGCGCCAGCTGCAAAGTGCCTTCCTTGCCCACGTTGGAATTCGCTATCCAGAAAGACGACGGACAAACTCACACTCGCTCATCCTTGCCTGGTCGTGTGGGTTCACGAGGCTTCATTGTCCGTTTTTGCCTGGAGAGGCAAAGCTGAGTAACACGAGCTGGTGGGAGACAAGGTACCCACAGGGTATTTCCCGCCTGCCAAGGAAGGCAAAGCCGCAAGGTTGAAGGACGAGAGTGTGACCTGGCCGGTACTTCGGACCTGCCCTCTTGGTTGGTGGTGCCCATCGGTGTCGGTGTCGGTGCTGGCTGGCTGATGCCTCCGTCCGTAGGTGGCCGCGCGCAGCAGCCCAGATCGCAACCTCCTTCGAGTCCTCCCTCGCCCCCTCTCTCCGATCCGACGATCCTCGACTCCCTCTACCTACTTCGCATCCTCGCCGTTGGCCGAGCCGACTTGATGGACGTGGAAATGTCGTCAGGAGACGGGCCGCCGCAAGGCCAACCACAGCCGCAACAGCAACAGGAACAGCCGAACCAGCAGCAGTCGACACCAACGCCCTCGGCCGCCGCGCCCGCGCCGCCCGCTCCCAGCACGTCGACGTCAACCTCGACCGGAGGGGTGAGCTTTCGGAGGTGAGTCGTCTGGGTTCGCGATCGAGTCTCAGAGTGCTGATCCCCTCTTTTTAATACACAGACAACGAGCGTCACGCGCATGCGAGGTATGCACCTTTTTCTTTGAGACTGTGTCGTCTGCCGAACCTTGGCCCATGAAACCCCCCGTTCCCCTCAACATGAGCCGAGGCATCGGCGGGCACCTCCACCTCATCATGGCTGTCCATCGCGACGCCCGCCATATGACAACGACAACCTTCCACGTTCTCTTGTTCTCGGGATCGCAATGGATTGAATCAACCGACGCTAACGGCCATTATTCTTAGACATGCCACGCGAGAAAGGTACATCATCTTTCGCCCTATGAGCACCAGCGCTCATCAATCCGCGCCACTTTATTCGCCCTCGGCTCAACCATCAACTGCGATGCTAACCCACATCTCCCATCCAGGTTCGATGCGACGCGGCGAGCCTTGGTGTGCCCTGCACCAACTGCGTAGCCTTCCAGATTGAATGCCGCATTCCAAACCCCAAGCGCAAGAAGACTCAAGGTGCAGGTAATCAGACCGGCAAGGATTCAGACAGGTAAGCATCATCAACTCGGCTCATCATGCCCTGCTAACCACGGGCTTCCAATGAGCAGTGACCGAGGCGATGGCACTGAGGATCCTTCACCTCGCCCTGTCGCTCCAAGCGTGACCACTTTCGCCCCTCGAACCCCCTCTGTCTTCCACTCGAACAATGGCACTCCTCCCACCACATTGACAGAAGCCCAGGCGCGGAAGGAAGAAGTTGATAATGGAACATATCTCGATCTTGTCATGAAACCCAAGTTCACCCGCGCCCCAATCACCGAAGCTGGACGAGTCGCATACCTCGGCGAATCTTCCAATCTCACCCTTCTCGTCCACGATCGTCAAGGCTCGGCCGATGTTGTGCATTACCCGTTGCCCGAAAACGTTCGCGGCTCTCGGGCCCGCCTCACCGAGCTTGACAATGTCGAAATCGACATCTTACATCAAAGAGGAGCTTTCCTACTTCCTCCACGGTCACTTTGCGACGAGCTCATTGACGCCTACTTCAGCTGGGTGCATCCCATCGTCCCGGTCATCAACCGCACCCGATTCATGCGACAGTACCGAGACCCCAAAAACCCCCGTCGCTCCTGCTTCTCCAGTCTGTCCTCCTCGCCGGAACTCGAGCCTGCAACAATGCTCAGCTGATGGACGCGAACGGTTCTACCACACCAGCGGCTCTGACCTTTTACAAGCGCGCCAAGGCCCTCTATGACGCAAATTATGAAGATGACCGTGTAACGATTGTTCAGTCGCTACTCCTCATGGGCTGGTATTGGGAAGGACCCGAGGACGTCACCAAGAACGTCTTCTACTGGAGCCGCGTGGCAACTATCGTTGCTCAAGGCTCGGGCATGCATCGATCTGTCGAACAGTCGCAACTCAGTCGCTCGGATAAGAGACTATGGAAGCGAATCTGGTGGACGCTGTTTACTCGCGACCGATCAGTTGCTGTCGCCTTGGGCCGACCTGTCCACATCAACCTCGACGATGCAGACGTGGAGATGTTGACGGAGGACGATTTCATCGAGGACGAACCAGACCGCGCGAGCGAGTACCCGCCCGACCCGATCCACGTTCAGTTCTTCCTCGAGTACGTCAAGCTCTGCGAGATCATGGGTTTGGTGCTATCGCAGCAGTATTCGGTTGCGTCCAAGGGCCGGCAACGAAATGCCATCGATCTTACTCACAGCGACATGGCATTGGCCGACTGGCTCCAAAACTGTCCCAAGATTGTCTATTGGGAAATGCCTCGCCACCACTTCTGGTCCGCCCTCCTTCACTCAAACTATTACACGACACTGTGCCTGTTGCACCGAGCCCACATGCCGCCGGGCGGCTCCGCACGCTTCCCCGATCCCTCACCCTACCCGTCGCGAAACATTGCCTTCCAGGCGGCGGCCATGATCACATCGATCGTCGAGAACCTCGCCGCTCACGATCAACTACGATACTGTCCGGCCTTTGTCGTGTACAGCCTGTTCTCCGCTCTCATCATGCACGTTTACCAAATGAGGTCGCCAGTACCCTCAATTCAACAAGTGACACAGGACAGGCTGCGCAGCTGCATGTCGGCCATGAAGGAGATTTCGCGAGTCTGGCTTGTGGGCAAGATGGTATATGCCCTCTTCGAGTCCATCATTGGAAACAAGGTGCTGGAAGAGCGGTTGCAAAAGGCCGAGGGCAGGCGACATCGAAGGATGCGTCAAAGTCTCACTACGCAACTAGAGCAACACAGCCGACAGGGAGAAGCGCCGAAACGAAAATACGACGAGATGGCTATCGATTTTGGCACCAATACTCCACAGCCTCAGGAGTCGTACGAGAGGTCACGACCGCAGACGCCGAGCGCCGTCAAGGCAGAGACATCTTCAATGCAGCCACCTCCGGTAGCATCACCTAATGCACGGCAGAGCGCGGCAGACACGTTCATGGGAGGGACGAACTCGCGACCAGCGACCCGGCCGGCGACCCCCTTTAACCCCTCATTCTCGGTTCCGCCAACGCCTCCAGATCTCTATCTCGTGACCAGAAATTCGCCGAATCTGTCTCAGTCCTTGTGGGAGAATTTCCAGCCAGATCAGCTATTTCCCGACAGCTCTGCCATGCCAGCATTCCCAAACCTATCACCAATCCAGACGCATGCTTCCCTCGATCACAACGCAATGGGACCAGTGCCTCCAGGTAACGGACAAGGAGGGATGGCCAACCAGCAGGCAGGGCAGTTTCAGCAGCGAGGGAATGGGATGCTACCGCAAGGCTTCCAAGGGCATGCCAATATGTGGCAACCAAGCCTTGACCCGAATATGCCGGAAGGGCAGAGTCCTGACAGCTGGAGCAGCACTTCAGGTCAAGGCCAAGCGGTTCCTACGACGCTGAATGTTGAAGACTGGTGAGTAGTCATTTCTAACATCACATTAACCTGTTTTCAGACTAATATTTTCAATAGGTTCCAGTTCTTTGGCATCAATGGCACTGACCCGAGCCACCTCAATCTTGACATACCACTGGGCTGAGCAGTTGCAAAGGGGCAGTTTTAAAGCGTTGTCTGGGTCAGCCAGTATTGCGAGGGGTTTCCACCGAGACTGAGCGTGCCGGTGCCCAGAAAAGGGCATATCTTGGGTCCCTAGATATGGATGTTGAATCGGTTCAAGCCCAGATGGCAGCTCATGATGAGACGTGAGAGACGCAACACCTGATCGTGGATAACGATGACTCGCCAGTCACATGACAAAGGCTCCTCATGGAGCCTTGGTGGGTGGCCAAGCTTTCGAGTATCAAGAGTCCGGCCCTTCAGAGGCTGTTTCTGAAGCAGGGACAACAGAGGTCGAGAATAGCTAGGGAATATGTGGGTTCGCAAGCCTGGGTGGGTGAAGGAGCGGTAACATGAGACGAAACAGAGTCTCATGGAAGGTCGGTGAAACAATGACCAGTCGAGTTAGATACTATGATCTCCATACTATCAATATTAAACATCCATGCAGCAGTTGCCTTGGTACTTATGATGAATGACGGAAGCTTGGTGGTCCGCCCGTTTGGTCATGTCGGAGGTCAAGACGCCTTCTGGAAGAATATCAGATTTTCAGGGGAGTTGGGGACAGTTCTCAGGGGCTACAAGCGGCCGGGTTAGTGGGGGATACGTTATTTTGAGCCAGAGACAAGAAGGCGGCCAATCCGCTGAAGGCAAAGTTTGGGGCTTCAGTGGGCCACGTTCCGCTGCCGAGTCTCCAGCTCCACGCGTCCCTGTTTCCTCGTCACTTGAAGGGTTCCCCCATTATGCATAACCTTGTATCGATTATCAAAGTACGTGGGTAGGTAGCAACCGTTATCGACGGCGTGTCTTGCTCCGAATGACTGCAATTTAAGATTGATGCAGGTAAAAGGTCAAGATACTGCGCGGGCTGGACTGGACTGGAATGGATTGGCTCATTTACAGTTAAAGTGGTGTTGGTCGAGTCTAGACACAGCGCGGCCGCTTGCATCATTTTCAGTCGCTTCGATCGTCTTGTGCTACTGCCCTGGGCCTTAGCTATTCCCGGAGTCTGGCTGAGGGAGACCCCGTTCCAAGCACAGGCAACCTTGTCCCGACCGGCCACCACTCCCACTATCACCATTACCTACCTCGACCGGAGTGTCCACGATAAACCCTCGAACACCACGACGAACAACGGCCACGATACAGCAGTTTCAATCCCGCAATCCACTCATTCCTGGAGAGCAGAGGAGCAGATGCTGGGCTGAACCACCAGCAGCATTGGCTCCGGCACCTTACTCATCTTTCGCTCTCCCGTCTCCGCCAGCGAACGGCACCCCCTGGCCACTGTCCGTCCCGCCGTCCATCCATTTCCGTCTCCGTCTGCCTCGTCATCTCTCCTCCTCCGCTCTCTGCCGTTTCTCGATACGCTGCTCCAGGCTGAATGACTGCAACTACGGCGACAGAAGAAACGCCTTGAGTGCCACGCACTGATGCAAAGCCGCGAGTACACGACCCGCGAGCTTCCGTCGTCGCCGACTTGGTGGCTATCATGACCGAACCGAGACGCTCTGCGAGGCCCTCGCCGCACAGGTCCTCGTCGGCCCTGGCGCCCGCCTCACAGTCTTCAGATTCCACCTCCGTCCGGCCACGAAACCGCCGCCTTATCAGCACCGTCGACGGCGACGACGACACCGCCACGTCCACCAACCTCCACGATCGAGGAGCGAGTCGCTCGCGCCGCGGCCGCAATCACAACGTCCACGACACCACAGCCTCGCCCTCCCCTGCGCAGAGCTACGGTCTCTTGTCTGCCTTTAGCCCCGCGAACAGCAGGCCCGCGAGCCCTCTGCCCTCAGATCGGGGCAGCATCACCCCCCATCGCACCAACAGTGCCGCCAACTTGACAAACTTCTTCAATGACTCGCTGACGCAGAGCTGGGCATCTGTTCAGGGGTTTGCCTCCTCTCTCATGTCGGGCGACGACGGCCCGGCAAGGAGATCCCAGTCCCATAATCGAGCAGGCACTCGACCTGGGAACTGGGGCAGAGACTTTTCTGGCACCAGCATCTCGAGGAATGCCGCCGCGTGGGGTCCCTCGCCTCCCAAGGAGCCAGGCCTGGGTGACGTGGGGGCTGGCTCGCGGAGGAGCGCGAGGCTGCGCTCAAGGCTGCGAAGAGAGCCATGGTGCTGGAGAGCCACGACGGCGTCAACGGAGGACTCGACACCACCGGGAAGCACAAGCGCCGCAACTCGGACGAATCCGCCGCCGAGCAGGCTCAGCCCCAGGAATACTTGGTCTATGTCCACAAGGTCGAGCCCAGTGACACTTATGCAGGGCTCATCCTGAGATATCAGTGCCGGGAGGACGCCTTCAGGAAAGCCAACGGCCTCTGGACCCGCGACAGCGTACAGATGCGCCGGTGGTTGATAATCCCGGTTGATGCTTGCGACGTAAGAGGACGGCCATGCGACCCGCCTTCATGGCAAAACTCGCAGGGCGTTGACCTGCTTGCTCCAACCCCCGCGGCTGAAGACAGCACGCCAACACACGATGACTTCTTTAGTCGACCTACCAACGGGACTTCCTCGGAATCCAGAGTAACCGACGAAGACGAGAGACCATGGACACATGTCCGCTGGGTCAAGATGGATTCGTTCCAGCAGCCGGTTGAGATTGCACGGGTTGCGCGGAACGCAATGGGATACTTTCCTCCTCGACGGAAGAAGAGCATTCGAACCATTTCAACATTCTCGACGCCGCGGCAAAGTCTCGATCTGTATAGCAACCCCCCTGGATCAGCGGGCACTTCGTCCCGCCGTCAGAGCTCCCTCGGCCACCGACCCCAGTTTTCAGGAACAATAACCTCGAGTCCTGGGCATGCAATCAGCGAGGGAGGTGAGCCTTTGCCGTCATGGATGCGGCGACCTGGAGGCGTAGGCTCCATGGGACTCAATTCACGGGCACCGGGACCAGATAAGGACTACCTCACTACGTGGACCAAGAAGCATCTCCCGGGGCTTAATTTAGATGGCCTCCCCTCCATGTCCATCATGGGCTCAGAAACGGCACACTTTGGGTTCAAAGCGGGAGAATCAGCAAATATTGTCGACAACCACACGAAAGAGGGACACAATACTAGCTCAACGACACAACAGGGAATCGGGTTGGATAAGGCTGCGGCAGCTGTCGAGACTTGGCTCAGGGGTGCCCTCTCGCGAAAGCCGAGCACGCAATTGGAAAGGATCCGGGGCAGGCCTGAACGAGACGGCGATCTCATCGAGCTGACGGATACGGGCAGCGACGACGGCAAGCAGATGATGGGAGGGCCAACCAGCCTGATGGAATCACTATCGATCGGAACTACCAGCCGGAGCGAGGGCGATGGAGCTCTCCGGGGACGCAATGTGGGATCAGGAGCCAAGGGCGGCAAAGATGATTAAACAAAGCCAGCCAGTCGTACCCAGCAGGTTCGAGGCTGGTGCCTGGCACACGGAGTCATGTTCAAGGTAGAAGTGCTTGGGTTGGATCGAGATTGGCGGCGTTTTAGTTGCTGGCGAGTTAATCACGGGGGCTGTCTGTACAAGGGGCGTCTGCATCCATCATGTTGAGTTAAACCACCTTTTTAAGCTGCGAGGCGTTGGGAGGGCATTCGCGATTCTTCAGGATACTTGATGCTGCTGCTGCTGCTGCTGCACAACTAACTTGTAGCCACTTTACCAGCAAGACATAGGTAGCAGATTTGACAACATAACCAATACCTCTTATTATTGCCTAATAAGGCCAGGGTCAATAGATCAAGTCGCTGTGTCGATTCGTGATTTGTCCATATAGGTAGGTGCATCTGGAGGTGCTTGCCGGGTTGCATGTGAGATGTGGTCCCTTGCCTTAGTGCATGCGCATTGCGATTGATCCCTCCCCCCACGTCATCCCTCACCCAATAATTCTGCGTGGCCGCTTCAACACCAACAAAACGTAGCTTTGATATTGAATCATTCATCAAGCATAAGACAGCGCTTAACTCTAACAGCACACCATCATTAGCGTGGCTCACAGCTTCTTGGCGAGAGAGCGCCGCTGCCGAGATGCCCATCTGTATCGAATGCCGACACCCCGTCAAGACGCTCTGGACGCAGTACTCTGGCGCTGGGGACAAGGCCAGCGGGCACAACATCCGCCTCACCGTGTGCCGCAACTGCGGCCAGTTCTGCGACAAGTATGTCGAGCATGACTTTGTCGTGCTATTTATCGACCTGGTGCTCATAAAGCCACAAGTAAGCCCCCCTTTTGGTCACCCAGATACAGATATTGACACTCTATCTAGGTTTATCGTCACCTGCTGTATAATACGTTGACGAGCGATGATGACCGTTTAGATGTATGTCCATGAGCCTTGATATACGGGTTCTACTGACCATTCGTCCATAGCCCTCCATCGTTCGTCTGGGGATTCTCTTGCTTCTATTCGACGTGTACTTGACCTGGGCTCGCATCGAGAAGCAGACGGTGCCTGATGCCGCACCAGGCGGGAGCAACCTGGGGAAGCTCGCGCAGCAGTCGATTGTGTTTCAGTATCTCTTTTTCCGTGAGTAACTTGTGCTCCATCTGGTCATCTTGCTCTGCTAACAACCTATCCTTGTAGTCGTCTTCTGCGCCCTCTCTACAGCAGCGTTCCATGTGAGCATACGCTTCCTCACTTCATCCTACTTTTCCCCTCTCAACGCGCTCGGCATCCTCCCTCGGTACTCGCGGCCAAACTCGGTCTCGACTGCCCTCCTCGTCTCCTCCTACTCCAAGCTGTTCCCCATCCTCATGGTCATTTGGGAGTACGACGTCCCAGCAGCCGCGCGTTCACTCGGCTGGGCCGTTGTGGCCAACAACGTCGAGGCCCTGCGCATCCTCCTCGATTGCGGCTACGCTACGGCATGTCTCTTGACCATCGCGGGCGCCGCCTCACGCTGGGTTGTTGGCCGCGTCGTCCTCTTCGCTGCTGGACTCGCCGATGTGGACTCGATAGGCGGCAGCAACATCGCCGAGGACGGCAGAGCGTTGTGGGCGCTGATGATATACGCAAAGGAGTGGGCTAGTCGGCTTGCTGTCGGGTAGGGCCGTTCGCAGGCGGAGGATCACAGTATGGGCTTCGAAGGGGATGGTTGGGTCTGTCCAGCGCAATTCGATTTGATAATAGAAGCGACCAACTCCGTGTGTAAAAATGACATAATACCAGTACGGGGGTAAAAAGCAACAATATAAGATTACAGGTGTATCCCATCATCCGCAAGCAAGTCCATCAATCCCGTTCCGCCCCAACTTCCTCCAGGCATGGTGTATTATTACCCCTCGAGGTACTCTTCGCGGATGCCGGTTCGTTTCGGCGCAATCAGGGGGTGCAGTTGGGCGAGGAACGTGATGGCCCACATGAGGTAGCAGCTCACGATGGCGAGAATCAGCGACGACCGCCAGAGCCTAGAGAAGTCCAACGTTAGCTGTCTCGATGTCGTAGGACGACGGCGATCGCGGAGGTGTAAACTGACACTTGGTTTTCGCCCTTGGGGGCAAAGAACCACGACGCCACGCAAAGGGCCGCGATGACAACGAGGCCGATAAAGACGGCGTATCTGTGAGCATTGCGACTCTTGTTAGCCTGCCTCCATCCACGCGTCCCAGAGAAGCTCGACAGCAGGGGGGATTGTTACCCTTGAGCCATGTTTGCGGTTGCGATTCGTAAAGGAGAGTCGTTTCGAGCTTGATCCCGCCGGCAGGAGAGCTTCCTTTCTTCGATTGCGGGAGATGGGGTGGATGAGCTTTAAGGGAGCTTTCTCGAGATTCAATGTCGGCGATGGGATAGCTTGTTGCTGGATTGGTTGCATCACTGCGAAGCGACACGAACGTCCAAGCTGAGTCAGCCAATTGGGCAGTCAGACTTACCCTAGAGCAGCAAGGAGCACCGTGGCGGCAAGGATGAGCTCAAGACTGGAGGATTTATCGTTCAGAAAATGGACAAGATAACATTCTAGTTTGAATGTAAATCTAGACGCATCCTTCTCTAGATGAAACCCCGCGCTTCTGTCCTTGGTCATTGGTGATTTTGATGCTGGACACAAATCACTTACACCCGACGGTCCGCGGGACAGCTTAACCAAACCATCTCGCTGCAAGAGCTCTGATGTATTCATCGACAAAGGGGATAATCTCCAATAGGTAGGTAAATCTAGCTTCTTCTACGATATAGCTCTATAAGTTTGCTCTTGGGTTATACACAATGCCAACATGCATCCTTGGCCTCCCAGTCGGCGTATACTATCTATATATCTATACATCATTTCGATCTTTATGCTCAGGCGTTATTCTCGTAGTCAAGTCCAGCCTCCTTACGCACTGCTCCATAAATCCCAGTCATATCTACCGAAGGACCAGCATGCTCCCTCAACTGTGCCAGGTGCGCATCCACCGTCTCGATATTGCGCAGCCTGGCACCTGCATCCTTGGCCAAGCTGAGTGCGTGCCTGGCGTCCTTTCGTGCCAGATCCACCGCAAACAACCCCTCTGGTTGCTTATGATAGTCTCCGCTGAGCATCTGGGCACTGCAGGCAGCGTACGCGCCTCCAAACAGAGAATCGACAAACTGGTGGAGGGTGTCGGTGCCCAGACCCGTCTTCTCCGCCACGACGTGCGCCTCGGCGAGCTGCTCAACCATGTTGAGGATAAACGTGTTGCCCAGAACCTTCAGCTTCAGGGCCTTGCTGTAGGGCTCATCCGACATGTCAATCTCTGCAATCGAGGTGACGCCCTTGAACCACGGCCTGGCCTTTGCGACGCTGGCGGCGGGTCCGGCGAGGACCGCGATGAGGCCGCCCGAGTCCGCCATGACGGGAGTCCCAAAGATGGGGGCGGCGACAAACTCGCCGCCCTTGGCCTGGACGTCCTTTACGAGGGCCTCGGTCGTGTCGGGGTGGATGGTGGAGCTCTCGATGAAGAGCTTGCCCTTGACGTCGTCGCCTTCGAGCAGCGTCTTGTACGTCTCCTGGACGGCCTCGTCGTTGGCGACGCACGAAAATATGATGTCTGCTCGCGAGACGCCTTCAGCTAGAGACGTGACAACTTCTGATTTGCCCTGGGGGAGGCTGTTGCTGTGGTCGATGGCACGCTGGGTTGAGCGGTTAAAGAGGAGGAGAGGGCCGTCAAGGTTGCCCTTCTCGACTATGTTCTTGCTTATCCCCTGGCTCTAGTCAGTTTCACTCTCTCAATGTTTCATGGTTAAAGGAACTCGCCCTCCCCATATTGCCAAGTCCGATCCATAGAAGCGTGGGAGCCATGATGACTGTCTCGGTTATGTGAGCGATATGGAAATAGTTAACGATAAGTTGGATATTGAACAGTTACTTGGTTAACTTCTCAGAGTTGCTTCTCAACTCTCCCAACAGCCTTTTATACTGCGATTTAGCCGCCAAGCCGATATAGGTAGGTGACGGGAGATCCATCACTAACAAATAGCTCATGAACGCCAAGCGTTGGGTGGAGGAGTAACCAACTGACTATTCGTCCGCTGTGAATCCTTCAAGAGGGATAGAGCGGCATATTCTCGGTCTCTTTTCAGCTGCAGATATATTACGAGTTTGAAAAGTCATACAGATCTTTGATTCGCGGGATATCGTCGACCGGGATGTCGGGCCTTGGTGTTCTTAGAACCAACAATCTGGAGTGGGAAACCTCAGTTACTTCGTCTTGACTTTCATCCGACACGTCATTGTCACCATTTTCATGCGACATATGTACAATTACGTGTTGTTTGCATAGGTAAGCAGACATTGCTTTGATGAATACACTACCTACCTACCTAGTAGACATCTTCACATGCCTGGAATAGAAGTGCCGTCCCTCCTACTCCGTACATTAGCTCAGAGAAGGGCGTACCAATATACAAACAAAAAACTGTTTAAGCAGATGCATGCTGAGAGAAGCCACGGAGCTCTGAATTCTTACATCCCGCCATGATCCACGCCCAAGGCTCGGCATGACGCAACTGCCGGGCTGGGGTAGCGTAGCCGACCCCCATCCCCAAGCATCTGAATTGCCTCAATTGCCAGCCAGAGAGACCTGGTACTAGCAACGCCATCACGCATTGCTCACGCGCCTGATGTCTTTAACAAAGCCACATCAACCTAGAATACGTGAATCCCTGCTGAATTGCTAATGAACCCCCCTATTATGGTTTAGCCTGGTCAAGTACAGACGCTCCCTCTGCAAGATGCATCACCACAGGCGACATCGGCGCTGGGCCGAGAGCTTATCGGCTTATCGGATACATCTCTCCACCAAAAAAGCTGCTTCACCCCCACCAAACCCACGCCCATCTTTTGTAAGTTGCGCTGCTTTGCTTTTGACTCACGAACTCCCCCCGTGGGTTGCATCCTGCCATATTTCATCAGCCCCTTGAGAAATAACATTTGGCGTGGGCCATACCCTCCAGCTATGCTCTCCAGCTAGCAATTGTTTCTTCCTCCCCCTCAAGGCCGACTCCCAATCTCTCGCATCAAAGGTCATCCGGGGGGCTGCTGCTGCTACATCACAAGCTTGTCTACTTATTCCGGTCTTCGTCATTGCCCATCGGTCGCCCGACATCATGAGCTGGCCCCGCGTGTGGGAGAAGGCCTCTCGCTGTGGTAATTGTCGCCCAGTCTCTGAACCTCGCATCGCGGGAACTTCACACGTCGCGAGCACTCTTCGGCTCCGGCGCCGCGGCTTTGCTTCACAAGCCAACAACGGAAGCCCACCGAAGTCATGTCTCGGCTCCGGCGCCGCTCGACACATGTCGGCGGCATCCGTAGCCCGTGCCAAGAAGAAGGTCCTTGATCGAGTATGTCAACCATCTTTGGACTACTTGACTTGCTACTGACTCGCTATTAGGATTTCATCGTCTCTGTTCTAGAGGTGTCACCAACAAAGCGAGATGCAAAAGGCTATCTTCAAAAGTACGCCGACAAGAGCCCCAAATCTCTTACCGAGGCCCCCAAGTTCGTCCAGGGCAAGGAACAGCAACAGACTTCGTCTGACGCTTCAAAACCCTTGCATGTGGCCATCATGAAGCTTCGTGCTCCCCAGGAGCTCGACACAGAGACTCTTAGTGGAGTTGCAAAAACCCTGTCCCAACTACGCAAACTCGGCCTCTTGAGTGTCGTAGTTATCGATTGTGGGACTGAAGAACACCGCCTCACCTTCCAAGACCAAGCCTTTCGCCTCTGCGAAGCCGTTGACGGGTTTGGAGACATTGGCGCACGCCTGGTCAAGAATGCCATCGTCTATTCGAAAGACGGTTCGTCTGCCGATCTTCGGGTAGAGGACCGGGGCTTCATGGACCGCATTCTTCGGCATCGCATGATGCCTGTCATTCCCTCACTCCTCAGCCGTAGTGAGACCGAGACCCCTCAGCCTGTTGACTCGAACAAAGTCGTTCTGGCTCTGACCAGGTACTTTGCGGGCTTGCAGCCCAGTAGCACGGTCGACTCGGCGGGTACAGAGTTGTCCCACACCAAGACTGTTGCCTTGGTGGAGAGAATCATTATACTCGATCCGCTTGGGGCAGTCCCAATGACAGGTCGACCGGGTGCTTCCCACCGATTCATCAACCTTGAGCAAGAGTATGGACCAATCCTCAAGCAACTCATGGGCCCGGATGGCTCGCCTGTTGCGGACGAATGCCAACTCCGTGCCTCGATTACAGCGCACGCTGCGAACCTGACTCTAGCCAGGGATGCCTTGGCCATCTTGCCGTCGACTTCGTCGGCTCTTATCACCACCCCTGACGCCGCGGCGAACGTGGTCGCTACTACAAATAGAGCGAGCCCGTCACTCGAGGATGAACCCTCACTGGAGTTTGGTGGCATGGTTACGACCCGACGCAGGAAGAACCCCCTTTTGCACAATCTACTCACCGACAAACCCGTCTTCTCATCGTCGCTGCCGATCTCGCGGGCCCCGGCCAACTCTGGCAAAGCACCGGTTATTGGAGCATCAACGGGCTCGACACTTCTCAAACGAGGCATGCCCCTAACGATATTCCCGGATCCACGCGAGAACCCATGGCGCCCACCTCGGCCTGGAGGTCCCAGGCTTCGTCTAACTGACAAAAACATCGACCTTGCTCGATTGGTCCATTTGATTGATGACTCTTTTGGGCGCAAACTGGATGTTGACGACTATCTGAACCGCGTCAACGAGAACATTGCCGGCATCATCATTGCCGGAGAGTACGAAGGCGGTGCCATCCTGACGTGGGAGCGCCCGGAGGGCTTGGACGACCAAACCGCGCACGAACAGGGCCGTTATGTTCCGTACCTGGACAAGTTTGCCGTCTTACGAAAGAGCCAAGGTAGCGGTGGTGTAGCCGACGTTGTGTTCAACGCCATGGTTCGGGGCTGCTTCCCAGACGGCGTATGCTGGAGGAGCCGAAAGGACAACCCCGTCAACAAGTGGTATTTTGAGAGGTCGACGGGTACCAGCAAGCTGCCGGGATGCAACTGGACAATGTTCTGGACGACGCCAGGGTTGGATTCCCGACACCCAACGCTTCGAGACTATGAGAGCGTGTGTCGTGGTGTGGAGCCTTCATGGGCGGACAATAAACACATTGTAGATTAATGAGAGGGAGATGCCGGTTCAGGGATAAAAGGACGGAACCGAAAAGGGAGAGACATTGATTTCTGGTTGAGAGCGTTGTCTATATGCCGAGCAATGTAGACGAGGAGCCTTGGGGCCCAGAGATGGGACAAATTGTGATAAACGTTAACGAACAATAGGTAGTGCCTTGGGCGATAACTTGGATGCACCATCTTGTGAATCACCTCGCCCATTTTCGCTGTTAGTTGGTTGTCGTGTATGGCCGTTGGGGGGCTGAGTATTGCGCCTTCAGTCTGTAATGGATGGTTTTGGCGATTGCAGACGGCCAGGGAGGGAGATCCAGTCTATCGTTATCCTCCCTTGTGAAGGGAAGGCAGGCTATGTTAGCCAAATGTTTATTGAAACTACCTACCTACCTTCGATTTAATGGTCAGCTGTTAGTGACATTGATGACCTGGTCACTTTATCTGAAGCTTGGGTGTATCTGTTATTGCTGTTTCTGCTGGATAGCTTGATCCCCAACTGGGCCATCACCGAGTCCCCTCATCTACGCCTTAGGTAAGTCGGTGCCTGGATTCTGCGCAGGATTCTGCGTAAGATTACCTCGTGGTGATTTCGCAACTTGCTCATGAACGCCTGGGACTCGTCATCATGGTGGCTTATTATCCACGAGCAAGGGCAATCAAGTGGCTGATTGCCCCTTCCCCTTCTGGGTGACCTTGGGCTCTCTTTGAAGAGATGAATCCCACGTGACTCTTTAGGCCGCCGTTCGTATGGCAGGGCATGGGTTGCGTACCTGCTGTAGCAGCAGAGCTAGGGCCACCTTGCGGATCTGCAGGCAGGTCGTCGGCCCGTCCTTGGGGAGCAAGCCCCTGGAAAAGGGAAAAATGGCTCCAGCTTGCAGCTGCGACAGGGCATTTCGCTTCTGACAGCGGTCGAGGTCCCCGTCTCATATCTCTAGAGGACTCCACTGCCTGCCTCGACCTGCCTACGCTGACGCAAAAGCCAATTCCTCCATCCTCCCTTTTCCCTCCCAAACCTCCAGATATTCACCTCCTCCTCCGTCGAGACCACGAGCGCAAACCTCATACCGACAGACCGTTCATTTTTCCGAAGCGATCCCGAAATACCGTCAAGATGGATTTCCAAAAGAACCTTGGCAACTTTGGCACCAACTTTGGCAAGAACTTGTCGTAGGTGCTCCCCTGGCGCCGGCGATGACAACAGAGCTGCGCAATCCCCCCTCGAAGCTCTCTGCCAGCGCTCCAATTCCACCCGACCATGGCTCACCACTTCAAAATAGTAGCTTTGGTGCCCAGATCAGCCCCTTCGCGTCGCGCACCTTTCAGTACACAAAGGAGCAGCTTGGTCAGGCTGAGGACAAGGTGGGTTGCGCCGTCTGCGCCTTATCGCGCCCCCGTGGCTGAACCTGACATGTGGCATACAGACCCAGCTTCCTCCCGACTACATTGACCTCGAGAAGCGTGTCGACGCCCTCAAGCAGGCTCACCAGAAGATGCTTGCTGTGACGTGAGTTTTCTGCTCTCCAGTCATTGCCCTGGAGTGGTATTCCTGGTCGCGTTTATCTGACACGACGCTTACAGCTCGCAATATTCCAACGAGGCCTACGACTACCCCCCAACATCAAGGAGACCTTCCAGGACCTTGGCCGCACCGTCAGCGAAAAGGTTACCCTCCTTTCCTCTGCCACCTCCCCGCCGAGGCTCAGGCCGCCCTTGTCGCTCCCCCTACTGCTAAGCCGCAGCCCAAGACCTTCAGTCATGCCGTCGCTCGCGCCAGCTTGTCTAGCAGCCAGCTGCTCCACCAGCACCACACCGGCGCCGGCGAGGACCCCCTCGCGACCGCCCTGGAGAAGTATGCGCTTGCGTCGGAGCGTGTTGGCGAGGCCCGTCTTGCCCAGGACTCGCAGATCCAGAGCCGATTCCTGGCTGGCTGGAACACCACCCTCAACACTAACCTGACCTTTGCCACCCGCGCTCGAAAGAACGTTGAGAACTCCCGCCTCTCCCTGGATGCCGTCAAGGCCCATGCCAAGGGCACCACCTTCAAGCTTGGCGGCAGCGCGCATGGTGCCGAGCAGCACGAGGAGCAGGAGCTGAGCCCCGAGGCCCAGGAGGAGATTGAGAAGGCCGAGGACGAGTTTGTGACCCAGACCGAGGAGGCTGTCGGTGTCATGAAGAATGTGAGTTTGGTTCTAGGAATTATATCTTCAAGGTGCGGCCTTGCTAATAGACCCAGGTTCTTGACACCCCTGAGCCCCTGCGCAACCTTGCCGAGCTCGTTGCTGCTCAAATTGAGTACCACAAGAAGGCGTACGAGGTGCTGACGGAGCTCGCCCCCGTCATCGAGGGCCTGCAGACTGAGCAAGAAGTGCGTCGTGCCTCTGCCTTTTGAGTAAATGTAGACGCGTTGAAAGGGGCTGACATTCTGTGCTCCAGGCCGCTTACCGGAAGAGCCGCGAGGAGTCTTCCTAAGTCAGCTTTGACCAGCCCGTGAGTGACTTGGGATAGTGTCACTCAGCAGCTGCGTGACGGGATTGCTGGATCGATTTGCGAGGAGTGTGTGATCCCCGCAAGTGCTGCTTGTATTGTGCCTTTTTTCCTTGTTATTTTTTTGTTCCTCTGTGTCGAGATTACATGCTATGTCTGGCAGGTATCAGGTATTGTCTTGACCAAGGTATTGAGATATCAACCAACTCAAGATGAGGGTTTCTTTTTCATCCTTTTATAGGTATAACAGTTCCAGGGATTTGATAGATGTGCAAGACCATGCCGCTCAGTGATGCGTGATTCCTAGGAAGGCTGGATGCCAGCTGTGCCTGGGTAGTTGACAATTCTTCTGATCCACTTGAATAGACTGAGCCTGATGATAATTACTGTCTATTATCGTGCCTTGGATTATTGAGTGAAACAATACCTACCTTGAATGCTGCCGGGTTGTAGCCCGGACGTGACTCGGAGCTCCGGTCCTCACGTGACTACACACGTGCCGGCCGGATCGGCAATGCTGGGGCTAGAGTCCAATGAGGTCAATTCAATTTCCTCTGACCATTCCATCAACCTCGAATCCACGACGAAGCCCATTGCCAATTGACCTCGCCAGCATGCGGCCGACAGCTCGTGTGTTTGCGCGCTACCTGGAGGCTGGTACTCCCACCGGCCTCACGGGTCTCTGGACTCATGCCACGCCCCGATCGACCCTCCTGTACCTGTACGGAACGACGCTCAGCAAGCTCCAGAACATCCCCGAGACGTCCATGTACCGCCAATCCGTCGAGGCCGTGACCAAGCACCGCATGTCCCTCGTCGAGCAGCTCGTTCCCCCGGGTTACGAGGCGTGGGCAGTCCGCGCCAAGGAGCTCGTCGGCAAGAGCTCCTCGCAGTTCCGCGTCGCCAGCGGCCGGGTCGACGGCAGCGAGGCCCGGACGGTCAAGATTGGCGACAAGGTCTTTGTGGTGGGCCGAAAGCACGAGGAGGGCGACATCCGGGACGAGGAGTGGAACGGAGAGGTCAACGAGGGCCCCGAGTACGAGGGCATCCGGACGGCGGCCGAGCGTGAGGACCAGGTCGTCTGGGCGGAGCGCAAGCCCCTCGAGGACCACGAGAAGATTGAGTGGGAGGACGAGCCCCAGCTTACCGCTGACCAGTGCGTTTTCCCTCGTCTTGTTCTTGACATGCAATTGGAGGGGTTATACAGTTGGGCTAACTAAATTCCCGCGATGTAGGATCTCGGAGCTCGAGCACAAGATTGGCGCTGGCCTCATCGAGGAGGTCATCCAGGTTGCCGAGGGCGAGCTCCAGCTGGTCGAGACCATGGAGAAGACCAAGGTGTAAGTTTCCTCGCTTCCCTGCCATCATTCTGAACCCGAGCTAATGGTCAATTGCAGCTGGGAGGACCTCGAAGAGAAGCCCGTCGAGGGCCAGTGGACGTACTTTGACCGAACCAACTAAATGCTAAGACGATTTTTTTTGTAAAAGTAGAGGGGGGAGGCCGTGTACATATGCTGATGGAGCTGGGTTATTGGTCTGGTCTGGTCAATAGAAATGAGTCGAGAGCTCTGATTGATCTTGAATGTTCACGCTGTTCGTACGAAATCTTGCCACTTTGTTGATTCTAGCCATGATGTTTCCTGTGTTGAGTTTGATGGCTGAACAGGCACTTTTACTATTACTGATATGCCCACCATGTTCCCCTGTGACTAGACAATCAGGTTTCTATTCTCATCATTATCAATGGGCTCATGAGATTACACCCTTCATAGGCAAGTCCTGTCACTCAAGATAGATATCGTCCATGGTGGGGCAACCTCTATTCTTCAACTTCACCTCACAAAAAACAACATCTCACAACCACATCAAAAAAAAAAAAAAAAAAGATGTCTCTCTTGGATCCCCCATCATTCTCACAGCAGAGCAGATCCAGCAAACGCAAGAGACCTATACTCGACGATGACCCCCCCAGCTCGCTCCCCCAAGACTCCATCAACCCTCACAGCCACACCCCGAGCATCATCGCCCAGTTCGCCATCGCGGGCCTCTCCGAGTCGGATCTGGACCCGGCCCAGCAGATCCCCGACTTTCCCCACCGCGGCTTCCAGAGCAGCGAGCAGCAGCAGCAGCCCGAGGAGGCGGCCGAAACCGAGGCTGACGAGGATGATGATGCCGCTCCGGTGAAGAAGAAGCAGCCTCAGCAGAGGCGCGACCGTCACTTTGACGTCCTGCTCCAGTCAATCCACCACTTTCTCGACCAGGGAGAGATAGAAAAAGCCTCCAGAGCCTACGGCGTTCTCCTCCAGCTCCGACCGCTGGGTCACGCAGTTGATGTCCGTCACCACAGCCTCTGGGCCATCGGCGGCGAGATCCTCATGCGACAAGGCGAAGAGCAGCCGCTGAGGAGATGGGGCCGCGCGGCAAACATGAACAAGGTCAAGGCCTACTTTGACACCCTCATCCAGCAGTATCCGTACGACTACAAGCACCCGCAGCTCCTCTCGGCGTTTGACTTTTGGCTCGCCCTTCTGAGCTGCGAGATCTACAACACGCACACGGAGCATGTGTTGGCCTTGGCCCGGGACGCGGAGGAGGAGGAACCTCGCCGCGAGTCCTTTGGCCATGACGATAGCTTCGGGAGTGACGATACCGAGACGCGGCTGGTGCAGAGAAAAGAGGATCTTAGACTCCAAGCGTTGGCTGCCATGAAGGACATCACTAAGAGGATGGATGGGCTGATGCAGGACATGCCTTACTCGAGGAACCGGCACTATCTTCGACTACGCGCCATGGCTTCACTCTACATCGCTGATCTAGTCCTCCCTACAGGACCTACCTCGGCTATCAGGTTTCAAGAGGCACAAAACGCAAGGCAGATGGAGCAGAGGACAGCCAAAGATGCGCTGCAAAAGATTATTACATACGGAGGCGAGCTAGATGAGGCTGCCATGGCCGTTCTCAACCCCTCTGAAGATTCCGAAGAGGATATATCTATACCGCTATATTCGAGCCTCCCCATCCGGGGGCTCTGATTCCGGTCTCAGTGGTCTGGATTGGGGGTACCGTGAGCTGGCCCCGACGCCTTGGTCGAGGACTTGTTGGCCCAGCGTTGTAGGATCAGCGCCGTATTCGAGCTGCCCACAACCACACACCACTCACCCCCTGGACTCCAAGCCGCTTGCCTGCCGACAAAGTTTGCCGATGATGATTCGGTCTTGTGTGCCTTGAGAGGCTCATGGGGATCCTCTTGGCTGTACCTAGATGCCCAGGTCTCCAGAGTCTCTGCATTATACTCGCCAATCTCCTCGGTCGACCTAGCCCCATCGCTCTGGCCGGCAACCGATGTCTCCTTGTCGGTGCCTCCATGGCGAGATTTGTTCCCATCCCCCTTACGACGTGTCACAGGTCTCATCCAGTTGGGATGGGGCAGGGGCTTGCTCCTGTCTCGGGCGGGATCTTTGAGTGCTCCCATGAACTCTCGGTACGCCATCAGCCGCTCCAGATCCCAGAAGAAGACGTTGCCGGCGGCGTTGCAGAAGCCAAGACTGGGTGCTGCCCAGGCACGAAGTGCAACTTGAAGCGCATAAAAAACTGCGGGCCACAGTTGGGGGTATGGAACTGCAGCAGCATGGTATACTGGGACGGGCACTGCGGTGATATCGTAGGCACAAAGGCAGACCTTGTCAGCCGGCCGGCCTCGTCGTAATTAGTCGGGACGGTTGTCTGAGCTATCGGGGCTAAGTTCTGGGCGGAGGCGGGTTCTTTGATGAAAAGCCCTCGATCCTCCAGAGCGCAATGACGTTGTCGTGACAGGCTCTGGATAGAATACAATCCCCATAGAATGCTACGCTGTTTTTTTGTCAGCTTTGACACTCGATCAATCGAATTGGCCTACCAGTCGATGATACCACTATGCACAGCCGACGTCGAGAAGTGAGGATAGTGGACGCGAATGGGTGTTGTGATAGGCTCCGTGGGGAGATCGGGTAGAGTCCACTTTGCTCTGTTAGTCTGTGGATCAGCAAGTTGGGAATCTTACCTACCATGTTGATGATCTGGTCATGACCGGCCGACAGGATATAGCGACCAGTATCATGAAACGCCTGCCAAAAGAGAAGACAAGTCGTCAGCATCGCATAGAAACAACAGGGGCTAAGTAAAATCCTACCAGACTCAAGAGATCCCAAGAGTGTCCCTCACCAGCGAGAATGACGAGACATGGGCGTTTGCTGTGGACTGGATCAAGACTCCAGACGCGGACGCTCGTGTCACCCGATGCCGAGGCAATGATGGATGGGTCAACGGGCGAGGTGACCAAGTCGTTGACGTCCTATTTGTTATGCATAAGTTTATGCCTCGGCCGAGAGTAGGGAGGATGGATGGACATACACCTCCATGGCCAGTGAAGCACTAATGCCGGCAAGGTCAGTGATGCATCGTCACAGAGGATGGCACTACTTACCCTGTAAAGCTTCCCGCTCATAACATCGTATATCTTTACTTTGGCATCAACTCCGCCAATGCAGAGATAGGGAGTTCCGGTGACGGGGTCTTTGGTCCACGTGCAGCAACACGCGGAAGCCTCAACCTGGATGGCAGTCAGCCGCAAGGAGTCTCGAGGAGTGAACATGGAGCATCAGGTTGGAAACCTACATCATCGTCTCTTATCACGGATAACACCTCGCAGTGGGTGGAGTCGGGGTTTTGGGAAAGCGTGCAGATGACGACCTGGAGGAAAATCAGGATTTGATCTTGCGAGTAATAGCCCTTGCATAACTGACATGCTTTTGCTGACTGCTGCAAAGACGGGGTTCGCATCCAGGGGTTGTAGGGACAAAATTTCACATCAAAGAACTCTGATGGCAGGGGAACAGCCCTCGAGTTAGCAGGCAAGATCTGGCCGGACTGGCTTGCAATTACCAGCGACGAAGAAAGGGGGAAATATACCTGCGACATTGTCATTTTCAAGAAACTCGGTATCGTTCTGCAAACGCCTCTGGTCAGCTTGTGGGATCCAACATGGCAGAACATGTGAGAATAACCCACCTCGAAGCCGAAAGATGAGCGCAGCTTGGGGAGCTCAAAGGCATTGTCGTCGGTGATGGCCATGATGCCAAGCCAGATTGAGCGGCTACAGCCGTTACCGACTGGGTTCCTGGACAGCGATGGGGGTTCCGCAAATATGTCATGTACTGGCTGGGACTGGGGTTGTCTGCGCGGTTGACTGCTGCTGGTGTGTGGAGGCGGACGCTGCTGTCTGAGATGGGAAGATTGAGAGGCTCAAGAGGTAAGTTGGCTGGACACGCCCTAGGGAGAGAGACTGGAGCGGCGTTGTCCGAAACACGCAGCAAGATCTATCCCGTCGAGATCCGATTCGCAAGTGCCTGGGCCCTGGCCAAGAAAAAAGAGCAAGGAGTGACTGCCGCCGCCCTAGATCAACAGACAAAAAACTCGAGACGCGATGCGCGAGGTCGAGAATGAAGCCTGGTCATTGTTCGTTCGCCAAAGAAACAAGCGGCAAGTGGGGTCAGCCCCAAGGCCAATCCGCCTTTCATTGTCTGGACTCGGGTTAGCCCCGTACCTGCCTGAGGGAATTGCCCGGCACTCCACCGCGAACTACGGCGGCTTGCCCACTGCCACTGGGCAGGCGCGCCAGGACAGGCAGGTAGCTTTAGCGGGAGGGTGCCACCTAAAAAGCAACGGCCAATCGCCCCTGCCGTTGAGAAGCTACAGTGATTGGCTTTGGCCGAGGCAGAGGCCATTGCACGTAAATAACCTCAGCCTTGGGCTGTGATGCATGTCAAATTACGGATACTACTACTAGATCCGGGGCTAATCATCTCCTCTAGATTCCAGCCTCTTTCTTTCTTTCCCTCCCTTGTCTCGACCCCGTCGCTTTCACATCCACGAGCGTACACCTTGTCAACTGCGGGATCGGAAACAATCATTCCGCGCCATGGCCTCGGCAGGCGGGGCCTACCCATCCATATTGATACAGGCCAGGTCCAGACGCAACGGCTCCAGCCAGCACTGAGCAGAACCTGCCCCAGGCTTTCAACGGCCTGGTAATCAGGCTGCGAGCTCGGGATCCTGATGGGTTCCACCGGCTTCTACACGGAAGCTCACGACATGCGCAGAAGCAGCACGGATGAGCCTCGAGAACGCGGAGCAAGGGGACTAGGGCTGCCGGCATGCATCAATGTCACCTACCTCATCACAACATCGTACGGGCGCGTGCTCGATCTGATCTGGTCCGATCCGGATCTGGTATGATATCTGAGCAGTTGAGCATGCCAAAACCTGAGTTTTTGCCAGCCCCGGATCTCAAGTCAACAATGGGCCTCTCTCTTCCCTCCTACGCCATCTGGTCTATCTGATTGTTTGACCTCATGAGTAACAGAGGCGGGAGACTGAACATGCTGGATGTCTGAACCAATCTGGTGCCACAGCGCCAACGCGAGTCCTTGCTCTGTTGAACCCGGGGCTCTTGTACGGCGAGACCAGGGCCCAGCTCGGCGCGTCCGCTCGTCGAGGTCAACCGGAATGACCGCATTCCTCGACTCGAGACACACGGATACCCTGTTTGGTCGGATCCGAGGAGTCATGTCTGAATGTCTGAACCGCCCGAGGAACATTGGCGGACGTCTCTGATACCCCAGCCGTCGATCATGCCAAGGCAGGACGAACTGGTCCGGCCGTGGTGTCGTAGAATGAGAGTGCCAGGCGCGCTCGCCATGTCTTCCTGACTCGTCCAGGGTCACTGTCGCATCCGCTGCCGTAGATCCCGTACTTGCTTGCAACTCCAGGGTCACAGCACATGCCGTCGTTCGTCTGTGCCTCTGTATCCCATGGACAAAGGAACGAGACGGCCAATGTCTCCATCCGCCGGGCCATGTGGCTTGGGAAAATGGACGAAACTAGCCACCAGCTGCCCACGAGGATCCGCAGTGCTACGGGTGAGGCGCCGTCAGCCGATGCCATCTCGCGCCTTCATCCCGGAGAGCAAAAGGCGTTGGGGCCCGGGTGATGAGGTTGCATCGGGGCGTTGATGAGTTACGGAGAAGGCCTTGTCCACCACAGCAAGGGTTTCGTGAGCAGCTAACAAACATGCTCGGAGAAGCAGAGTCAAATTGGGCAGGTTGGCCGCCGTGGGGAGCATCCCAGGAGATGGACAAAAGGCTTTTTGTGTCTTGTACCACCATGCAATCCATGCCATGCCTCTATCCGGCCGAACATGCTTCATCCCTGGAGGTGCTTGCTCGCCCCAACAACACAACTTTGGATAGCAGTCTCTCGAATGCATGGATAGACTGGTCAGATGCGGTGTAAGATGCAGCAGAGATGCGTCTGGGCTGGATCTGTTGTGAAAGATACGGCGGGAGAGCCTTCACCGAAAGATGGGCCCCGCTTGGTCGGGCTTGTTTGTTCGTTCTTGGTTCCTTGGGTCGGTCACCTCTTTTCTTTGTTTTCTCGATACGGAGTGGTAAAGGACACAAGCATGCTTGATGCTGGGATGGGGGAGGCCAAAGTGCACCAGACGTGGACAGACAGGGTCAAGGGATTGCTGCTGCATTTTGCACATTATCAATCACAAGCCAATTCCATCAATGACAAGGTAGGCAGGCAAGGCAGGCAGGCAGGCAGGTAGGCTCGATTCATGTATCAAAATGTGGTTGTCGCGATCTCGATAATCTCAGTCGTCGTCTACCGTAACATCGGCGGTTTTAGGCCGCCCCTCCATCAAGCCATGATCGGCCTTGCCAATTCCGTCTTGTCTCGTCATTGTGCTCAACGTCATTGCTCACTTTTCGCTCTCCCCCGCGTGTCAAGGCCAAAAGCCAAAAAGGAAACATCCAATAGCGACAAGTGGAAGCGAGCCATTTGTCGATCATGTCCTTTGCACGGGCCCTTGCCTGCTTGGGTCATGAGAGCGCTGAAGCTGCATCACCAAGAAAAGCACTCTCTGCCTGGCGTTTTATCTGGCGTCCGACTCCCCCCATCCAGATCCATTGATTGATTGCTTCTTTGCTTTTCCCAACACGACGCAACGCATCCTGATGGGACCTTGAACGTCCCCGCCCTCCACTTACAACAAGCTATCCTTGACACCCCTCGTTTCTGTCAAGCCACGAAGAAAGGCAGAAAACCTCCCCCCCTGTCCTGTCCTGCCCTTGTCCTGCCCTGCAAGCCTCTCCTCTCGCCGTTCCCTAAGAGGCTCCAACAGCCACTCCGCCGCCGGGCCCGGCCTACGGACCCAGCGTGACTGAGGGTGCATCCGAGAAACGTCGGGGTTTCCTCATCATCGCTGCAAGCAACATCCTGTGCCTTTGCGGGTTGTACCTTGCACGTAACGCGCGCGAGCGCTTGCGTACATAGCACATGGCTGGAGGTGGAACCCTGGCATCTATATGCTGCTCTGCTGCTGCTTGACATGACGATCCCCCTGTCGTCAAAGGCGTTTTCAGACGTTTTTCCTCGACACTGGCAGTCTCGTCTTTGGTGGGTGGCAGAGTGAAGGGATACGGCAGCAAGCCCACCAGCATCAAGGGGAACAAACAGACAGACAAACAACAAGAGAAAGACTCGAGAGGTCGAGGTCAAGAGGTGTGCGACCTTGTCAACCGAACCAAAAGGCTTTGCCCTGCACATTTCCGCGACCGCAATTTCCATCTCACTTCTCACTTGCACTTGGCCGACCAGGCCCTGGTCGAGCCACCAACAGAGATCTCATTTTTCAGTTTTTTTGCTCCCTGTTTGACGGACACTCACACCTCAGTTGACTGCTCTCCTACTTGCTGCCTCTCTCCTCTGGTCTCCCGGATGCTCGCTACTCCGGGCTCAACTGTCTCCCATTCTGGTATTTGGATTCCCGCCGGCACAGGCCCCTGGTCGTCATCAATTTCACTGCTGAGAGAGTGGCCCCCCTCTCTCATCCTTCGCCTCCATCTTCGCTGTCCATAATTGTTATTGTCTCTCTGTCTCCTCCTCACTGCGTTGACCGCACACGCGCAGACACATAAACCCACTCTCATCTCCCCATTCCCCTGTCCTGCCCTTCCCAGGTGCCGCGAGAAAACAACAGCTCTCTGGACAAGCCACCGCCGCCCTTCTCTCCCCCTCCCCTTCCAATTCCCGTCCCGTACCAAGACCTTTTTCCACCCCAAGACTGCTAGACTTGACGACTCGACGTCCCTGAGCTGTCACATTACGGTAGCTTCGTCCACCACCAACCTCCCGTACCCGCAGCCCGCACCGCCACGGATCAGTAATCACTGAGCGCCCACCTTGTCTACCCCTGCTTTGATCCTCTGGGCTTCTGGTCCCTTTTCCCGCGTCTTCCGGGGTCTCGGCCGTCATTGCCTGCCCCTGTCACTCAAATCCTCTCTTCCCCCCTGCCCCAGGCCCGTCACTCACGTCCCTGTGCCCAGAAGCCTCTGGGCTGGTCCTGGTCCTACTGCCGACTGGATCCACTCTTGGTAGTTGACGCCAAAAGAAACAGCCTTGGGTTAGCGGATTATACATATCCATGGTTGGAGCTTCAACCCACTTACACCACATTTTCAAATCCTCCCTCGACTCCGGTTTATTCGTCGCCGGTCGAGTCCCCCGCGTTGCAGCTTGCTCTCGTCCTTGAAGCCATTGAGAGGACTTGCGTCTCCGGCGACCGATTGGTATAAACCAGCACTCTACCCGCCTCCCTCTGATCTGTGTTGGTGAGGTTCTACCAGGGCAGACCACCTACACTGTTTCCGCACAGCTCGCAGCTGCTGCGCCCATCACCCTCCATGGAGCAGACTTTCATGACAATACATAGTGAGTCGCGTCGGCCACTCCTAACCCCCTATGATGCCACTTCTCTAACACCCCGTCCTTTAAGACTTGGCTCCGGACGCAAATATCCTCTATGCGTCCGAGTCCGTCATCGACATCCTTGGCTACGCTCCGCATGAGGTGCTCGGCAGGTCCAGCTTCGACTTCTTCCACCCAGATGAGGTACCCTTTGCCCGATCCGTGCATAGTCGTGGCGTCTTGCTGGACAAGGCTGCCGTCCTGCACTATGCACGTATCCTCTCCCGCGATGGTCGTTGGGTAAGCTGCGAATGCTGTTTCACCATTGTCCACGATGTCCTCGTCGCATGTACTAGCATCTACCGTCGCGGCGCAAAGAGCGAGAGTATGTTTCTCGATGGGTCCAGCCGCCATGCTCGGTCTATACGGTCATATGGCAGACACTGACCTGGGATACAGGGCGTGCTATTGAAGCACCGCAGATTCGACGCATCTTTTCTTGCTCCCCCCGAGATCCGCGTTATCACATGTTGGAGCACCTGTCGCCAAAATTCAGGATGTCGCCGATGGAGCGCGAGCCTCGGGCGGCCCTCATCTTGAATCGATTCACCCGGACCCTGACTGTCATGTTTGCTACTGAGGCCATCGCCTCTATCCTTGGTGTGTCTGCCGAGCAAGTAAAGTACAAGAGCTTCTACGAATGCATCCGCGAGAGCTCGCTGGACGACGCCTTCAAATGCCTCGAGAGTGCCAAAGCCAACGACTCAATTGCCTATCTGCGCTTCTGGTCAAGAGACCCTCGACGACCCGAAGACTTTGAGCATGATGCGAGTGACGACGAACTGGACGATGGAGAGGACGCCGAGGAGGACGAGGATGATCAACTCGATGAGAATTCCATCACACCATCTCGAAACCAAAGCACATCAGGACACGGATCTTTAACTCCAAAGAAACCGAGCCATCTTCCCGAAAGCCGACGTTCAAGCGATTCAGAAGGAGGTGGCGTGAAGTTGAATGGAGGCATGGACCTCGACTCTCACCGGCAGCCAGGCCCTCAGATCAAGGTTGAGGCAGACATCGAGATGCAAGACAGCGGCCCCTTCAACGACGAGTCATCATTGGAATCACGGACGGCAAGCTCGGCAGCTATGGCTTCCATCTCCCAGACTGATAGTTACCAAACGCCTCCCACGCCGCAATCCCCAAGACCGACCGAACGTTCAACCCCCAGGTCTCGAAGAGAGCCAGCCAAGACAACGACTTGCCCCTTCTGTCGAGTTGGAGGCGGTTGTTTCGTGCACATCCGACGGTCTTGTCGTCATCCTGCGTCGAGCAAGACCTCAGATCCCAAACCTGCACCCCCCTCTGGTCCCCTCGCATTTCGACAATGGACTCTTTGCTGCTCCGTGGGGTCAGCAGCCGATCCATCCTCAGTGCCCACCAGAGGCGTTGTACAACTTTCGACCTCCGCTGCTGGTGCAGCACATGCCACTCCGAGAAAGCATCAAGGCTGCGGGAGGTCCGCCAATCGACCAACTGATGAGGTCCATCCGGGATGTTGCCGTCTTTGCCTGGGCTCTTGTGGGAATAAATGGGAATCTGGCCTCATACAGTCATGGCCAACCAATGGGAGAGTCGCAGCCCCCAGATGGTCTTCCAGTTTGGGATCCTGCTGCAGCACAAACATCCTACCAAGGTCCAGAGAACCAAGCCGCTCAACGCTGGGCGAGAGAGCGCCAACAACAAGGAGCGCAATTCATGCAGCGAGATTCATTGTCTGCAGGCTATCATCCAGATGGGCCTGGCAGCCACAGCGCATCTGGCATGGGGTACGAAAACTATTCACTGAATGGTTACGGAAACCAATGGTACTCGCAACTACCGGCCTTTCACCAAAGCCAGGAAGCACTGGCACAGGACTACTGCTTCAGAGAGCAGACGGACCCCAGAGGAACGGGCCCATCGGATTACATGGGCACCACAACACTTCCGCCACTGAACGGGTGGAGTGACGGGGACCACAGACTGGGGAGTTCTCAGATACCCTCAACGCTGGCCGAGGAGCCCCAGCACCGTCACCATACGTGGTATTAATGTGGACTTTCCAAAGTGAAGGGGGAAAATGGGCAAGGAAGGTAATATAATGAGGTATGACGAGCATAGAAGCCGGCGTCTTGATTCTGCTCTCGCCCTCCCTGGCAGACTTGGGAACCCCTGGATTCGAGGGAGCTGCCGGGGGACGGCTGCACTGGCTGTTACAAGTGATGAACTCTAGAATTTGTCCGAGATACCCATAATACTTGAGCGATAGCGGAATTGATAATTGTGTGTTTTTTCACTCTTGATCGTGCAGTTTATGGAATATCGAGATGTGATGGAGGAGTTCGTGACGGGATTCAGACGACCATGTCATTCGTGTACCACCAAGACAGCCCTGTCAGAAAGGCCAACAAGATGCTATCCTAGCACTAGCCTTCATGAGAAGGCGAACCGGATTTTTTGCCTGACCCTAGCCACTGATTCAATGGCATCTCGTTGATTTCATTGAAGGGATGGGATGGCTGTACGTACCGTGTCCCGGGTTGGTCGGCGCATGTGATTGGCCGTGGCCAATTAGAAGCTTGGGCCACCTTTCGTCAAGGGGTTGTTTCTGTAGAGGCAACCGTGGAAGTTTCGCAGCCGGGATGATACGTCAGCTTCACGCTCAGCAACTTTCAACCGTCAAATCCACGACATCGTCGAGCGTCGACCGCAACGAACAACCGACACGACGAGAATCGCGAGACTTTAGAGACAGCCCTGCGACCGTCTTTAGCACACCCAGCACCGTCGAATCTCCACGGACACCTCCCAGACAGCTTGAGCCATGTCTGCGTCCAGTGCTCGTGGGCACTATGCCAACCCACCCCTGGATGATGAGGACGACGACCTGATTGACCCGATGATGGTAGGTGTTTCTTCTCCTAGCTTCAGTCGCCCTTTCGGAGCCGTAGCTTCTTTCCATGCTCGCGGAGGCTTACACCAGCACAGCCGATCTCAACGACTTCGACGACCCCTTGCGACCAATTCATCCCGCCAGCCTCTGTCAGGCAACATCGGCTCCAGCTCATCATCGCAACCGCTCAACGAAGGCTACCTGACGTCCCGGATCCCCGGAGAAGACCGACGAGCGCCCCAAAACACAATTGACGAGTCAGTATGGGACACGCTGCGCCGCGACCTGCTCGCCGTGTGGGCCAAGCTCAGGGAGGTGCTGTACCCGCGCTACCTCCTGGGCGGCACCATGTTCGATTCCGAGGGGGACTGCGCGGCGCGTACTCCAACATCCGCGGCGCCGGCATCTCGGGCACGAGGGAGGAGCTCACTGGACTGGCCAGCCGCATGGTGGATGCCGAGGCTCTGCTCCAGAGCAACATGACCCCTGGCCTCCGCGACTGGGACCTCTGGGGCCCCCTCATCTTCTGCCTTCTTCTGAGTCTCCTCCTGAGCTTTACTGCTCGAAGCGACCAAAGGGATGCCGTGTTCAGCGGCGTCTTTGCCATGGTCTGGCTGGGCGAGGCTGTCGTGACGTTGCAGATCAAGCTGCTGGGAGGCAACATGTTCGTCTTGACCCGGGTCCTCTTTGCGTGTGTTGTGGATTGCTGACCCGTCATATAGTTCCTTTGCTCAGAGCGTCTGCATCATTGGCTACACGCTGTTCCCACTGGTCCTCGCCGCGATGATGTCTGCTCTTGGCCTCCACTGGATTGCCCGCATCCCCGTCTACATCCTCCTGATTTCTTGGTCCCTCGCCGCTGGTGTTAGCATCCTCGGCGGAAGTGGTGTGGTAAAGAACCGAGTGGCGATTGCTGTCTACCCGCTGCTCGTATTCTACCTCGGCCTGGGCTGCTTGTGCTTCATCAGCTAAACCGGCCCCCCACTCACTTCTAAGAGGGTGTTTGCCTTTGGGGTTGGCGGACAGGGGACCTTGTGAGTTTGAGGTTTAAAACTGGTCCATGTACTTTTACTTGTGATGAAAAGGATTTCTACTAGAATTGTGGTGTTGACTCGGACAACAAGTGTCGTCAGACGACAGACACGGAGGAAAGGACTTTCTGTGTCTCGTTGGGAATTTGTATCTCGTACCTTTTTTAGAATTCGAAGTGAAACATGCGCATGATATTTCCCGAGGCGCAACGCATCTTGGTGGGCACAGTATGCAGAGGAGGTAGTATTGAATAGGTATGAGCAACACGATCAGCAACTGACTTATATCCGTATAACCTCATCATCTATTCCACACCACCCTGTCTCCCGCTCCGTCTTCCCCGGCGAGCTGCTCCCATGGATTCAAGGATCCGAGCATGGCTAGAACCCCTGCCGCAGCAGGAGACACGAACTGGCGGCTTGGAGATTGGCGATGTGAGCCATTCACAGCCACGAGCCGTGGGCTAAGGCAAGGGACCCGACCGTGACGCCCTGGCCTAGCCGAGGAACAATGGACGGCTGGTATCCGCACATTAGCTCGACCTCCCCTCCTCTTACCTATTGAAGCAGCCTCTATTGTCTTTTTTTCATGAATGAAGCCGCCAACTCAAGGGCCGTCATCTCATGTCTACTATTTCCTCTTTTGGGGGCCGAGATTGACTTTACCCCTCCGTCCGGCGCAGGCGCCAGCCAAAAGGCCAGGCGAGGCCAGGCCAGCCCGGCGGGCAGCTCAGGCGTCCAGTGCCAGTGGGCGTGGGCGGTGAAGGTCTAGTGTAGTTTTGGTTATTTTGACGTCCGAGACTCTGCATGTTCTTGATTGGAGGAGACCTAGCGCTCAAGTCCTCAACCGCCGACCTGGACCTACCTGCTGAACCTAGCATTGACGAAGACCCAACTCACACAACCCGCGAAGCCTGATCTCGAATCCAACGCATCTCTCCTTCACTCTGTCAGAAGCACGACCAAACCCCGCCTGTCGCTTCTTATTCGGCCGTAGGTTCAGCAGCGAAACGGGCCTGAAACCCCTCTCTCCATCTTTGCGGCACCCGAAGCAGCTACTCGCAATCTCGTTCGTGCCCTCGCCAGTCCCGCCCGCCGTCATCCACGCCCGCCGAGCCGCACAACCAGCCCGCCATGGCCGACGACGCACCCGACGCCAGCCCCAAGAACGAGCCCCTCAACATCGAGACCAAGGAAGACGCAGAGACCCGCGCCGCTCGACGGGAGCTCAAGCAGTCGTCCATCTCCGATTCAACACCGGCGGCAGAGGGCTCCGACACGGCCAATGCCTCTGATGCGCCAGACGCCGACCTGAAGGACCAGGTTGCGTCGCCCAAGAAGAAGCGCGCGCACGACCAGCTCGAGGGCGGCAAGGAGGCCGAGGACAATGATGCGAACAGCGTTGCATCGACCGATTCCGCCAAGGACAGGGCCTCGCGGCTGGAGCCCGAGAAGAAGCGCCCTCGCGATGAAGACACCAACGACGCGGAGCTGGTATGCCAACTTGAGCCTCCCTTGAAGCGCGCCAGGCAGACGGCTGACTCTTCACAGACATCAACAGCTGCCTCGAGCCAAGAAGCGACCAAGGAGAACGAGGCCGTCAAGTCGTCAACCAAGCAGGCTCAACCACAAACCTCTGCCAGCGCCTTTGCCGCCTCCGGCTTGGCAAGCTATCCTCGGGATCATCGCCGTTCGCATCCCTCGGCGGCGGCGGGGGCGGCTCTCAGGGAGGCAGCGTCTTTGGCTCTGCTGCCGCTGGCAAGCCCTCGCTTAGCTCGTTTGCGTCTCCGGCCCCGTCCACGGATGCGCAGCCCCCCGCCGCGGCGCCCAAGTTGACCTTTGGCAGCACCACCGGCGCATCGCCTTTTGCCGGTCTTTCCTCTGGAGCTAATGGTTTCGGGAGCGCATTCGGCACGAGCACCTTTGGATCAGCCCTGGGAGGCGGCAAGCCGCTCTCAAGTTTCGCGGCTCCCGGGAAGGAGCCCATCAAGAGCGAGAAGCCTGCGAAGCCGTTTGGTGCTCCTGACAGCAGCGACGACGAGGACGAGGACGGCGATGAGGATGGCGACGATAATGAGCCTCAGGAGGTTGAGCGCGCCCTGTCACCAGAGAAGGATTCCGACGAGAAGAGGAAGCTCAAGCTCCAGAAGGGTAGGCATCTGGCCTTTGTGACCTCACCCCTAATGCTGACAATATTTAGTCGAGGTAAACGACGGCGAGGCCGGCGAGGCTACGGTCATATCTGTGAGGGCCAAGATGTTCTACCACGACAAGGAGGCAGGCTGGAAGGAGCGTGGGGCGGGCATGTTGAAGATCAACGTACCCCAAGCCTGTGTCGAGTACGATGACAGCGGCGCCGTCATCCCTGGATCATTCGATGCTTCCGCGCTGGAAGTCGATGATCCAGAAAACGCGAGTTCTCACGGGCACAAGGTTGCTCGTCTTATTATGAGACAGGACCAGACTCACCGAGTCATTCTCAACACGGCGCTTGTTGCGGCCATGAAGTTCCAAGAGAAGGCTTCTCTGAAGTCTGTTGGAATTCTCTTTACTGCTTTCGAGGGCGAGCAGGCCAAGCCTGTGAGCATTACCATGCGGGTAAGTGGCCATGGCCCAGGCATCATGGTCATGAAACTGACAATGTCTTTAGATGACAGCCGCCAATGCTAAGGGCTTCATGAACGAGATCGGCGTCATCCAAAGGGAACTCGCGAGCAGCTAGAGGCTGCATGAGGACGCATTCTCGGACACTACGCCGAGCCCATAATGAAGCAACGTCCGGTCACCCAGCCCTTGCGGGTTCGCGAACAGAGATTTGTGTGGATGATGGCAAGGACAAGCAGACCAGACGCCGATGATGAGGCAATTGGCAGGGCACATGAACCTGAGAGAATACAGGGCGCTCCTCGGCTTGGAACAGACGCGCTGTGCAAGAAGGGATTTACTTGCATTTCAGCTTGGTAAACGGAATCATGGATAGAATTGTGCAATCATAGCTGGGAGCATCGCTGGACCATTGGGAAGATGGGTATTGGTAGTACATCTCCCGAACGTGGAAGCAGGCGGACGGGAGGCAAAACGCAGCCGTGTGCTGGTCATGCAGTCGTATTCGCAATATAAATGCAGTTTGTATCTAAAGATGCTTTGTATATCAATCAAGTTTCGTCAAAGGAGATGCTATTCACTGCCCGTAACCATCCATGTGATTGAAGCTGAGTGAACGGCTCAAGCCCACGTGATTTGGCGTTGATTCCGCGAATGCCTGGGTCTGGATGACGTCGCCACTTTCACGTCTCACGTCCCCTGCTTAGAACGACTCGAGATACAGCACCATTGGTTGGGTAGAGCTTGCACCTATCACCCCCTGAACATCGGCGATGATCTAGATCTTTGTTACAACATGGCAGACTCTTCTGGGCCTGGAATGGCCGACAAACCACGTCCCTCGACCAACAAAGGGAAACGAAAGCGTGAGCCTGGACAAGAAACTCGTGACGAGAGCCCAGCTGCTAGTGAGTCAAGTGGCTCTGGATCCAAGAAGGGCACCAAGAAGGGGAAGGGAAGGTCGAGTCTTAAGAAGGAGACCAGTAGTGTCGTGGTGCCCTGTGTCATGGAATGGCCTGAAGCGTTCAAGCAACTGGAACGAACACACCGCGGGCTCAACCTTGTGTATACCTTTTGTACCACCCGAAAACACCTCGCCACAACCTTTGACACGATAAAATCGGCGGTGGAGGCGCACACAAAGCGAGACCTTTCAGTCGAGGAGATTGCCTCGATGGTAGCACTTCGCCCAGAGGGCATCCACTTTGCATACGTCGACGAAGTCATGCTGCAGTTGGATATCAAAGGATCTGAAAGAGACGATGTTTTCAGAAACGGAAGGTCGTCAAGGTCCCAGGCTCCAGCTCACGATGCATCGGTGGGCGGTTATTCTGGGATGGACAGTCTTGACAAGCATCTCGAGCCAACAGGACGAGAGGTGCTTTTTCTCGAGTTTGTCGATGGAGATTTGAAACGCCAGGTTCCCAGTAAGACGGGCGAACCGACAAATCCGAACAGAAGACTGCGAGCTGAGCAGCTGAGAATGCCCGTCTTCAGCCAGAAGCAGATGACGAACCTGATCGAGAAACGGAACCAAAAGTTTGCGAATGCCATCGCCGTGTTTCTGAACAAGTGTGCTGAGGACAAGGTCGACCCTGAAGTGGCCCTTGAAGAGAGGACAAAGGCTCACATCCCGGTACCATCAACGAACGAAGACTATGCCCCGGAAAAGGCGGCAGACTCTATCCCGGAGAGCATCCCGAAAGAAAGAAAGACGATACCCGAGATTGTCCAAGAACTCAAGGATAGCCCCTGGTACACTGGACAGATTGTCCCAGACGGACATCGAGTGTTTGAACAACAGGAAGCCGTGTACGGCGACCTCAACTTTCTCCTCAGTCAGGACCTGGTGAATGCATTATACAACGCCAAGGGAATCACCCAATTCTTTGCACATCAATCAGAGGCTCTCAACAGTCTTCACGATGGCCAGAATGTCGTCGTGTCGACTTCAACAAGCTCAGGAAAGAGCTTGATCTACCAACTCCCTGTACTCTACGCCCTCGAACAAGATTACAACTCGAGAGCCATGTACATCTTTCCGACAAAAGCTTTGGCCCAAGATCAGAAGCGGAGCTTGAAGGAGATGATGAGCTACATGCCTGGTCTTGAAGAGACCATGGTCGAGACCTTTGATGGGGACACTCCGATGAGCGATCGCAACATGATTCGAGAACAGGCGAGGATCATCTTTACCAACCCAGACATGCTTCACATCACTATCCTACCTCAAGAGGAACGGTGGAGGTCGTTTCTGCAGAATCTTAAATACGTTGTCGGTAAGTGCTTATAGCACAAGCGCTTATAAGTGAGGCAACACTAACATCAGCTTACAGTGGACGAGTTGCACTACTATAACGGTCAAATGGGATCCCACATGTCGTTTATTATGCGAAGGCTGAGGCGGGTTTGTGCTGCCGTGGGAAACCGACGAGTTAGGTTCATATCCTGCTCAGCCACGGTAGCCAACCCGGAGGAGCACTTCAAGACGATATTCGGCATCGACAATGTCCGCCTGATAGATTTCGACGGGTCATCATCTGGACGGAAAGAGTTTCTCTGCTGGAACACGCCCCACAAGGACCCCGGCGACCCTGCATCTGGACGCGGCAGTGCCAAGTTTGAATGTGCGCGTCTCTTCTGCGCCCTCATGTTGAGGGGAGTGAGGATCATTGCATTCTGCAGGGTCAGGGCCCAATGTGAGGTGCTGGTCAGCGCCATCAAGCAGGAGCTGGAGGCCTTGGGGCGGCCAGAATGCATCAACCTAGTGATGGGATACCGCGGCGGCTATACGGCACAGGACCGACGCAGGATTGAGACTGAAATGTTTCAGGGCCAGCTCCTGGGGATTGTCGCGACTACCGCGCTGGAGCTGGGCATCGACATTGGCTCGCTGGACTGTGTCATGACCTGGGGCTTCCCGTATACCATCGCCAATCTGCGTCAACAGAGTGGCAGGGCTGGCCGCCGTAACAAGGATTCGCTCTCGATCCTGGTCGGCGACGGGTTTGCTACCGACCAACACTACATGCAGAACCCGGACGAGCTATTCACAAAGCCCAACTGCGCGCTGCAGGTCGACCTGGAGAACATGCTGGTACGCGAGGGTCACATCCAGTGTGCGGCCTACGAGATGCCCATACGCCCAGATCAGGACAAAAAGTACTTCGGCAAGGACTTGCCGAAGATCTGCGACGAGCGGCTGCTGAGGGATGAGATAGGGTTCTACCACTGCCACGACCGATTCCGACCAATCCCCGCAAAGTACGTTGCTATTCGAGACACGGAAGACGAGCACTTTGCCATCGTCGACATAACGAATGGCCGGAACGTGGTGCTGGAAGAGCTGGAGGCCTCCAGGGCGACGTTTACCATCTACGACGGCGCCATCTTTCTTCACCAGGGCAACCCGTACCTGGTGCGAGATTTCCTCCCGGACAAGATGATGGCCAAGGTGGAGAGGGTCAAGGTGGACTGGACGACTGTGCAGCGCGACTATACTGATATCGACCCTACCGAGACGGAAGCCATCAGGACAATCCCGGGGTCGCACTCGCATGCTTACTACGGAACCATCAAGATCCAGCAGAATGTCTTTGGCTTCTTCAAGGTTGACCGGAAGGGACGGGTGTTGGACGCGGTGCAGGTGGACAATCCGCCAGTGATACGGTTCAGCAAGGGGATGTGGCTTGACGTCCCAAAGAAGGCGATCAGCATCCTTGAAGCACGACGGCTTCATGTGGCAGCCGGGATTCACGCAGCGGAGCATGCCATCATGAGTCTGCTACCGACGTTTGTCGTCAGCATGCCCGGCGATGTACGAACCGAGTGTAAGATTGCAGCCAAAGAGTTTGCCAAAAAGGAAACGCAGAGAAAGAGGCCAGCTCGGTTGACCTTTTACGACGCCAAAGGAGGCGCAGGAGGCTCCGGCATCAGCACCAAAGCATTCGACCACATCGACCAGCTGCTGCGGGATGCCCTACGGCGGGTGGAAGCGTGTCGGTGTGAGCGAGGCTGTGTGGAATGTGTAGCATCAGAGCAGTGCAAGGAGGCCAACGAGGTGATGAGCAAGGCGGGAAGCCAAGTGGTTCTCAAGACGCTGCTAAACATGGAGGTGGACGTGGACTCGCTGCCGATGGGCCCGGAGCTGAACACGCCCATGGGGATCGAGACGGTGGTTGTGGCCGAGGCTGTGCCCTACCGGACGAGAGATGCGGTGTTTGGGAACAAGCCGGAGGGCCAGGGCTCGTCTGGGGATGCTGTTGCCAAGCCAGGGGATTCTGGAACGACACATGGCGGTGGCTTCGAGAGGTGGCTTGCCGATTCGATGTGAGCAAGCATTGGCCTTGCTAGGGGGGAGGACCAGCGCGAAGCTTAGCGTATGACGGACGGAACACGGCACGTTGGTACGAATTGAGGCTGGTTACCCCTGTCGAGAGTGAGGAACAAGCTTTTTTGAGTTCCGGTGCTAGACGGGGTGATGGATGGCGGGCTAAGAGGGTTGGCGAGATGTGGTTCGGTCTAGGCCTTGAGAGTAGCCTGGAAACAAGATTACAGCAGGAGGTCGAGGAGAGTTGATGGATGAATCGATCGACAGGCTGGATGAGTGTAGGCACAATGATGTCGTCGTCGAGCGGCACCGGTAGTTGATGGACATGTTCCCTGCCCAGAGTGAGATTGTGACGTAGCGCTGGCGATCTCGCGCATGCCCAAAAGCCAAGCTCTGCCAAGCAATCTTAACCCAGGACCCGAAAAACAACGGCTGGGCCCGCTGTGGCTGGGTCATACGTAGTAGACGCCCGCAGCTCGGTCCGGCGGGTGGGTTATTCAGAGATGGAATGGGGAGCCGAGAGTTGGGCTTCATCCCGCGCTCTCTTTTCTCTGCCTGTGGGGAGAAGGAATCAAGAGCTGGTCCGGGTCGGAAGCCCTAGGACATTGGCGCGGGGGGATTGCAGAACCGCATCTCGAATCATCCCAAGGTCCTCGATTGGATAGAGGCCCTTGGTTACAGGGGTCGACAGCGTGTGGATGCCCCCCGGGCCAAGACCGAGAGACTGGCCAACGCAGGATGGGGCCCCAGGGTGAAACAACATCAGCCCGGCAGCGAATGGATGAAAGACTGCTTCATGCCACATGGTGCCGTCTTGGCCTCTTCTGTGGGCGTGGGCATGGACCCCGACTACTAAGAGAATTTGAATTGTGCAGCTCTGGGTTACCCTTGCCTGCGCCTTCCTCGGGAGAAGCGGCCTCCTTCCCGCCCAGTTATATCATGGAAGCGGGCGGCCACACCACGTCTCATATTCCGGTCTCTGGCTTCTCTTAAGCTTAACAAACAAGAATTCGACCGCCACAACTCAAACACGGGCGCTACACCCTACGCTATTTACCCGCGAGAGGCGGTCTAATAAGTTAATTACTACTCGTGTCTCGAAACGACTGGTCCTCCCGACCTAGCTCCCTCCTCTCCACCCCCCCTGGGAGATTGGAACTCGCAGAGTGTATATCATGCCTCGATCCCCGCCCCCTTCACCATCCCGGGAGGCATATTATCCCCTTAGCGACCTGCGAGACACTGGAAGTGAGGAACGCACCCTTCCTGCGCCTACTACATACGACGAGTTCAAGAAGAGCAAGAAGAAGATGGACGGCTACACTAGGTCCACGCGCTGGATCAAGCCGGCCGGCGAGAGTGGCCGCAAGGGTTTCCATCCTCTACACTTTACCAAGATCTCGTTCAAGTCGGCCAGTAGAGCTAGTCTGCTCTGCAACTTGTTCTGGCCTGTTGTCCCTGCTGCCATTGCTGTTCGATGCAAGTATATACCAGCTACAGCGACGAACCCATTGCTAACTTGCCTTGACTAGATGCCCTCCCCGAACATCATACCCTCATCTTTATCCTGGCCTACATCGCCATGGTCCCCTGCGCCAACATGATTGGCTTTGCTGGACAAGAGCTTGCCCGGAAGCTGCCTCACGTCTTTGGTGTCCTTACTGAGATCACGTACGGCACTCATCTTTTTGTCTTTAATCCATGCTAATTGCTTCTAGTATCGGCTCCATTGTCGAAATCGTCCTCTTCATGGTCCTCCTCAACAAGAACATGTACTTTGTTATCAAGGCCGCCATCCTGGGTTCGATTCTGGCTACTATGCTCTTCTGCCTGGGCGCCTGCTTCTTTGTGGGTGGACTGCTGGAGGAGGAGCAGACATTCAACGAGGCAATCAGCGAAGCCGGAAGCGGCCTTCTCTTTACCGCGTATGTTTCACCGGTTGCATCCTGTATTATCGTGGCTAACACGCTTGCAGCGGCGTCGTTCTCGCCCTACCAACCGTTTTCGAGCACGGCAGATTTGTCGGCAATAACGACACCGAGCAGGATGTTGAGCACCAGACGCTGCAGATTTCTCGTGTTATTTCGATTCTACTCATCATTGCCTACCTGGTCTACGTCTTCTTCCAGACGCGAACCCACCACGGTATCTACGACGCCATCTTTGAGCACGACGAGCACCGTGACAAGGACGTCGACAAGGACGTCGACAAGGCGAAGCTCACCCTCACCGAGTGTATCCTTGCGCTGGCCGTGTCCGTCGCTCTTGTGTCATTCATGGCCGTCATTCTAGTCCTGCAAATCCACCATGTCATCGAGAGGGGAGACGTGTCTGACGCCTTCATGGGTCTCATCCTGGTGCCCTTTGTTGAGAAGTTTGCTGAACATCTCACCGCTATTGACGAGGCTTGGGACAACCAGATGAACTTTGCCCTCTCTCACGTTCTCGGCGCCACTCTACAGACGACCCTCTTCAACGCGCCTCTGGCCGTCATTGTCAGCTGGGGTCTCGGAAAGGATCTCGATCTCAACTTTGACATCTTCAACCTGGTGATGCTGATCCTCGGTATCCTCACTGTTGGTCGGTTCCTCCAGGACCAGAAGAGTAACTACTTGGAGGGTTTCCTGCTCATGACTCTCTACGTGGCCATTGCAGCTGGTGCATGGTACTACCCTGACCCCGTCTCTCACGGAGGTGAGGGCGGAGGCGAAGGAGGCGGAAGCGAGGGTGGCCACTAATCGACAACCCGGACGCTTGAGCATAAGCCAGACGAAACAAGACATTACGATATGATGATTAGGAATTGCCTGTTTGCCGTCACGTTGGGAGAGGCGTGCAAGCACATACGGCAGTAGAATATTGGATTCCGGTAGCGGGAGCATTGGAATACTTGTGACGCTTTTTGATTCTGGGGAGTTTTGCTTGAGGTAGCGGTTTAGACTGTTGTTTGATTATATATTGGATGAAAAGAAATATCAATTAGAACACCATTTTCCCATCTATCAGCCACACAATACCCCTTGAAAGCTATCAGTCTCATCTTTCTTTTCACCGCTGAACCTGGCACTGTCTAGAAAAAGACAAAGTCGTCCTCCTTCCAGCCCATACCCGTGAATATCTGCTTGACACCCTTCTCCATTGGAGGAGGTCCGCACACAAGCACCAGGTCGTCGCCCTCTCCACTCCTCGCTAGCTGGCTTATATATTCCTCGCACAATGCCTTGTCCACACGACCAGTCGCCCCCGTCCACGACGGCGATGGATCGGTGAGGGCGTGGAAGATGCGACACCTCTCCTTGTTGGCCGAGGCTATCTCATCAAGCTCCGTCTTGCAGAGGATATCCTCCTCGGCGCGGTTGCCGTCAAATACAAGACAGGGGGTCTGATCAGCTGGATCACGCATCACGGCACGGAGGACCTGGCGGATCGGCGTGATGCCGGATCCGCCGCAGACCATGAGGAAGCGGCGCACACGCCGCTCCTTGCCGCCGATGAAGCAGAGCCCGCGGCCAAGGTACTCAAACTTGCCGACGGGGCCCTTGAACTCGACAAAGTGGCCGAGCGGGAGTGCATCGAGGGCCTGCGTCATGACGCCTCCCTTGCGCTGCGGCGTGTCGCGGTAGATCTTGATGAGAACGTCTAGCCTACCCTTCTCGGAGCCGTCCGAGTAGGGCGTGTAGGCGCGGATGATGGCCTCCCGCGTCACCGGGTCGCGGAGGCGCACCATGATGTGCTGGCCGGTGGGCAGGCCGATCTGTTGATCCTCGTGGTTGAGCTTGAAGGAAAAGATCTTTGTGTCGGACGAGATGGCCGTCTTGCGGTCCATGATGGCTTTGCTCCACGTCTTGGACTGGAGGAAGACGGGGCGGTTCGGGTCATCTTCCGTTGAGTTGTCGCCGCTGAGGGCGGCGCGGGAGGCTTCGTCGAGGGCGCCGATGTGGTAGGTGGGCATCATGGCCTTGGCGTTTTCGCTGTCTGATAAGTGTGTCAGCGGGAGAGGTGCTAGAAGATGTATCGAAACAACTTACGAATGGTCATGAACTCCTCGGTCACGTCTTGGCCAGCAGCGCCAAAGATGGACGCCGCACCGCCGGGATGGCCTTCCAAGAAAGGCGTCCCGTCAAACACCTCGCCATTGACGACGAACCAAGGATCAACATCTCCGTCGTGCTGCTTGAGCTCGGCGGCCGTGATCTTGCGGTCGACCTTGGGGTTGGTCAGGCAAATCTCCTTTTCGGGGACCTGCTCCACGGGGTCCTCTGTCTCTCCCGAGACCTTTTCGCCCCAGAAGCCGTTGGCGAGGTTCCCGCCGGCCTTTTTGACGCGGTCCATCCACCCGCTGGACGTCAGGGTCGGCTGCGTGGGGTGCTCGAAGCGGAGCGAGTGGGCTTCCTTGTGGATGACGACGCGGAACCAGGGGTTGTTCATCATGCCCAGGACGCTCCAGTACATGTCGCGAGGCTGGACCATCATGGAGTCGTCCATTGCCCGGATCATGATGTCGTCTGCCTCTCGGAGCTCGTCGATGGCGATGTCGAGTTCCCAGAAGCACCAGCAGAAACACGCCTCGCGCCACCACATGTTGACTCGGCCGCCATACAGAGTATCTCCCTCTGGCGCGAATCGGTAGTCGTCTTCGGGATATCGAACAGTCGATAGCCGCCACGACTTGCCCTTGTCGAGGGTAACCTCCACCCTGGTGACACGCCTTCCACCGCCGCCATATGCGTATCCTCGCACCTTGTAACTCGCCGGGGCGTCCAGGAAAGGGACACTCTCATCGTGGGCGGGATAGCATATCGCACTGTTTGTATTGAGGTCGTAGATGGCGTACCTTTCATCCTTCCACACATCGGGCAAGTCAGCACTTGCCTCAGGGGTAATCATCGTTGGTAGGACTCGGTTGTCGTATATGTGGTACCAGTTGTCGCTGGGCTCAGCAGTGACGATGATCCTCTTGAGCCACTTCACACTTCGTCCGCCGATCTGACCGGGAATGATGATTCTAACAGGCTTTCCGTGGTCAGGGTGAAGCTTCTCGCCGTTCATCTTGTGGGCAACCATGACGCCGCGGTTGGGATCCATGCACCAGTTGAGCTTGATGGAAGTCCCATAGTATCCGTTGGGCAGCTTGTCTGCTCCCTCAAAGCAGACATATCTGGCCCCTCGTTTCGGTCTTGCAGAGGCAAGCAGGTCGCCGATGGGAACTCCCGTCCAGAGAGCCGTCGATAGACCAGCCGCGCCCCAGGAGAAGCCTTTTGTTTTCCGAACCATGTTTTGCTCCTTGCGGCGGTTGCCGGCACAGACGAGTGTCACGGGATAGGTTGCTTGCTCGTAGTCGTTGAGGAGGTCTCGTACTGTCATCTTGATGGGTTTCTCGACAAGACCCTCAACTTGGAACTCCCAGTCGAGCATATCGGCGTCCTCACACTTGGGGACTGCTCCATGGTTGCGCACATAGTGAAGGTCCTCGTTGGTGAGAAAGCCCTGGTCGTACAAGTCACTCAGGGGCGCTTCCACATTGAAGGGGTGGACTCCTGTCAGGCGAATAAGACGAGGGTCACGCTGGACATGGCTATCAGGAGTCTTGAGGTCCTCTGGCAAGACCTCTTTTGATCGAAACTTGGGCGGGAGAGTGTAGGGCTTGATGGTTTCTATCGAGGGCAGTCCGATTGGAGAGATTTGTTGCAAGTCGTGAAAGCTGTTTATTCGTGATGGCTTCGCTGTATCTGGAGGTGTAGGCGGGAGGCTGCCAATAGTTGAAGATCCGGATTCCGAGTTTTCGGGGATGCTCTGAAGAGCTACTGTTGGAGGAGAGTCCATGTTGAAGAGATGGTACAGGTGACGATTCTAGACAACAGCCACGGATTCAGGAGGTTTAGGTGAACAACCGAGAGCCCATAGTCAGAAACGGATGGCGCTCGATAATAACCACTGCCTATGGCCATAGATGGAACGTCCATTTGCCCGTTACCCGGGATCCGGATAACCCCCCCCCCTCCCTTGTTGGGGGTCCTTGGGATCGGACCAGACTTTGCCCATGGTGTCATGTTCCTGGTGTCTCGAGCGAGGAGATGCAAATCACGAATGGGTGGGTGCATAGTATGCCAGAAGGATCCGCGGAGGTTGTGGCATCGTCGTTATCAGGAGATGGCGGCGATGGACGAATCATGGAGGCTGATGAGACAAGTTTGGCCGGAGATGTCAAAACCGCTCAGGGTCCGCGGCCGCGGCTTGAGCTGATAAGAGATAAAAGATAGGAAATGGAGTGATTGGAGCCCAGTTTCGGGATCCTTGCCCTTTAAATTAAATGCATCCGTCTGGAGAGGCCAATGGATCTGAAGATGATCGTCATCTATTCCGGGAAAACCTCACCACGGTCAGGATATGCCGAAGCGTGTGAGGCGGGCCGTGGCCTCAGGGTATGGGGGTCGTGCAGATGACGTTTGCGCAAGGTGAAGGAGACCCATTGTGGCGCCGGTTGAATGTGTTTGATGATCAAACGATGCCAGTTGGATTGTAGGGAGGCTAGAGGAGCGAGGATCAGCCACACTCTGCTCTTTAGATTCGCTTGGCAGTGTGTAAGTGCGTGAAGCCATCATCATCACCAGGTGCTGCTGCCAGCTTGGAAGCCATCTAACAGCAGCCCCCCGCTCCAACATTGTTCCGGCGCATCGTCTCAGTGGTTCAGAAGGCTCCAATTCAGAGCCTCCAATCCCCACATTGGATCCGTCCCGATTCCCAGGTCAGGTACGTACCTAACCTCATGTAGGTAGGGCACCCGCCAACCTCTGACCGTACCTATGCAACCTGAAGGTCAGTAATAACATCAAACTTTACACATCGACGACTCGCCCTGCCTCTTCGCAATTCCTCCGTCCTGGCCTGACGGAAGCACCCATGTCGGCTCTGTTGCCCTGTCTACAGTACCACTTTCTGGGAAAATACATCCCTTAGCAGTCCGCGCGCGCCGATTGTAGCGCCGCCCTCCACCCACCTCAGATACGACATAGACGCACCCATCTACCCCAAGTCGCGAATCCCCTCCCACTCTTTTGTGGCTAGCCATGGATCGCGCAAGGAAGCGTATGCCCTCCCCATACTTCTTGCCGGCACGGCAGCGAGCTTACTCTATTCCCAGGCGAACTGCGCGCTTTGAACGACAAGGCATGGGATGGCGAAAAAGGTGTGAATCACTTCCATGCCTACCCCACCACTCCCCCCGCTCCCAGTCATTGACAGCAGATAACATAGATCTCTTCCCCGTTGGGAAGACGCTCGACTCGTCTCTCAAGAAGAATACCGCTTTTATTAAACGATTGCGAACCGCCGTCACTGCTGCTACCCTGAGCACCTTCCTCCAGGAAATCCGAACCCTCAGCCTGCACAAGTACCTCTCCGAGATTATATCCGCCTGCTATGAAGGACTTTGCAGGCTCAAGTCGCCCGGCGAGATCGAGGCCGGTGTCGAGATTGTGAGCGCCCTCCATCAGCGCTTCGGTCCGAGCGAGTTCACCGAATACCTGGCTTGGCTGCTTGGGAAGGGCATGGCGACCCCAGACAAGAGCATCCTCAAGGCCCTGGCTCCGGAAGCCCGCGAGAAGGAAGAGAAGGAGCGCATCACTCGTCAGCGCGCATTGCTCCGTGTAGTGACCGAACTCTGGTTGGTTGGCGTTGTAAGGACCCTCGACGATGTAAGCCGGCCCGACGATGCGACAAAGGGGGCTACAGGCAAGGTCACTGAGCTCAAGACCCGAACGAACAAGGGTGCCGGCGCAGACCCTTTCCCACTGGACGTGCTTAAGGACCTCCTTGGATACGACCGCGAACACGCAAACCTCCCGCTACTCGTCATCTTTGTCAAGTCATTCAGTTGGGATATCCTAGGGGTGAAGCCGGCTGGTGCAGACGGGCGGAAAACGGTAGAGGAGGATGGCACAACCGAGAGCAATGAGGAGACCAATGATGAAAAGGACGAAGGAGACTCGGACCAACCCTTCACCGAACCAGAGACGCGAGACCGCTTCAGGAACGTACTCAAGAAGTATTTCGACGACGTCAAAGGACACATCACTCGGGACCAAAAGTCGATCCAATCCCAAGCCCGACGCAACGCTGAGGCGTATGTCAAGTCCGGTGAGGTTTTTGAAGATCGACAGGCAAACTACGAGAAACAGGTCAAGGCCCAGGAGCGCCTGGTTTCCAACGCCCAGGTGATCGCAGATGCCATTGGAGCCGAGATGCCTGACCTGAAAGATTCGGACGACTCACTCGGCGCTTCCAACGGATCAATTGGTCTGGTCAAGACAGGCGATTACTTGCGCTCAATGGGTGACCGGGCCGGCATTTGGGAGGACGAAGACGAGCGCCGCTTCTACGAAAACTTGGTCGACCTCAAGGGAAAGGTCCCGCCTATTCTGCTCGAAGACGGAAAGAAGAAAAAGATGGACACGGACGAACAAGTTGGCAAGAAGATTGATCCTGCTGAGGCCGCCGAGGCCCCCAAGTCTGCTGACGGTGCTGATGATCAGTCAACAGCCATCGCCAACCGAACCATTGGCGCCCAAGTTGATGCTCTTCTTGCACGCCTACCAGAGCTGACCAACAAGGACATTGTGGATCAGACGGCGATTGACTTTTGCTTTCTCAATTCCAAGGCTTCTCGCAATCGTCTGGTAAAGGCTTTGACTGAGGTTCCCAAGGGTCGCAGTGATTTGCTTCCATCGTGGTCCCGTCTAGTTGCTACGCTTGGAAGATACATGCCAGATGTTCCCAAGGGCCTTGTCGATTATCTCGATGCAGAGTTCCGAAGCTTGCAGAGGCGAAAGGAGAAGGACTTCCTGGGCCAGGTTCGGTTGAGCAACATCCGTTACCTCGCCGAGTTGACCAAGTTTGGCATCGTTCCTGAACACGTCGTCTTTCACTGCTTGAAGGTCAGCCTTGATGATTTCTCGCGCATGAACATTGAGATTCTGTGCAATCTCATTGAAAACTGCGGTCGATATCTTCTTCGAAACCCCGAGACGTCTCCACGAATGGTCAGCTTCCTCGAGACTCTGCAGCGCAAGAAGTCTGTCCAGCACATCGGGCAGCCTGAGCGTATGCTCATCGACAACGCCGTCTACTATGTCGACCCCCCTGAGAGGCCGGCTATTGAGCAGAAGGAACGGACACCAATGGAGCTCTTCGTTCGCAAGTTGATCTATGTTGATATGACCAAGAGAAATTACAGCAAGATTTTGAAGCAAATCAGAAGACTCCATTGGGAAGAGGCGGAGGTTTGTATCGCCCATTACTCTTGAGATGCCGGCGGCTGACATTATCCAGGTTGTTGCCATCCTAGAAAAGGTCTTCTCGAAGCCTGGCAAGGTCAAATATGGCAGTGTCCATCTACTTGGAATCCTCCTGAGCGCCCTCTACCGCTATCATCCCGCCTTTGTGGTCAAGGTCATTGACAACGTCATTGAGTCGATAACCTTTGGACTGGAGCAGAATGACTACAGGTTCTATCAGCGACGCATCGCTGAAGTCAAGTACCTCGGCGAGCTCTACAATTATCGCATGCTTGAGCACCCTGTCATCTTCGACACCATGTACAAGATCATGACATTCGGATACGGTAAGATCTTAACTACCATGCCTAACAGGATACACGACTTATCACTTCACAGGTGGTCCACCGATTCCCGGCAAGTTCAATCCACTTGATCCTCCGGATGATTTCTTCCGCATCCGCCTGGTCGCCACGATGCTGGAAACTTGCGGAATGTTCTTCAACCGGGGTGCTGCAGGCAAGAAGTTGGATTACTTCCTCTCTTTCTTCCAGGTATGTTTTCCGATCCGTGCCACTTCGCCTTCTTACTGACCGCACAAGTATTACATCTTCACCAAGGGACCCCTTCCCATGGATATCGAGTTCCTGGTGCAGGACACTTTCCACCTCACTCGCCCACAGTGGAAACTTGCCTCTGGCCTAGACGAGGCGGTCAAAGCTTTCCAGGCTGCTGTTGCCCAAGATCAAAAGTCGGCAGGTGTTGACAAGACAGCCGACATGGATGACGCCACTAGTGACCCTTCGTCCGACGATGACAACGGCGACAATGACGATGTGGATGGAGATGACAACGACGACAGCGCTTCTGAAGAGGAGGACGCAGAGGCGAGCCAGGCCAACACCAAACATGATCACTTTGCTAACAAGCCGTTCCAGGATGTCGAGGACGAGTCTGACAGCGAGAGCAACTTTGACGAGGAAGCTATCGTCGTCACTCGACAAGAAGAGGAGGTCGACCCTGAAGATGAAGCTGACTTTGAGCGAGAGTACGCTAAACTGATGGCCGAGAGTCTCGAGTCGCGCAAGTTTGAGCGCAAACAACTCTTTGACGTGCCACTGCCAGTTCGGGCGAAGAATCGCGATGCGCAGTCCTCGGCAGAAGGGGGCAGCAGTGAAGTCCCTCCCACTCAGACGATGGCATTCTCGCTGTTGACCAAGAAGGGCAACCGGCAGCAGGTAGGGATATTTCCATTGACTTGGATCCTGGCCGTGACCGCTAATCTCTTCAGACACGAACTGTTGAGCTTCCCTCGGACTCGACTTTTGCAATCGCCATGAAGAACCAGCAGCAGGCTGAGCGGGAGGAACAGCAACGCATCAAGAACCTGGTGCTCAACTATGATCTTCAGCAGAACGAGGATACGGATGGTGGTACAGACCCTGGCTCCCCAGAACTTCATCGCAACGTCAATATTCACATGTCAACTCAGGCAACGAACGACCGGCAACGTACTATCACAACCGCTTGGAAAGGTCGAACAAGGACCGCGGGCAAAGGTCCAGGAAACTCCAGCTCAGCGATGTCGATTGGTAGACGAGCCAGGATGGGTAAGGTTCACAACTAATCTAGCCCCCGGCTTTCACTTTCCTTGGAGGACATGGCGAAGATGGGAACCCCGATGGGTCTCCCTGCTTCATCGTGCCTCTATCTGCAGGTCAAGATCATTTACACGGCCAACGCGTGCCCGATTCGCGCCACGCATACGCCTACCGAGTCGGATAGCATCACTCGTCAGCTGACCAGAAGGCATCTGACACGATCCGTTTCGAACGCCATGCCTGAATCGGCATGGCTTCGAGGACAAGAAGGGCTTTCTCCATATCTTGTGGAGCGTGCTCGACGTCTCGCTCGCCAACGGTCAGGCAAACGCACCCTTTGCTCATCACGATGGACCCGTAATGGTTTCCAAGGTGGACGATGTTAGGTGGACGATGGACTTGTCTGAAAGCTGTCACGGCTAACAGAAACCCCATCAAAGCATCTTCACGGGCATGAGAATCTTGGCATGTCGTTGCCGTCCGGAAGGTGGCGCATATTGCTTGATACGCCAAAATGAAATCCAGATATCTGCGAATACCACCAGGTCACTAGATGTGTTAGTTCGCTATAGCCGAAAAACAAACGCGCTCTATAAACGCTATTGATTCAGATTGACTGCTCTATTCCTTGTCGACCAACGCAGGGTGGGTGTGTCAGGGGCTCTGACGGCTGCCAACAGGCGGATACTCGCGTTTGTTTGTTTGCTAGCCCTGGTGATATGGCCGTTTGCTCTAATGCCGCATGCCGCTTTGCTATTCAGCCAATCTGCCCCAATCATGCTCGATTGAACCAAGAGCCAACCTGGGAGTGGTTTATGTGCCCAGGTAGGTTGGAGTCAAGTGTAGATTCGTGATACCTGCCTCCATCGTGCCTTCTCTCACCCTTCTCCAGCGCCTTCCTCACTTCAGCTCTTCTGGTCAAATCAATCCCCCAACTCATCCTGCGTGGCTTGACATCTGTCAACTTGCTCCGTTTGTAACACCCTTCGCCTCTTCTCATTCGAGACTCACTATTACATGCGGGCTCCCGACGGGCTCTCACTCGCCCAGGGCAGCGCCACAGTAGGAGAAGGCCTGTTTTGGAAGTATCAGTCCATCCGTCTTGGCCCACGGGCTGAGAGTCTCTGCGCATTGGCGAGGGTGAGGCCGTCTGTCCGTACCGCAACCTGTTGTTGACCTTGGGGACCTCTTCCAGGGCGCCCTCGCCTTCCCTCAGCCTTCGTTTCTAGGCCGGTGCTTCTCAGCGGGATACAACTCAGCCGAGAGCTTGGACGATATCGATACTGCTCCGTCGCAATCATGGCAGTGCTGGATGACTGGCCTCTGGAGGATGTACGTATGCACGAAGCCGAAGTGTTGCCTGCTTCGTCCGTATCAGAGCTGACCTGTCGTCGGCAGATTGTTTACACGAGCATCGTGGGGGTTGTTCTGGTGATGGCTTGTCTCGAATGGTTCCTGTGGCTGGCAGCTTTCGTGTACTGTCTTGTCAAAGTCTTCCAGAAGGCGGAACACTGGTCCATCAATGTGCTTTGCATCGTCGTTGGCGTCGCATTTGTTCTACTTCGGTTAGTTGATGGCTTCAGAGTTCCTACTAAAAGGAGCCTACAGACTAACCTCATGCCAGGGCCATCTTCCTCCCGATCATGGTGGTGACACTACCACTGCCGAGCCAAGTCACCAAGCTATGGCCAGAGGAGATGGTGGCGTTTCTTCAGTGGTTCGCCTTTTGGAGCTTCGCTATCTTGCTCACGGTCCCTTGGCTTTTCTGCATCTATCAACTTGTGACGAATCAACTCGGACGGACAAAGCGCATCAAGCAGGTCCTCGACGATGTGACTGCACCCAAGGTCGTTGTCGTAATGCCCTGCTATCGAGAGGAACCCGAAGTCCTCATCAAAGCCATCAATTCAGTTGTCGACTGCGACTACCCGGCCGCATGTATCCACGTCTTTCTATCCTTCGACGGCGAACAGGAGGACGAGCTATATCTCAACACGATCGACCACCTTGGCGTGCCGCTGACCATGGAGTCGTATCCTAAGAGCATCGACGTAAGCTATCGCTCGGCTCGCGTAACCGTTTCTCGATTCCCGCATGGAGGCAAACGCCACTGCCAGAGGGTGACTTTCAAGCTCATTGACAAGGTATACGAGCAGTACCTCAAGAGAAACGACAACCTATTCATCCTATTTATCGACTCGGATTGCATCTTGGACAAGGTGTGCCTTCAAAACTTTGTCTACGATATGGAGCTCAGTCCTGGCAATACTAGAGACATGCTGGCCATGACTGGTGTCATCACCTCGACGACAAGAAAACATAGCGTTATTACCCTGCTGCAGGACATGGAGTACATCCATGGGCAGCTTTTTGAACGGACGGTCGAGTCCGGGTGTGGCTCTGTGACTTGTCTGCCTGGTGCGCTGACGATGCTGCGATTCTCGGCCTTCCGGCGGATGGCCAAGTACTACTTTGTGGACAAGACGGAGCAGTGCGAGGACCTGTTCGACTTTGCCAAGTGTCACCTGGGAGAGGATCGCTGGCTGACGCACCTCTTCATGATCGGAGCCAAGAAGCGGTACCAGATCCAGATGTGCACGTCGGCATTCTGCAAGACGGAGGCCGTCCAGACCTATCGGTCCCTGATTAAGCAGCGGCGCCGATGGTTCCTTGGCTTCATCACCAACGAGGTTTGCATGTTGACGGATTGGCGCCTGTGGAAACGCTACCCAATCCTCATCCTCGTTCGGTTCATGCAGAACACTATCCGCACGACAGCCCTGCTCTTCTTCATCATGGTCCTGGCCCTGATGACGACGGTCAAGAAGGTGGATGATCTTCCCGTGGGGTTCATCGCCATCTCCCTGGGCCTGAACTGGATGCTCATGCTGTACTTTGGAGCAAAGCTGCGGAGGTTCAAGATCTGGCTGTACCCGCTCATGTTTATTCTGAACCCGTTTTACAACTGGTATTACATGGTGTACGGGATCTTCACGGCAGGGCAGCGAACATGGGGCGGACCGCGAGCAGATGCTGCGGCGGCAGACACACACACGACGGCACGGGAAGCTGTGGAACAGGCCGAGAAGCAAGGCGATGAGCTCAACGTGGTTCCAGAGACGTTCAGAGCAGCACACGAGGCTCGCAGAGCAGCGTCAAAGAGAGAGTCGACGGCAACGAGCAGCTTGGGGAGGTCCAGAAGTGTGGTGCGACCCCCAGACAAGATCGATGGCAAGTTCTCGGCTCGTCAGAAGACAGCGTCAGGAACATACCTACATCCAGACGAGCTGGATGTGAGTGCAGACGACGTCGAGTCTAGAACATATTCCAGACCCCAGCTACGAGAGCGAGACTCGTTTGACAGCGTCATGTCTAGCGCAAGCATGGATCTTGGTGTGTGTGCACCGCGGCGGATGAGGCTTCTCATGGGTGAGGAAGACCGCCGCAAGTACGAGATTGCACAACACATGCAAACACAGGCTTCAGGGGCGGGCAACACATCGAGGGGACTTACTGGCGGGGAGTTGTCGGATTCCCCTCTAAGGCGAGCGGACTATCTGGTCAATACAGGCGCGAGGTCTCTGCAGGATCAAGGGCGATACAATCGAGTTGCTCAAGGCGAGCCAAGCGAGAGGTCCAACATTGTCTCGACGGAGGAGGCGGCTCGTCCGGCGCAGGACAGCAGGCAACCCAGGGTGGGTGAGAATATGTCGTTTGCGAGCCGGGTGGCAAGAGGATTGAAGTAAAACGATAGATAAGGACAGGGTGACGGGTTACTTGAGGTTGGACTGTATCATGTTAGTTAGGTCGGTAGATGCTGCAGATGAGAGATAGATAGGACTATGCTAGATGAAGCTATTTCGGTGAAAGGTGTTGTTGACATGACATGCAGATCTTGGACGCCCATTGACAGGTCAGAGTCGTATGGTCAGTCTACCCCGCAATATTGGGGCTGGACGGCACATGACAGCATCCAGGAAAGTCCGGAGATGAGGATGAGCGGGCGAGGCCGGGGTGAGGTGCGGATGGTGATCCAGGCGTTGTGTTCGCTATTCATGGATGAGCATTGCTTGTGTGGGATGAGATGAGGCAAAACAGTGGGTAGGAGAAGAGACTGGACATGAAACATGATTCAAGGATGTGGGATGAGAACAAACAGGTTCTGGCAGTGGGAGGGGCCATACAATGCGTTATCATGACAGCCTCTTATTATTGAGGCCCGCATGAATGGATTATCGACACGGGGGTTCGGGGTTTGCTTGTGCTGGCTAACAAAGGGCTTGATGACGAAGAAGCACCTGGTTTGTCGGTGAGCCAGTAAAAGGAGCCAGCGGAGCAAAAAATATGCCTGATGTTAGTTGCCAGAAGGCTTGGCACGAGTTGAAAGGTTGTGTCAAAGTCATGCAAATTAATGTTGAGGGCTGGGGACTTTTTAGTCATGGCCAAGTAGGTACCTACTAACATGGGGTTTAAGGCCGCAACCCACGGGATGAGAAAAATCCTACCTGATGGTTTGGTCTCCCATATTGTCTTGTAGAACGAGAGGATCAAGATATTGTCAATCATGGTTCTATACACAGAGAGTCGTTGCTGGGGTCTCGTCTCGCTTTGCCCCTCCATCAACACAGCTTGGGAGCGGGGGAGGGGCACACAATCTCGCCCGGGCACTTTTCTCCTCTTCTCCCCTTGTCAGCACATGACTCTTTTTTTCTGTCGTTTGTTGACTCGCGTCAGAGGCAACCTAGACTCGCCTCGTCTGGAAAAAAAAGTACATCTGACATGACCCAAATTGCGACTGTGATTAGGCGCCTTGTGCTTCTCTTGGTGGGGAAGCATGGGCATTCAGAGGTACCACCCCTGTAATTGCCTACCTACCTCTGGGCCCTTTTTGCCTTGCAGCCCAGTCCTGCTGGTGGCAGAATCGCAGAGAAGACTATCGTCGTTTCCAGATTCTGGTGGACGGCAGCAACGGGACCCTGGCTGTTAGAAGGCAGAAAGGACACGGGTATTTCAAGACAAAAGTATAATAAATAGCTGGGCCAACTCATTACTCGTTTGCTTGTATTTCTTTGTTTTGAAAGGGAAAAACGTAATTCTTCTCGAAGCAACTAAGTAAGCGTCGAAAAGTAGACCCTACCTGGTTTACATCATCGCTCTCCGCTGCATCTACACCACATCACGCATTGACCCGCAGGTACCTTGTACCTGACATCTTTCACTTTGCACGGCTGCCGGGAAACCCACTGAAAGAAACCGAATTTTCTAGCCCGCCCTTTCACTTGTTTTCCAAGAGCAGAGGTCGCAGTGAAGCGGCTTCCCCGTCCCCGTCGTCCCCTCCTTCCTCCCCCTCCACCAAAGGGAAGAGCAGAAAAAAAAAAAACCAACCACAAGCAAACCTGCAGCCCAACTCAACTCCTCCCCCTCCATCCTCACCATCTTGCGCTCGCCCTTTCTCTTCTTGCGCGCACCGCCTCCCTTCCTCCTCTTTTTTCTCTCCCTTACCTTTAATACCCTCAGTTTGTGTGCGTGGGCAGATTCCCACCCGTCGAAATCATGAGTGTCGTTGGTGAGTTTGTTGCCCCCCCCCCCCCTTCGCTTTTCGCTGTCCCGCATTCCGCTATCGCTACCTACCGACCGACCGCCTACCTTCGGTCTGCGAGAAGGAGAGAGAGATAGAGGGAGAGCCTCATCATGTACTGGGGATAAGCTTTGCTGACCATGGCGCCTCGCCTTTGTCTCTGCAGGTGTCGATTTCGGAACTCTCAAGACCGTCATTGCCGTCGCCCGCAACCGCGGCGTCGATGTGGTGCGTATACTCCCATCGTCCTGATCGACCGCCGCCGCCGACCACCCCGTCGAGTCCTTGTCCGACGGTCGACAGGATCAATACAATTCAGCCTTGTCCTCTTGCTGACTCGTTCTCTCTCAAACAGGTCACCAATGAAGTCTCTAACCGATCTACTCCGTAAGTTCTCTCCCTTGACCCCGCCGTCAAAACAACCCCGCCATCATCATCAGGAAATTTGCTTACTGACACAAGCTCTTGCAATACAGTTCCTTGGTAGGCTTCGGCCCCAAGTCTCGCTACCTCGGTGAGGCGGCCAAGACCCAGGAGATCTCCAACCTCAAGAACACCGTCGGCTCCCTCAAGCGCCTCGCCGGCCGATCCTTCAACGACCCCGACGTCCAGGTTGAGCAAAAATACATCACCGCCCCCCTCGTCGACGTCAATGGCCAGGTCGGCGCCGAGGTCAACTACCTGGGCAACAAGGAAAAGTTCAGTGCCACCCAGCTCGTCGCCATGTACCTGAGCAAGATAAAGACGACCGCCGCTGCCGAGCTTAAGCTGCCCGTGTCCGACATCTGCATGAGCGTGCCTCCGTGGTTCACTGACATCCAGCGCCGCGCCCTCGTCGATGCCGCCGACATCGCCGGCCTCAAGCTCCTCCGCCTCATCAACGACGGCACCGCCGCCGCCCTGGGCTGGGGCATCACCAAGCTCGACCTTCCCGGTCCCGAGGAGCGCCCCCGCCGCGTCGCCTTTGTCGACATTGGCCACAGCAGCTACACCGTCTCCATCGTCGAGTTCAAGAAGGGTGAGCTTGCCGTCAAGGCCACCACCTGGGACAAGGACTTTGGTGGCCGAGACTTTGACCGCGCCCTGGTCGAGCACCTCGCCAAGGAGTTCAAGGGCAAATACAAGGTCGACATCATGACCCACGGCCGCGCCCTTGCCCGCACCATCGCCGCCGCCGAGAAGACCAAGAAGATCCTGTCTGCCAACCAGCAGGCCCCTGTCAACATCGAGTCGCTCATGAACGACATTGATGCTTCCGCCATGATCACTCGCCAGGAGTTCGAGGCCATGATCGAGCCTCTCCTCGTCCGCACCCAGGCGCCCCTCGAGCAGGCCCTTGCCCAGGCCAAGCTCACCAAGGAGGACATCGACATCATCGAGGTTGTCGGTGGCGGTTCCCGTGTCCCCGCGCTCAAGGACCGTATCCAGGCCTTCTTCGGCAAGCCCCTCTCCTTCACCCTCAACGCCGACGAGGCTCTCGCCCGTGGCTCCGCCTTCAGCTGCGCCATTCTCTCCCCCGTCTTCCGCGTCCGCGACTTCTCCGTCCAGGACATCATCAGCTACCCCATCGAGTTTGGCTGGGAGAAGGCCCCCGATATCCCCGACGAGGACACCAGCCTGACTGTCTTTAACAAGGGCAACGTCATGCCTTCCACCAAGATTCTCACCTTTTACCGAAAGCAGCCCTTCGACCTCGAGGCTCGCTATGCTCAGCCCGAGGAGCTCCCCGGCAAGACCAACCCTTGGATCGGCCGCTTCTCCGTCAAGAACGTCAAGGCTGATGGCAAGGACGACTTTATGATCTGCAAGCTTAAGGCGCGTGTCAACATCCACGGTGTTCTGAACGTTGAGAGCGGCTACTATGTCGAGGACCAAGAGGTCGAGGAGGAGATCAACGAAGAGGGCGACAAGAAGGATCCTGATGTGAGTTTTCTCGAGTCCATGTCTTGTCCAGTTATTCCAACCCCGGGCCAGAGTTTGGCCCCTCCTTCATCATCCGCGCCGGTCGGAGATGGCGGTGGTAACCAACCCGCCAAACGTCAGCGTCTCGACGAGGATGTAGGGGCCAGCCTGCCTCGGTTCCCGACCGTTGTCCCCAAAGTCTCAGTCGAGCCCGTATCAGAAGCTCAGTTGCTAACATCCGCTTCTCTCAAGGCCATGGAGACTGACAAGGACGCCCCCAAGAAGACCCGCAAGGTCAAGAAGCAGGTCCGCAAGGGCGACCTGCCCATCTCGACCGGCACCGCCTCTCTCGACGACGCTTCCAAGACTGCCCTGCTTGAGAAGGAGGCTGCTATGGTGATGGAGGACAAGCTTGTTGCCGACACCGAGGAGAAGAAGAACGAGCTCGAGGCCTACATCTACGACCTCCGTGCCAAGCTCGACGAGCAGTACGCCGACTTCTCCAGCGAGGAGGAGAAGCAGACCATCAAGGCCAAGCTCGAGGCCACCGAGGTATGTTGTGAATTCTGCGACTAGAGAAGACAGTGATGCTGACTATTCTTGCAGGACTGGCTGTACGATGAGGGTGACGACACGACTAAGGGCGTTTACGTCTCCAAGATCGACGAGATCCGAGCCATGGCTGGACCCATTGTCCAGCGCCACTTTGAGAAAGTCGAGGCGGAGCGACAAGCTGCCCTCGAGCGAGCCGAGGCCGAACGGGCTGCGAAGAAGGCTGAGGAGGATGCTCGCAAGGCTGAGGCCGAGAAGGCCGGCCTGGACCAAGAGATGAAGGACGCTGATGCTCCGCAACAGGGCGGCGACGCTGCCGACCCTCAGTAAGTTGTGAGAGGGAGAATCATGACGCACATACGCATGATATGAGATGAATGACGCCCGAAAAATATGTTAAAAAGAGAGGCCACGAGGAAAGGACGCGAGGAAGAAATAGAGCATGTTATCGGTTGCAACGGCTTTTTATTTGGGAGAGGGATGGGGGATGGATCATCATGACGGATATGTTACCCGCTGTTAGACCACTTTTGCCTTTAGTAGCTAGGATCCATACACTCAGACTTGGTTCGAGTCTTGGAGCTTTTTGGTTTTTGTCTCTTGCCGTGCCATTCTCTGCAACCGTGCCATGTCCGTGTCGGTGAGGGAGACGAGGGAAGTAGTATGGCGTGAGGTGAAATGACGGTGACAAGGGCGAGACAAGGGTTGAACATGGGTGAGAGGAGATGAAGTGTGTTACTACAAACTCTGTATAATTCAAAGCCATCGAGATCAAGGATAGTTGCAACTCGCTTTTGGATATAACCCTCTATATAAGACCTTGGACCTGCTCCCACCACCATCTGATGCCGTCCTCAGTCTTGTTTTTTTGGTCTCCCAAACAATGCAACCCGTATACCATACATACATGACGTGCGTGAAACCATTCTTCATGAACCAGACGCAATTTCTTTTCCCCATCCTCTCTCTCCTCCCTTCAACCTCGTGCGCAGTAGCAATCTTCTTGGGAGCTTGACCCGACGCCTGAGCTTTGTGTCTTTCAGATGCAAGACGTGACCAGCTTCTTCAGGCCATGCTCCCGGCGCCATTGAGGGTTGGAGGGCGTCCTGCCCCAAGCCTGGGTGCCGCTTATGAAATGTCAAAGAGGGGCTTGAGCTTGATGATGAGCTGCCACTCCTCGTTGCTGACCTCCTTGCGGTAAAACTCCTTGAGGGTGTCGATGCTGGCTCGCGAGATGAGACTGTACAGCGTCTCCTCCTCCTCGAGGTGGCGGCCGTACATGGGCTGACTGCTGCCCATCTCGATCTTGACGGCGACAGAGGGCTCCTTTCTCTTGCACACCTGGAGTTGCTTGTGCTCTCGCTCGATGGAAGTTCTGGGTTGCCGTTGTTAGTAAGATCTTGGTGATTCTGAGACAAGAAAACTTACACTCTGCCGAGCTTGATAATCTCCTTGGCGCCCGTTGTCGGGTTGCTCCTCACGGCGGCGATGGGTGCGTTGATCCTGAGCTGACCTTCGGTGACATCCACGCCAATGACGATGGGGTCGTTCTTGTTAAAGACCTTGACGGGCTTGAGCACGCAGGGGAAGACGGCCAACATCTTGGACTCTTCCTTCTTCTTCTCCAGCTGCTCGTCCATGTGCTTGGTGAAGGAGTCAAACAGGTGGTAGATAATGTCTGCCGTAAAGATCTTGATACCCTGGTCCTCGGCGTACGCCTGCGCTTCCTTGTCCACCTTGACGTCGAAGCAGAGCATGATGGCGTAGTCGGGGGCCTTTTCCAACATGATACCACACTGCATGACATCACGCTTGAAGACGGGGCCGATGCCGACGTTGGCCACGGGGATCTTGCAGTCCTTGAGGAAGTCGAGCAGGGCCTCGAGCGAACCAAGAGTCGAGGCCTGGACGCTGACACCGCGGCCAGACTTTTCGACTCGGTTGAACAGGACAGCGAGATCGGACTCGACCTCGTCCTCAATGTCATCCTCGTCATCGTCGGGTCCGACAACCATCAGGCGGGAACCGGCAATGGCACCCTCAAGGCCAGGGGCACTGATCTTGACACCCAGAGCGGCCTTGACCTCCTTGTTGTGGACATAGGCCGACTTGAGACGCAGCTCCCTGAGGGGCGCCGGTGTGAGCAGCGCTCTGATGTTTGTCTTGATGGCGCCTTCTGTACCGCACAGCACGATACGATCACCCTCTCGCAGGATACCGTTGGACAGGACGACATCGATGGTCATACCGAAACCCTCAATGGCCTTGACCTCGAGAACAGTCGCCTGGACCTCGGACAGGTACATGAGGGAGCCGACCATGCGCTCCTGGGTGAGCTGCACGATGAGCTTCAGCATGTCAGGGACACCCTCGCCCGTGTGCGCCGACGTGGGCACGAGCGAGACGTACTTGGACATGGACTTGTTCTGGTAAAAGAGCTCCGAGTTGAAGCCCTGCTCGGAAAAGGCAACCTTGGTCTTCTCGAGACGCGTCTCAAACTCGTTGCGGACCGCCTTGCTCTGGAGGGCCAAGCTGTCCTGGAAGCCGTTGTTGTCCACCTTCTTCCAGCCGTACAGTCGATCAATCTTGTTCAGGGCCACGATGAAGGGCGTCTTGCGCTCCCTCAGCATGCGCATCGACTCGAGCGTCTGCGGCTCGAGACCGTGCATGATGTCCACCACCAGGATGGCGATGTTGCAGAGCGAGGAACCGCGGGATCGGAGGTTGGAGAAGGACTCGTGACCGGGCGTGTCGATGACGAGGAGACCGGGAACCTTGAACTCGAACTTGCCGTCCGGGTTGACCACGGCCGTCTTTTGCCTAATGGCCTCGACGGGGAAGTATGTAGCACCAATCTGCTGCGTGATACCACCGGCCTCGCCCTCCTGGACGTTGGTCTGTCGGACCTTGTCCAGCAGCTTGGTCTTTCCGGTATCGACGTGGCCCAGAATACAGCAGATGGGAGATCGCAGGTTGTCGGCGGATCGCGCGGCCAGGGCAGCTTGGTGAGCCTTCTCACGGCGCTCGGCAGCTTCTCGCTTTCGCTGGAGCTCGGCTTGCTGGGCAGCCGTGGCGGCCTCGTCGTCCTCGGACTCTTCCTCTGACTCTTCACCCTCTTCGTCTTCTTGATCCTTTGCCTTTCCGTTGGCCTTTTCAGCCTCGTCCTCGGTGTCCGCATCCCAGCTGTCCTTGACATCGGCATCCGAGGCGGCAGCGGCCTCCCAGTCGTCCTCGATATCACTCTCGGCGGCAGCCTTCTCGGCAGCAGCCTTGGCCTCGGCCTCGGCCTTCTCACGAGCGGCCTTCTCTTCAGCCTCCTTCAGAGCCTTCTCAGCCTCCAGCCTAGCGCGCTCAGCAGCCTCGGCAAGGGCCTTCTCCTCATCAGCCTAGTCGCAGTCAGTATAACGCATATCCATAATGCTGAAAATCGAGTCCCATACCATTTGTTGAGCTCGGCCCTTCTTCCTCCTTGTATCTGTTGGCTTCTTGGATGGCTTCTCTCCGCCCTCCGAGGGGCCAACCTGGATACCCGCAGCCAGCATCTGTTGGAGCTTTCGCTCATTGCGGGCCTTCTCCTCCTTCTGAGCCTTGGTGAGGTACTTGCCCTCCTTCTTCAGCTGCTCGATGCGCTCCTTTTCCTTCTGCTTCTTGATGGCCTTGGCCTCCTCGCGGCGCTTCTCCTCCTCAGCTGCTAGTCGCTCTTCCTCCTCGGCCTGAGCCTTGGCCTCGGCCTCGAGGCGGACACTTTCTTCTCGCTGACGCTTGAGCTCCTCCTGCTGCTTCTGGAGCATAGCAAGTGCCGCGGGGATCTTCTTCTTCTTGCCACCGGCGGCGGGGGCGGGGGCAGCGGCCTCGAGGACCGGCTCAGGGGCAGCCTCCTCCTGCTTCTCGGGGGCAGCAGCCTTTGCAGGCTGGGCGGTCTTTGCGGCGGCACCTCCCTTCTTCTTGGCAGCGGCCTATTGTAGACTGTCAGAAAGTGAGGCATCAACAATGCTCGTGACATGACATACCTGCTCCTTCTTTCGCTGCTTCTCACGCTCCTTCTTGGCCTTCTCCTTCTCGGCCTTTGTCAGCATGCGACCAGGCTCGGCACCATCGTCGCCGGCGGGCTCGGGCTGCTTGGCGGCCTGCTTGTTCTGCTTTCCACCCTTGCCCTTCTTCTGGGGCAGATCGAACTCGTCGTCCATGGTGGCCTCGACGGGGGCCTTGTTCGCTGGCTCCTCGGCGGGGGTCTCCTCGGCCGGGGGAGCTGTGTCGACGATGCCCTTCTTCTTTCGCTTCTCCTTGTTCTTGCGTAGGGTGGCCATCAGGCCGCCAGCGCCGCCGTCATCATCGCCATCGGCGTTGTCGTCACCAGCAGCGGCGGCGGCATCGTCGTTGGCGGCAGGCGGGGCAATGCTCTCGCCAAGCTCGGCCTCCCAGTCGTCCTGCTGGTTCTTCTTGTTTCCCTTCTTCTTGGGCGGCATCTCGGCGGTCTCTGTCGGCTGATTCGAGAGATGCAGTCGTCGGAGGGGCTCGCAAGTGGGCGAAGAAGGAGTTGTGGATTTTTTTTCCTTCTGGGGCAAAGTAGCCAGAGAAACTTGCCTGCAGAGGGACAAGGCAACGGCTGTATCACACGCAGAGAGAGGCAGACACACACACACACACAGCCTCAGGTTTGGCTTCTGTATGGTCGGTTTCGCTGCTCGTTCGGCGGGTGGGAGTGGGTTGGGTTATGGGTTCAGGCGGGGCAGTCCGCTAGTTATCAAGTCCAACAGGGCTTCTTGACCAGCTGCAGCTGCGGCGGTGGCGAATCCAGCGCAGAGTAACGTCGTCGGGCTCGTGGGAGTAGCTTATGCGACATGCTCCGTCTCCTCGGGTCTTCAAGGAGATTTGTCGCGAGTCGAGTCGATCGAGTCGGGTCTGGGAATCGGTCAAAAACTCTCGTGATGTTGTTTGCTAATAACAGAGGTTGACGATGAATCAGTCAATGGAGCACATCAGTTCCATGGCTCGTCTGCGGGGCACTTGAACCCGAGAGGAATGTTTTGTGAATTTCATATTATGTAATCACAAACCCCTCCCACAACCTCACTCCTCAAGAGCCTGACAACTCCATGATATAGCCTCACAGAGAAACAAGGGGCTGTTGCTCCCCTGCTGTTATTTTCGAGCCCAAGGGACGACGCTGTATTTCTGAATTGCTTGGATATAATCTTGCTCAACAAAACATGATGCCTAGGGCATTATTGCGCTTTCCCTCTCCTGTGTGCCTGGCAGCTAAACCGTCTCGTCTCTCCAACCTGCACACCAGGCCTCAAAGCCAAGTGCCCAACAACCCTTCGAGCCTTAGATGACTGGCGCTAAAACGTACTCCAAGATCTTGTAGCCCAGCGCGAGATACTTTGCATGTCCTTCTTTCCCGCTGTTTCGGAACGTGTCTGTGTGCCTTCCCTCTTCGATACCATCCAGGTACTCGCAAAACAGATCCATGCCATCCCCGAAGGAAACCAGCTTCTCCAAGGCCCGCCGGTCGAGACAGCGCTTCAGCACGTTGCCATCAACATGCATGTTGTCTGCGCGCATCTGAGGCTCCAGGTCAAAGTACATGTCTTCGTCCTCATCCTTCTTCCTCCTTGAGTTGTTCCCCGGCTCAAAGGGGCAGATGTCGTTGTCGCGCTTTGCTAGATTCTGGACAAGGCGAAGGAAGCGCCACAGATCGAGCCCTATCAGCTGAAAGTGCTGTAGCGAGCCATCCAGGGACACGCCCAACACCTCGGACTGCTCAAGCGTGTTGCAGAGGGTGTTGTAGTCCCGGGAGCGGCTCCTAGCTACCCAGTAGGGGCGCGTGCGCCCGCGCTGGAATTTCCTTATCGACGTGGATAACTTCCCCTCGACGACAACCTCAAACTCCCTGTTTCGTTGTCTCCGAGGAACCCAGAGTGCGGAGAAACTTGCCTGGCTGGTGGAGAGGACATTCAATGGCCACTCGCCAGCCTCGTCGTAAGAATCCCCCATCTCGACCATGTGAGACGCGTATCGCACCACTTGGTCAGAATGGATGAGGGACGCCTCCGTGTGCTCGGATTCAATGTGGAGATCAATAACCAGCATGGAATGCATCACCGTCACGGCAAACACTTTGCCGGCCTCCACCAGCAGTGAAGTGGCGGCAGAGTCCAGCCTGAACTCCTTCATCGGCTTCAGCCTCTTTTCGGCAAGATCAAGAACCTCCCAGTGCAAGGTGTCGCCGACGCAAAAGAGGAGGCCCACGGCATCTCCCACGGCCGAGTAGACGGGGGCCGAAAAGCCCTTCTTCTTATATCGGGTCCAGTACTGCAACTCCCTGGATGGCCCATCTTCCGTCTCGATCTTGTTTTCTTTCACAGACACAATCATCAACCGACCCTGTTGGGTGGTCACGATGAGGAATGGGAAGGTCTTGCCATCCTTGACATAAAGCCATTCGTTGAGGCTAAATATCCTGTCCCCGCGTGGCCTAGCCCGGAGATGTGCTGAGATGGTTTCTTATTCTTGTCAGAAGCGCTCGAAATCGTGGCCCCTGAGTCGGGGTCGATGAAGGAAAGGGTCGAGCGATTTTCGTCGTCGAAATGGGCCACCACCAGGCACTTCCACGTCTCAGAATAGATGACTCGCATCGGTGTTCCGTCAAGGGGATGCTGCGGGGGACAGGGCCGATGTGAGGCCAGATATCCACCAGAAGGATCCGCGTCCCGGCCAGCAACATCAAAGACATGTGTTGGTGATAGCTGGAAAGACTTTCCGTGAGGCAATAGGCTGCATGAATTGGCGGCGCTGTCATGGATGGATCGCTAGAATCCGTTGGCCAGATAATGTTCTTGGTCTTGAATCTGAATTCTTGCGCGCAAAAGTCCGTCATCGCCCACAGATTGTTGTCGCAGCAGACGAACACGGCAGGGCCTCCGGCAAAGGGGCCTGAAGCAGGAAACACCTTTGTAGGCGCCAGGCCAAGTTGCTCAACCTGCATGAGGAACCCGTCGTCAAGGAACCAAAACGTGACCAAATGACCGCTCCTGGTCCCAAACACAACAATGGTATCTTCAGGACCGGCATTGTCAGGACTGTGATAGATTGTCACAACGCTGGTGAAAGCCTCCAATCTGTACTGGGGGTGTAAAGCCTCCAATCTGTACTGGGGGTGTAAAGCCTTCAATCTGTACTGGAGGTGTAGGTCATCAGATCCTAGAAAAGCCATTAGTTTTGGTGCCCAACTCTGACGTTAAACACAGATAGAATACCGGTAAATGACTCCATGCTTTGTCTCGTAATAATTCCACCATGCAGACCATAGATGAACATCCACGGTGTGCCGTTGATGACGATGCCCACTACAATCCATTTGTCGGCCGAGCGGGTAAGCAGAGAAAGACATGTAACTTCTCCAGTTGTATCTATTGATGAGACTTTCGACACGTTCATCTGATCGACCTGCAAAACATCCAGACGTGAAGTCTGGCCGTTGTGGGACGAGATGACGAACGTGTCATTCTCGCAACATGCATTGTCTGCGGTCAGAGAGTCCAGTCCGCAAACATCACTGTGTGTGTGCCGTGAACTGAGGTCGGTTAGCCATCTCTGGTAGTTCATGAATACATTTTAATAGTGTGGCAGATGGGGAAAGTCCTTGCCTTTGCGAGGAAGCAACCAGGCTGGTGGAAGTTTCTGTGATCTGCACGATCGTCCCATGTTCGGTTTGGCAAACTGCTATTGTCCGCGAGTTGGTATCAAATGGACAGACCTCCGAGGACAAGGCGCTGGCGTTGCTGAGATTCGCAGGAAAGTGAAGCACATCAGAAGAATGTGGCATTGACAGGATGGCATAAAAGCCTCGCTCTCCCTGGCTTTCCACGGGGAACATCCATGACTGGCGCACAACTTGGTCGTAGTCAAATTCCAGCCCGATTCTCGCTTGGATGCCCCATCTCAGTTCCGTCAAGCTGGACCGAGGTCCACGGCCTGAAGTGCAGAAAATTCGATCCGGCTTCCGAGAAACGATGGTAGATAACTTATGTCTGTCTGGGCGAATCGGATGGGCCACGTTGTGTGTCCAAGAAGAGCTTCCATCTGTCGTGGCCAGATCGACAACAGGTGACCAGTTGGCGATCGTGCTCACCTGCTGAGGGTCGCTTCTAGCAGCAAGCTGTCGCGCAAGGTCAGTTGCCGGCAAGTTGAGAGGAATTCCGTTGGGGTCGGTTTACCTTCCAGATGCCTCCTGGGCCTGATTCGCCGCCAATAATGAACACGTCCGAGAAGACATCGTAGGCCGTGGTAAAGGCGGTAGAGATCGCAGTGCTGATCGTTCCAACGTTGGTCACTGAAGGAACGAGATCTGCCGAATCAAGCTCGATGTGGGCAATGGCACCGTCTTCGCGTGCCAGGTAAATGATGTCCGTCTTTTGAAAGTACTTGTTGAGGCGGAAAGGTCTTGCCCAGGCAGCCCAAAGCGGACCGGCAGCGCCATGGTGCAAGCTGGTCCGCTTTGGAGAGTGCGTTTCGAAATTGTCGAACAGGGTATGGCCGGTGAAGGCGTTCTTGACAATCCCGATGGCGTGTTCAGAGACAGCGATGAAGGCGGTATTTATCCTCAACGGAATAATCATCAGTGGCATCCGATGTTCTCTCGGAAGTGGCGTCCCCGGCTTCTCTGTCTTCAGAACGGACTCGACATCATCGTGGAGCTCCCAATCATACACAACCATTCGGGAGCCGTGGGTTTGTCGGTTCGCCCCCTCACGCCGGACGATGATGATAAGAAGTATGATGTGATAGTCATCCTCGGGCCGCGGATGCAGAAATTCCAACTTGTAAATGACGCCTTGGACAATTCTAACCTTGATGGACTTGACAGGTTGAAAATACCCGTGGGCTTGGAACTGAGCGCTCATGGTTGCCAAAGATTCCAGCTCGTATATGATGAATGCACCTTCGGCAGAGCCAGCAGCCATGTAGCGCGATGATGGGTTGATGGCAAAGTGGTACCCTAGAAACTTGAGGTTCTTGGGGCTCTCATACTTGATGTTGACGAATTCGAGGGTGTGATCCGAGAGCTCCCGGACGAAGAGAAATACGATATCACAAGATTCGAGGATCAAGACGAGAAGAGGGGGGAGTGGTTGGCGAGGGTTTGCTTCCTGTGGCTTCGGGGCGTCTTGCATGAGAATATCCGTGTCTTCGGTCTTGATAACGCTGGAAGCCGTGCCATCGGGGCCGCCCTCAGGGGGTGTTCCGAGGACAAGGGCATTTCGGATCCTGGAGCCAAAGTCGGCCTTTCTGATGACCTCGTGGACCTGTCCATCGTCTCGGAGCTCGCTGATTTGAACAAAGTGGTCCTTTTTCCATCAGCGATAGTCCATACGGGCATACGTTGACAGAAGAAAAGGCGGAGCATCTCAACATGTTGTGCGCAAGTTTACACTGAGAACATCTCCAAACAGTAAAGGGGAAAACAAGATTAAACGCCGGACTTTCGCAGCAAGAGAGAAACCCAAGCCCAGAAGACGAGCAAGCTCGGCGCGTTCAAAGTTGACCAGGATTCGGGCAGGGAATCAAGACTTACACCAACAAAGGCAACATCATTGTATGAACGGGAGCGTAGCCAGACGGGTAGAACCCAGTGGACAACGGGGCTCTCGATGAGGGTCCTGGTCAGAATGCCACAGGCAGGAGGTTCGGCATGGGGCTTGTGGTTGGTCTTGGGCGCGGTGGAGGCTTTCAGAGCATCTTGGAAGTTGACCGTCTCTGTCACCCACTCGCCATCTCTGAGAACACTGCTCTGGAAAGCCATTCTGTCCGCTTCATGGCATCAGGGGGCGGAGAAGTTGAAAAAGGGCGGTGGCCGGAAGAGCGAGATAAGAAGTGTTGATGATCGGTAAAGGTTCCAAAGGCGGAGAGGAGGTTGCTGGCAAGACAAGTAGGCCACGCGGGGTATGCGAGTCACCGCCGACACTGCGTTAGTAGGCGGGAGGAAAGAGCGTCTAAGTAACGAGTTGGACGAGGCAGGTGGATGCCAGTCGGTTGGTCTTTGTTGGCTCGCCCACACAGTGGCTGGCCTGGCCTAGTCCAGGCTGGTGCGGTCCTCTCCAGACAAGGCGACGGAAGGCGGCACTGGACCAAGCACGCCAGCAACGCTTGATGGCCTCGACAAAACTCGAATGAGCGAGGTGCCTTGACCAAGAGGGGCTGAGGGGCGTGAGTTGCTCCCGAACAGAGCCCGGAGGAGCCTTCTATACAGGCGCAGACGGAGTACGGACGGACCCAAAGCAGCGTGCGTGCAGCGCAACTAGTTCACAGCTGGTACCTGGGACCCAGCGACTGGGGACAAGTTGAGGTCAGGCAGGGCCAGCTGGGAGCGATGTTGACGTGTCGATCTGGGGTGGTGAGCGATGCTGACCTGGGCTGATTTGGAGAGGTCGAAGGATCTCAGACCAGGCCCAAGGTTCCCCGTGAAAAAGGTTTTGGCCAGTGAAAGGGGTGCGTCGAGTAAAAGAACTCGGTTGGAGGTGTTGCTGTTCGGCTGGAGATGCCCCAGAAGGCCTCGCCTTTAAATGGAGGTTGATCCGGGCGAGCTGGGCTGAGCGCGCACCAGTCACGATTATTGATCAGGGCGGCTGTGGCTTGTCGCTGGGCAGAAGAGCCGCGCGGGGGCGGGCACGCAATCAATCAGGCGACGGTGCTCTCGATATGGACGGGACGGGCCCAGAGGAGCGAGCACAGTAGGGCTTAACTAAATGCTCCTTCTGGACTTGAGGAAAGGTGGCCTTTGGTACGCAAAGCTCTTCTTTTTAACTTCTATGACTATAGAAGTGACTCACTTCAGGTTACGGTGTTATACGGCATTGGGTTTTGATGCTGTCATCATGGTTAAAATGTGTTCTTTTCTATCGTGTACGAAGGTGGCTGCTTCAAGCTGTCATCATCAACAACAGAATCAATGGACGGGACGAAGCCAAGTTTGATGGAAGGATTGCAGTTTGTCTGAGGCCTGATACTGCTGAGAGAGGTTGGGTGGATGGGCGGGAAGCGTGGGATTTAGAGGCACCTCAGATTCTAGCGCCCGACAGCACCCGCCCACGGGGTAGGGAGGTACCGAGTACAGGGCACCCGAGGAACGTGTCCGTGGTGAAAACCGGACAGGTCGCGAGTTTCTGAGGCTTGGTCGTTTCTTCCAGGTGCCTCCAATGGACGGATTGAAATTCACAATGAAACATTGGTGTACCTGCGACGTGGCGCCGAGGTACCTGTGGTGCACCAAAGCCCACTCAAGGGCGGTGGAGAGGAGCCTCCACTGAGGCTTGCGCCAGCTTGCACCACCAAGATTACACACCCACAAACCCCCAACTACGAGATGGAAGCAAACACACCTTCTCACAAGAGGCCGCTGCGGCTGAAGAAACCTCCTCTTCCTCTGCCTTCAACCTCAACCCTGGATCCCTGCCAGCTTTCCCGTTCCCCGTAGACATACCGTGACGATCCGATACCCGAGCTCATACGGGACGAGCCTCCATCGTCTACCCGTCCTGCAGAGTCCGGATGGATGCCCAAGAACCAGGAGCTTGGGCGGATGAGCTGCCCCCCCCCCCCGGTCGCGCATCTGTGAGTGTCGTTCGCAGCCCCTGCTGTCCTAGATGTGATCGGATCCTACAATCCCTCCATGCAGCATGCCTTCACGCACGTCTTACCTTGTGTCAGTAACAGAGCCCTGCTTGACCTTGCTCAAACATGGAACCGTTTGTGCTTCAGACAGGTGCGGCTGGTGTTCTGAGCAACGTTGCTCACTAGCATCAACAACACTGAGCGCTTCCACGGATACAGGATGCAACTATTCTTAGCCAACTGACCCATGGATATAAACAGGCAATCAAAGGCCTGCATCTGCCGAGATCGGAATACCGGATCTGCCATCCGACCCCAGAGAGGCTGTGAAATGGCCCAGCCGTCATTGACCGGTCTCTCCAGGCCAACCAGAGTGTCTGTCTCCTTTCACTCTCCGCAGGCCATGCATACCCTTCTGTCACACCGACTTGCCTCGCCAAGGTTGTGGCTTTTCTCGTGATGACGTCTGTTGGTTCTGGCCACGGCTTTTGTGCTTTTTCCTCTGGCCTCGATTGTCTTTGGCGTTCCAAGAGGCACGCTCGGTGAGTCGTGGGACTTTGTGGTTGCCGCACCTATGGTTTCTTGCGAGTTGAGCTCAGAGGAGGTAGGTTACCACGTTCTCTCTTTCGGCCTGTGCTACGTCTGTCTCTAACATAACGCCTACGTTGAACAAGACAACGGGTGTTGCAGTTAGCCGTGGTCTATCCTACATGGCATGACTGCCGGCACCGGGCGTGTGGAAGTCGGTCCAGCTCGGTGGGAATGATGGAGGCGCGGTTATCTGCTGTGCATCCTTGCAAGGTCCTGTGGCTGGCTGCATGTCAAGAATGAAAGAGGCCGTGAAAACCTGGAGGAAGAAGAGGAAGAAGAAAGACCAATGTGACCAGGGCATACCAACCGGCGTTGTGCAACCCACAGCGCCCCCATCCCATCCAACAGTCTCGTGGGCCAGACGACCACGATCCAGATCGAAACTGTAGCCCAGCTGGTGGAGTCGAGCATCGGTAAGGATTCAGTAGTCACTCCCCAACATCCAGATCTGTCGTCTGTCGTCGAGTTAATATCCCGCCAGGAACGGAATGCCGGCCGAATGACTCGTACCCGAAAACACAGGTCAAAACTCCGGCATGAGTCGCGAGTCAAGGGGCACTAGGCTTCCCCAGCTTTAGCTTTGGCTTCTCTCGTTGATATGCTATGAAACAGAAACAGAACGGAGGCCGCTTGTGTAACGCGAGCTGTCAACTCTGCCAAGCCCAAGCTAGGAGAGTTTTTGGCCCTTCCGAGTTGACACCTGACAGGTCATGAGAGACCATTCGACGACGCCCTCTGTAATGCTGAGAGTGCCTAGGCTCGAAGGGGACGAGTGTCGCTATGACGGCTAAACAGCCGAACGGCGGCAAGGCAAAGTGGGAGAGACCTCTGTGGGGGCAGATGCCTGGGCACTGACCGCTGGCGATCTGCAACCCGTGGTGTTTCCAGACGACACGAGGCTTCTGATTCGCTGGGTCCAGCAACTCTAGAACCGGGGGAGCATCAGGGCACATATCAGTTAGTCTGCAGAGTGCCTTTGCTGTCTCAGGAGGTCCGGGGCCGAAACCGATCGGACCAGGATTCCAACGTTTGCAACTCTACATAGTGAGTAATCAAGCCCTGGATCGGCAGACAAAGGACTTCGACAATGAATACAAAGTTCCAGGGCCAAGACAATACACCAGGGATTGTCTCAGCCCAATCACCTCAGCCGTGTGTGTAAATGCTAGGTTGTCTTCCATATTACTTTTCCAGCTCCCTCCCCCATTACCCCCATCCTGTGACCAGCCAGAGCCCCGAGTCGCATCCATTGAATGACGGATATCCGTGACGCATTTTAAAATGAGGGAGGAGTTGTGGCTGAAGCAAGAAGGTGATAGTCGACGTTATCAACATGTCGATGACTGCATGTTGGTCACATCAGGTCTCGGTACGTACATGATACAAGCACCATTTCGAAAGTCTAAAGGATTGTTTTATGAGATGAATCCATCTGATATGAATAAATGAAACAACAAATCGAGTCGAGATTGTGTCGAGATGAATGTGGGAGTTGGAAGGTACGTACCTCAGCGCCTGCATCAGCTGGGCAGGGATCAACCTTCCAGCGCAGCCACTAAGAGAAGCTTCTGCAACACTCTCGTGCTTCACTCACACAGCAAGTGACACGAATCACTCTCTGTCTGGCCCCCTTGCGACGACGCCCCGAGCTCATCAACGGCAGAGCCCAGATTCGTCACATTTCATTTTGTTTTAGGAAGGCAAGAGAGAGAGAAGAAAAAACTCTGAAGCAGGGGCTACTAGATACGTTGGACCCGTGTGTCTGCCCGTCTCTGCCATGGTGTGAATTGGCTTCCTTTTTTTGCATCCGATATCCCTCCCTCCCCCATCCCCCATCCACCTTTTTTCGTCTTTCCGGACACACCATTTGTCCGCTCATGCTCTGACGGGCCGGCCCAAGCCATGGACAATCCCCGTCGAGGAGATCCCCCAGCGGCGGCGGCGTCGTCGCCCTCTCCCTCGGTCAGCGGCCGCCAGACTCCGGCCGCCATCAGTCGCAGTCGCAGTCACACCAGCAGCAGCAGCCTCAACTCTAGGTCGAGGTCGGGATCCTACGCCAACTCCAGCCACGACCACCACAGCCAAGACGATCACGATGTCCTGTCTGATCCCAAAGCCGCCGAGATCCTCGACGCCTGCAGATGCAGAGACATTGGCCGTCTCCGATCCCTAGCTGAGGCCCGGGGTGGATTCCTGTCGGATGTCTTGCGTAGGCAAGCCTGTATGTCTGTCTTATTTCCGGCTCCAGCCACTTGAGCCCAGTACTCCATACTTACACGGCGATTTTCCGCTTAGGGCCCATACTGCTCGGTCTCGACGGCCCTTCGGCCTGCCAAGAGGATCTGGCCTCGTCAGAAGATGCCTCTGCAGACTGGAAGGAATTGCCTCGTCATCGCGACGAGGATCAGGTTGGGCTTGACGTCAACCGTTCCTTCATTTACTACCCAAACAGTATGTATCCACCTACTGTTTCTCTGATGAACCCTGTGAGAGCACGAGACTAATGCAATCACAGATCTGTCCGATGCAGAGCTGAATCTACGCAAGTCGGAGCTCTCCTCCCTCATCACCGAAGTTCTCCGTCGCTACCCCTACTTGTGCTACTTCCAAGGCTATCACGATATCTCCCAGGTCTTGTTGCTGGTGCTGGCACCGCCATGGAGGGCCCGCGTGCTTGCTCGCCTCTCTGTCCTGAGGATACGTGACTTTATGCTGCCAAATTTAGGGCCAACAACAGCCCAGCTCCGCTTGCTCCCCGACATTCTTCACGCTGCCGATCCAAAGTTGCGACGACACCTGTCTGGCGTCGAGCCTTTCTATGCCCTCGCCGGCACCCTAACCATGTATGCCCACAACATTGAGGGTTACCGAGAGATTGTCCGGCTATTCGATGTCTTCCTGGCTCGAGAACCCGTCTTCAGCGTCTATGTCTTTGCTCAAATCATCCTCGATCGTCGGCGCGAGATCTTTGAGATCGACGAGCCAGACATGCTACACGTCATCCTTGGCAAGGTCCCGTCCAAGATGGATCTGGACGAGCTCGTGGTCAAGTCGGCACAGCTCTTTGAACGCCACCCACCCGAGACGCTACGGTACTGGAGGCGGATATCAGACTCCAGTGCTCTCAAGACGGCCCGAGATATCAAGGCCTGTGCGAGGCAGACCATGGAGGACGGCGAGGAGCTCTTTGACGAGCAGCTCCGGGAGCTCCAATGGGCCGAGATGCAAGACCGGGTCAAGTTGGCCCTCTGGTCTTACCGGCGCCCGGCAAAGGCGATCGGCATGGCCCTCATGGTGGGTGCTCTGGCCATCTACCTTCGCCGCAACCCTGCCATTATGCACCAAACCGCTGCATTCTTCTCTCGATAAACAGACGAGTCGGCAGTATGATGCTTTCTTCTTCTTCTTCTTCTTTTTGGGATTGGTTAGGGGGCAATGTGACCTAGAATCTGGGCAAAACTGGTGTGTGAGTGTCGTTGTTCATTTCAGACGGCAATAGACTTTTTATAAATGAAAAAAAGGGGGCAAGCTCCGTCTAACACGAGACCCGTCATCTTCACCGAGACGCCATACAAATATCTTCCCATGATTACGCTCAAATCACCACAGGGCTCGCAAATCCTCATGCTCTTGTTGACCCGTCTTTTCCCCTCTCCTGATATCGCAGAGGTCCCTCCTAGGCTGCCTCCTGGAATTGAGCCTTGAGCTCCTCGAAATGCTCCTGCTGCTCGTCGGCCAGCGTCCCGCTCTCGTCGCTGATGATGGTGAGGATGAGGGAGTAGTTGTTGTAGAGGAAGCGCCCACTCTTGCGCTTGTCACCGTACGACTCGGCCTGGCGGCTGAGAAAGGTCTCCACCTCGGAGCGCAGACGGCGCAGGCTCGCAACGACGGGTCCGTCATCACCGGCGTCGGCGCTGAGGGCCAGGAAGCCGTGGAGCAGCTGGCCGAAGCGCTGCGTCACGACATGAGGCGCGGCCGACAGCTTTGCCTGGTCCGAGGCGCGGCCGGGCTTGGAGGGCACGGCGTTTGTCAGATGGCGGACCGAGTCGCAGTGACGATCCATGATGACCTGGAGACGAGGCCACAGGAGCATGGTGGTGGCATTGATGTAGCCGTCGACGGCAGGGACCTTGCGGCGCTGGAGCTCAAAGGCAAAGTGCTGGTTGAGGCGGATGCAGAGGAGCAGGCCGAGGGCGTCATACGACTCCCCAACTAGTGACCTAGAAAGGGTCTTGCCGAGCTCAAAGGTGGGCTCAAAGACATAGTTGAAGTTCTTTGAAATCTGGCCAAAGGACAAGGCAGGGGAGAAGAAAGTGGCCATGAAGGTGTACTCAGCGGTGGCATTGTCGATGAGGGCGAGGTTGAAGTTGCGAAAGGGGACCTCAAGGTAGTGCGTCGACTGGTCCTCCTCGGCGAGGTATGAGGACAGGGCGGCCTGGCTGTTGGTCTTGAGGAGGTCGATACGACGGCCCAGGTTGAAGGCATCGTGGGGCGGACCCGGGGCCCGGGAGCTCGAGAGGACGGTGGCCTTGCGGGTTATGTCCTCGTGACCGAGCGTGTCGTTCTTGTCCAGGATGTGCAGTTTTATCTTTCCGAGGGCCTTTTCATACCGGGTGAACTGGTTGAGGTAGTACCATCGCATAGTGTTCATGTAAGCCAGGGCGATCTCATTGGCAAGGGTCGGATGGTGCTTGTGAAGAAAAGTAAACAGATCCTTGTAGCGAAGAAAGCTTTGCTGTTGGATGATCTGCGCGTTAATGTGAGGGGATCGCAAGGCCTTGATCTGAGCTACGATAAAGTCGCGAATGCGCTCAATGGCCTAGCCGGGTCAGTAGGGGTTGCCATCATGAGTTCCCATCCATCATACCTTGAGAGTGAGCTTCTCTAGAATCGGCTCAAGATCCTTGGCCGCCTTGCTTGGTCTCGTCTCAGACTTCTTCTTGAACGAGACAGTTTTGCGATCGAGCTCTGCAAGCATCTTGGCCCACGTCTCGTCAATGTGCCCCTCGGAGATCTTTGAGATGACCTCTGGAGACAAGCTCAGCTCCTCGACCAGAGGGCCCAGGGCCTTTTCGACCTGCTTCCGATTCTCCAGCCTCCTACTCAGCGCCGTCGATCGCGTTTGTAGAGACTCAATGTCGGCAGACACTGTGGCAAGGTCGTTGCGGAAACTCGCCAGGTTGATCTCGACCGAGTTGAGGACGTCGTCACATGCTTCTATTGACCGATGGAGATCCTCGAGCTTGGTTCGTTCATTCTCGCCTGGGCAAACATTCTTAGTCCGTGTGTCTCTCCTCATCCCAGAGCTTGCAACATACTCTCTTCTGTGGTTTGCGGCTTGCGCGTGTTGAACGTGGCCGGCTCAGGGGCTTGCGACGCCGCCAGCTCCTTTAACGATAAGCCACCGAAATCAGCTTCAAAGTCGATATCATCCTGGCTGATGATCTTTTGCTTTGCCGCTGGGTCGCTGTCTGTCGAGAATCCAGCCAGTAATGTGTCCAACACTTCGAGAGAGTCTGGCCCCGATTCGACGGTGGAGGATTGCCTTAGGTTGGAGCCGTTCGGTCTTCGCGACGAGGATAGGAGGGACGAGGAGGAATCATTGGAGACGAGGGACAGCGAGGAGCCGCGAGGAGAGACGCCGGCGCCGCGCTGTGATGTGACGTATGGGCTCAGGGAGCTCGAGGTCCTCCGGGGCAGCGGCGAGTATGCTCTGTTTCCGGGCTGGGGAGTGGAGGGTCCGGGGTTGCTGGCCGGCCCTCCGGCCAGTCGGTCGAGCCACATGGCGACGGAGGAACGGCGGCGATGAAGACGGGCAGAGGGTTGTTGTTCGGCAAAACTTGAAACTCGATTCAGGACCAAGGCATTGTTCACCGGGTATCGAATAGGGCCGCCAACGAGTCCAAGGGTGAGATGAATGAATACGCAAGGCTGTGCTGGTCGCAAAAGGGTCAGCAGCTTGTCGCCAGCTTGCAAGCGAGGCTGTCAACGGCCAGCATCATGTGATTGGACAGAGGTGGGAGCGCAGTTGAGCCACACAACCCCTGGCCTGCCTCGTGTGGCTTTAGCTAAGGTCCAAGCTGATCGGGGAGGTTCTCGGCCATCCGAGTCCCGCCACATGGTGCGCCACATACGCCACAGGACAAGGTGGGGTTTGCTTCTAAGCGCACGACGCACACAGAACTGACACACACCCGAGATGCAGCATAAAAAGATGGAGACGCCGCCACGGAGAAAGCTTCATCTGCTTTGCGGACGCTGCGGATAATGAATGATGCTGCAGCTTGTCTTGCAGGGCGGGACCCCCTCTCCCCATCCATGGCAGGTGCTACATACGTACATCAATGTACGTATGATATGTACATACATGGCATGGTGTAATGTATGTACGCCCGTTGTCGCGGCAATGGGTAATGGGTTTTCTCGGAAGGCAAGCTGCAAGTCGCGACGCATTTCAAGGATGATTCTGAGGTGTGACCCCGCGCCACGAGAGCATCCATCGGGCATCGATGAGACAGGTTTTGTGCGAAGGGAGAGAGGGGGAGGGGGCGGCGAGCGAGGATGACGGGAGGCAATGCTCCCGCGTGAGCAAAACCAGCTGCAGTTGCATGAGGTTTAGTAACTGGACACCCCCTGCGGACCTTGACGCCTTGATGACCGCCGCCGTCGTGTGTGTTTTGTGTGTTTTGTGTGTGTGTGTGTTGAATGTTTGTTTGGACGCATCCATCTCTCGTGACCCTTTGTGGTTGACACCAAGCAAGGGCACGCACAGCACGGGAGAAGCCATCCGCAGCTGAAGAGGGGAAAAAGAAGAGCTCACCGAAAAGGTCATGGCCGGTCAATGATGAATCCGAATCCGAATCCCCTGTTCTTTGTTTTATTTTTTCTTTCAGGTCTACCTGACGTTGTAATTACTCTCTACAGAATAACCCCGCCGTGTGACTGGTCCCGGCAATGTTTACCTTCCAGTGAATCAACCCCGCCGCGCCGGAAGCTGGTCTCGCCGACGACACGCCTACGCAGGACTCGTCCGGGCGGCAAATTGACGCTCCCCTCTGACTCCCGCTCCACCCCGCCAACCTTGAATGGTTCCAGCGGATGATGCCCTGGAAGCAGGGACCCCTCCCTTAGGAGGGGCAGAGGCGGGCTGTGAGTGAGTGACCGGGCAGGCTGGCTGGGCTTGCTGCGAGAGAGCTCCATCCGAGGAGGCTCCAGACCTGGGACCCCTCCCCGCCACCCCTTCACGGTCTGTGTCTGTCTGCGTCTGCCTCTGGGCAAAGGCTCATCGGCGAGAGAGAGCAGGCAGGCCTAATTAATTTGGCATCCAGTCCCAGTCCCATCAGTCCCATCGGGAGAGTCCGTCCGTCCATCCATCCACAGCCTTTAAAATCGTGTCCACTGCCGCGCCCATTGACGCCCAATCACAGCGCAAGTGAAAAATTCCGTCGAGGGCCTCGCACCTTTTCTTGCCCCCTCCATCTCTCTTCTCCCCGAGTTTGGCCCTTTCCTCTTTCTTCTTCTCTCTCTCCATCCCACTCTCAACTTTTTTCGAGCCATCCAATCCCTCCCTCCTCTCTCCCTCTCACTCCTTCTCTTCTTCAAAAGACCTCGGCTTCTTGTCAAATACCTTCACAATGGCTGACGAGGTGAGTTATCCTGTCGTTTTCGGTCCAGGCGCACGCGCCCACGAATTTCTGTCCCTTGCGCCCATTTTTTCGCCTGGCGATGTCCACCCCGCATTGTGACTCGTGCCCCACGATACAATGCTGCTGCTGCTCTTGAAGCTGCTCCGAGAGCAGCCATCAACGGGCCATCGCCGGCGAGCGCTGTTTTATCATTCAAGGAATTTTGCTAATTGCCGTCTTTTTCTCGCTCCGCAGCACCATGATGTTACCTTCGAGTCGGCCGACGCCGGTGCCTCGCTCACCTACCCCATGCAGTGCTCTGCCCTGCGAAAGAACGGGTTTGTCGTGATCAAGAACCGCCCTTGCAAGATTGTCGACATGTCCACCTCCAAGACCGGCAAGCACGGTCACGCTAAGGTCCATCTCGTCGCTCTCGACATCTTCACCGGCAAGAAGTACGAGGATCTTTGCCCTCCACCCACAACATGGACGTTCCCAACGTCACCCGTCGCGAGTTCCAGCTGGTGCGTGAACCGAACCCTCTGCCCCGCTCGCTCACTCACAGCAGGGGAGGGGAGGGGAACAACCAACCCCTCCCTCCCCCTCCAAGAGCGGGCGAGCGAGCTTTGACCCCCCGGCCATTCCCGAAAGCTAGCTAACCTAGATGTGTGCGACAGCTCGACATCTCCGACGATGGCTTCCTCTCCCTCATGAACGATGATGGCGACACCAAGGACGACGTCAAGATGCCCGACGGTGAGATTGGCGACAAGATCAACAAGCTCTTCAAGATTGATGAGAAGGACACCAGTGAGTAGCCTGCAGTTTCTGTGTTGGAATATTCCCTGACCCCATTTCCAGACGTCGTCATCCTTACCTCCATGGGTGAGGAGGCCGCCGTTGAGGCCAAGGAGGCTCCCGGCCAGAACTAAATCGCCTAACCTTTAATCCGCACCCGGCTTGAAGTGGTCCCTGGCCCCTCGGAACGGAACGCCTTCAAAAGATGGCCTGGACTGAGGGATCCCTTTTTTTGATGAAATCTTGGCGCATCAATATCCATGGGCCATGGGTTGGGCGTTGCGCAGAAGGATTCTATCTGGACAGGATTGTCTGCTGGTTATGATAAACGGCAATCCTTCACACCCCGAGCCTCTGGCTCAAAACTATTTCCCTTTGTTCCTAGCTCACAAGCTGCACATGCCATCATGTCACGAATTCGTAGCGGCAACTTTATGAGAGAAAAAAAAAAGGGAGAGCTTTGGAGTTGACAAACATCTGTCCGATAGAAGGCTATAAAAGCTTCGGCAGTATTTCTTGTGAAGCCTGCGTGAGGTCTGTGAATTTGTGATGATTTGAAATGTGTAGTAGTTAGGACAGGACCACTTAGCCCGTAAGCGACCCTAGTCAGTCAAAGCAGCAAACGCGAGGCAGAAAAATCTGCGTAGGAGATTGAACTTGGTATTTGTTTGAGAAGATGCAATTCTGTTGCGATAGAATAAAACTGCCTTGATAGGAAGGCTTTGTCTTGTCCCAAGTGAAGTGGTTTATTCGCCAACAAGAAAACAGTGAAGCGAGAATTTAGAGCTTGACAACTTTTTCGCATACAACAAAGGCCACCACAGAACGTGCCTCTTGACCCAACGTCTCACCACCCCAACACCTATTATCGCGATGCCAAGTTCATAAAAAGCCATGGACGAGCGACGAGATCTTCGCAAATTCCCCCGAGGGGAGAGATGTCCAGAATGCGGTGCTCGGAAATGGTACCTCGAGAACGGTCTGCGCTTCTGCTCCAATGGACACCAGGTCGAGGTACGGCACCAGGAGGACCGAGTCTCAAGACAAGGCCGGGCTAACACTGAGAAACAGGGCTTTATCCAGTTTGACATGGGCGATGAGAAAGATGCGGGCAAGATGGGAACCGTCGCCAGGCGAGAGAAGGAGACCAAGGAAAAGGAGCTGCGACATCTCACGGGCCAGGCGGGCAAGAACCTGTTTCTTGAGTCTCTTCAGCTGATACTGAGGAACCAGCTGCTATGGCTCATCAAGGAAAAGGGGCATCGCGAGGAGCTGGAGACTGTGGTGCGCGACCTGTGGGATCTCCGCACCCGCGGCTCCAGCTCGCTCGCTGTTGATGATGCCCCAGCAGGCGATCTCGAGATGTTCAGTTCACAACCGACAAGTAACGAGAAGAGTGAGGCGTCGACCAAGTCATCTTCAAGAGCTCAGAGCTGGGACCCGGAGAGGGGACCGGACTGGCCCATGCCCCAGATGCTCGACACTCTTGCCCTATGTTACCTGGGGTGCTTGCTACTCAGGATACCAACAGGGGTCGGAGAGCTATGTCTATGGGCCAACAGTGGTCACATGCCATACAAGAGAGCAGTGAGTACCGGATCCCGGCATGCTTGAGCTCAGTGTTGACAACGCTCTCAGTATTATGATCTGCAGCAAGAGATGCACGATCGTTTGCCTTCTGCTTACACGAGGGCGCTCAAGCTGCCCCTCCGGTCGTCTCTCAAAGGCGTTGATCTTCACAATGCCGTGATGGACCTGGCACTCTCTTATCATCGCAACTACGGAATAGTCTTTCCAGTGGTGAACGAAACGCCAACTCTTGTTCATTATGTGAGGCAGTTGGCTTTACCAGGTTGGTTTCTCTCCTTATATCACCCCGCCGTTGCTAACAATATCTAGTCGAGACGCTCATTACAGCCAGAAGTTTACTGTCAGTGATGGGATGCTCCTTTCAGCTTCCTCTCGAAAAACCTCGACGGTTTCTGCTTGACTATCCCGAAATCCTGGTTCTCTCTGCCATTATTGTTGCAACCAAGCTGTGTTTTCCACTTGCAAGAAACCGCCCCCTGCTCCAAGTTGGCGGCGAACAGAGTATGCAGTTCAGCTGGTCGAAATGGCAGAAGGGCGTCAACAAACTCGTAGATGCCTCGCAAGCATCGGGCAAGGAGCCAGACTTGAGCAACGTCACCGTGGATCAAGTCACATCCATGACAATGGAGGAGCTCGAAAAGTACTTCGCTCATCTTGCAAGCCTAGTTGACAGAAAGAGTGGGTAGACCAGGCAGCTGGTTGACAACAGCGGGCTGACAAGAAGCAGACGATCAGGCAATTACCAGATTCTTCCCATCCGAGGAAGCCCCAGCTGTAGAAGCACCTCCAGCGGAGGCCACAGAACAAGACACCGATGTCTGGATACGGCGTGTCCTTGGCCAAGCCATCAAGTTCGTTGGAGAAGAGGACTCGGATCCAGAGGACGAACCCCCAGCAGAGCCAAACTACGAGGCTTTTCGTTCAGTGGAGGATCTGGCAGATACAGCGCAGGCGCTGTACAGAGCTGCGAGTAAGTTATCCTTTACAAGTTTAAAGAGCCCAGAGCTAACAGAGCCAAGGTCATGTCGCGGGATTGTCGCTTGATGAGACGGTGCAGGCAGTCTACATGTTGGAGCAAAGAATACTATCTTGGCAGATGGATCAAAGGAAAGGGATGGAGGATGAAGCTCTACTAGACAGTCCTATTCATGAATAAATACCTCTCGGGAGTTTACTCCGTAGCTCTGAAGCCCATGAGCTCATCATGATAGCTCCGACCTGCGTGTAAGCCGCGGCCCCACATTGAGGTTGGCGTTAGACCCCCTGCCCCACACAGGGCTTCGCATTTTAGCGGTGCGATGCAAAAAATGCACGTGACTCGCTAGGGTTTCCTTTCCTTTGAAGGCTGCGCCCCACCAATATTGAGCGCGCAGTTTCGGCTTCTCATTCCTCACATCGTCAGCGTCACAAAAATCAGTCAAGAGTGAGTAGTACCCCCCCCCCCCCCTTGGGCCTATGTGATGGCCGCAGATTACAGCATCAGGATGTGAATACTGACTTTCTCTCGCAGTGCAGATGTAAGCTCGATTTTCCCGCCCCGACGCCGAACCCTCGAAATGTCGCTCCATACTGACAGCGCAAAACCAGTTTCGTGAAGACCCTGACGGGCAAGACCATCACCCTCGAGGTCGAGTCCTCGGACACCATTGACAATGTCAAGTCCAAGATCCAGGACAAGGAGGGCATCCCCCCGGACCAGCAGCGACTGATCTTCGCTGGCAAGCAGCTGGAGGATGGCCGAACCCTTTCCGACTACAACATCCAGAAGGTGCGTGGGAACGGGCGGCCGGGATGATGGTCCAGGCTGCGGAACTTTGCGCTGGGATGAACGAAAGGGCAAATGCTTACGCGATATACAGGAGTCCACCCTCCACCTGGTCCTCCGTCTCCGTGGTGGTATCATTGAGCCCTCGCTCAAGGCTCTCGCCTCCAAGTTCAACTGCGACAAGATGATCTGCCGCAAGTGCTACGTACGTTACGGTCCCATGTCCTTTGAGGAACATGCGCTCACAATCCCACAGGCTCGTCTCCCCCCTCGTGCCACCAACTGCCGCAAGCGCAAGTGCGGACACACCAACCAGCTCCGACCCAAGAAGAAGCTCAAGTAAACGATATCTCCATGGATGTGGCGTCTGGGTTTTGGCATTTGGGGTCGATGGCAAGGGACAGAGGGAGAGAAGCCTCCTTTCGTTCACAACGAGGCAGGTTGTTTTTACTACTTTAGCATGTGCAGCTCAGGCAATACATTCTAGATGATGCCCATGGAAGACGCCTCAAAAAAAAAAGCAATAAATGCATTCACGCTTCGATTTGCCTGTCGGACTTGTGAAAGGATGCATGTGTGAGAGTGTGCAAGGGTACACTCGAATATGAACTATACCTACAGAGCTGCTTAGAGGTAACCTAGGGGCTGTTCTATTTCAAAAAACTAGTTGATACTGATATCACCTACGAAACCATCCGAATAATTCCTCTCAAATTCATATCGTGATGTTTCATCAATTGATCGACTTCGTGCCCCCCTTGAGATCCACTGATGTCAGGAAGGAGCACATGTGAAGCGCCGGATAAACCCCGGCCCCCTGACACGCCGCGCGCCGCGCTCCTGAATTACGACAACTGCCAAACTGTCCCAATTAGAAGCTGACAGCGACCACTAACAGCAACTCTCCCTTGTTAAACTGTCCCAACTTTCCAAGCTCCCAGCGCTCTCTCACCAGGTCGCGCATTCTCACCGAGCTGCACGATAAAAGGAAAAGAGAGAAGACTGAGCTCATAATGGCAAGCTCCGGTTACGACGCCGTCGTCGACGTGGACGATGAGGTACGTCTTAATGATCGCCCCTCTAGCTACACCAAGCTTCAAGCATCGCCAATTCTAGACAACTTCCCTTCTCTACTTTGTCCCATGACCTAACGCAAACTCCTAGGGCGACCTCGGCCACACCGATCTCCAAGAAGACCTCGAGTTCCACACGTCAAACTTCAACGACACGCACCCCAGCACCCGCAAGCCTCCGTCCGGGGCAGCGGCCTCCCTGCGCCGGCCACGGCCTCGAGCTCTGGCTCGTCGAAGCGCTTCCTCTGGTCCATGAGCTTCTACGCCCAGTTCTTCGACGTCGACACCTCAGCCGTCCTCTCGCGCTGCTGGGCCGCGCTGTTCCCCGGCCAACTTTCTCGACGTCCTCGAGGGCAACCCGGACCTGTACGGGCCCTTCTGGATCGCCACGACTGTGGTTTTGATCCTCTTCTTGGGTGGAACTATCAGCCAGTACCTCTCCGACACTGGAAAGGGACCTTTCCTCTATGATTTCAAGCTGCTCAGCGGTATGTTGTTGTTGCTCCCCCCTGTACCTTGGATGCTAACATCAAATCCAGGCGCTGCCGGTTTAATCTATGGCTACACCCTCTTCATCCCCATGGGTCTCTTCCTCGCCCTCCGCTACTTTGGCAGCGAGTCTGCCAACCTCCTCGAGTGCTGGGCGCTGTACGGCTACTCCAACCTCATCTGGATCCCCGTCGCCCTCATCAGCTCGTCCCCATCTCCATCCTCAACTGGGTCTTTGTCGCCGTCGGCTTCGGCATGTCGGTCGCCTTCCTGCTGCGCAACCTGTACCCGTGCTCAGCGCCACCGACCGCCAGGTCAGCAAGATCTTGCTCGTCGTCGTGGTTGTCCTGCACGCCGGTCTGTCGCTCGCCATCAAGATTCTCTTTTTTTGCGCACGGCAGCCCCGTGGCGAGCAAACCAGATGATGACAAGAAGGGCAGCATGTTTTGAATGAGTCAACCTTTTTGGGAAAATAATGTAGTGAAGGAATGTAGGAAGGTTTGAATGACACCTGTAAGAAAACGTGTGTTCTTGAGATGACAGACACGGATGGACCAGAATGGAGTCTATGGGGGACAGATCATTTGGCATTGTTTGTACAATAGAGGGCGCTTCTATTTGGCCGGTACTTTTTTTTTCCTTTCAATTGGTCCTCTCGATCATATTCGGTCAGAGATGCTTCATTATCATGTCGTATTCCTCCCTTATTAAAGATCGTGCAGACTGCCGCTCTCGGCATTCTTGACCTTCTCGACCGGCCCGTTCTGCGCCTCCCAGTCCAGCCAGCTGCCGGGGTACTCGCCGACGTGCTCCCAGCCGGCGTGCTTGGCCAGGCCGGCGGCGGCCCGGGCGCGCACGCCGGCCTTGCAGTAGAAGAGCAGCTCGGCGTCCTTGGGCGGGCGCTCGAAGCCGTAGACGTCCTCAAAGTCCTCTGCCGAGATGTGGAAGCTCTGCACGGCGCTCGTGATGGGATGTTGATGGCGCCGGGGATCTTGCCCGTCTGGAAGAGCTCTCGGGGCTCACGGACGTCTAAACAAGTCAGTCAAACCACACAAGGTCTGAGGAGAGAAGAACGCACCGACAATGACAACCTTGCCCCCCTTGCCCTGCTCAACCTGCTTCTTCAGCTCGTCAAACTTCCACAGCTTGCTCCCCGGCACCGTATCCTCAGTCGAGAACCTCGCGGCGACCCTAGGCGCCACGCCGCGGGACTGTTGTACTCGGGGTCGGGCTGCTGCCGTTCGGCAGGCGAGGGCAAAGACGGGTCGCGCGGGGCGGATGGCCGAGGAGGCGCGGAGGGCGGAGGAGACGATGGCGCGGCGGGACGCCATGGCTGCTGTGTATGTATGCTGAGTTTATGTAGCGGCAAGTGGTACGGGAGGGAATTGGGCGTGTGGGAGGCGGCGGAGGGGGGGGGGATGGACGTCGATGTTGGGCGGGTTGATGAGTTGAAGTTGAGAAAAGCTACCTTAGTAAGGAACGGTATTTCCAAACCGGGAGCTTGGGCCCTCTGAGATAGGTGCAGTTAGCTCCTGGGTAAGTAGGGATGATGTAAGGCACTCTGAGAGAGACTGATGAGGAGCGTATTGCAAATCAATTAACACAGAAGCTTTGGTTGGATATATCACTCGAATTCAAGTATTCTATGCAATTCCCATTTATGTGTAATCGAGGCTTGCTGTTGATGCACATGACGTGAATGCCATGACCTCTGCTGGTAACGTGACCATGATGATCAACCCTACCAGATTCGACTTCACTTCAACCAGACCCTGCATTCACACAACTTGACCTCTACCCACACCCTCCCTCACTGATGCATGCATTACATCCAAGTCAGGTTCGAATGTTTTTGTTGATTCGCTATCCCAAGGCCATGTTTCCGGCCATCATCATGCTCCCACGACCTTGCGGTCCCAAATCCCCAACCCCCAACTATATACACTCCGAAAGGGTATTACAACTGATATCCGTCATGTCTTTTCGTCTTGTCCTGCCGACTTTTTTGTTTCATCAAACTCCTTCTTCTAGGCCCGCTTCAGTGGCTGTTGGGTCTATTTGTAGCCCAGGACAGCTTTGTTTAACTGAAGGCCAGATTCCCTCTTTCTGATTCGTTCTTGACCATCCGTCGTTCTCTTTACTTCGAGAATTACGACATTCTCCAAGACGAGTTGTCTGTCGTTACGAGCTTAGGCCAGTGGAAGGATTGGTCGAATCAGGGATATTTAAATGGTATCCCAAGCGTATGCCAACACTTTACCACTTTCGCTCCTCAAAGGTCAGAGGGCAGTCATCCTACAACATGTCAGCCACTGCATCATTTCGATACACATTTCTGTCACGTACCATGGGGAAGATGGTGGCAAACACCTTGATCTCCTCAGACTTAGGGGTGGCATGGTGCTTCCAGTCGAGCATCACCGAAGCCTTTCCGATCATGAGAGCCAGGTTCAGCTGCGCATACACCTGGCCGAGGCAGTAGTGAGGGCCAACACCAAACACCAGATAGTTCTTGGCGCCCTTTTCCTCGGCGTCACCCTTGTAGTAGCGGTCGGGGTCGAAGTGGTCGGGGTTCTCGTACACATCGGGGTCGTGGAGAGCCAAGTAGGTGGTGGGAATCAGCATGGAGCCTGCAGTCAGGTTTGTCAGCTACTATGGTTGAGATACGGGCAAGTGCACGTCGCAAATCAACTCACCCTTGGGCACAGTGTAGGTGTCGGTGATGGGGAATGCCTTCTTGGTGACATAAGGAACCATGATGACAGGAGGGCGCCATCGGAGAAGCTCGCGGACAACGGCACGGGTGTAGGTGAGGGACTCGAGCTGGTCCATGGTGATGGCGGCGTTGGGGTCACCGTTGCGGACCTTGATGTTCTCCTCTCGGACGCGGTCGAGGACGTCGGGTCGCTGGGCAGTGACCTGGAAGAGCCAAGTGGCGGCGCTGCTGGTGGCATCCTGGGAAGCAAACAGGAAGGTGAAGATGGTCTGGGCAATCTCGTAATCGTTGAACATGCGGAGGAGAGGAGTGGGCTTCTCGACGCCCTCGGACTCGCCCTTCTCATCGGCCTCGCGCCAGCGCTGCGACTGGACCATGGCCAGCACCCACGCGTCCATGATACAGGTGACATCGCCACCTGCGGCCATGCGGACCTTGCTCTTAGCGGCACACTTGGAAAACTCGGCGAGGACCATATCAGCAGCCTTCTTGCCGTACCAAGACTTGGTCCAGGGGAGAATGACGGGGAGGTTGACGAGTTCGAGAGCGGCGGTAATGAGGTAGTAGTCATGAGCAATCTTCTTGACGGCCTCGTCGGAAATGTAGTGGCCGACAAAGGAACGGCAGGAAACAGCACACATGACTTCACGGAACTCGTGCATGAAGGGCACGGGCTTGCCGCCAGCCTCGTTGGTCATTTGCAGGAAGTGCTTGAAGTAGGTATTGTACGCCTCCTCCTGACCGGGCAGGTACTGCTGGAGGGCCTTGCGGGTGAAGAGACCGTTCAGGCCCTTGCGGAAATCAACATGGGCCTTGCCGTCCAAGAAGACCCAGTTGTCGTGGCCAAGCAGCTTGGGAGCAACGTCGACGACAGTGGGTTTGACATAGCCGGGCGAGTTGAACACCTTGCGAGCCATGTCACGGGTGGAAGCAATGACGACGAACCTGAGCAAGCATATCATGTCAGTTTTGCTCTGCAATCATGACTGGTGTCCCAGCAGGAAGACATACTTGTGGAAGATGGAAACGCAGCTGAGAGGGCCGCTCAACCACTTGGCGTGGTACCCGTCGAATCGGGGGTCCATGGAGTCGAGAAATGGGCCGATGAAGGGCATCTTCCAGGAGGGGCCGACGAGCGGACCCTTTCTCATGATGTAGCTGACTGCAAGATAGGACGTGGTTAGCGATGCCAGCTTTCGCGCGTGCGACGGTGGGAGACGCACTCTGATCATATGCGACGCAAAGAGCGACGATGGTGGCGATCCAGGTCCAGATGCCGGCATTGGAAACGGCGTCGACGACAAAGTCGAGTTGGGGAGGGATGCCGACGTTCGCATACTTGGAGTTGGCGAGGACCGAGGTGAAGGCCCCGGTGGAGTTTACGGCGGCCATTGCGGCGATGAAGTGCGACTCGCACGAGTCCGATCAAGGCTGGGGTGGTATAAGTCGAATCGCGTCGCGAAGCCGAGTTCGAGGACCGTCTATTGGGTGATTAGGTTGAGATGTTGGTCTCGGTAACCAGACCAGGCCAACCTCGATGATTACTCCTTGAAGCAACCAATCGATATGCTCTCTTCGTTCGGTGAGAGTGGTCTGGAGCGAGGGGTGATGTGGAGGGAGAGGAGGAGGAGGAGAGGAAGAAGGGAAGGGCTGAAGTAACCTAAGTAGTGGTTCCCGTCAGTCAGTCAGGGAGGGAAGGAGGTGGCAGAGGGTTAGTAATTGCCCGCCCTCTGGGTTGCTGCTTCTGGAGACGGACGGGACGCAAGCGCCGAGACGAGAGGGTACGAGCCAAGTTGAGATGCCCGTTGGAAAAAATAAAAAGAGGGCCCTTCCGGGGTCCAAAGTCCAAGGGTGTGAGCGAGGTGTGAGGTGTGAGGTGTGAATTCCCATGGGTGCAGCCAAGAAGAGCGGAGAATAAACGGATGCAGGTGGGAATTTGGGCGGGCTGAAGGAGAGATAAATCTTGTATTTTGTTTGTTTGTTCAATGGCAAATGTTTTTGCTGATAGTCAAAGAAATGGAATAGCAGCTCCTCTGAATCATTGTCACTGTTATTTCTGCAAAAAGTGGTTGACCGGGGGGCGTGGGATGGATTCGAGGTGGACCTGGATGGTTGAGAATGGTGGGGAGGTCGGAAAGCCACACACCCTCACAGACGCGCTCTCAACTGTTTAGCACAGGGCCTGCAGCTATCCTCCCAAGCTGTTGCAGCTCTCTATGGCATCAATTGAGTAGCAAGAGTCCTCTACTAGACAATTGATCCTCTTCAGGGTCGCTTCCCGCCAAGCCGAGACTGATCTGCCAGCTCCGAGATGGCCAGATGCAACTCGCAATTTGCCCAACTCCCCCCATGTCAATTTGCTTGATGGGCCTCATTTCCATCTCTCTTCCACGCGGGTGCCAACTTTGATCTTGCTCGCTCACCATCCCCACCGCGCACATTCCTATCGCGGTTTAGTCTCCGATGTTTAATTGGGATTCAGAGGCCGTGTCTGGTGTGTAAAGTCGGCCGGGTGCGTCCCCTCCGGGACCTGAAAAAGCAGGCCACTCTGCGGGTGCGGTGCGGTGCGCCGGCCGAAGGAAAGAAGAAGGGGGTCGCTTTCCTCTGTCTTGCCGCCGCTTTTAGCAGGCCTAGTGACTACCTCTAGTGTTGTCCTCTAACACCTTTCGCATTGCCCTCGACGCCAATTGTCTATACGATGACCAGCAACTCGCAACTCAACTCTGTCGTATCCGTACTGGCGAGGCAGCCCTATGTACGCCCTACCCGCTTCTCCTGCACTCCCATTCCGCTTGACGCCCACCGCCTCGAGGCTCTGGTCCGTTAAATCCGCTTTGTTACAGATCTGAGCGGGTCTCTTCCCTTCCTCTCGGGACGGGCATCCTCGCATTGCTGGAATCCCCGAATATTCTCTTGATCGTACGTTTATCTTCGACAGCTGTGCCCTTTGCCTGCTTGACCCCTGACGTACGGCACTCAACAAACTCCCCGGCAGCATCCGACAAGCCTGTCAATGGGTGGCCTGGGACTGGCGCCATCCATTTCGTTCTTGACCTTCTGTCAGCTGTCAAGCGCCGGCATCAGAGGTCAAAACGGGTGCGACAATGCCTGAAACAGTTTCCTATCTAACCCGCCAACCCACTCGGACAACTCAGCAAGCCATACATGTCACACATGGCAGGGCACAGATGCTGGGTCCGTGTCTCCGCAGCCTATTCGGTTCTTGCTCAATGGCTCCATCGTCTGATCAGGCTGTCCGAATCGCCCAGCCCCGTCGACAAAGTCACAGTCAATGCACAGGAGGCTGATTGAGGCTTTCATCTCGACAGCCTCGAAGGGCCTCGACTGGACATGAGCCGGCATGTCCCTGCTGATGCGGGGGATGGTCTATCCATGGGTCAGAGGACGGACCTCTTCAGAGATAAAAATCACGGACAAGCCATTGAACGGCAAGGTGAATCGCCGTTGTCGAGGCGCGGGAAGGGGCGCATTCCCTTTTGCATTCTTGAGCTCGCGATGGCTCACACGACTCATCATGAGCAACGCTACGCTCCATCGAGGTGTCATGGCAATGGTTGTTGTCATGGCCTGGGACATGCACAAAAGCGGCACTGCAAGCTAGCCTCACTTGGTATCGGCTTTGTGAAATCCCAGGCCTTCTTGTGTTCACTCCCACCCACTCCAAGAAGGCACCGTCCGACAGAAGGCTGTTATCCTATTGGCTCATCTGGGGCATCAAGCTCGCAGAGCCAGTCCGAGGCGGATGCATGGCAAAGATTCATCTCCAGGGGCCTACCCTAGCTCGATTGCTCAGATTGGAGAGCTCCATCCCGTCAAAGAACCAATCCGCGGAGCCCCACCGGCGAGGAACGGCAGGTATCGTCGGTGCAACGCCAAGCATCCGGGAATACGACGTATTCGGTAGCATGGAAATACCCCGGCGATGCTGGCCTCAGTTCAGTTGTTTCCTCTGGATACAAAACGCTGAGTGGTGTATTCCGTGTTGAACCTGCGAATACGCTCCCGCTGATTACAACAACAAGAGTCCCTTTGGGTCACAGACACTCGAGTCTCTCGGGCAACATCAGCAGGACTTTGCCCCCGGATTGGGAAATGAACCACATGGCTGGGACCACTTTTCGACGCCTTTGGAGTGCTGTTGTTGTCATGCTCCTCAACATATTTTCCACATCGGCAGCCTCGGGGCTTGGAGGTTGCTCTGCTTGGAAGAGCTTCGCCCAACTACGGATCATGATTGGACAATCGAGGCTTCCATGGCCAATCGAACTTGACCGCTTTTCAGATGACTAACCAAGTGGGTGTGGTCTTTGCTCTGAATCCGAGCCCATGATGGACGGACCGCGGCGGGACATTGATGCAAACTTCGACTGACGAGAGCGGATACGAATACGAACAAGGGCAATCCGACTTGACCGTGCCGCAACCCCCAGTCGTGGCGTCCAACTGTGCATTCTTCAACAAGCGAGTCACCTTCAACTTGACGCTGGAGGCACCTTTGCACAGCTGCGCGTGCCAGAGCTGAGCGTGAAGGACAATGATAGGGACAAAGTCTGCACAGTGTTGGCATAACAGTCCTTGTCATGGGGTTTCCTGCGCACTGCCTTGATCTGACAACCAGTTTTGTTGCCTCCAAGATTCAAGTCCGAGAGCCAAGCAGTCTGCCAAGGCTGGGCTGGATAAGCTTATCGAAGGGCACTCTGGCGTGCGTTTGCCATGCTTCCATTGCCCACGACCGACGTCACAGTCCTCCCTCTCTGTTAGCGGCCGGTGTTATGACGGAGCACCGACCGAGGCTGTCAGAGTGAGCGGTGCGTACTCTCTGGGGCTAGAGGTGGGGGATCACCACAATCGGGAGGGGTTCGGCATCACATCATTTGGGTTTTGCCTACCCTGCATCTCAACCATCGTCATGACGGACTTGTCTCTGTGCACCGTGGTTGCGATGAGCATGACATGTTACCCTGGCAACTGGATACACATTCGTTGACTCAAACCATGTACAAAACTCGAGGTTTCCCCTTCTCTGCCTACACCAACCTGGGCGTCTTCTGTTGAAGGGAGGGTTGGGCATGCTCTCCCCGCTTCCGTGGCCTTGACGGCCAGTGACATGCACGACATCGGAGGGGCATATCAGCATCACCCCCTCTAATACTCATCCTCGATGGAATAGCCCGTGTCCCCCGATTAGCAGCCGAGCAACTAGACAGTGAGACGGCACACATTCGAGGTCGATATCAAGATATCACAGCAATCCTCATCGTCTCAGATGGCACAACCACGTCATCGACTACCACATGTTTCACGGCTAATCCTGCATCACACGCTCCTGGCGGCACTTTCAACCCCTTGAAAACCTGGCCATCATCGGAAAATTGCGTCATGGCCCGGCAGAGCCACGAGGCATCAAGTGAGAGTGGCCCTATAGCATTACAGGACGGTCATCTTGACGGGCACGATTCAGAAAGGGCAGCTGGGAAGGAGGGCATTCATTGGTATCTGTTGACTCGGGCATGAATGAAAGTGGATTTCCCGAGTGAGCTACGTAGGCCTGCGCGTGGCTGCTTGCGGAACAATCTGAAGTAAGCCACGGCTGGCAGGCAGTTTGAGTTAGAATGGGTCACGCCTCAGGCTTGTGGATATAATACTGGGCAGCAGCCGCAACCTCATCATCGACAACTCTAAAGCTGCATACACAACAACGAGATTCCGAGAGAACCATCAAAACAACCAAGACCACACCAAGACCCATCAAACAAACCACATCACCATGCCTTCCTACATTGTGAGCTGGCCCTGGAACCATCACCGCGAGCGAGAGCGGCAAGCTAACATGTTACCCCAGGTCACTTGCAAGGAGGACGCCACCCCGAGCAGGTCCAGGCGTACGTACTACAATAATGGCATCCTGTTGACAGTGGACTGACATGGAGCCCCTCGAACAGAGCCAAGCAGCACGCCATTGACCAGGGCGGCAAGATCACCCACGAGTACTCCCTCATCAAGGGCTTCGCGTATGCTCTCCCCAGGCGGCTCTTGAGCTGTGAATTCCTTATAGTGCCATGCGCTGACATACCGCGAACAGAGTCCAATACGATGCCGATGCCGTCCAGACCCTCGAGAGCCACGAGCACGTCCAGAGCGTTGAGGCTGACGGAGAAGTGAGGACGCAGTAGATGGAGGGGGAGTGACGATATCCCAGATAGACGACCAACGGGTATAGATTCTACAGAGACCTGCTGCCTGTCGGGGCCTTGATAATCACAGGATGAATTAGCACCACCGAGGTTTTTGATGCCGTTTCCCATGATGCTGTGTAATGACGTCGTGGGTTCAATGAACGAGCAATGAAGCGTGTGTGCAGCCCCGTTCTCCTTGACCAGTCTATGCCTCCTGGCAAAAATCAAAGCAATTTCCATAACCATCAACGATAAATACTATCTCGATGCCTATGAACCCCGACATCTATCTCGACCTCTACGGGCTGAAGTGGGGGACCGGGCCGGGGAGGTGACGTATTATCACGGCCCGCGGCCCTACGATAGCCTAGAATAACCCCCGCAGCATCCCGTCGATAAGCCGGCCGCAAGCGCGCTAACGCTCCGCACCTTCCCCGGAAACAGCGACGACAAGAGTCACTCATCCCAGTCACCAACTGCCGATCAGCCATTTTGACACAAACACCAGAGTTACTCTATATACGAAAGCGCATCAAAAGAGGGCCGATTCCCGCCAGAATGCCGCGATGAACACTTCCCACGCCAGGTCAATGACCCGTCGCGTCACTCAGAGGCTTCAATCCTGGTCCCGGTTCCCCCCAGCTCACGGCCCTTGGCAAGGCCCACGACAACGTCTACTACCCCAATGGAGGGCATATAGACAGCAGCTGCTGCAGCAGAGGCTGCCGACGCGGAGATGCATCCATACGCAGCAGGTCTCGGATGACGAGATTGCGACCTTGGCTCGGCAGCATCAGCATCCCCTCAGCCTCGCGGATCTTGTGAGGTATGTAAAGCTCATGTCCCTTGCTCTTCCTGTATGACCCTAATACTGACCCTGCTTTAGACATGGACGTCCTCCCCTCGCCGCCGACTCCCTCCTCTCCTCGGCAAACTTTGCCCTCTCCCTTCTCCCCGTGCGCCTCGCCCACCGCATCCAGGCCCTCCGCAACCTCCCATACATTGTCGTCGCGAACCCAAACATCTCGCGCATCTACAACAACTACGTCCATTCCCTCTCCATCCTGCTCCCCTACTGGCATGCCACCCGCGAGGGCCATCCCATATCGACCACAGAGGACGAAGTCCGCTTCACAAATGTCCTCGCCGAGCTCGTCGCCACGCATACGGATACCATCCCCATCCTCGCAAAGGGCTTCCTCGAGTGTCGCCGGTATATATCACCCGAGGAGGTGACTCGTTTCCTGGAGCATCATCTACGCGCTCGAATCGGCACTCGCCTCATCGCCGAGCAGCACATCGCCCTGCACTTTAGCTCCCAGTCGCATTTCAACCCGTCTGCTAGCCCAACGCCCTGCCCCGAGCATCCATCCTACATTGGCGTTATTGACACCGCTCTCCGGCCTGCCCAGATCGTCGAGTCATGCGCGGGCTTCGTTGCCGACATCTGCGAGCTCCGATATGGTGTCCGGCCTGAGTTGTATATAGACGGCGAGCCAGACACCACATTCGCCTTTGTCCCTATGCATCTCGAGTACATCGTCACCGAGCTCCTCAAGAACGCATTCCGTGCTACTGTCGAGAGCAAGTCTCGCGAGCCTGTAATTGTCACCATCGCCCCTGAGCCAGCCCTCCACCAGAATCCTCCACCATCGTCGTCTAGCCCCCGCCCAAGGAACCTGCTCCTGCTGTCCGCCGTCCCTCAGAGGACGACGAGCGCAGTGCCTTCCGCAGCGGAGCTATAGCGCCTCTGGACGACAACGCACCCGGCGTGACGATCCGCATCCGTGATCGCGGTGGCGGCATCCCGCCTGATGTGGCGCCAAGCATCTGGTCCTACTCCTTCACCACCTTCACCGATGACCCGGACAACTTCCCCGGCTCCAGCAGCGGTAACGACGGACTGAGCGCTATCTCGGCCGCCAGCACTGGTGGGAGCTCCATCGCAGGCCTGGGCTACGGGTTGCCGTTGAGCCGGGCGTACGCAGAGTATTTTGGCGGCGGCATAGCTGTGCAGAGTCTGTACGGCTGGGGCACCGACGTGTACCTACGACTTAAGGGCGTGGGGAATTTGGACGGCAAGTAGATATGCCTGAGCACTGGTTTGGATACCGCTACCCGTCTGTTGGCGGATCGAGGATGTTAGGCTATGAGATGGCATTGGAAGATCTATGGCTACAGTAGCAACTGTAACTGTATGTTACGAGACAGCGTGATAATGAGAACGAAAGAGCGGACGGGACATGAACAGGATAACCAAACAGCGAAAGAATAGCGAGACTAGGATAGGATAAAAGTATCTAGATAGTAAAGAAATCGATACTATCCAAATCATCATGACAGCAACGACAGGACAAAACAAAGGTAACCAAGCAGAGTAGATAGCATTAAGAATATAGAACCAAGGGCCTTGTCTTCCGAGTCCCAGCCAGCCCCAGCCCTGCCTTTGTGCCATTAATAAAGAGACCGGGATCATGTTTACAAGAAAAAATGTCAAGTATAAAAACTTCTTTCCAAGGAACGACTGACTCCCATCTGCCCAGATAGTAATAGTAATAGTAATAAAATAGAGAAAACACGATAAACGCCATCCGAGAGAAGGTTCTTCTCACTTTCATTTTTGGAGAGAAAAAAAACACCCCCATAAAAACCCCTTCTTTCCTTTCTCTTCGTCCCCTCCGATTGTTTGTCGCCAGCAACTCTATCCAAGAGATGAGCAGGAGCGCTTGCTGCGAGGCGCTGCAAAGACACCCAGCAAAAAGGTATGTGCCAGTATTAGAACAAGTAATCAAAAAAAGACATGTCTTCAATAAATCCCCCTTCGTTTTGATTTTAGTCAAAATCACATGTTCTCCAACTCATGATCGATCTGGCGATCCATAAACGTGCGGCGCTCGCCAACCAGCTCTGTCTGGAGACGCTGCTCCACGAGGGCGCGGACCTGCTTCTTGGTCACCGTGTCGAGGTCAACCTCGGCCAGGACAGAGCGGATCGACTCAACAATGGCCATGTCGTTGGGTCCAGCGTGGCCTTGCTGGAAGTCAAACGACGACTGAGATCGCATGGCGTCGGGCATGGGCGACGGAGCACCACGGTTGAAGCCAAGGGCAGTACCCGAGCGGCTGTGACCACCCATGGCAGGCGAGAGGTTGGCCTGGCCTCGGAGGTTGCTGGCGCTGGGTCGCTGTCCAGGGAAGTCCTGGTACGGTGACTGGCTGCGCATGTCGTGGATGCCCGTGCCCATCGACATCATGGACTGACGGTTCTGCGTGGGAGAATCTTGGTAGCCCATGGTTGATGTCCGGCCGTTGTTGTTGAAGGCAGGAGACTGGGGAGGCTGGTAAGGGCTGCGGCCGGGCATGCCAGTCAGGACAGATCCCTGAGGGCCGGCCGAGTACACAGACTTGATCTCGTCCATCTCGTACTGGTCACCGAAGGAGTAGTCATTCTTCTCTTGGTAGCCGCCACGACGTCCGGGGAGGTGGTTGGCGAGGGCGTAGTCGTCCCATCGCTGCAGAGGAATGGAGCGAGGGTCGAAACCTTCATCGTCGACAGCAACAACCTGCTTGCTGCCCTTCTCTCCAATAACGATACGAGTGTTACCCCACGAAAAGTTATCCTGGTTCCAGAAGGAGTAGACGGGGAGAATGAGCGAGTAGACCGGGAAGGCGAGCAGGTAGATGATCATCCATCCGATGTGCTGCCACTGTCTCTTGAGAATGAAGATCAGGGCCTGAAGACCGTAGACGGCAGCAATCATGGCGAGCGAGATGTAAGGGATGGGACCTGAACCCGTCGCGAGCGTGTAGACGAGATAGACGATGTAGGCAACCATGGAGGGCATGGTGATGGTACCAAAGAGATCAACAATAACGACAAAGCGCATGCTGAAACAACAGAAACCACACAGCTCCTTGAGCTGGACGAGCTCGACGAGGTTATGGATAGTCGAGTTGATCCATCGTCGACGCTGGGACAGCAAAACGCTCCAAGATTCAGGGGCAGCGGTCTGGCAAGTGGCATCGGGGATGAACTTGTAGGCCATGTTGGGGAAGTGCTTGGTCATCAGGGTGGTGAGATAACGATCCTCGCCAAGAGCCAGAAGGTTCTTCTTGTGAAGGGTATCCACGTCGCACACGCTGTACTCCTTAATGACGGCGTCCGAGATGATCAGAGGCTTGCCCTTGTCCGCAGTCCTAAGTCGATACATGGTGAAACTAGACACAGGTTAGCGGGTGAACATTGAAACTGACGAGAGAATCGACATACCATCCGGGCAAACAGGTAACGCTACCGAAGAGAGACTCGAAGGCCTTGGCGAGGTGGTGGGAAATGAAGTACTCGTAAACCTGAATCATGGTCCACCACGTCTTCTCGTCGTTCTCGAGACTCGTCTCACCGCATATACCGGCAATCTTGGCGTTGTGGGCACAGGCTGAGACGAGACGGTTGAGGGACTCTTCGCTGACGCAGGTATCGGCATCAATCATGAGGAGGTACTCGTAGAGTTCAGGATCCACACCGATAATGTTGTTGATCTGGTGGAACATCTCGAGCTCGAGGGGAGACATGGGGGCGCGTGGTGGACGCGGTTGAGAAAGCTCATGAGAAGAATCTGAGAGTCACGCTTTCCACGGTTGCCAGGCTTGGCCTTGGACTGCTCGGACTCCTTGCCAACCTTGACGACGACGAGGTAGGGCACGACATTGCCCTCGTACTCATACAAGCCCGAGTAGACCTTGCCGTAGTTCAGCTGTTCGCTGCTGGTACCGACCGACTTGAAGGGAAGCGCAGGAGGGTCGACCTTGGGATCAACACCGAGGATGTCCAGGACAATCTTGGGGGTAGGACGGTCGTTGCCCTGACCAACAATGACACCATCGCAAATGACACAAATGAGCTTACGCTTGTTGTCATACTGAAGCGCAGTCAACGAGTCCAGAGCCTTTCGAAGCGAGTCTTCACCTTCGGTATAGGCAGGGACCTGGCAGATGACAAACTTATCCTGGGGCGAGGGGCGTCGCTTCGAACCGAACTGGAGAGCCGCGATGAACTTGACTGCAATGACGGAACAGATGAGGGCAGCAAACGCGACAAGGAGGTAGTTGTTGACTTGACACTTGGGCGTGTCACGGAAGTCGGTGACACCCTTGAAGGCGATCCTCTGAATGCAAAGCCAGCTGTTGACAATGTTGGCATGCTCAGTCTTGTTGCCAGTCGAGTTCTCAATCAGAGCATCCAGGTCAGCCTTGATATTCTTGCCAGGGTTGTTCTTCCAGAGGTCCGACACGTCCTTGTTGAGGAAGGTGTAGAGCGAAAAGTCGTCCATCAGATCGAGGGTGTGGAAGTAATCCGTGAGATCATAGACCTCGTTACCATACTTGGCCCAGGGCTTCTGGTTGTCCTGGCCCTGGCTCTTAATCATCTTCTCCTTCCAGACAAGCTGGCCGTGGTAGTATTCCTTGATGGCGGGCTGAAACACCTTCCAGTACCAGTTCTCATCGTGGAGCTTGCTGGTGGGATCGGCCTGAAAGTATCCAGAGGTATGAACACCGGTGCGGTCTTCAATGGTCTCGTTCGATGTAAGCCTGAGGGTCTTGGTGATGCCCAGGCCCTGGCAAGCGACATTGAGAGGGAGCGGGAAATAGTTGTCCATGACGAGTCCTGCAAGGGGCATCATGTTGTCCTCGGTGGTATCAATATCCGTGTCGCTGTGCTGCTGTCGCCAGAAGTCGGTAATGTCGTAGACCTTGCCATGAACAGCAACCCAAAAGTCCTTCTTGTCGTTGTGACCTTGGAGTTCCTTGGCGGTCCATGCCTTGTCCCAGTTAGGGCACAAGAGCTTACCAAAGCCGATAATCCAGAAAACAATCATGGCGTTGAGGAGAGCAATGATGAGACAAATGACAAATTTTTCACGCCAAGCCATCCGGACATCAGGTCGCCTCATGCGGCCGATGTACTGGAGTGCAGGAGAGGGAATCCAGAAGGTGATTGCCCAGACAAACGTGACCCAGGCTCGTCGGGCAAAGGTCAGTTCCTTGGTTTCAATCTGCTTGTTCTTGGCCAGGTCAGGGTCCAACACGCCTGTGAACTCGCCATCGTCGTTGTAGTAAACCTGGCCCTTGTAGACATCGCCCTTGGTACCAAGACCATAGTCACCAGCGTTTTGGGGGTTCCGCGATGGGGCGATGGAAGGCGCCGAGTTGGGACTGGGGTTGGGGTTCAGGTTCATGTTTGGGTTGAGATGCTGGTTCTGGCCCAGGGTGACGTGGCTCATGGTACCCTGGCTGAAGTTGCGGTTATGAACGAGATGATCGTTGCTTCCGTTGATGCTGTTGCTGTCAATGGCCTGAGGAGGGAAGAATCCGCTACCGTTGTTGGAGTAGCCCGTGTCAAATCCGCTGTTGAACGGGTTTTGGCCGATGCTCTGCATGCTATGGGCGGGCTTGATGTCGAGCGTGCTCTCAGCCTCCCACCAAGGGCCTTCACGGACCCAAACTCGCTCCTTTCCGATGAAGACTTCGCCGTTGCTCCATCCCCGCTCGAGCATCCAGGTCTCGATGCCGTCCTTGCCGTCTTTGCATCCTAGAGGGCCATACCGCTGCACAAACTCATCCACGTCAAAGTCGGCGGTGTAGTCGAGGTTTCGGTTGCGTCGGTTGGCCCACTCTGGGAGCCGCCACGACCGGAGTTGACGTGAAACGACACCGGCAGACCAGGCTGATGTGATGGCTGGGAGGGCAGCCAGGTTGGCCGGCGCGTCGTCGGTAGGGTGGAGCGTGAGGTGATACCAAGCCCGGCTGGCGCTCAGGACAGCGGGCAGATCGAAACGTCCAGCCCGGCCCAGGTTGATACCTTCGCCTTGGATAGGGAAGAGCAGCTTCTTAAGGAAGCTGTCATCTTCAGAAGCATAGGCAACCTTCTCCAGAATCACCTCCCGCTTCTCAAGATCGTGCTGGCGATCCCGGCCCTGAGGGCCAGTCATGATGCCCAAATCAGGTGCGACCTCGGCGACAGCCTGCTGCATTTCACGGACGACCGAGGATCCCGCCGAGTGCACCTCGACGCCATCCTGGATCATCTCGGCGTTAATCCCGAGAGAGTCGTCGAAGATGGTGCGCATGGCCAGCGCCCTGCCGAGAGCAGGGTCCGGAACCTCAATAACTGAGATGGAGACGGTGTCACCCGTATCCTCGTTGGAGTTGGGGGTACGAGCACCACGGCCGTCGACGGACTCATCACCATCTCGGATGCGGAGCATCTGGGCGGCAATGGCGCTGTTGGCCTTGGAGATGACCCAGTCGACGAGAGCCTCGTACAATCCACCGACCAATGTCTGTCGGTCCTCGGTGCTCAACTGGTGCATGAGAACCTCGGGCTCCATTCCGAGAAGTCCACTGACATCTTCGCAGATCTCCTCGAGATCGTCAGAGTCGGCATCATAATCAAGAGTGTTACCCAGCTTGAGCAGGCCGGCAAGGGTAGAGATGAAGTTTCGGTGAGCTGAGCCCTTGATACCAATTTCCTTCAGAGCTTGGCGGAAGTCATCAGCAGAAGCAGCGTCATCGGCCGTCAGGAGATAGGATGGCGGGTCATAGGTTCCGGATCGAGCCAGCAGAGCGTATGCAGATGGCGACTTGAGGCCAAGGAACTCTCGCTCAGCGGGGGTGGATGCGGAGGTCAAGAGGTAGTAGAACACATCAAAGGCTCGGTAGCCAGCCTCGGCGGGAATGTTCAAGAGCCCCTTCTTGGTATCGATGCCACCTTGGGAGAGTGCTAGTGAAGCACCAGTGACGTTGCCTGTGAGGTTGAGGGTCAGGGTGACACCGAGGGCAATCTGCCTCGAAGCCGAAGGGTTGTTGGGCGTCACGCATCGCAGGAAAGGCCGGACAACTTCAAGAGACTTGTGGACCGAGGAGGGGATGGCAAAGGGAAACGTGTTGAGGAATGGGACGAGGAGAGAAGGCGTTGATGGGTGAAGTGAACTGTGACATGTTAGTTATGTGAAGGAAAATCCAGAGGTGGACAGATGAAACCAACCCCAAGATCACACAACCATCTTCGGCTCGTCTTCTGGCGTGCTCCCAGGCACGAGCAGCAAGTGTAGCATCGACAGTAGGACCAACTTGGGCAGCAGTGAGCCAGGTGTTTACCACCAAGCTGGTGCTGGCGTCAAGTTGATGAGGCTGAGAAGACAGGTAGATGTTGTGGATGGCATTCAGGAGAGTGGTGGTGGACACCTGGGTGGGTTGACCACCACCGAGGGCCTCTGATGCCATCGAGTACATGGACATGCGGTTCGCCATGGTTGATGACAGTGACGTCCTCACGGGACGATCACAAGTAACGGCACGTCGCGATGCTGGTGTTGGTGTTGGACACGGAACGGTTTTCGGATCGAGGCACCGATGCTCAGTGGGACGAGGGAGACTTGGTGTAGAAGTGTGTCCAAGGGGACAGTGAAAGCGACAGACGGCAACGGGGGGTAGCGAACGGACGGGACAACGGTCGGCTACAAGCGATGCGGCTGAGCGGCTGTAACGAAGTCGGCACAGTCGTGAGAGGAAGGTTTGGTCGCTGGGCAACGCGGCCCTCCTTTTCCAAGTCGAGACAAGTATCACGGCCTCAGTGGCTGCGAAGTTGAGCGGAGGGGAGAGGGTGAATGTCTGGGGAAAGACGGTATTAACGATTGATGGAGACACAGCCGTAGCGAGTGAGGCTGGTCGATGAAGGTGTAGTCAAATCAAGAGAGAAGAAAGGGAAAAAACGCAGAACAACGCTCGAGACGAACGCTTTCCAAAAAGTTGAAGAAGTGACGGGGTCTTGGTCTTGGTCTGGCGAGGAAGAGGTAGCAGGCACAGGTAGCGTGGTCGTAGCGTGCCCCCAGCAAAAAGGGCGAGGCCGAGAATGGATCCAATACGCTGACGGGCACTGGGCGGCTGACACGGCGCACTGTGTACGGAGGGCCGGTCGGGCCAGGGGCGCAGTAATTCAGGGCCAACGGCCCATCCGTGGATGGTTTTAGCACCGGGGACGTGGCGCTTCAGGCGGGCTCTAGGGGGTTACTGCGGGGCGGAGGGCGGATGGCCCGATTCGACTGGACGGGACGGACGGTCAGCTCTGGCGGGACGGGCTAGGTGGCCGGCATCAGACCTGGTGTGTCCTCCAGCTTCTTTGGGCTGCGAGCCACCACACCCACACTGTAGCGTTCATGTCTAAACTTGGAACAAGGCGGGTGAGCCATCACCTGTAGGGGCAAGGGGGAGAGCCCGAGGGACGGAAAGGAAACCTTGAGTGTGTTTACTAAGGGCGGGACTGGATTGGATTCGTGGGTTGTGTCTGTGGGCCTCTCTGCCTTTGGGATGGGCCAAATACGAGGCCAGAGGCAAAGTGAGCTGCATACAGAGAGAGAGAGTGTACGCGTCCAAGCCCCGATCAATTTTTTTGGGTCTCGAGATGCGAGGCACGCAAATACCGGTTTCGAGGCTGATGTAAGGTTCGTATCATGGCTTTCACTACGACGTTACGTGCCCGTTAGCCGCGACGGAGCGGAGGCTATGCTGTCATCGAGGCTCGAGTGTGAGATTGATTTTTGGTCGTGATCTCTGTCACCTCCCCACCTTTTTTTTTCTCTAGTGGTGCCTTTTGCTGACATATTTCCTTCGTGCGTCAACATGTGCTTAATGGGCGGGATCCAGACCAGCATCTTTGAATGCGTGGATACGTGGTCCTATTCCAAGACCTGACATGTTGTGTACCGTTGCATTTTCACACGCAGCCCTCTACAGGGTATTGTTACACGAGTGAAAAAATCGAACAGGATTCTCAAAACCACATCACCTGAATCTGGGCAGAGTCGCAGTTGATCGATGGATCGACTTCGCGTTGATCTTGTCCCTTTATGTGCGTCAATTCAGGAAGTCGTCACTGATCAACACAACACCTTGTTGCAGTTGACCTTACCCTATGCTGCCGCTGTTAAATAAAATTTTCTTTTGCTTCTCTCGCTTACACTTGACGCGGCCGTTCGGAGACGGGCGCGCTCATGGCGCTTCCAGCTGGACGTCTGAGCTGAACCCATTTCAGCCAAGCCACGCCTGGACAACCACCTGGGCACCGTACGCGATCACCTTCAGCCGGCAGTCCGCTGGCCAGTGACGCTGAGTGAGTGTAATGACGGACAGGGGCCAGCTCGAGAGAGCGAAATCCTCCCCCGTCCCATGGCCTCATCACGTCCCGCAGATCAGTGAAGGGTGTCTCGGACATTTCCACACACAACACGTCTCTCCCACACAGGCACACGTCTCACAGCCTGGACTCTCTCCATCGTGGGGGAATGATCAGAGGCCAAGGGAGGAAAGGCAGTAGCTTCCATGGTCTTTCGTGGAGGCGTATCCGTTGACCGTCTCCCGCCATGGTTTATAATCCGGCTCCCAAAATAACCCCAGCAGGGAAGGGGTTTGGCCCAGGCTAGCATCTCTGTTTTTCGCATTCCAGAAGCTCGATCAGGGAGGATCGATCATCAAGGCCAGGCGCTGATCCCAGCGGGACGAGGATGCGCTGACAGGCCAGGCCCCTGGGTTAATGCTGTCCAGCTGCAACAGACGCGGTAACGCGGGCCTTGGGTTGTTGTCCACAGTGGAGAAACGCGGTCCCCTGGAAAATACAGAAGAGATTGCCATATCGTCCATCTATCCGCACTGGCCGAAGATGCATTTTTCTCGACCCCTTTGATATTGGGCCTCCCTTCCCTCGAGTGCCGTCCGTCTGCCACGTCTTGAATCCTGCTCGTCAGAGTCGTGGAAGAACCGATAGTTGGGATGGAACGACAGTCGACCCGCTGCTGTCTCACCCAGGAACCCGATGAGCCTGTCATCCTGTCTCAATCCCTTCATGTTGTCTCGAATCACCCATACCACATTCGCCCGTATCACATCACACACTGGGCTGTGGAACTCGGGCGCCATGTCTAGGGCTCTTCCCCAGCCCAGTGGCCCATGATGGAAGAGGTAGCGGAGATGCGAGCCCACGGGTTGGTTGAGAATGTGCGGAAGACCAGACGCCAAGGTCTCAAGCCTCTCATCAGAAGGCCTCGTCCAGAGAGCCGTCTTGGCCGTGTCCCAGACTCCGTCCCGACACGGTACGGAGCATCAACAGTAAACAAGCCTTTTGCATGACCCGCCGCATTGTCCCTGACCATGCGGGACAACATCCGGTGGGTGCCGTTTGGGGAACGACCGGTTGGTTGCTGGGCCAGGCCAGACCAGACAGACCAGGGGCACTTTTCTTTTTAGGGCCTTGAGTTCGTACCAACCATGATATCATGACAAGTCGCCCGCCAGCCATCACGAGAGGCCCCAGTACCGCCTCTTCCTCTGTCTTGCGGTCTGCCTGCTCCTCCGTAGCCTGGCGGATGAGTGTGTCTGACGGGAGAGGATGACCAAGACGCGCCGTAAGGAATGCTTCCTAGACATTCGATCCTGATGATAGACCGTTTGTGGCGCGGGATCAAAGCCCAAGTGAGACCGAGAAAAAAAAGAGAGACATCCGTCATTAGAGGGAGCCACCACGCCTTTGTCGCTTGGCTGCAAATCTACCACCCGGCCATCTCGCGTACAGTGCGTTGATCTCATTATGATTGCAGATTCGATTAGCCCCCAAGCGCAGTTTCAGAAGTCTCTAAATTTCCGTAGTCTTGGACGATTATGGCCGTCAAACTTTGAGCTCCGTCATCTAGACGAGCCTGTCCTGTTTGACTGTTACGTAGGTAGCAAGGAACCATCTCCGCTGGGGAGGGATCGTGGGAAGCAGCCGCAAGATCCAGGCTCCGACAGACTCGAGATCGGGGGCGAGGCAGAGGAAGAAGAAAGAAGAGCGCAGATGGACAGATCCAGGGGAAGACGCTGTCCGGGCCTGCCGTGTGGCTATGAGCAGGGAAAAAGCTCGTATGGCGTCCGTTTTATGCCGTGGTCGTGGGACAAACATAGTAATGAAGACCACCCAAAGTGCAGAGGGAAGGGGGGCTTGCTGCGCCCTTGAGGTTCCTACGCTGTTGGCCTCTGGAGTCGGCCGTACGGAAAAAACGACCTCCCACGGTGTGCGTACTCGTCTCCCCCCAAACCAGCAGAGAGCCCATGGCATGTGGTCAGCCTGTCCCAAGAAAACAATCCCTTTTCCCAGGCTGTTTTTATTGGTGTTGTGAAGAGTTAGTACCGATTGTGTCGACAACCTTACAATCTGGTGAAGGCCTCTGATCGCCTTTTTCCTCCCTTTAATTCTTTTCTTGTTGTTTCTGACGCTCGTTTTGTCACCCGTACCCTTACTCTCGCTCAGACTGCCCGTTGACCGTAACGTGGCCGCCACTATTCCCAACAGCAGATTCCACGACGACTCAAAGACGGTCGATTCCCCATCCACGATCTCGAGCCCATCAAGTCCCTCTCCATTCGACCAGTGAACAGATCCTTACCGAGCCAACTACATCATCGAGATAGCCAGTCTTTGGCTTCTTGTCCATCATGGCCATGAGCCTGCCACACCTGGGCGGCGGCGCAGGGGCCCTCACACCCAGCCCTCGTTGCCCTCGCTCCCAGCGCATCTCCAATCCGATACGCATCTCACTGCCCATCTCGCCAGTCGTTTCCATGTCTCTCTTCCGACTGCCCAGCTCTCTTCGCATGCTCTCATCTCCCTCAACACGTACACCTCGTCGACCAAGGGCCCTGATGGCGGCAAGGAGGGAAGCGCCATGGCCGGCGCTGAGGATCTGGCCGACCGAGCGTTCCTGCGATTAGGCCACCGATCCGAGAACCAGGCCCTTGTTTTCCTGTACGTGACGCTCCCTATCGTCCAAGACTTGATGTGAAGTGCAGCTGCTGACAATTTCAGGGGTGAATCCGGTTCTGGCAAGTCGACCGTCCGAGCCCATTTGCTCACAGCTCTCCTGAACAAATCGTCAACGCCTCTCTCGACCAAGTTGTCCCTCGCGGCCTACGTTTTCGATACCTTGACGACCACCAAGACCGCTACGACGCCCACGGCTTCCAAGTCTGGCTTGTTCTACGAGCTGCAGTACGACACCTCGGCCACCACCAACCCCATCCTCATCGGTGGTAAGCTCCTTGATCACCGCCTCGAGCGTAGCCGTATCGCCGATGTGCCCACTGGCGAACGCAACTTTCACGTTCTCTACTATCTCCTATCCGGTACCAGTGATGCCGAAAAGTCCCATCTTGGTCTGGAGGATTCCAGCGGCCCGACAGGAACCTCTCAGAGGCGATGGAAGTATCTTGGCCATCCTACTCAGCTCAAGGTTGGCATCAACGATGCCGAAGGCTTCCAGGTGTTCAAGAATGCTCTGCGAAAGCTCGAGTTCCCTCGAGCCGATATTGCCGAGATTTGCCAGATTCTCGCCAGTATCCTTCACATTGGTCAACTTGAATTCGAGTCAACCAGCCAGACCAGCATTACTGGAGATGACAGCGGTGGCTTCTCCCACGAGGGCGGCAGCACTGTCACTGCAGTTAAGAACAAGGACGTTCTCTCCATCATCGCCGCGTTCCTGGGTGTGAGCGCAGGCGATCTGCAGACCACACTGGGCTACAAGACCAAGATGATTCACAAGGAGCGTGTCACAGTCATGCTTGACCCCAACGGCGCTCGCGCTCATGCCGGCGAGCTCGCTCGCACGCTCTACTCTCTGCTCGTCGCCTGGATCCTCGAGACCATCAACCAGCGTCTTTGTGCCCCGAGGAATCCATCGCCAACACGGTTTCGATTGTCGACTTCCCTGGCTTTTCCCAGCAGACGGCAACTGGATCCGCCCTTGACCAGCTTCTCAACAACGCTGCTACGGAGAGCATCTACAACCTCACCCTCCAGAACTTCTTCGACCGCAAGGCTGAGATGCTCGAGTCTGAAGAAGTCAGCGTCGCCCCCACTAGCTACTTCGACAACTCGGATGCTGTCAGAGGTATTCTGAAGCCTGGCAACGGTCTCCTCAGCATCTTGGATGACCAAACCCGCCGTAACCGATCTGATATGCAGCTTCTCGAGTCTCTGCGAAGACGCTTTGATGGCAAGAATGCTGCCATCGATGTCAGTGCCGCCACTTCCAAGCTGCCTGGCAGCAACTTCATGACTGAGAACACATCTGCATCCTTTACCGTCAAGCATTTTGCTGGCGAGGTTGACTATCCTGTCAAGGGCTTGATTGAGGAGAACGGCGAGATCATTTCGGGCGATCTTCTCAACATGATCAACGGCACCAAGAGCGAGTTTGTCGCTCGCCTCTTTGGCCAGGAAGCTCTCCAGACCGTCACCCACCCCAACGAGCGCACCGCTGTCATGCAAGCCACTGTCAGCTCCAAGCCCATGCGAGCGCCCAGTGTCATGTCCCGAAAGACGCACCGAACCGCCAGGCCCAGCACAGCTTACAGGCGCCAGCAGCAGGATGCAATGGAGGACCTTGAGAACAAGAGCCAAGCCGGCGAGTCCAGGAAGAACATCAAGATGACCATCGACCAAGGAGCTTCAGGACAATTCCTGTCCTCGCTGGAGAACGTCCAGAAGGCGGTCACCGATCCCAGCACCAACTCGTACTTCATCTTCTGTCTCAAGCCCAACGATCGACGCATTGCCAATCAATTCGACAGCAAGTGCGTCCGAACACAGGTTCAGACCTTTGGTATCGCCGAGATCAGCCAGCGACTCCGGTCGGCCGACTTTAGCTTGTTCCTGCCCTTTGGCGAGTTCCTCGGCATGGCTGATGCTGAGACGATACTGGTTGGCAGTGAACGCGAGCGTGCCGAGATGGTCATCGAGGAGAAGCAGTGGCCCAGCAATGAAGTCACAGCCGGTGCTACAGGCATCTTTTTGAGTGAGCGTTGCTGGATGGAGGTTGCACAGCTTGGCGAGATGGTCTCTGTGTCTGGCCGCTTCGGTGGCTTGCCCTCATCTGACGCTGGCGATGGCCTTACTCCCGCCGAGTCGACGCCCTTTGGTGCCTCCAAGGAGCACCTCATGTCTGGCGGCAACACGCCTCTCATGTACGGTGAGAAGAACAAGGGTGGCTACTTCACCGACGACAGTCGATCTGAGGCTGGCGTCTCTGCCTTTGGTGGTGGCGACATGTTCAAGAACCTCGACACCCGTGAGCAGATGGCTGAGCGAGGCAACGAGAAGTCGTTGGAGGAGGTCGAAGAGTACAGAGACAAGCCCAGCCGAAAGCGCTGGGTTGGTCTGGTCTTTGTGCTGACTTGGTTCATTCCCGATTTCCTCATCAGACTGGTCGGACGCATGCCTCGAAAGGATGTCCGCATGGCCTGGAGAGAAAAGCTGGCCATCAACATGCTCATCTGGCTCATGTGCGGTATCGCTGGTTTCTTCATGGTTGGATTTTCCATGCTCATTTGCCCCCGGCAACACGTCTACAGCACGGCCGAGTTGTCTGGGTATGACGGCAAGAAGGGCAGCGATGGTGCCTACGCCGCCATCCGCGGTTTCGTGTTTGACATCGGCGCCTATCAGATCAACCACTTCCCCAAGAAGCTGGTCTCTGAGGACACCTTCATGAAGTATGCTGGCAAGGACATTAGCTCCCTCTTCCCCGTCCAGGTCTCGGCCTTGTGCCAGGGCAAGGATGGCTCTGTCCGTCATGAGGTCCTCCTCGAGAACAGAGACACCAACATCACTGGCCAGCCCGATCTTCTCGTCCTGAGGGACGTGGAGCTCAACGCCAAGTACCACGACTTCCGATGGTTCACCAACGACAGCCGTCCTGATTGGTACTTTGAGCAGATGTACATGCTCAAGAACACCCACATGAAGGGCAGAATGGGCTACACTGCCAAGTATGTCAAGAAGCTTGCCGACGATAAGAACCAGTACATTGCCATTCTCAACGGTCGTGTGTACGACATGACCATGTACATCAATGGTGGTCTACGCACCGAGGGCAAGAACGGCGGCGAGGCCCCCTATGTCAAGGATGCTACCAAGTTCATGGATGAAAAAGTCGTGGGACTGTTCACGGGCAAGGCCGGTAGCGATCTCAGCAAGTTCTGGGACCAGCTCAGACTGGATGACCCTGCCAAGGCCCGCATGCTGACCTGCTTGAACAACCTCTTCTACATTGGCGATGTCGACACGCGAAACTCAACCCGCTGCCAGTTCGCGACATACTTCATTTTGGTCATCTCTGCTGTGCTTGCCGCCATCCTGGTCTTCAAGTTCCTTGCTGCCCTTCAATTCGGCGGCAAGAACCTGCCCGAGAACCTCGACAAGTTCGTCCTGTGTGTGATTCCGGCCTACACCGAAGACGAGGAATCACTGCGCCGTGCCATGGACTCCATGTCGCGTATGAAGTACGATGATAAGCGCAAGCTTCTGGTCGTTATCTGTGACGGTATGATTATCGGTCAGGGCAACGACCGGCCTACTCCTCGCATCGTGCTCGACATTCTCGGCGTGTCTGAGACGGTTGACCCTGAGCCTCTCAGCTTCGAATCTCTTGGTGAAGGTCTGAAGCAGCACAACATGGGCAAGGTCTACTCGGGTCTCTACGAGGTCCAGGGCCACATCGTCCCCTTCATGGTCATTGTCAAGGTCGGCAAGCCTTCCGAGGTTTCTCGTCCCGGTAACCGTGGTAAGCGAGACTCGCAGATGATCATGATGCGTTTCCTCAACCGCGTTCACTACAACATCGCCATGAGCCCCATGGAGCTCGAAATGTACCACCAGATCCGCAACATCATTGGCGTCAACCCGACCTTTTACGAATACATGTTCCAGATCGATGCTGACACCATGGTCGCCCCCGACTCGGCTACTCGCATGGTCTCGTCGTTTATCGATGATACACGCCTGATCGCCGTCTGTGGTGAAACGGCCCTCACCAACGCCAGGTCCTCGTTCATCACCATGATTCAGGTCTACGAGTACTGGATCTCTCACAACTTGTCCAAGGCCTTTGAGAGTCTGTTTGGCTCCGTCACCTGTCTGCCTGGTTGTTTCTCCATGTACCGAATCCGCGCCGCCGAGACGGGCAAGCCCCTGTTCGTCAGCAAGGAGATTGTCGACGACTATTCCACCATCCGTGTCGACACGCTGCACATGAAGAACCTGCTTCACCTCGGTGAGGATCGTTACCTGACGACGCTGCTTCTCAAGTATCACTCCAAGTACAAGACCAAGTACCTCTTCAGCGCGCACGCCTGGACCATCGCCCCCGACTCTTGGGCCGTCTTCCTCTCTCAGCGACGTCGTTGGATCAACTCTACCGTGCACAACCTGGTTGAGCTTATTCCCCTTGCCCAGCTTTGCGGTTTCTGCTGTTTCAGTATGCGCTTCGTCGTCTTTATCGATCTCATGAGCACCATCGTCCAGCCCGTCGTTGTCATGTACATCGTTTACCTGATCTACCAGGTCATCGCCAACCCGAGCGTCATCCCCATCACGGCTTTCCTTCTGCTCGCTGCCATCTACGGTCTGCAGGCCATCATCTTCATCCTGCGCCGCAAGTGGGAGATGGTTGGCTGGATGATCATGTACATCCTGGCTATTCCCGTCTTCTCCTTTGCCCTGCCCCTGTACTCTTTCTGGCACATGGACGACTTCAACTGGGGTAACACTCGTGTTATCGCCGGTGAGAAGGGCACCAAGATTGTCGTGTCTGACGAGGGCAAGTTTGACCCCAACTCGATCCCCCGCAAGAAGTGGGAGGAGTACCAGGCCGAGCTCTGGGAGACCCAGACTGCGCGTGACGACGTTCGATCCGAGGTCTCTGGCTACAGCTACGCCACCAAGGCTCAGGGTCCCTTCTCCGAGTACGGCGGCGGCTACCAGCCCAGCCGACCCGGCTCGACGGTTGGCTTTGCTCCCCAGAACATGTCCCGCATGTCTCTGGCCCACTCTGAGATGCCCGGCAACCGCATGAGCCAGTTTGGCGGATCACAATTCTTCTCTCCCGAGGAGATGGTTGGCATGCCTAGTGACGATGCCCTCCTCGCCGAGATCCGCGACATCCTCAAGACGGCCGATCTGATGACGGTCACCAAGAAGGGCATCAAGCAGGAGCTTGAGCGACGCTTCAACGTCCCTCTGGACGCAAAGAGAGCCTACATCAACTCTGGTAAGTTGTGTCTGTCGCCATGTTTTTGATCTCTCACTAATACCATGTCTTAGCAACCGAGGCCCTGCTTTCGGGACAATTGTAAATGGCGTTTGACACGACGATGCACAAATGGAGCGAACACTATAATGTCACAGCATTGCAATAATCCTTTTTTCTGGATTTTTCAGAGGCGAATTTGGACAGGACGCTAAAAACTTGAATAATTGCTCACGTCAAAAAAGGGGCAACCTCTTCTCTTGCCTGCCCTTTTCTCTTCAAAGACAAGATGACGGCTTGGGCATTGGTTTTCTATACAATCATAATAATCTGCGGTGTGTGGGGGTTTCTGATCTGGGATGATCCATCGTGGAGCGAGCTGGGGGGATATCAGGATATTTCTGTCCCCGATGGGGCGTGCTTTTTTGTCCTTTTATGGTGTTTGTTCTTTATTTATTTATATCTGCGGTAGATGGATAGGAAACTGTACATATTGTACACCGAGTTTGAACAAGTTTGACGTTTCATGCCATCAACAAATGTGTCTTGATCATTGTGATGACTGGTTGGAGTTGACAAGATCAACTTGATAATACGCAACCTGGGCGATATCTCACTCACGTTGACATGCGTCTTAATGATATTACATTTATTCATAGGACAAGGTCCATATTGTCACTTGGAGCATGGCATTGTTTCTGTGAGCATATCGTTGTATAAACGCCGGGTATATATCATCCTATATATCTACACGCAACAGCCACTCTACAACACACCCTCCAGCAACTTTTCAACTCCCCCCTTGCTCCAAGCCTTGACCTTTTCCTGATCACACGTCTCCCATATCCTCCTCATCAGAGCCGCCAGCACATCCACCTCGTCCCCACCCTCCGAGGCGGCCCGCTGCGCATCCAACCAGCCCAGGATACCAAAGCGAGTGACAAGAGTGGTGCTTCCGCCGTCGATGCACGTGGCGCGGTAGATGAGCCTCAGCAGGCGTGTGCGGAGGTTGACGCGGAGGTACGGGTTCGCGCCGAGGGCGAGCACCTTTTCGAACCAGCGCTTGCGGTGAAAGACGCCGAGGTCAAACGAGGTGCGGAGGCTGTCGAGGAGGTAGATGAGCAGCCAGGTGATCTCGGTGTAGTACTTGTCGTCCTCGGAGGGCTCGCCGTGGAGCACGTCGTGGGCGAGGGGCAGCTTGTCCGGGACCAGAAGGGGCTGCGGGTGAGGAAGCCGTTGACCTTTGGGTAGAGCGGGTGTAGCGGGTTCTTAAGCACCTCGAGGGCGTGCGTGGCAAAGGCTGTAAAGGCCGAGGGGACGGGACCTTTGTCTACCTGCTCCCTCGACGACTCGGCGAGCTCGGAGAGGAGGAGCCAGACCTGGTCCTTTTCCTCGTACGAGGACTCCCTGAGCTTGGCGGCCATCTTGAGAATGTTGGTGAGAGCCTCCTTGCGGATGTTGATATGGGTTGAGGACAGGAGGCGGATCAAGCTCACTGCCCAGCCGTCTTCGACGAGGTCCTCTGCGTTCTTGCCTGCCCATTTGGTGAGAGCTGTAGCATCTTCTTCCTCAGAAAACGGCACATGGAGCATCTCTTCCAGTCTCGAAGCGTCCAGAGATGACTTGCTCTTCTCGTCCTTGCCAGTCACCGCCTCAGCATCGGGCATCTCTTCATCCACATCCGCGTCTCCAGACTTGTCGTCCTTGAGCTTCTTCATCTTGACCTTGGATGACGAAAACTGCTCACATATCCGCTTGTACAGGACCTTTGTGAGCCGTCTGCCATGTTTCAACCGATACGAAGCGACAAAGTAGGACGACAGAAACTTGCCAAGTGAGGCCTGCTCGCCGGTGTCGGCAGAACTCGTGGCGTACGACAGCTGCTCGGCCATTGTCACGTTGACCAAGGCGGTGGCACCGTCGGACGAGGACAGGTTCCCTTCCTGAGAGTACGTCTCTAGCAAATCGAGGTACTTGATCGGTGACGAGGCACACCGGTTGATGCAGTTGTCGACAAACGACCAGACCTTCTCCATGTCCTTGGTCTTGATATCAGTCAAGGTGGTCTGCAGCGCGTCGTATAGAGGGGTCAGCATGGATGCTTTGGTGACCAGCTGATTCTCAACGGCCACCTCGCCAAGAACCTTTTTGAGCTGGTGAAAGGGAAGATCTCTCTTCTTGTCACACAGTAGGCGCAAGAGAGCCGTATACGGCGAGGAAGCTGCTCCATCGACGAGGTTGTCGATCTTTGCAAACCATCGCATGCCCGGGGAGTAACTTGCGATAGACACAAGATTCTCGAGCTCCATAACAACAAGGGACTCGTCCTCAGTCTTTTCACTTCCCTTATTGAGTGTCTTGAGAACTTCGGTGAAGAATGGTGACACGTCAAAGTTGGCAGCAAGCGCGACTTGCGGAATCACTTCGTAGTAGAGCCGCAGCAGACGACTAGCCATGGTTTTGTGAAGAATGTTTTCCGCGGGTATTCCCTTGTAAGCCCGGACAACTTCCTTCATGTCAGGAATCCGTTGACAGAAAGCATCGATCAACCGACGGCTGGCCTCGCTCCAGACGGTGTCCTTGGGATTAGACGCCTCTTGGTGCATCTTGAGAACCTGGGCAAGTTTCTCGAGTGCCACGATGAGGATTCTAGTGGCAAAGAAGGACGTGAGGTGAGACTTGGGAGAGAGACATCGGATGAGGACCTTTTGGTTGATGGGGAGAGGAATGATGTTGCCGAGAAGGATCGAGGTGGGAGGAGGAGCCTTGGAGGAGCGGGTGCGGTCTCCAAAGCGAGGAGGTAGCGGGATCTGCATCGTGTTGAAGAGGAACGCGGCATACCCGATCCATGTCATGGAGAGCTTCGGTTCAAACGTGAAGGATTGGTTGCTGAGGAAGTACTTGGCCGTGAGTTCAGGGGCGGCGGTGAAGATGGCTACCAGGAGCTCGCTGTGCTTCAGACTTGACCAAGGACGGAGCTTTTGGGCGAATTCGGCGAGTACAAAGTTATACACGGGGATGTCGTCTTTGTATCTGTCGGTGACGAGCGCTTCGTGAGTGCCGGCCTTTCGCCCACTCGGTACTGTGTCGTCATCCGATTCCTTGGGATAGAGGCCTGTAGAAGGGTACAAAACACCAGCACTGGAGTTGGTGCAGGCGTAGATGAGGAACTGGTGAGCCTTGTAGCTCACTGTCGACTGCTCATCGGCATCTTCGCTGTCGCCCGTGTAAGAGTAGAGACCGAGGATTCGCATGAGCGTCTTGGTGTTGAAGCTCCTGAACTTGATGTCTCGGGGGATCTTGTCGTCCACCAAGACATGCGATTTCAACGAGTCGAGGATATCTCGTACGAGATAAGGAGGATCGCTCTTGATCATGTAGGTCACATGCGACAGAAGCTCCTTTTGCGCCAAGAGTTCTCTTCTCCCATCAGAGCTCAAGAACTTGAGGAGGCTCAAGAAGAACTTGACCGCGTTTGTCCTCACGGATGCCTTGCGCACGTCCTCCTGGGCGTCGCCAATGTGCCCAATTTCGAGATTCCTCCCCAAGGAAGTAAAGGTAAAGTTGCGCGCGCGAAAGATGCGCTTCGCGTAGGCGCCGCCGTCCAAGCGCGTAGCCTCTCGAAGCAGACGGAGAGTAGGCGACAGGACGAACCCCTTGCTCTTTTCCATCGACAAGTTCTTTGCCAGCGACTTGAGCTGTCGCTCCTGGAGGAGGGTCTGGCAGATGCCGAGGCCGTGGCTGACCAGCTGCAGAGAACCCGAGAGGACCTGCAGCAGGAGGGCTAGGACGACCGCGACAGACGACATGACACCGTCGTTGTTGACCTGCACGGCAAAGGACCACATCTCCATAATGTCATTGAGAAAGACGGCATCTTCAGAAGCGTCCCGCGGCTTCACGGTGTCGAGGTACTGGTGTAGGATTTCGAGGTTTTCCCTTCGATCGTCGTCTTCGGAGACCAACTTGTCGAGGAGGTTCTTGAAGGATTGAAGCCCTGCGAGGTCGAGGTCAGTCTTGTCCAAAGCTCATGAAGCTTTCTGACCTACCATGTCTGGCGCGGCGCAGGTCCTGGTCAAAGGCCAGGAGCCTGCGCAATTGGTCGCTCGAGGTGACGTCTTCGCTGGTGGGCGTCTCGTGGGTGATCTTCTGGCGCTTCCGAAAGGCGGCGGCGCCGTCTCCGGTGTTGGAGACCCGTTTACCCATGTTGAGGACCCTGGACAGCTCGTCGCGACTTGGGATGTCTCGTCCATGAATTTCCTGAGATTTTGGAGTTCTGCCGCCAAGGACCGCTGTCCCGCCTTCCAGATTCGGCGTTTCAATGGGGCGTCGGCGGATTGATGATCCGAATCTCACGGCAGCTGCCTACCTACAGGCTACAGCAGGCTTCCATCTTATCTGATGGTCAGACAACGAGTTGACAGGTTCCATCCAGGCAATCTTTTCTTTCCTTGTACCAGCAATCAACCATATTAACATTGTCTCTTGATTCATCTTAAATACAGTTTTCTAATTCAATCAATGTTGCCCGCTTTATCTGTCACATAAAGTTGGGCTGACGTGAGCCAAGTCAACATACCACTCTACAAACCAACAACCATCTATAAAACCCTCTATACCTACCCTTCACCCACTCGCAATGCCCCCTTGCATGCCTTTACTCATCTCACTTCACACTCAGTCACATCAACATGGACAAGCTACCCCGAGAGGTCATCTCGATGATCATCATCCATCTCGGCGATCAACTCCCTCATGCTTGGTACGTCGAGGACAGACCTGGACAACGTGTCGTGTATAAAGATCGAATCTTTCGGAATGAATTGGCGCAGTATTCCACAATATCGAGGCGATGGCAAAGCATGATAGAGGCTGCGACTTTCCGCCATTTACTTCTCACACAGGCAAGGCTGGAGACGGCGCTCCAAGTCATGACGCCCTCGCGTCTTTCGCATCTGCGCTTCGTTGGGGTCGACTGCGTATTTGACTCGGATGATCACCTCGAGTTCCTAAATGAACATGCTGGATCTATCATACAGTCACTCTTCCGTCTGCTCAAAGCAACACCGCTTACAGCGAATCCCTCGATTACGGTTTGTCTGTCAACTTTTCTACCCCAGCATGTCATCGAAGCCCGTTTAAAGAAGATGCGGTTCAAGAGGCCTGGCATGTGTATCACGGATATACACGAGGTTTCTATTGGAATCAAATCTGTCACGTATCTCGAACCTTGTCGAGAGGTATATCATGATCTTCCCGACCTGCCCATGGTGTCTGGGTTCACGCTCTCGCTCAAAAACTATGGCGTAGCCTTTGCGCCTCGTTTCATATGCCTCATTGCAAGCAAAATGAGTCGCCTGGAAAAGGTGCAATGGGAACTCAACGATGCCGAGAAGCTTGACCCAGAGCTTCGGATTCGACAGAGGGATGGTAAGTGCCCCTTCTCGCCGCCCTGCATCAGGCTTGATAACTCACTTGTATCAGGGTTTGCCGAGAGCCTAGACATGCTACCGATGTCGATAAAAGACCTCAAGATCATCTACAGAAGAGAAGCACCACAGAATGAACACTTTCAGCCTCCCAGTATCATTCCTGCTGGCCATGTCGACCATCTCAGCAGGGCGCTTCACCTGCTCAGCCAGAGACCTAATTTCGTCAAATTTTGGTTTGAAGGCTGCGTGGACTCGGAGATGCTGTGGCCGTCCCAGATGGATGGTGACAAGCCTCCTCGCTGGCCAAACATGAGGGAGTTCCGGGTAGAGATGATGGATGTCCTGCCATCCGGGAAATGGGTTGCTCTCCCTGACCCAGAACTTGAAGAATGGGGCAACCCGTTTCCCGACTCAAGCCCGGTTCCCGGCTCGGGCCCGATTCCCAGCGAAATGGCGGCTAGTCGTTTTCTCTTGAGGACGGATATGCAGATATTCGACGAGTCCTGCCTTGCTGCCGGAAAGGCCGCTGGGCAGATGTCAAACCTTCAACGTCTTTTTGTCAACTTTGGCGGCGGAGACAACGGCTGTTGCACCTTGTACGCCGAGTTGGACTTTGAGCCACGGCCATCACGGCGCTCTGAGCAGAATGACCCGGTCCCGCCTCTCCGGATCAAGACAGACCCGGCGCCAAAGCTAAGCGAAGAGACGATCAAGACCTGGCGCGAGACAAGTGCGAGGCAAGGTGTAGGCTTCTGGATGAGGTTGGAGCATCCGGACCTTTTTGCTGTTACGAGGAAGGGGGTAAGAGATGTTAGATAGGTAGGCAATGTTATTGTATTCAAGAGAGGAGACAGAGTGTAGAGATACTACACTTGCAAGTCAAGTGTCTTTAACAGTAACCTGATGTCCATGGATAGCTTCATTTCAACATCTACCTACCTCACAACCAACTCGAGAATGCAACCATCACCGGCCAAGCTCGTAGACTCCGACTCCGGAGTCGAGTCGCCCCAAAAAAAAAGGTCATGAGAGGCCGCCGTGATGGCATCCATCAAGCTTGCGCCACACCCGCCGCAGCCGCAGCATCCACCGAAATCAAGTTATCGTGCATCCCGCAGCCATACAGAGACCGAGGAATGAGACAAGATGGCATCCAAAGCTGAGAAGTGCGCCCCCCTCCTCGTGATGGCATGACCTAGAAAATCCCCTCAAGGATCCGGCAAGAAACAAAGACTGGGGATCGCCACCAAAAGACAAACACCAAAAGATCAAAGGCAAAAGAGCATGTGAATGGCAGACGAGAAAAAAAGAAAAAAGGCCTCCAGAAGGGTCCGGCAGGCTTCTAGAGGCATCCCTGCCCTGGAGACCACGGGATGCACCATGAGGGGTTTGCCCAGGCTGAGCTATTCTTAGAGTGGAGGGGCAAAGTCAGGGGCACCACCATTACGCACCCAAAAGGCAACCAACCTAGCAGCTGCCACGGCCGGTGATGGAACGGTGCCATGTTCGCAGAGAGGGAACGGACCGTCCGTCGATCAGGCTTTCTTTTACTCTGATCTGATAGCCAACTACGAGTAGAGGCTGTCCCGACTGAATGGAATTGGCCCATTCTCGCATTCAGCCTTGATGCAAGCCACAGGGAACATTCCACAGTAGATGCGGCTGAGGCAACCTCAACTGACAGTCGGTCAATGGCCGCTTACAGTGAGATGATGTTGCCGAGGCTGATTTCTTTGCTCCGTCAGCGCCCGAGATGATGATGGTGATATTCGTGAGTCAAGCTGTTCACGCGTCGCGCGTTGTCGCGTCGTGTCAGCTCCAGGAACACACGGCCACGACACGAGGCCGCATCTATTCTTGTTTTGGAGAGGCATGAACTGTTTGAAGCCCAACTTGCCCAAACAAGACGATCGACTCGGCAACATCAGTAAACAATAGGATCACACAAGCCGTTGCAGATGCTCCCACGTTTCAAAAAAGAACAGGCTCACCTTGCAGCCCAGACGCGTCAAAAACCAAGAAACTAAACGTGCAGGAAACCGATTTGACGGACCGAGAGATGAAGGAAGTGACCATGTCCCGGGGTGCATCTGCCAATCAGCCGGGGGGAGACTGGGGTCTCGTCCAGACTGGGAGAAGAAAATTGGTGTGTGAGATGATGGCACGTCAGATATCGATTGATTGAGGAGCATGAATAGGTGAAGATATGAGAGGCCAAGTTTGAAACAAGGTCGGTTACTACTAGATACCATCAACGGCTACTGGCGTCTTGTTGTGTTGTACACGTCCAGGGTTAAAACAACAGATAATTCTTCTCGCCAAGATGCGGGTTCACACCTGTTAGTTCAACAACAGAAAAGACGCAGCGTGACGACAAGAAAAACAAGGGCCTCAAACGCCCCCGTCATCTCGCGGAGGCGTCCAATGCAAGCCCTCGAACAGAAATGCACGACATTTTTACAAGGCTTTCCGGGAACACCATCTCTTCATTGCCTCCTCTCGACCCAATCAACCAGTGACAGCTGAGCCACTCAAGTTGAGCCCTTCCAGGGTGGCGGCGCTAGCATCGTCGGATGTGGTCTGTGAGGGCCGTCTTCTAAGCGCCGACTGGCCCGGCGTCGACAGCCGACCCCGGTCCGTCACCTGCGCCGGTGTGGTTCGCCGTCGCTCAACCTCGTCCACTCGATCTGTTTTTGACGTCTTGGTTTGCTTCGATAGCCTAGATGCTCCCTCTTTGAAGAGGATGAGAGGGTGTGTGGACCGGAGAGAGATCTCATCCTCTCTGGTCCACCCCCATCTGCTTCTCCCCTTCTTCATCTGCCGGGTCCCTTGTCCTCTTCTGCAGCTTTCCCGTCGTGCTTCTGTCCTATCCCCTTCCTTTCTCTGCTCTTCCCTTTGCCTCCTCCGCCGCCAGGTTTCTCCATCCACTTCTGCACATTCGCGTGCGCACCGATACGAAGTACCGCACATGCATATCAGTGCCATATATATGTATTAAGCATCATCTATCCTCCTCAAATCCTCCCTCCACCTCCTCCCGTCGAATAGCGCACAGCCGCTTCTCTTTCCTGCCCTCTCCCTCATAATCGCCTCCTTCTCTCGGCATGACGTGAGAGACAGCCTATCGCAGCATGACAGTCGCCGCTACGAGTCACGGCGGCGCTCAGGAACCCGCATGGTCCTCGTGGCTCTCGTCCTTGCCCCTCTGCTGCGCACCGCTGGCCGCTTGCTCCGACAAGAGGCCGCGTCGTAGTAAGTCTCCGTCTACTTGCACTCCCAGCGCTGCTGCTGCTTGGACTTCCCATTCTTCTTCTTCTTATTCCTCCTCCTCCACTTTAATCAACATGCCCGGCACGTTGAGCGACGACCAGTTGCTGATGGGCCAAGTCGACGAGAAGCATTCACACCCAGTCATATACGACCAGCCACCACTCTACCACCCACGCCCCGTGGCCGTACCCATGGGTTCCTCTCATCGCAACGTCCTGGAAAAGTATCCCAGAGAATCTGTTGCCCCAAAGAGGAAGAGGTTCTGGTCCTTCTCTTCTGCCACCTCAACTTCGCGCCGGCCGCCCATCTCAGCGCCTCATGACTTTCGACACATCTCTACAGCCTCTCCTCAGCTTCCCGACTTTCCTGAGCCTACGCCATCGAGGGCCTCCAACCTGCGGCCTGCCAAGCAGCTCCCGCACCGCCCGTTTCGGCCCCTGGAGTTGAGCATCTATCAGCCAGACAACCGGGTGTCTCCCATTCTACCTCACTTTGATGCGCCTCCCTTTATCCCTGCTCTCTCCTCGGAGGTGTCTTCTGGGTGCATGTCGGACCGGTCAGAATGGAACTCGGAGGAAGGGAGTCGCCCAGTTGAGCACCAAAAGAGCTTCTCCGACTCTCCCATGTCCTTCCACTTCCCCCGAAGGCAGGCCCTGGAGAGCTCGCCTTCGACCTCGCTGGACACCTCGCAGGACGATGAGATCCCGCCTTTGATCCCGCCCAAGGCCCGGAGCCGTGCTCGCGCCCACACATCGCCAGAGGTGGACCGGATCAAGGAACGGGTCGCGAGCGCCATGATTGAAGTTGAGAAGCTCCAGAAGCAGATCGACGAGGTGATCGAGAGGCGGAGCCTCTACACCCCCAGTCGGCCGTCTACGCCTCACTCCACGGCCCACACCATACCTGGTATGAATCCCGCGTCGTGGCTTGCTTCTGGGCGTCTTTCGCTGACTGGCGTAGAACTGGAGCCGATGCCGTCGATTCCTGCTCTGCCCCCAGCTGCCCCGTCCTTTGCTGAGAGGCTCATTTCTGATATTGACCGCCCTCACACAGCGCCCATCAGGAGTCACCCTACTACTCCTGTCAGGGTCCCTGTCACCCCTCCTCGTCGAGCGAGGACACCTGGCGCATCATCAACTCCCACCAGCACCCCTCCTCGTGCAAAGAGAGGCGATGTCCCTCTACCTCCCCCTCTCCCCCTCGTCCTCAGACCTCCTCTGAGAAAGAAAAAGTCGTTTTCCCGGGTGTCGAGCTGGCTCTTCCCCGGGTCCCAGCACGACCGCAACCTGAGCTTCGACTCTGTCACCAACGCGCCCCGTCCCATCAGGGGCAACGAGGGCTTCTACCAGGTCTCGCTAGGCGAGACCTCAGGGCAACGGCGGAGCACAGACTCTGCCGACGACACGGTCAGCACCTGGGAGTCTGACGACGACGACGACGACGAGGGCCGGACCGTCCCCACGACATGCTCCCTGGGCAGCACGCCTGCGGTTTCGCAGGACGAACCACTCATTTCACGGTTTGCCACGTTTGGCAGAGGCGACGCCCGACCGAACCGGACGAGCGTCGGGGTCGCCATTTGAAGGAAATATTATGTTTTGGATGTATTGCCTTGACCGACTGATACCCCCGTTTTTTCCTTTGTCACCTTTCTTTTGTGTATATTCGACGATGATACCACCTGTACCATATCAAGTCGCGGTGTAGCAAGACTACGCGGGGCGATGGTTTGGGGTCTGCTTTGTGGATGGATTCTGGGCTTAGAACTGGTTAACGGATTTACTGGATTGGATGGGATAATGAAATGGGCGGCAGGTTTGCTCGAAAATTGGTCACGTCTCGCTGGTTCAAGACCTACTGCGAGAGGAGGAGTTTTAGTTGGGTTACGACTGCCTAGTGCAGCTTTTTAAATACGATCGCCTAGAGCGAGATATATTCTTCAGCATGACTTATGGGTTTATATCAGGTTGGTGAGAAGAGGTCTGAGTGAGTGGGTGAGTGGGTGAATCATGCAAGTGTGCGTGGCCTAGACAATGCGTGGTGTAGGGTATACAGGAGCCAACTCACTCTTGCGTGTATCCATCTCACGACGTCAAACCAATTGAATCTCCCAAGTCAGATGATCTTGATAAAGATGTCGGACTTATTCATCAACTAACTTCATAGATCTACCAAAACACCCTCGTACATGGTCAACGTGCAGGGCGCTCAAAGTGGCTGACAAAGTGCCTCAATTCGCTAACCAACCACGTGGTCCACCTCGAGGCCATCCATGTCTTCAACGTCAAACATTCAGGGATAGCCGAGTCTCGCATCCTCTCATTCATCGGCGCCCCGCAGATTCCATGGAAACCATCCCTTGACAACCTCAACGCGCGCGACTCTACTCATCCTCGCTGCTCGAATCAGTCTGATGGGCTAGCATATATATCCCTGTCACCACGATTACCGAATCACTGGAGATGGTGCATCTTGGGCGGCGCGGCGACGACGACGACGCGCCTCCAGCGTGGATCACCGGGACGACGACATGTCTGATTCTGATCCCGAGAGAGGGAGGTTGCTTCATGATGATGACGATGAAGATGATGGTGTTGACACTGAGAGCCGTTCTGATGCTGAGCGGCTTGAGAGTTGGCATGATGAGCACCGCCGCCGTGAGACGAGACGATGGAGCTACCTCGTCATGGTCATCAGCACCATGGCATTGATCACAGTCCTCGGCTTCTGGGTCCGCAACGGGTGAGATAACATGAGCCAGCCGATGAATAGCAAGCTGACACGTCTGATAGAACCCGGCCGGCTGGGTGCGAGTACGACGGGAGCTGCAATGACATCTCCCGGCTCTGGGGCCAGTACTCTGCATACTTCTCAGTCCCCTCGGAGCTCGACGGCTCAACACCAGACGGCTGCGACGTGACGTTTGCCCTGGTCCTGTCCCGCCACGGGGCCAGGTACCCGACGGCCAGCAAGTCTGCGGCGTACAATGCCACTGTTGCCCGCATCCAAAAGTCTGCCACCATGTACGGCAAGAACTACAAGTGGCTCAAGGACTTCAAGTACCGCCTCGGGGTTGAGGACCTGACCGAGTTTGGCCAGCAGCAGATGGTCGGCTCTGGTAGGTCGTTTTATGAGCGATACGTGGGGCTTGCCGAGAAGACGGAGCCCTTTGTTCGGGCGTCGGGCTCGGATCGGGTTGTCATGTCTTCTTACAACTTTACCCAGGGATTCTACGCATCGCGGGGAGAGTCTGGAGATGACTATGTTCAGGATGTCCTGATCGTCCCTGAAGATGCTGGCATCAACAACACCATGTCGCATGGAACGTGTGGTTCGTTTGAAAGCGACAGAGTTCCCAAAGACGCAGACGAAAAGGCCGAAGTCGCATGGGGAGCGAGGTTCCTCCCCGAGATCCGAAACAGGTTGAATCACCACCTGCCGGGAGTCAACCTGACGCTCGAGGAGACCATCTACATGATGGACATGTGTCCGTTCCACGCCGCAAACACCCCCGACGGCGCCGGCCACTCCCGGTTCTGCGACCTCTTCACCAAGGCCGACTGGCGAAGCTACGACTACTACATGACGCTCAGCAAGTTTTACAAGTACGGCAACGGCAACGCCCTGGGGCCGACGCAGGGCGTCGGATACGTCAACGAGCTCATCTCGCGGCTGACCAGGCAGCCCGTCGACGACCACACGACGACCAACAGCACGCTCGACTCTTCACCAGAGACGTTCCCCCTCGACCGGGCCCTGTACGCCGACTTTAGCCACGACAACACCATGGTGTCCATCCTCTCGGCGCTGGGCCTGTACAACTCGACGGCCCCGCTGCCAAAGGACCGCATCGTGCCGGCCGTCAAGGCGCACGGCTACTCGTCGGCGTGGGTGGTGCCCTTTGGAGCACGCACGTACGTCGAGAAGCTCGAGTGCGGCGACAACAGGGACGAGCACGTGCGGGTGCTTGTCAACGACCGGGTCATGGCGCTCGAGACGTGCGGAGGAGACGAGTACGGGCTCTGCAGGCTCGAGGACTTTGTGGAGAGCCTGTCGTTTGCGGCAGCCGGAGGTCACTGGGATCGATGCGGTGGATAGGTAAAAGAGAACAAGGGTGAGATATAAGGGTCGGTTATTTGCACGAATTGGCGAGGCTGGTCTAGAGTCCGAGATGGACCGAAATAGAAACCAGATGCAAGGGGAGTAATGGATACGGGATTGCTTTGGGATTCGATAGCTCGCGATTGAATTGGACGTCAACAACACTCTGAGGAACTGATCATCAACCATCATATCTATCTACAGTACCTATCTATTGTATCTACATACTGTAGGTATTGATGCGATAATGGATGCCTACAAATGAAGCTGACCAGTCCGTGCCGTCATCCCCCTGCAAACTCCAGATCTCTGACCTCGTCTCAGCGACCTGAGCACGGCGCTAGCGGGGACCCGGCGGGGCCTGGCTGATGCTAAATTCAGCGCTCAGCATCAGCGCCAAGCCCACTGTAATCAGGCTGGCTGACGGAGACCGGGCTTGAAGCTTCTCTCCCCCAGGTTGAAGCTTTTCGGAGGAGTGAGCACCGCCACCCTCACTCATTCATTCATCCAAACAGATCCCCGGGTGGCACGGCTTCTTTTCTCTTTCAACAAACCTCACCTTGAGAATCGCCTTTTTACGACGCTGGCTGTCTTGTTCATATCGTCGACGATTTAGTTATCGGGCAGCTGCGATTGCCGACAGCTTTCCCCCCTCTCCCCCGACGAGAGTTTACCAAAGGAGCGGATTGAAGCTATCGCCGCTCGTCGGACAAGATGGTGTCGACGGCTGGAGGCATCGTCATTGCCATCGTTGTGCTGCTGGTCGCGGCCGCCGTCGGATGGATCGTCTTTACACAGATGCGCGCCCGCAGACTCGGGGTACGTTTTGATTGTTCTTTGTTACGATAACCACTCGATTTCTGCGATGGCCATTGTATCCTCAGCTATGCGCGCCCATCACTCTCGCAAAAGAATTCCCCCAACAAGTGCTGACCTCATCTTCTCTAGCTCCCTCCCCCGAGCCTCGCGTCATACCTACCGTGGCATAAAGAGGAAAGTCCGTACGGACCGCCGCGGCCTGCGCCCGGCGGCGTCGTCGGCTGGTTCAACGACCAGGTCCGCAAGTTCAAGAACCGCAACAACCGGTCCGCCGCCGGCGCCTACGAGCAGAGCGGCGGCGGCGGCGGCGCACCCCGTGGACGTCGCGGGTTCGGACCCCTCGACCCTGACGAGGCCTGGGACTCGCGCGTCGGCCACGAGGCGGATGCGTACGGATACTACGAGGAGGACGTCGGCGGTCGAGGCCGGGATACCGGGTACGGCGGTGGTAGCGGCGCTGGAGGCTACAACATGAACCTCGCGGCCACACCCGGGCTGTCGTCAGGACCACGATTCGGCGATGACGAGGAGGACAGAGGACGGAGGGCGAGCAGGAGCCCCGCGTCCGGGCCTGGCGGGCGCAACCCCTTTGACGACGACGCCGGCTCGAGCTTGCGAGGGGTCAGCCCGCGACCGATCGACACGGGCGTCCCAAAGTCGAAGCACAACCGGAGCGGCAGCGCGGAAAGTAGCCCTACAGAGCGGAGGTCTGTGTTTAGGGAGGAGGTGTAACCCGTCCGGGGTTGAGGTGAAGCTGCCATGTCGACGGAGCTACAGTTGGTATGTGGGAGGCAAAAAAAGCTACACGGGGACATTGATTCTTGTCGGATTCCTCTTGTCTTTTATTTCTGGCTTGGTCTGTCTTGTTTGGGGGAACCTGCGGTTCGAGCATGAATCTGTGCTGGTCTGGGTATCGCTGGGCGGAACTCTTGATATATCATGACTTGTATTTCTCTCTTCCTAGGGACGGTTATGCGCGAGTTCTGTGATGCAAATTCAACGGCGTTTTATGATGAAAGGACCATCTGTGGATTCGTTTCTGTGGGGAGTTGGAAACTTTTCATGTTTCTTGGGCCTGTGTCCAATGGTAGTAGCATGACAGGGGGGCAACGTGCTTGTCTGACAGGTTGTATCAAACCGGGCTTCCGGCTCAGGAACCTCCGGACGGAGCTTGTTCCGGCCCGGCACTCCGGCCCCTCCCCGAATTGACACTGCCCCGCCAAAAATGCCCCTCATTCCCGACATCATCATCACCATCGCCTTTCTTCCAAGTCGTGTGTTTTTTTCTACTCAATTGACTCTCAAGATACGCAATGGCGGACCTCGATCTCAAAGCCGTCCATGATGAGCTGGTCTCGGTCGCCTACGAGGCCGGAGCCATGATCTTGGCCGCCAACCCCGCCGAGCTCGACACGGACACCAAGCTCAACTGTGCGACCCCCGCCTCTTCCTCTTGCCCACAACTAACACTTTTCTAGCTGTCGACATCGTCACCGAGGCCGACAAGGGCGTCGAAAAGATGGTCTCGACCCGTCTCTCGTCAGCGTTCCCCTCCATCTCCTTCATGGGCGAGGAGACGTACAAGCCCGGTGTGCGACTCGGCCTCGAACCGACCTTTGTCGTCGACCCCATCGACGGCACCACAAACTTTGTCCACTCTTTCCCCTCGGCCTGCATCTCCCTCGGCCTCGCCGTCGACCGGACACCCGCCGTCGGCGTCATCTACAACCCCTGGCTCGACACGCTCTACACTGCCATCAAGGGCCAGGGCGCGTTCCTCACGCGGGGTCGTAACTCGGAACCCCAGCGCCTTCCTCTCGCGAGGTCTCCTCGCCCGCTTGAGGGTTTGGGGAGCTCGCTTGTCGGTGTGGAGTGGGGGTCTACTCGGGACGGACCCAACTTTGACCTCAAGGTCGAGGCGTTCCGGAAGTTGGCGGGGAGTCGGGAGACGGGAGGGGCCATGGTGCACTCGCTGCGGTCGATGGGGTCTGCGGCGCTCAACCTCGCTGCTGTGGCCGCGGGACAGCTCGACCTGTACTGGGAGGGCGGATGCTGGGCGTGGGATGTCTGCGCTGGCTGGTGCTTGTTGAATGAGGCGGGTGGTCGGATGGTGCATGGTAACCCCGGGGAGTGGGATGTTGAGCTCGAGTCGCGCGTGTATCTTGCTGTGAGGGGGCACCAAGTGGACAGAAGGAGCTTGTTGAGGAGTTTTGGGGTGTTCTTGATGGTGGCAAGCTGGACTATTCTGTCTGAAGAAGTTGAAGGACTGGATTGATACTTGCCTAGAAAGGAACCTTGGATAGAGAAAATGAATGTAATGAATGAATAACAAATGTCTGAATAGCTTCACTCGCGCGCACACAATTGTAGCCATTGTCAATTGTCATCAGGAAATTATGAACCATTGATTGATCAGACGATGACACGCATAGTAAAGCAAGCACCTCGTTGCTCCAGAAAAAGAAAACCCATAATACAAGTTTCAATGTGATGGATCGATCATTCCCCTTCCCCTTTCTTTATTTCACCCCCATGAATCCCCTTTTTTTAATTTGTGTGTTGGTATCAGGTCAAACTGTCAAGCAGCTTGTATTTCGTTTTGTATCCCGTCTCCTCTCTCTCCTCGGCCGCAAACCATCTAGGCGGCGTCGGACTTGACGTCGACCTTCTTAGCGACTGGCTCTCCGGCGGGGGCGTCCTCTTCCCGAGCGCGCTTGCCGTTGGTGTTGGAGTCATCAGCGGTGGACTGGATGCGAGGCATGGTGCTGAAGCATGTTAGTATCTTGTAATGGGGCACAGGGCAAAGGGGACTTACTCGTTGCCAGTGTGCTTGACTTCCTCCTTGCGCTGCTCCCGATCGCGGCCACCGTCACGGCCTCGGTCATCACGACCACCCCGGCCACGACCACGACCACGACCGCCGCGGCCGCCACCTCGTCGGTCCCGGAAGCCGTTCTTCTGGTCGTTCTCACGTCGCTTCTTCCAGTCGTCCTGGTCACGACCGTGAGAGTCCTTTCCTCCGCGTCCACGGCCGCGTCCACCCTTGTTACCGGTCTCGCGACCCTCGTAGAACTTGCGGGGATTGCTCGCGTTGGGCTCAATCTTTCCCTGTCGGATGAGGTCGTTCTTCTCGTCGCAGTAGGCGCGCTTGCTCATGATCTTGAGGTCGTGCTCCTTCCACTTGGGCGCGGGCTCGAGCTTGATAAACTTGTTGGCCTCTTCCTCGTTGGCAAAGGTGACAAAGACGGAGCCCTTGAAGAGGTTCTCGTTTGTGCGTCGGAGCTTGAGGCCCATGACCTCGCCGAACTGGGCAAAAAAGGTCTCGAGGTCGAACTGGGTGTTGGGGTCTCGTCGCCAAAGCCCTTGACGTAGACGGTGGCGGCCTCGACCTTGGCCTTGGAGGTGTTCATGGGCTTGTAGGGGTACTTGCGCTTGATCTCCTCCTCGCCCTCCTCGCCCGAGAGCACGACAAACTTGCTGTCCTTGAGGGCGGCGACGACGGCGCTGTAGGGCTGGAAAGAACGCATGCGCTTGAAAGAGTGGATCGTCTTGAGCTTCATGGGCTTGTTCTCAGCTCCACCGCACGACTCCCACATGAACTTGTCTTGAGGGAAGTTCCAGTCGCCAAAGTAGAATTCGACCTGGGACAGGTTAGCAAGAGCGCATTACCAAAGCGCATAGAGTCTGTCTGTACCTGCTTGCGGATGGCATCGGGGTCATCGGTCACCTCGCGGGTGCTAGGATCGAACTTGCGGTTGTTGCTGTGGTTGTCGTGGTCAATCCTGGCGGTGGTCTTAAGGATGTTGGCCTTGGACTCCTCGGGCTTCTTCTCGGACGCTTCCTCAGCCTTCTCCTCGGTCTTCTCAACTGGCTTCTCCTCGGCAGGCTGGGCAGGGGCAGCCTCGGCCTCGGGCTGAACAGCCTCGACGGGCTTGGTGACTTCAGCGTCGCTCATCTTGACGGCGCGATCGAAGAAGGGATATCAGCGGTGATATGCGATCGCGTAATTGGAATCTGTACGACGCGAGGACTGCGAGAGAAGGTTTGGGGAGGAAAAATCTAGAGGTGAGGTGAGACGAGTCGCGACAGAAAAGAGGTGGCGGGGTACGATAAAAAAGAGTCACCGGTGTGCGGTGTAAGCCACAAACGGGTGCCTAGTTTACAAGTAAAGAAGGGAAACTTACAGGGAGAAACCGGGAAATGTCTTGGGGAGTTTGCAGAGTCGAGATGCCGTCGTTTGGAATTGAAGAAGCAGCTTGGAAAAAACGCGATGGATTCTGCCGGCGCTCGAGAAAAAAACTGCATCAAATTCAGAGGTCGACTAGCTTTTGCGATTTCACCGCCCGCCGCATCTGGCGCCTGCCGCTCACACGCGCATCCCCCCGCGGACCCCACTTTCTTGCCGCTCCAGGTGCCTTGGCGCTAGATCTCGACTTCTGAGGAGCAAAGTTCCAGGGGTGAGGCCACTAAAGTCCAGTGAGCGTCCAGGCCTTGATCGAGGTGAGAGACGAGGGGTTGATTGCTGATTGGCTGCTGCCCAGTTTTGCCCTTTGCCGCAAACGAACCCAGAGTTCCATCTCACAACGGATGGCCAAGATCCATGGCACATGGGAAAAGATGGAAAAATGATTAGAGGAAAGGATCTACAACACTGAAAGCCATTGGCCCTTTTCATCTGCTAGAATCTCCTCATAATCGAGTCAGCAACACTCTCATCTTGATCAAACAGCAGTGGGGCGATGCGGAACTGCCCGACGTGCTTGTGGCCTGGGGAGTGATAAGACAGTACTTGCCAGATGCAGTATTCCGGCCGTCTCCTCAGGTCGCCTCCTAATTCCGTCCCTCTGCGCCCCTCTTCCCACTTTTGCCGGAACGCGACTCTGAATGACATCAACGGATCCGTCGTCGAATCTGGTTGAGCCACTGCAAGCTCAACAAGTTGCAACCTCGTGTCATTTCTGGACTTGAAACATCCGACATCAACTCGCTCGGCTACTCCTCAGATCCCTCGGGTCGTTCTTGACATCTTTAAACTTGATTTACGACCTGTATCTTCAGAGACCATGCTCTGAGTTTTGGCTGGCCGCCACAAAAAAGCATGTGCCCAGTCAAACTATGATAAACCCAACCGTCAGAAACACCAATTGCTCCCCGAAACAATGAGACAATCCCGAGCCTCCCTGAAGGGTCTGTCTAGGCTCTCCTCGAGGCTTCACACGCGCGCCCCTCGAAGGAGGATCTCCCGCTTGCCGATCCTCCCCAATCGCCAGCAGCACCGCCACCTCTTCACGTCCTCATCCAAGCGCGATGCCAAGCAGGACCAACAACGATCTACGTTGCCCGTTGCGGTAATCACCGGCGGACTTTTCATCTGGTGGCTTTACCCTTCTGACGACTTTGCGCAGCTCTCGAGCAAGAAGGGGAAGGGCAGGCAACGGCAGGAACACCAAGAACAGCAGCAGCAGCAGCAACAGAAGCAGCCGGATGACGCCCAGCAAGATGACCAGCCCGCCTGGACCAACTTTGCACGCCGCTTCGAGGCCCTTTGCACCATAAACGACGTCGAGTTTTCCACCTTTTCCGACAAGATTGTCGGCTACTTCCTCCCCGAATGGTCCAGGCTGATACCCGGCTATCTTCGGAAGCTTCAGCGCGAATTGTCCATGTCCCCGGGCTCTCTGGCGGATGAGATCTGGCAGGACGCACACGATCCCCTGGTCAACCCCGAGATTCGGTACTCAGCCGACGTTCGTGTATCTGCTGAACTTTGCGAGGAGGAAAAGGCCTATCTGTCGAGGCGAAAGCGAGTTGCCAGGATAGGTCTGGCAAGGTACCTCGGACTCGAAGAGGATGAGGTTCATCCCGACGATGTTCCAACCATTGCCATGTGCGGTTCCGGTGGAGGCCTGAGAGCCCTCATTGCTGGAACAGGTTCAATACTGGCAACTGAAGAGGATGGTCTTTTCGACTGTGTGACCTACACCTCTGGCGTGAGCGGTTCATGCTGGCTTCAGGCACTCAATCTTACTTCATTCAACAAGGGCAGCCTCAGCAATCTTCTGGACCATCTCAAGGCCAGGGCATCAACTCACATCGCCTATCCTCCGGTGGCCTTTCAGTCTCTCGCCTCGATGCCAACCAACAAGTACCTCCTTAGCGGCATGGTGGAGAAGCTCAAGGGCGACCCCAACGCTGATTTTGGCCTTGTCGACGTCTATGGCGTCTTGCTGGCTGCAAGATATCTGGTGCCCAAGGGCGATCTCGGAGTCAACGACCGCGACTTTAAACTCTCCAACCAGCGTCAGTTTATTCAGTATGGGCAGCTTCCTATGCCCATCTACACCGCTGTGCGTCACGAGATACCAGATCTGCCTGAATCCGCCTCTCAGAACCCTATCGAATCCGAGATAGCAAAGGAAGAGGCCAAGAAGGAGGCTTGGTTCCAGTGGTTCGAGATTACCCCTTACGAGTTCTTCTGTGAAGAATTTGGAGCCGGAATTCCGACCTGGGCTCTTGGTCGCAAGTTCAATGAGGGCAAGGATGTTCCTCCTGAGCATGGCTTCCACCTCCCCGAGATTCGGCTACCTCTTCTGATGGGCGTCTTTGGCAGTGCTTTCTGCGCCACGCTCAGCCACTACTACCGAGAGATCAAGCCTCTGGTCCAGGGCTTGACTGGGTTTGGAACCATCGACGAACTCATCACGACTCGCGACGACGACTTGATCAAGGTCCACCCCATTGATCCCGCGAGGATACCCAACTTTGTCTATGGAATGCATGGCAAACTCTCCAAGACCACGCCCACCAGCATTTACGACAACGAGTACATCCAGCTCATGGATGCCGGAATGTCCAACAACCTGCCCATCTACCCCCTGCTCCGACCTGGCCGCGAGGTTGACGTTGTCATTGCATTTGATGCCTCGGCCGACATCAAGACGGACAACTGGCTCTCTGTTGTCGATGGCTATGCCCGACAACGCGGTATCAAGGGCTGGCCCGTGGGAATCGGCTGGCCAAAGGAAGGAGAGACCGCCTCTCAAGCCGTTAAAGAGCTCGACGATGCTCAGGCTAAGTCTACCTACGAGGTAGAGGCCAAGCTTCAAGAAGCCAAGCAAGACCAGAAGCAACTCCGCAAGGAAGCCCATGAAGAGGGAAAGGCCGTCATGGCTGAGGACGACAAGACCAAGTTTGAGCCGGGAGACCAAGAGTCTGGTGACCTCGGATACTGCACCGTCTGGGTCGGAAGCAACCAAGAGCGCAGCTCCGAGCCGCCTCCTCCATCCAAGGCCATCTCGGGCCCGACATCATGGAAGCTCATGGAGCCTGATGCCGGCATCGCCGTCGTCTACATGCCCTTCCTCTCAAACGACAAGGTGCCCGGCATCTCGCCTGGGACCACCGACTTCCTGAGCACCTGGAACTTCATCTACACCCCTGACCAGATCGACAGCGTGGTCAAGCTGGCGCGGGCCAACTACGAAGAGGGCAAGCAGCAGGTCCGAGACACCATCCGTGCCGTGTACCAGCGCAAGAAGAAGCTCCGCGAGGCTGCTGAAAAGTCGCAGCGCATGGACAGGTACAGATCGCTCATGCGGAGAGGCGAGGGGGTCAGGCTGGGTCAGGGGATCACTTCAGCTGAGAGGATGAGAGAATTCAACATTCCATGGCAGAGTGACAGCCACGGACGTGAATGTATGTTATATACCCAGACGGAAGCAGTGTGTAGTGTAGATGAATGTAATGTAAATCTTTGATTCCGACCCGCCATTTCTCGAGGAGTTTTGTCATTGTTCTACATTGTATCTTACATTGACGTTTCCCATCCCGATCCTCTGGGGACCTTTGCTCCCATGCATTTTTATACACGGCCCCAAGAAAGGGCCTAGAATTTGTTTGTTCTCATTATCCACACATACAGGCAGACGCCGTGCACCACCCATCAACATCGCCATCACCGTCACCGACATCCCTGTCATGAATACGTAAGGTATATATCCAATGGCATCGAAGAAGCTCAGATGATCTCTCCAATGTCAATGTGAGGGGCCTTCCAGGGCTTGGCGCCCTCCTCGAGCATGTCGCTCGGTACCCGCACCTTGTTGCTGGGGCTGTACAGGTACCACGCCTTGAGGGCGTTCATCGAGGCCTTCCGCCGGGCGATGTCGAGGCTGGGCCCGGAGCCCTCGCCGAGCTTCTCGGCGCCGCTGTAGACGCCCACGACGTAGACGGGGGTCCTCGAGAGGCGACCCGTCTCGCTCTCCAGCCGGGCGACGGGGGCGTCGAAGCCCTCCCGCGCGCAGAGCATGGCGAGCTCGCGCGTGGGCAGCTGGAACTGGAACATGGAGGAGACGTCGACCTCGCGGGAGAGGATGTGGGACTTGACAAAGTCGCGGGTGGCATCACGGCCGCAGTGGGTGTAGATGGCGCCGACGACGGCTTGGACGAACGAGGAATACGCCTCGTGCTGGTAGTATTTGTACCCCTCCTCGCCCGTCAGGGGCTGGGCCACCTTGTCCCCGAACTCGTCGTCGAGCACGACCCTGCTGCTGATGCCGCGGCGCTCCACGTACCGGTCCGTGATGCCCTCGTTGGCGCGGACGTACCCCCACCGGGTCTGCAGGCCCGACGGCTCGGGCTTCCACTGGAGCAGGCCCGGGTCGACCTCCTCGCCGGGTGCGGCGGCGGCCTCGACACCCCAGCGTCGGGCTATTTGGTGGAGGGACTCCTTGCCCGAGTAGGCCCGCAGGGTCTCGTAGAGGAGGGACATGGGCAGGCGAGGCCACTTGCAGACGAGGTACTCGAGGACGTGGTAGTTGATAAAGGTGCTTCCGAGGAAGGCGAGGTTGGAGTTGTTGAAGCTGGGGCTGCTGTCGGCGGAGGGGACGATGAGGGCCCGGGCGAGCGTCTCCAGCGGGATCTTGCTCGAAAGGGATAACCGGGCGTGGAGGGCGGCGAGCTTGGCCGACTCTGCGGCGCGCTGAGGGGCAGGGAGGGGAGGGGGATGCGAGCCTGGGGGTCAATGGAGGAGTCGTCGATGAGGTCCTGCGAGGCGGCGGCCGAGGAAGCCTGTCGTCTGGTGGCGGGAGTCGTCGTCGGTGAGGTAGAGGTGGTCGTCGTCGAGAGGAAGAAGGGGAAGGGCTGCCTCGCCGCCGGTCTCGCCATGGCGGCCCCGGAGCGGGCACGCAGCAATTGGCCGCCCCATCGATCGAGCCGTACCCGCTTCATCGAGCCAGAAGATTCGCTCTGTCCCAGAGTTCCCAATTCCCGGCTTTGTAGGTGGTGGCACACGAGGTCGGATGGTTTGTCGCGGGAGCGGTCGAAGGCCGGGAGCGTGGGCTTCGAATCTTCCGAAAAACTTCTGCGGGCAACGATTGGAGTCGTGTGAGGGCCCGGTTCAGCTGGGGTGTAGGCCCGGAATAACTACCGGCCCGGATGATGTCTCTCTTGCGGGCCGGCGGGCTGGTATTGACGGGACCTCATCTGTCGAAACAGGGACCTCGCTACAACCAACTCAACGTCGCAATTGCGCTCCCCAAACCTTTTCTCAACGTCCGTTGTCAAGTGATTCAAAATGGTATGTCAAATCCTCACCCAGACCGGCGATGCGGCGCTGACAATTGACTCCAGGGCGGCGGCGGAAAAGTCCCGTAAGTTCTACCCGACCGAGACGACGACGACGAAACCGAGTGATTCTGACTCCTCTCCCCCGATAGCTACCCCAAGCACGTCTGGTCCCCGGCCGGTGGTTGGTACGCGCAGCCTGCAAACTGGCGAGCCAACACCCTGATCGCCGGCGTCGTCATGGCCGGCATCGTCGCCGTGACCTGGAAGTTCAGCGCCGAGCGGGAAACCTGGGCGCACAGGCCCGAGCCCGGGCAGTGGTACGCCAGCCGACGGTATGTTGAGGTTCTCGTAACCTGTTTGGGGCGTGTTTTTGCTGACGAGACGGATGAAGCTGGTCGAAGCAGCTGGTCCAATGGGACAAGGACCGGAGAAGGCGGAAAAGAGCTCTTAGAGGCCGGATATGTAAAGGAACTGTGTATAAATTCCCGCGACAGATGAAGACACTCGAATTTTGAAAGACAGGCGCTTAACCGCGGTTCCTTTGTGATGCTGTCTTGGTTTGTTAGGGTCAGGTTGGCTGACCAGCTTGCAGCCTGGGCCAAGCCGGAATGATTGACCAGATGCCATTGAGCAGTGAACTTGCTTCATAACGTCTCAAGTAAGGAATTCTTGCCCTTTGAGGCCAAATGCTCGCAGAAATGCTCTTTTGCTGTTAGGTTGACGGGCAATCAGAGTATCTCTAAATGTGCTTATGAAGATGCTTAAAGCCGGTTCATTTCCGGGATGCTTTATGAACAGAACTCTGTGTCATTGAGATGCATCTTTTCGCATGGCAATCATTGCTGACTTGGTGAAATGAATTAGGGGTAGCATTTGTTGGCTTTGAGACTAGTCGATACCCTTGTACTGTTCCATGCCTATCGCACAATCAAGTGCGAGATGAAAGACGCTCTCATTGCACAGATGCTCGAAAGGGTGTGTTTCAATGCAACCTTTCGGTGACCTCCAACACACCCGCTTGGTTGGGAAATACGTAGACTTGCAAGGCGGATTTGAGGCATGGCTGGTGGTCAACGCTGCTCAAGATGGTGAATTACAGTATCTTGCGAGAGCATGTGTTTTTGCTCTCGACTTGATGTATGTATCGACAGTGGGCAGCGCATCACTCAGGCGCAGTTCACAAACAATGGATGACAACCACATCTAGCTGTGTCTATTTGAACCTACAACAAATCCACGACCAAGCCCCCAAGCCACTTGAAAACAAGCAGCCTTACATGTGAAGTGACGAGACAAAACTATCCGGCAGCATATCTACCTTGTAGTCTCTACCTCAAAGATATGAAGCGGACGTAGCATAGGATCAATCAAGTGAGGCAAGGAATAAGGCTGAGAGCAAGTCTTGCATGCCATAGCCCCTTTAAATGGATCACGGACCAAGGACGTTCAACGGCTCAAGCACTTGCTGCATCATTCAGATCGAAAGTCATGTCTCATTATGCAATCCGATTGTTACACCAGCTTGAAATCCAGCCTGACCATGCACCTCGCGAGAGCAGGAAGCCATAGCCTTGTGCAAGTTCCGACACAGCCCATCTCCGCACGCCCTGGTTGAGTGCCTCATCACAGCATATGCCCGATAATCACTCATCTCATGCAGAGCCTCGCGAGTCGCAAACTGGCAGAAGCCAGCTGTGAATCATTGGACAGCTCCTCATCGTGGGGGCAGTGCAAAAAGCCTGGTGCTTCAGTGAACCACATGGATCCAACCAGGCCAGGTACAACAGGGGTACTTTGTCGGCGCAAGGATTAAGCTGCCCGAGCCCACTTTGGCCCGCCTGCCATTGAGGTCACTGCCGGGCTCCGGGTCGGTACACCACCTGGTGGCAGCGGGCGAACTGTGTGTTGGTGGTTTGGAGGGCACCCGCATCTAGAACCCGTCAGCTCCGCCCGTCATGGAATTGCAATGCTGAGGCTGCTTATTGGGGACCATGGATGGTTTTAATGTGCCATTCCCCCCCTCTTTCTTCACCTCAGATTTGATCATCTGTAGGGCTGCTGTACCATCCACTGACCGTGGCCTACAAAGGGACTGGACGTTTGCTTCTAAAGGCCCATGCGCGGGGAAACCTCAGGCTCGTCGTCATCTCTCCAAAACAAAACGAGGCTCCGATCTTCCTCCGGCATCCATTGTCTTCCAAAACACCGACACCTGAACGACACCTAAAAGCTCGATACCATCGACATCCTTCTTCTCTCCTTCTCTCCTCCTACAATACAAATCCTTGGGTGTTCTTGTCCATATTTGTCCGACCCGCAGCACCTCCTGTTAAGCTGTTGCATCTCTGCGGGAATCCATGCCCCCTAGCCCATCTTAGCTCATCTGGGTCTTGGCTGGCAGCGCGTCACTGGCACATCGACCTGCTTGGGTCGCCTCCTCGCCACCGCTCTAACATCACCGTTTCCAACCTTACGCCGACTACACGCCCACACTCTGGCAGCGCCGCTTGGGCCAGGAACCGGCCCTCTTGATACCTACGATTTCTTTGTCACCTGCATCGCCTTCTCGATTCCTCAACACCACCTTCTCCCGCCTATGAATACGCCTGGCCTGCGTTACTAACCCCCGACGCTTCTCGACCATCAACCTCCGCAAGACCTATTGCGACAGCTTCCACCATACCCGGCTTCCATCTACCCCGGCACTTGACCTGCAGATATATCCTTCAGTCTGGCTTCTCGCGCGTTTCGCCTCGCCGGCCTTGCTGTCGGCCTTGGTTTGAGTGCCTTGACTGCGTACCAACGCAGCCAAGCGCAGATGTCTTCGCAAGGCGACCACCATGGCCACCTCGATGCAACCGCTGGCCGTGAGGTTGTATTCTGCCACGCCTGCTCCCACGAGTGGTACCGCGACGAGCACGGCTTGACGTGTCCGGAATGTCATGGGGAGATCACCGAGATTGTATGTTGCCCATGCTCGCTGTGCCCTTCACCTGGCTTACCGAATCCCCAGATCGATCCGGAGAACGACCCCCGCGACCTTGAACACCGCTCTTCTGCCTCCACCTCGCCTGAAATGAGCCCCTATCGATACCACGATGACGACTCGGACCCGGAAGAAGGCAATATCGATGAACATCTCGGGCCGCATGGCTTTGCCTTCAGGCGCAGTGTACACGACGGTCCGGATGGGCATCACCACCACCACCACAATCCTGCAGTCGACCCGGTTCTTGAACGTTTTATCGACATGATTCAAGGGTTTAACCCCTCTCGAAGACCGGGCGGATCCGGCTCGTTCCCTTCAAGCCCTGGTGAACGGCCCGGTGATCATGATCCCTTTGCACCCCGCATACACCGGACAACCTTTACCACTGGACCCTTTGGGGTGGCACGACGTCTGTGACCATTGTGTCAGGGCCGATCCATGGATCGCGAGGTGGTCCTCCCGTGGGCCCAGGCGCCGCCGACCCATTCCAAACGTACGCACAACCCCCTCCAACTCGCCCTCAGGGACCAAACGGCCTACGGGTCCTGGCGGTGACCATGACGATAGGAGCTAACCGACGTTCCAGGATCTTTTCAAGTGTAATGCGTGATATCGGGCCGCCTGGTGAAGGTCACCAAGGAGGCGATGAAGGGCCAGGGGTAGGACCACCTCCTGGCTTCGCCCGAAGCCTGCACGACATTCTAAGCCTCCTCAACCCCGCGAATGCCATGGCCGGCGATGCCGTCTACTCTCAAGAGGCTCTGGATCGGATTATTACCGGGCTGATGGAGGCAAACCCTCAGTCGAATGCCGCCCCGCCAGCCACAGAAGAAGCCCTCCGGAACTTGGAGCGGAAACCTGTCAACAAGGAGATGCTGGGAACCGAGGGAAAGGCGGAGTGCACCATCTGCATTGACGAGATGAAGGAGGGGGACATGGCCACATTCCTGCCATGCAAGCACTGGTTTCACGAAGACTGCGTTGTTCTGTGGCTGAAGGAGCACAACACCTGCCCGATTTGCCGAACGCCGATCGAAAAGAACGATCGCAGTGGCAACAACAACAGTAGCAGCAATAACAACAACGGCAATAATAGCAGCAACCGGCCTCAGGGGCCACCTTCCGGGCATAGTTCGAATCGACCAAGCCCGTTTGGACCGCCGTCGGGGTTCGGAGGTGGTTCAGGTTGGTTCTCTGGCGGCTCACCCGGCTGGGGAGGATCCGCTGAAAACCCCCCAAGCCGGCCAGTTCGATACTCGCGTCCTCCAAGCCAGAGCCAAAGTCGTATCAACGAGGCTCTGCGGAACATCTCGATGCAGCGGGAGCGGGAGCGTGACCGAGATCGGGGAACATCGTCTGGGTTTAGCTACGACACTTCCCGTCTACAGAGGCGTAGCTCACACTCTCCCACCAGTCCCCGGGCGACCGGCCCTGGTGAGCACGGGGCGCGAATGAGACAGAGAAGCCCTTCGGAGAGCAGTCGACGGACGGAAGATTCGGACCAGCGGCGGCAAGGCCATGGACCCATAAGCTGGCTCCGTGACCGGTTCGGTAGCGGTTCTGGGAATGGATCTTCGCGTGACGGAAGACGACAGTAGGGCTATGAATCGCCCTTCCGTCTAGGAATTGCCCTGGATGCGATTCCGGATGAGGTCATTGTGCGCATCCTTTGGCTGGCGGGGTTTGGGGGCCGGACACCGCCCGACGATGGTGGTCGTTGAGGACCGGCATGCCAGTGTCAGGTCCTTGGACTTTTCGGTACGACGGCTTGGGAGCCTGAAGCAAGATACCGGACTCATTGGTTTTGTGTATGGCATAGAGAATCAAGTTAGAGGATCGACAGAACAGGAACAAGGGACGGACAGGGTTTGGAGTGAGCTGCGAGCGGTATTGGTGATTGGCTGAATGAACAAATGCAGATTAGGGATACCCATATGAAACGAAGATTGCTATTGCCCTGATCTCGGCCTGTGTTGGGCTCATGCCGAAGAGTGTGAAGTCCAGGATTGGAATAGGTACGCTTGGGAGCCAGGGGTAGGCGGCTGAGGCACCTTTGCATCTAGGGAATACGAACTGGGCTCAGAGTCTTGCACTTAGGTATATCTTGGCGGAACATTCAAGCCCATGCAACTCCTTGCAGCCCGCTTCTGGCAGGCAAACTCCAAGTGATGCCTCCTACATAAACCGGATTTGCACAAAGAAAATGGCAAGAGACATCCGGTAGTCCTCGAGGCTGAGAGGAGGTTTGCTTCTGTATAGCCAACTGTTCTTCATAGCCCAATGCTTTGAAGATGAACGAGTTGACCAAGAGCGAGCAAGGTGGGCGTCGGAACTTTGTGAGAAGAAACTCTTGACTTGTTTACAAAAATAGACTGGCAGTCACAATTCCGCGTGTGTTTGTATCTCTTACTGAATGCTTACAAGTTCAACTTGGCAAACAAGCAGTGGAGCATCCTCTTTTACACGACTCCATCTCGGGAGATGAAAGTCGTCAGGGACAATGCTGATTCGGCAGAACTTGCCCGTCGTTTGTCTCTTCTCGCTCAAACAGTGACGGATCTGCATCAGCACGTGCGAGTCTGTGATATCACTGCGTTTTTGTTTCAAGCGGGCTTGTGGATCCGGGTCTCAGTTGGGATGGATCTCAACGGGCACGAGTCAGTGATTGGGGATTCAAGATGCAAATTTCCCGTGTTGGACGCATCGGGCTTTCGTATAACGAGATTGGGCCTTTGTTGGAGATGGGGAAACGAGTGTTGTACCCGAGCGAGTTTGTCTGATTCGCGAGAACCCACTCACTTGCTTCTGTCATCTCAAGTTCGATGAGGCTAGTCTGAATGCTGCTTCACGACTTGCCCTTTCGTATCATTCATGGCGATTTTGGGATCCATTTCAGTTCCACGTCACCGTAGACTAGTCCTGCCGGCAGTCTTCCGGAGGCGTTGTTTGACAGCTTCAGCTCGACGGGAGAGGCGTACGGGATTTCTGTCAAGGAGAGGACGGGTATAAGAGGAGGCTAGACGACCGAGGAACTGCCTCACCACGAGCAATCCGACTCTTTACATTCATTCCAAGATCCCTCACTCCAATACACTCATTTCATCATGGTTTCTTCCAAGACTCTGTTCGTCACTGTGGCGGCCCTGGCCATGTCCGGGGTCCAGGCGAGTCCCTGCATGCCTCGCCAGAGCAGTTCGACAGATGTTTCAACCACGGCCACGGCCACCTCTACCGTTGCCACAACCAGCACGACTGCCGAGGGTGCGGCCAGCACGACCGAGACCAAGATCACCGTCAGCGAGACTGAGTCCTCCAGCACCACGGCTGCTGGGACCACGACTACGGCTGAGAGCTCCAAGGCCACAACTACTTCGACTGAGCCAACCTCTCCTGGTTATAACCCCCCTGGCTACAACCCTCCTGGCTACAACCCTCCTGGATACAACCCCCCCCGGATACAACCCTCCCGGGTATGAAGCTCCTGGCTACGGATATTAGGACGGCAGGGCATGAACCATTGCAAGGCAGAGTTAGACTGCGTATACACAATTACACAATGGGGAAACGGACCCAGTTTAATATTTCATTCTTGTCTGGTGTTGATAGAACGGACTTTTTGTTAAATTGTCAAACTCCGGCGGCGTCGGCCGGGGGAACCAAACACAACGAGAAGAATTCAAGAAGAATTGAAGAGAGATCGGCACTTATTGCGAATACGTGATTGGCTGGAAATTGCCCGAATGGACACCGCCACATGAATGCGCCTCGGCTCCGGCCGTGGGTCCCGGCTGACGGCGCCACAAACCCGCGGAGGCCGGCTGCGCGAAAATGCCGAGGCATCGCGAACAGCGAGACGGCGACAATGTCAATGCGGCGACCGTCATTGGCTGCAAGGGACTCGCGTCTGTGGCTCTGCAACGCGGCGGGATGTACTCCGTACATGTACTGTAACGGCGGTTGATGCAGGCAGCGGACCTGGTACGATTATCCCCGCCTCCGGTCGGGATCCGCGAGACGAAGGGCCACAGCTCCATATCCATCTTTGAATGACGCAGCGTGAAGTTGTGTAAAAAGTATAAAGGGGGTGCTTCGTGAGGTTGCTTGGTAACGTTGATTCCTACATAGGTCAGATAAGGTCAATCGCAGTAACTGCTTTTCTCTACTATTGATTCTCTTCCCATCTACCTACTTATCTATTTAAACATCTTTGCTTCTCCTGGCATTCTCTTCTTTCGACGGGCCTTTATTGATATCGGCCTACCTGCTCGACTGCTTAAACTCGCTACCTACGCGTGAACCTTAACAGTGGGAAAGAACGACGAGGAAGCTCCTCCCCTCCGCACCCTCACGGCGTTTCATGTGATTCTCTGAAAACTCCATCTTCATCTCTCAAAATCACAAATCCTCACCATGGCCGAGTCGGTAACCATTCCGGAGCCCCCTGGTTACCCCCTCATCGGGAACTTGGGCGAGTTCACTACTAGTCCATTGGCCGACCTGAAACGCCTGGCCGATACGTATGGTATGCTCAACTAGCCCTGATCCATGAATGAGACTAGTCCGATGGAATAGAAACTAACATGACCGAGGCTCCATCTTCAGACTGCGCCTGCCTGGCAAGTCTCCCATCTTTGTATCCTCCAACGCCTTTGTCAACGAGATCTGCGACGAAAAGAGGTTTCAAAAGACGCTCAAGTCTGTCCTGGGCGTGAGTACACAGGCTATTGGCACTGAATCTTTGATTGACATGGTGCACAGGTCGTTCGAGAAGGCGTTCACGATGGCCTCTTTACAGCCTACAACGATGAGCCCAACTGGGGCAAGGCACATCGCATCTTGCTTCCCGCGTTCGGGCCGCTCTCCATCCGCAGCATGTTTGACGAGATGCATGACATAGCTGCCCAGATGTGCATGAAGTTTGCTCGCCACGGCCCTCAAACACCCATCAACGCTTCCGACGACTTTACCCGCCTCGCCCTCGACACCCTTGCCCTTTGTTCCATGGGCTTCCGTTTCAACTCCTATTACCGCGAGGAGCTGCACCCGTTCATCCAGGCCATGGGTGGCTTTCTCACAGAGTCGGGTGTGAGGAACAGGCGCCCGGGCTTTGCGCCCAACTTTCTCTACCGCGCGGCAAACGAAAAGTTCTTTGCCGACATCAAGGTCATGAAGGACCTGGCCGCTGAGGTTGTGGCGAACCGAAAGGAGAGGCCTAATGATCGAAAGGACCTGCTCGCTGCAATGCTTGAAGGGGTTGACCCCCAGACTGGTGAGAAACTCTCGGATGACAACATTGGCAACCAACTCGTCACATTCTTGATTGCGGGCCATGAGACGACCTCGGGCACACTGGCCTTCTCTTTTTACAACCTTCTGAAGCACCCGGAGGCCTACGAGAAGGCCCAGCAAGAAGTTGACCAAGTCCTTGGTCGTGGCCCCATCACTGTTGAGCATCTCACCAAGCTTCCGTACCTCGCTGCTGTAGGTTCACATTGAGTTGACTAGTTATCATCGTGCTAAACCGCTCTTTAGATCCTGCGAGAAACTTTGAGACTCAACTCTCCAATCCCTGGCTTTGGTGTAGAGGCCATTGAAGATACCTTCCTGGGAGGCAAGTATCTGGTCAAAAAGGGGGAGCTCGTGACCGCGATGCTCTCCAAGGCCCACCTGGACCCCGTCGTCTATGGCGAAGATGCTCAAGAATTCCGCCCCGAGAGAATGCTTGATGATGATTTCGAGCGGCTGCAAAAGGAGCATCCCAACTCATGGAAGCCTTTCGGAAACGGGAAACGCGCCTGCATTGGGAGGCCTTTTGCCTGGCAGGAGGCCCTGCTAGCCATTGCAATGCTCTTGCAAAACTTCAACTTCACCATGGACGATTCCAACTACCAGCTTCAGATAAAGGAGACGTTGACGATCAAGCCGGATCACTTCAACATGCGAGCAACCCTTCGGCACGGCATGACGCCGACTGAGCTCGACCACGCCTTGTCCGGCAGGAGAGTTGAGAGTCACGCAACCTCCAGCATCAGGTCTGCAGGTTCCAGGCCTGCAACTGCCAACGGAAAGCCCATTTCAATCTACTATGGCTCTAACAGCGGTACCTGCGAAGCTCTTGCTCAGCGATTGGCTTCAGACGCTCCAGGTCACGGCTTCAGTGCTAAAAACATTGGCCCTCTGGACCAGGCCAAGCAGAATCTCCCCAAGGACCACCCAGTTGTCATTGTGACTGCCTCATATGAGGGCCAACCTCCCTCCAACGCCGCTCATTTCATCAACTGGATGGAGGGTCTAAGCGGACAGGAGATGGACAAGGTCTCTTATGCCGTTTTTGGATGCGGCCACCATGATTGGGTTGACACATTCCATCGAATCCCCAAGCTCGTGGACGCAACTCTGGAGAAGAGGGGCGGAACTCGCCTTGTCTCGATGGGCAGCGCCGATGCAGCAACCAGCGACATGTTCAGTGACTTTGAGGCATGGGAGGATGAAACCCTCTGGCCTGCCTTGAAGGAAAAGTATGGTGACGATGGTGCCGACGGTAACGCAGGCTCACAACGGGGCTTGCTTGTGGAGTTGTCGACGCCGAGAAAGACCAGGCTCCGACAGGACGTTGATGAAGCCCTGGTCGTTTCGGCAAACACTCTGACCAAGTCGGGGCCCCCCAAGAAGAACATTGAGATCCAGCTCCCCACGGGCATGACATACAAGGCTGGTGATTATCTGGCTATTTTGCCGCTGAACCCCAAAGATACCATCGCCCGCGTGTTTCGCCGATTCAAGCTGGCCTGGGATACCTTTCTCAAGATCCATTCAGATGGCCCGACTACTCTCCCAACGAATGCGGAAATATCTGCGTTTGACGTCTTTAGCGCGTATGTAGAGTTGTCGCAGCCGGCAACGAAGAGGGTAAGAGCGGTCAGATGCTGGCGATATACATTTGCTGACATGATGAATAGAACATTCTTGCTTTGATCGAAGCTACAGAGGACAAGGGCACTGTTGGGGAGCTCGAAAAGCTTGCCGGGGATGCATATGCAGAGCAAGTATCGGCCAAGAAGGTGTCGGTGCTTGATCTCCTTGAAAAGTACCCAGTCGTGGCACTTCCTCTCAGCTCATATCTTGCCATGTTGCCCCCGATGAGGGTCCGGCAATAGTAAGTCCATATGCTCTCAGCTCTTGGAGGATTCTTGACTGACTGTTCCAGCTCCATCTCATCTTCTCCGCTTGCAGACCCCTCCAAGCTCACCCTGACGTATTCTCTGCTCGACGAGCCGTCTCTCTCTGGCCAGGGTCGCCACGTTGGTGTTGCTACACACTTCTTGTCATGGCTGTCCCCTGGAGAGAAGCTCCACGTCGCAGTGCGCCCTTCAGTTGCGGCTTTCCACCTCCCAAGTGATGCCGAAAACACTCCCATCATCTGCATTGCGGCCGGTACTGGTCTCGCACCCTTCCGCGGCTTTATCCAGGAGCGGGCAGCTATGCTTGCCGCAGGAAGAAATCTGGCACCGGCCATGCTCTTCTTTGGCTGCCGCAACCCCGAGATCGACGACCTCTATGCTGATGAGCTGGACCGCTGGGAGAAGATGGGAGCGGTTGCGGTGCGGCGGGCCTACTCGAGAGCGACGGACAAGTCAGAGGGATGCAAGTACGTGCAAGATAGGCTGTATCATGACCGGGCCGAGGTGTTTAAGCTGTGGGATCAGGGGGCCAAGGTGTACATCTGCGGAAGCCGAGAGGTTGGCAAGGGGGTGGAAGCAGTGTGTGTGAAGCTGGTAGTAGAGTGGTCGGAGGAGCACATGGAGAGTCCCTCGACGGAGGAAAAGGCACGGGAATGGTTTGAGAAGCATAGGAACGAGCGGTTCGCCACGGATGTATTTGATTGAGGGAGATCTATGGATCATTTTGGGTGTAGGGTATCACGGAGTTGGTTGGACAAGGAATGACATGCACGGCCAATTATTACATCTCAAACCTGACTTCCTTCTCCATCAACTTGCATCAACACATCAACTTGCGACTTGACCATCTTCCATTTCAGATGACATCGCTTCTTCGGCGCCTGGCTTGGCCCGGCCGGAGATGGAAGCCTCTTTGCTTCCCCAACACCAATTTCAGACAAATCGCCCTGGATGAGAGGATAGAAGAGGAGCGCTTCCCTGGCTACGTCGCGTCGCGCTACTATCCGGTCCGCATTGGTGAAGTGCTCAAGGATCGATACCAGGTTGTTGGCAAGCTGGGCTTTGGAGCGAGCTCGACAGTTTGGTTGGCACGCGACCTGGAGTAAGTCGGGTCAACACATCTCCTCTCCATAGCGTGCTAACAGGAAATGTAGCGGCCGTCGGCATGTGGCACTGAAGCTTTTTGTGCACTCAAAGTCCATGGGAGAGCAGCTGGGCCATGAGCTCACAATGTACAAACGGATATCGGCGTCCTCGGCTACGCATCCTGGTCGCCGAGCCGTCAGAGAACTCCTGGACAGTTTCGATGTTGCTGGACCAGATGGATCCCACCGCTGCCTAGTGTAGTGCATCCTCCGCTGTGGGAGAGCGTTCTGACCTTTCTTCACCGTAACCCAGTGAGGAGGCTACCTGCGCCGGTCCTCGCCTTTATCCTCCATCGTCTCTTCGTTGCTCTGGACTTTTTGCATACAGAATGCAATATCATTCACACAGGTACATATGAACTGAGAGGACGACCCTTGCCTCTGTTTTATTCAAGAATGACGCTGAACTGCTACCGATTAGATATCAAAGCTGACAACATCATGTTTGGCATCGAAGATGACTCGGTCTTTACCGCATTCGAGGAGCAGGAGCTGGCTGACCCGTCTCCGCGAAAGTTGGTGGATGGAAGAGCCATATATGTCTCTCGCGAACTTCAAATGCCAAAGAATTGGGGGCGCCAGTCCTATGTGATTTTGGCTCTGCCGTTTCCGGGGACGTGGAGCATCTGGGGGACATTCAGCCTGACATTTACAGAGCACCCGAGGTCGTACTGCAATCACCGTGGTCGTATCAGGTTGACATATGGAACGCGGGCTGCATGGTAGGGGCCCAAACCGAGAATGGAGGCCTAGCTAATCCGTGTTACTACTAGATCTGGGACATCTTTGAAGGCGGCCACTTGTTCACGGGATATGACCCAGAGGCTCGGACATATCGCAGCCGGGCACACCTCGCTGAGATGATTGCACTGCTTGGACAACCTCCACAAACACTTCTCAATTCCGGCAAGTTGAGCCACAAGTTCTTTACTGACAAAGGTAAGCGTGACGTGCCGAGCCATGGCCTCCTTGCTGACAGAATTGCTCGTTTCACAGGAGAGTTCCGTCAAGACATCGCACTCCCGGAAAGCACATCACTTGAAGAGCTAGAGACCAGTTTAGAGGAGGAGAGCCGAGAGAAGTTCCTTGCTATGATGCGGAAGATGCTTCAATGGGACCCTTCAAAGCGTTCTTTGGCTAAGGAGTTGGCCGACGATAAATGGCTTATGGAGAATATGTAAAAAGGGAGTACGCCCGCATACCATGTACGAGGCATCATTCAGCTCCTCTCATCACATGTGGGCGGCAGCAGACTGCTGCCCGTTAATGTCCCTGTCGATAATACTTGCCGCTGCAAGACACTCCTCATCCCTCAGTGACGGGGTAACAACTTGAATCCCACAGGGTGCGCCGTCGAGCGCCTCGGGGTCGTCTGCCACTCATTCAGTCATACTTTAGGTTGGGCCTGATACAGTTGGTACTTACAATCAGGTGTAAAAGCGGCTGTCGCCTTGACTGGCTTCGAGTCTAGGTGTTTGGAAACCGCTCCGGTGGGGATGAGACAAGATGGAAACTATATAGGGGGGTTGGTCAGTATCCTTCTGCGTCGATCACTCACAGATGACTCACATCTAGCAGGTTGAAAAGAGCAGTATACGGCATCATACCGTACGTATCATGCGGCACGGCCGTCTTATCCCCCCAGGCGCCAGAATAGCATCTAGCCCATTCTCAAACCACGTCCTCTTCCACGCGTCGACATACTCGCCCCTCAACCTATCCAGCCTGTCAAGCTTGTTCAGGGGTCCAAGTCCAGAGACACAGGCCTCGGGACATGCGTGAAAGGGTGCGCATTTGCAGCGACAGACTTGACGAGCGGTTCTCCGAGTGTCGCCGCGAGGTCTTCGCCTGGCTCGTGGCCTAGCTCGTAGTACTGGCACGCTATAAGAAGACCCGTCTCGACGCCGCGTGCTGGTTCATGCGGGAGGCGAATCACCTTGTGGCCGGCGTGGGTTAGGCGGTCGATGGTAGAGTCTAGGACTCTCCGGATAGGGGGGGTGAAGGGGGTAGGCTGGATCTTCGGGAACTACTCCAATGCAGAGCTTGGAAGGCAATCTTGGGCTCCCCCAAGCCAAGTCCAACGCCGTACTGTCATATTTCGCCGGCCGCTCGCTTATGACCGCGTCCATAAAGAGCTGGACATTCTCGAGCGAGTTTGCCAGCGGACCCGCCGACGGAAAGGGGCCTGGGAGGTTCAGGATGACACCCTCAGATTGCTTCCCATAAGGCACCCTGTTGTTGGTCGGCTTGAAGCCATATATCCCACAGCACATGGCCGGAATACGGATCGAGCCGGCAATGTCAGTCCCGATTCCAAGAGGAGAGCCGCGAAAGGCCACCAGGGCGCCCTCACCCCCTGAAGAGCCACCAGCTGTCCAGTCCGTGTTGTGAGGGTTGAGGGTCCGACCAAAGATGTTGTTTTCCGAGTCGGCTGTCTGTTGAGGGCATTAGCGAGAGGTACTACTATGCTTGGGCTGCTAACCATCATGGTCTGCGGGACATTGGTCCTGACGTATAAAACGGCTCCTGCGTTGACCAACAAGTCCACCAGGCACGAGTTTTCCTTAGCAGGTCCGAGTTTGAGACCTGCCACGTACCCAGCGGTGGCATCGTGGCCGATGACTTTGAACGTGTCCTATAAACCAAGTATCAGCTACTCGATCTAAAATACAGTCAACATCCTCACCTTGAGACTTATCGGGAGACCATGCAGAGGACCACTAGGCTTGCCGTTTACCGCATAGTATTTATCCAGCTGTTCAGCTCGTTGAATAGCTTCTTGAAAAAAAAAGTCTCTGTAAGACAAGAAGGCTACAAAATCAGTAATATTACCTCAAAAGAACAACTGGGCAAACTTACGAGCTGCTGCGCAATCGCCGCCCTCTTGCAAAACGCCGTCACCACATCGACGGCCTTGAGCTCTCTGCTTGCCATCCTGCGCACCAGCTGCGCCGCAGAGTGCTTCTCTGTGATTTCCATCTCGACTTCATTGAGAATACCTGACTTTCTGACGGGGTCGAGGGCCATGAGACGACTATTGTCGAGGCTGGCCAGGACGTCTTGATGAAGCCTCCATTCCGGGGGGGGGGGGGGGGGTAGAGTCGCGGAGACTGTCTTTCTTTTGAGATACGAGCTCTTCCCACGACATTTTGAAAGGTGATAGGAGAGTTTTCAGTAACTTGAATGAAAAGCAATGAGAGACAAGAAAGAGGGAGAAACGAGGGTGACGCCTTTTTGAGTATCAAGTACACACAGAGGTTGGCATGACTGTGAAAGCTGGTTGACAAAGAACAAATCTGCAATCTACTCTGTATCAGTACTGGCCGACAAAACAATAAATGTCCTGTGACTTACCGTCATCTCCTAGATGGCCTCGTTTGTCGATCCCGCAAGGCCAAAGATGAAATTCGTCAGATACATTTCCACCGGAGTCGACATCTGCCCGCTCCACCACGAAACAGCGGCCATGGCGCCGGTTGAGACGACATAGGTAAGGCGACGGCCGTATTTCTTGGATAGCGGTATGAAGAGGAAGCAGCCGATTGCGAGGCCGGCGACGTTGAACGCCACGCCCCAGTTGAGCTGGTCGTACGACACTTTCATGTCCACCGTCATTTGCTGCCAGAAGAAGATGGTTTGCATAGTCATGCTACAGACGAGTAATTAGCCATGGACTGTAATTTTGTAGATAGAGGTGCAACTGACGCAGCGAATACTGCCACGGTGATGGCTAGAACAAAGGTGGTGTTGATGATCTTTCGGGACATGCTCCAGTTCTGTAAATGTGTCAGAATATCCATGTGAAGAGATCCCGTCACAGTATACCAGGGGGTCATTTGGGTCGGCCGAGGGTGCTGGAATCCGCAGGGTCGAAGATGCTTGTTGTCCGCGGTTAGCAGGTATTCATCACTTGAAGACCCAAGTCGTCGTCCTACCCGTGACAAGGGGCACGCTGCCCGGAGGAAGTCGAAATGGCCTATTCCGAACAAGGTCAGAATATCGCAACTTCAGTGTTCCTGCGTCTGGCCTGCTCGTCGACATCGTAGTCATTGTCGCCGTTATCTAGCGCCTCGTCCAGCATCTCGTCGAGGGTGCAAAAGCTGGCCGTCTTGGCGTATGGGTCGCAGAGCTTGACGAACCGACGCAGTTCCGAGACCCAATCAGGTCGACGACCAAGTACCGCGACCTCAAGCCGTGCCGCCGTGTAGGGGTAGAGTATCGAGTTGGTGGCGAGGGACGCGGAGTGCTGCGGTCGTCCACGGGTTTCGCAGAGAGCGTCCATGGCAGCCATGAGCCGGGACATGAGTACCTCGGTGCTGGGGGAGGCCAGACCGGGGTCAGTTGTGTTGCCGTCGTCGCTTGCCATGCACTTCCTCAGTCTGCGGCCCATCAAGACCCCAGCAAGGCGATATGCCTCCCAGAGATGGCAATGCGAGACATCTCCCACCTCCCCAGGCCATGCCAAGAACAAGGCGTCGGCCGTTTCACTCTGAATGTCTGCAAAAATATCCAGGAGGCTGCGCGGCAGACCAGACACAATCTCGACTCCAGCGATCCTCCCACCGGGAGATTCATCCTGTGAAGCTCGGTAGCGAGACCATATGCCGAGCGTAACAGTTCTGCGGCCCCGTACAGAGGTGGGCAGGTCCATGACTCCCATTATCTCGACAGGAAACTGCAGCTCTTGTGGCAGATCTCTTAGGTGTAGGAGATCAGATGTGAGACCATACACCCTTGTCATGAGGTCCAAATGGACCGACCACGGGGTTCCTTGAAATAACTAGGAGTATGTCAGTCAATATTGATGAAAGCACCCCAGGAAAGCCCGCTCACTCACATTCAAGGTACAGATAAACAGCCCAGCGCACATAATCCCCATGTTCAGCGTACCGTCGTACGAATCAAGCTGCCCGCGAAACAAGCGAAGGCTCCGGCTGTAGTACTCCTCAAAATCAGGCGCTGGACTCGCTGGGTTCACCGTGTAGAGGTGCGTGGCGATGAGAATCGACAGGAGAGCCTCCGACTCGAAAGCCAGGCGGCAAAGATGCGACTTGAACCAGTCGTCGCGGTGAGTCGAGTAGAGAAATAATATCGTCGTTTCACAGACTGTAGCTTTTGTCAATAATGACTAGACAGGGGAGCAAAAGTTGTCAGCGTACACTGCTTAAATAGAAACCTCTCCCTCTCAGTCCTGCCTGGCCAAGGCTGATGCCCTGTTGGCGTCCGAGGAGAATCAAGCGGAGGAAGAGATTGTGGTGAATGCACAGTCGATGAGGGACCATCAATACTCTTGACTTGATTCAACCCTGCAGGTAGATCGTTACTCGGCGAAAGAGACTGCGAACTTGATCGTGCCACCACACCAAGCCTCTGTCTCAAAGACGTCCCAGGCTCATCCTCGTCTACCCGGCGCCTCTTCCTGCTGCGGTCAGGCAGTGGCTCCGCAGAAAAAGTCACCCCAGCCAAACGGCCTCGTGAGGGTATTCTCGCATCCCACCGAAGCACAAGGTCATAGCCCTCACACTCGAGGTTCTGGGCCTGACACCGCAAGCAGCTCGGCCTCGTCTCGTCGCATTTTCGGTGGCGCCGCTTGCAGGTTGCGCAGCCGGATCTGGATCGTGACATGTTGTCTTTTGAAGGAAGTGAGCGGGGGGGACACAACCGCCAACTTTCATGGTGTGAATATCGTTCAGTGCCCCACGTGATCTTTGGGCATGAACCTCAACTCTAGAAATAGCTACCAGAGCAAGCAGTAGCTATAGCCTTTAAATAACCAAAAGTTTCAAATACTCATCTACCAATTCCGTTGACTAATCATCTCGCTCACCTTTCACCTTAAGGATTCATTACTGCGGCTGCAGCAATAGATAGTTGCGAGTGTAATGTCCTTCCTGGCAACAAGACCAGACCGAGTTCATACGATCAATCTTGATCAAAGCACGCAATAAAGTCACGAGCGATCCATCGCGACTTCTCGCCGCAAGTCTGGTGATAGGTGATAAAGGCCGTGGATGCATTCCAACATAACTATAATACCCAAACACCCCAGCAACCATCTCAGAGCATCAACTCCACCGACGCGCCATGATCTTTTCCCATTATCCCCTGTCGTTACCCCAAACCAAGAAATACGTAGGCATCATACGTGTATCAGGTATACACAGACTCGGTCCACGAGTTGACTTGGAGTCCCCGCTCCGCCATCTCGGCATCCCTCAAGAACTCGAGCGGGTACCACACCAGGTGGCCCTTGATCTGCGCCAGCTTGTTCTTGCAGTCTTCAGGAGGCATGAATTGGTCAAAGACGTGTCCGGCCTTGACGCCTCGCGGCGGAAGATAACGGTCATAGTCTTCAAAGGTTTTGACTAATAGACACCATTAGATGATGAGCCTGTTGTGGGGAAAATAGTACTTACTGTGGTCATCTGGGTCAGCGTGGAACAAGTGTCTGAACAGCTCGGTGTTCTTGGTGGCCTGGCTGGTCCACTGCTCCCAGAGCTCATCATTGAGCGGGTCTTCGACAAACTTGTAGCTCTCGTCCTGGTCGTAGATGTCGTTCTCAGGGTTGACAGTCGGGGCATTGCGTTGATGTCCTCAGAGGCATCATGTGGCTGCGGGGCAGCAGGCCCATGTGCTCGCGCCACAGATACCGTCGAAGAGTGGCCGCGTGGTACCCAACTTCGAATGGCTTGCCGTCCATGGTACTTGGGATCATCCGTGTGTCTTCCATAACAATGCTAAGTTCGCTGTCATGGTCACCCTGCTGACTTCGATCGTTAAGGTTGCTGCTTCCACACACAACGATTCGGTCGTCGACAATCAGCAGCTTGCCGTGGATATAGAGCTCCTCCTGAATCCAGTTCTTAATCTCAGATTCAGGGTCCTCTTCGTCCCAGACTTCTGTGGTCAAATCACCACCTGCCATGGCGTGGTGAGCAACAGAAGTCGAGGTTTTGACCTCCTCCTTCGGCATGGCCTCCTCAAAGATCCTGCGGGCTTCCATAGTCCTCTTGATGGACTCGTCCAGCTCCGACTGCTTCTTGTCCCCGCGCATGTGCTCGTCGCCCTCCGAGTCCTCGGGTCATAGCTTCCGTGGATACCTTCTGCCATGATTTCCTCGGCTTCAGCACGTTGAACCTGCTGGTAGCTGACGCCGGTCTCCTTCTCAGCCTGGATGATAGCAGGGGTCTTGTTCAAGCGATCGTAGGATCTCAAGTTGAAGAAGAAGATGTGCTTGGTAGGGTCGACACCTTGAGCGCGGCACTGGCCAAAGATTGAGTGCTCGCCTCTGCAGATCGACTTGTACTGATAATCCATGATGGCTCGTGTGCCCGCAGCCGCGTTGTCTCTAAGGTCTCCGGCGAAACCAGGCACGGCAGGGATCAGAACAATGACGCGGAATTTTCGATCTTCCTTGGATGCGCGTACCACGGCGTCGACGATGGCCCGGCCGATTGTGTTGCGAATGGGGGGCTGCTGGTCTCCAGTAGCTGTGATGAAGAACTGATTCTCGATATAGACGTAATGCTGGGCCTTGGAGATAATCTCGATATAGGCGTTCTGGATACTCCGGTCCGTGAGGATGCCGCTGGACCAATCGGCGCTTGATCGCACAATCTGGGCCTTGATTGATCCTCGGTTTTCGAGGTTCTTAGTGCTGAGAGGGCTGTAGGGATGCTTGACGTATTCCCCAACCGGGTGCTTGGGACGCTGCACTCCGACCAGATCCTCGTCCTCTCCTTCACGGCCTTCCAACAACAGCCAGTCGAACCGATCATCGCGCTTGTACTTGTCACGCTTAACAAAGTTCCAGCGCAGGACGAAATGCTCCGCAATGTCGTAGACACAGGGGCCGATAACAGCCATAGCCACGTCATGCCACGGCATGCGACCATAGTCGGCCTTGCTCAATTCGTTATCCTGCCACTGAGCGACGTTCTGAAAGTCCATGACTCGGTTGTTGTTGAAGTCTTGGCCCGGGAAAGTTTCGTGAACGACACCTTCGGGGTGAATATCCGACAAAACATGCTGGTGGTCATCCCATCTACCGAAGCACAGATCCAGGCCTCCAATGAAGGCCATGGAGTAGTCAATTACGATAAACTTTTCGTGGTGTGCCCAGAATAGAGTCATGTCTGCGGAGGACTGTTAGAATCATTCTCAGCGTCGAGACCGGGCGGCACGGGCCTCCGGACCCCGGGATCCACTCCGGGCCGGGCCCGCCCTTCGGAAGAGCAGAGCTTCAGTGCACACTTACCACCTAAATTCTCAAAGACATTGTGATCTGGGTGACGCGCAACATGAATATTGCCATGACCAGGGCTGCCCTTGGGGCAAAGTCTGCGTATTTTCGGTTAGCTTCTGCGCCAAGGTGCGACGTGAGTGGCTTACCTTCGCAATGCGTGTTTGGAATGAGCCGAGTTGCAGGTCAAGGCCTGCTCAACCTCCTTGTAGATGCTCACGTAGATCTGGACGCCCTCCTCGGCCTTTCTCTTGATGAGCTTGTCGAGCCGGTATTCCTGGGTCGTGTGCGGCGGGCGGCGGAGGAACAGCTCAGGGGAAAGCCACCAATCGGTAATGTAGATGGATTCCTTGGCCTGCTCGAGGGCCATGGATACCGCCCAGAAGTAATCGCGGCCGTCGACGTACCACTTTACCAGGTTGCCTTCACGTTCGGGGAAGTAAGACTGGAAGCGGTTCTCCTCGGTCATCTTTGTGCGCTTCGCGTCGCACCGTTGCTCGTGCTCTTCGTCATGGCGATGGTTCTTGTTGAACTGAGATTATGTGTTAGTTTCGTCTTGAGTCGCTGTGAAATCGCATTGGAATCATGCTTGCGGCGTGATATCTGATGGTGGGGCATGGTTAACGTGAGAAGTTGCGGTCATACCAGATTGCCTAGTTTTCCAATTTTGTGCCTTGAGAGTGTCAGTAAGGGCGGAATTGAAACTCATGCTGGAATTGGCAGACTTTTGGTGGATCAGATGCACTTTGGCGTCCTGTAGTCCGTCTGCAATCTTAAGCCCGTCAAACATGGACGACAGACGCGATCCTTTGCTACTGCCGCCACCGCCATCCTTCTTGGAGTCCGACATGATCGCAGATCTCAAGGATTCGCAGGGGTCGAAGGGTGCGTGCGACGGACGAGCAGGCTTCAGGGTCTACGAGCACGCAGAAGAGGGATCGGAGGAGAGGTGAGGGGACGCCAATTGGAGGGGCAGGTCAAGGCGTAATGAGGGGCAGAAAAAGAGAAGAGGAAGAAGAGAGAGAGAGGCTGGGAAGAAATGCTTGAGGATGACGTTCGCCTTTTGAGTTTTGCTAGGTACGATTTCTTGTCAATTCCCTTGGCTGCCTCTCACGCGACAATGAACACGGCAGCTGGTGAGACGGGAAAGAGCAAAGGAAAAAAAAAAAAAACGATGTCATCGACCCGAGCGCGCATTGCCAGCTGAAAAGGAAGGAGAAAAAAGGACCACCAAAACTCGCCAAGCCGGGCATCACGGCTGCGCGCAGGCAGCATTTCATGGTCCAACAGTCCAACAAACAAGCGTGGCTTGCCATTGCCCAGGAAAACCAAGAAAAAAACAACTGCTTTCTGACACTCTACGCGCTGCCCGGCCGCACATCCCAGTCGGCGCGGCGCATCACGGCACCTCGTGGGCATCAGCCATGACCCGCACAGCGAACACGTAATAGGCCACGCACAGGGCTGAGAGCAGATGCGGGAGGCTGGGCGTGGGCACGCACTTGAAGCCGTGGGCCAATTGCTGCTTCTCTCGAGGATGCGAAGCTTTTGGAGTCTGGGTTCAGAGCTTGATCTCTAGCTGTGAGGGACGGTGTTGCTGATTGAGCTGCGAGAAGAGCTTCCCCTCTAGATCTTGACCTAGCTGGACCCTTGACATCCGCGTATAGACGTAGGCAGTCTACTGTACGAGCTTGAACTGCATGTAATGCCATGCCGCGTCTCTCCCTGCTTGCTTCTCCGAAGCTGATCGTCGGGAGCTACGCAGGAGCATCAGGGCGACATGACGTCACAAGCTATATCAGCGGCCCGAGATGCGTTTCAAGGTGATTGCTCCGATTCTCGCAGGTTTCCAACCTTCTTAACCGTCTATATAATATTCTTCGTAAAGGTACTATAGTCCTCGATACACCGAGATCATGACAAGTAATCCACAACCCCCAAGACAGACCATGCTGGCCACCTCAGCTGCCAAGACCGCAACTTGCTAAGATTGGCCAAGGGTGAGCTTGTTGAGCAAGGTGGAGAGGAATGGGTGGATTGGCCTGAACGAGCTCGAAACAACCACATTCGTATCGCGAAACACGGTTGCCATTGAAGATCAGCGGGATATAGATAGATCCTAGCCCAGGTACGACGGCATTCAGCAACCACATACGAATCCATCTCACGACTTTTCCATCCGCAACTCCAATAACCACCAGAGCTCAACATGATGGCCCCACCAAGGATCTGCCCCTCGCTTGGCGGTGAGCTTCCGCCATGTGTCTCTCGTGTCAAAGCAGCGCGGGTAAAACACCATTGTCTTTCCGCTCAGCTCAGGTTCCGCCCAAACTCGTACCATGGAGCCTCCGTCTCGGCCAGTCCTGCGAGCCGCTCAAGGTGGGAATGCGTGGGGTTCCTTGGGCCGTCCTGACCGGATGCTAAAAAGTCCGGCTCCGGAGAAACACAGTGTGGGGTGCCCCTCTCTCCCCTCTGCTGCACGCACTTTCTGTCCTCTATCTTATCGATCTGCACTGTGCTCTGCCCCTCCGTTCACCGTCTCAACCCCTCCTTGGTCCCTGCCCCTGCCTCACCTTAGCCAGAGCCTAGACCCCTCCTGTACCTGCCTCAACGGGACAGCTTGACCGCTCCGCTACCGCCACGGCAACCTTCAAACGACCTTTCCCTTTTCCCATCTTATCTTCTCCCTTTCATCTTCAACTCCTCGACTCCTCTCCAACTCTACCAATTTCCTTGCCCATCCTTCATCATGTCTTTCCCTCCTGGTGGCACTATCGTCTCGACCCTGAAGCGCACCTACGCTCAGGTTCCTGTCGACGAGGCCAACGGCAATGCTGTCTCTACCACCGAGTTCCTTGAGGCCTCTGAGGCCATGACCACCATCTTTGGTAAGATATTGCTCATAGGATGTCTATTTCGCGAGTAAATCTAATTGTCCTCTCTTTAGACGCCATCGGTGGTGTTGCCTTCGGTCCCGTCAAGAAGGATATTCTTGGAAACGTCGAGGTTCGTAACAACCTGCCCTCACCTTACGACCGCACCGATAGCCTCCCTTCCCCATCAAGACGACATCCTACATACGAGAATATGCCTAACGATGCTGGATAGAAACTCCGTGCTCGTCAGGCCGCCGCCCCTGAAGAGTCAGGCAATGTCCAGGACCTCGTCCGAAACGAGCTCAAGTCCAAAAAGCACGAAGCTACTGAGAGTGCACTGTGGCTTATCCGGTAAGAGGCGCGCTCCCCCTTGATGGCTCACACGTCGACTAACGTACAATGCCAACAGTGGTCTCGAATTCACCTGCCAGGCCCTCGCTCGCAACGTTGCCAACCCTTCGGAGGAGCTGGCTGAGTCGTTCAAAGCTTCGTATGCCAACACCCTGAAGCCCCACCACAACTGGCTTGTCAAGCCCATCTTCGCGGCTGCCATGGGCGCCGTCCCCTACCGCAAGGACTTTTACGCCAAGCTTGGCGAGACTCCTGAGCTCGTCCAGGCCGAGCTTGAGGCCTACCTTGCTCCTTTCACCAGAATTGTCGACATTCTCAAGGAGTTCATCAACAGCAAGGAGGCCAAGTGGTAAACGCCATCGAATTGGCATGATTATCAAGATCAGAATCTCTACACGTATACCAGAGTGGAGCTGAGCATGTAGCGACCAACCATGTATCTGGAAAACACAGGTGCTTGGTAGACGTCTTTCTTGCGAGATGTCGAGACATTTAAAGAACACAAAACAGCCCTGGCAGGCTGTGACAGCATAGAGCAGCTGCCGCCGAGTTAATGATAACGAATCTACTTTTGTGCAACGTGAACCTTTGTCATTGTCGTGCATGACCGGGGGGAGGGGCCGTGGAATGCCGATTCAATCTTTTGACGCCAAAATAGGCAATTCGCCGATACTCGGATGGGCATTGAACGTTGGAGAGAGAATCCTGACCTGAAGCTGCCAAGCTCGTCAATGGCCGACATCGCTCGATTAAGCTCGGCTGTGAAAGTGTTGCTTCTTGAGAATCCAGGTTTGTTGGGAGATGACGAACAAAGCCCAGTGATGAAGGATCCCTACGTCAGTCGCCCTTGGTTTTGAACCACGACGGTCGAGATTCTTGAATTCCATGTTGGTCAGACTGATCATGATTATCATGAACGCTAGGCGGTGCCTCTCGTCATGCATACTGTGCGGGAGAGGAGATCCGCCCGGCTTCGGCCTAGCCAGTCGGCATCCCGGACCCGAGCAGCACACCATCTTCCGGGACGGGAGGCGTGGATCATTCAAAGAAGGATCGACCGAAAGAAGATATTTCGAGAGCTTACGTGAAGATTGTAAAGAGTACAGTAAGGAGTTGAAAATTGGTGAATAGAGTTGGTTTATGCTCTAGGGTGGGGGATCACATCGTGCAGCTGTTGTGATCACGATCAAGTTCATGATCAACGGCAGACAGATTTCGGCAGTTCTAGCAAGTATCTTCCGAGACTTGAAATCACGAGGCCCAATCATCGCCGCAAGGACGTCAAAAAGTCCGCGCGCGCGGCTTCTTACAAATTCTACAGCAGAACAAACCTACCTCTAACGGAGCTTCCGGAATGCGGACACGTCCAAAAACCCGGGGTCGCGAGAATGGGATGCTTACAAAGTCCGAAAGGGAATCGAGTCACAAGCCAACACATTCTTTGAGAGGGAAGATGCAGGTGATCAACTTTTGTTTCCCACCCCACAGGTCTAGATCTGTCGTTTATCGTTATCGCTTCTTTTTTTGCAAAGTCGTGAGATGACGAGAAGTGGAATCATCGTTCGACCACGCCCCTGTCGATAGCATGTCCCTTCTCAGATATCATTTGAGAGAAGAAGAAAAATAGAGACAAGCGTGAGATGCGTCGACGGCCGTCGACTAGTCTCCCGCGGCCTGGCCACACCTCCGACGCTTCCGAAGGGGGGGAGGAAGCATGAGTTGGACCCTTGAACCAGACCAGCGGGATTCTCTTCGAGGCAGATGTATCTTTTTGGTGGATACAAGTACCTGGTTCTTCAAACAAAGAAACATATCGTCTTCACACCCGTGTGCCGATGAGTCGGCCGCCGAGGCGGGTGGGCAGCCGATGCCGAGATAGGGCTGGGAATGCTTGTTTGGCTTTGGGTTAAAGCTGAGATTCTCGTGTCAGTGAGTCTTGTTCCGACACTCCCCCGTGTCCTAGACTGATGCTTAAGCATTTTTATTCTGTATCGTGTAGTGTATGTGCAATCAGTCACTCGCCCCCAGAGTATAGTATATACTCTACAGAAACGCAACAAAGCAACGCCCCGTCTATCACAGAGACAACTCCTCACCAGTCAATGCCTAGGTCGAATCCCTCATCCTCTCCTTGTGAAAAAAGCGCCTCGCTACTTGAATCAGACAAACGATATACCAACGCCGACAAGAGCAAAACCAAAAGACAGGCCAGTGCTAATATCAAGACGGAGCCCACGCAGTAGCCTGCCAGGCGCCACTACCTCCCAGACCAGGACTTGAAAGAGAGATACTTGGGCCGTCGTAGCGTCGGCCGCTTGAGTTTCATAGACCGCATCGACTCCGTGTCAGTCTCACACTTCTTGCCGAACCAGCTGGCTATGGCTTCAACGGCCTCTTGGTACTCAATGATGACACTCTCTTTCGGCGACATGGGCGGAGGACAGTCCCAGGCGTGCCGCTCGCCCTTTACCAGACGCATACTGAACCGTTTCTCGGCAGCCTTGAGTCGATTTGTGAATTTGAGGCCCTCAGCCAGGAGCATGTCGTACTCGCACAAGACGATGTGGATTGGGGGGAGCTTTCCCAAGAGCTCATCAGGCATCAGGCCCGGGACAGGCGTGGATCTGATCTGTCTTCTCGGGGAATGGCTGGGTAAATGAAGGATGCATCGATGAGATCCGTGAGCCCCTTGGGCAGAGTGAGGTCCGGCCGTGAGCATGTGAGCCGCTTCTCGGGACGCGAGATGGTCCAGTCGAGAAGGGGATAAAAGACAGCCAACCCCGCAATGCGGGGAGGCTCAATGGAAAAGCTGTAGCCCCAGCGGCCGGGATCCGTGAGGATGAGCCAGCTCGCGAGGGCGTTGGTGGCACCGGCGGAGAAGCCCGAGAGGATGATACGATCAGGATCAATGCCAAACTCTGCGGCGCGGTGCTTGATCTGGAGAACAGCGTCGACGCAGTCCTCAATCGGGGTAGGGAAGGGACACGACGGGGCCAGACGGTAGTTGACAGTAAAGACAACGGCGTCTAGGTTCGCCATGACAGCGCCGGCCCATCGGGCATCATCAGTGCCCTGCCCAAGGATCCATCCGCCGCCGTGGAAGTTGATGACGGCGGTCCGAGCACCGAGGGCGGGACGGGGCGGGATCCATACCTCGGCCTTGATCTTTGTCTTGGCCCGGTCGGAGGTGCTGGGCGCAGCCTTGGCGAGCGTGGCATCGAGCCAGATGTCGCGCGTGGGCGAGGGCGCAGGAGGATCGGTGCGATTGGCGATGCTGAAGCCCAGGCTGGCGGCAGAACGGATGGCCTGGGCACGAGCAATCAGGTACCAGCGGGAGCTGGATTCGAGAGGGTTGACATAGCCCGGGGGTTCCGGCGTGGTTGGATGTGACTCGGAGGGGTGGCCTCGGTCTCCATCATGACCATCTTGTCAAGGTGTGGTCCCAGCAACCCACGGAACTCAGCTGAGTGATGAGACGCAGTAGTGTGCAGTAACACGCAGGGTAGTCTGATCAAGACAGAGAAGAGTAAGAGACGATGAAGCACTGCCAGCTGCCAGCCAAGACTGAGGCCGGTTGCAACGGCGAGGACAACCTAGGCAAACACCGCGGTGGAGAGAAACGGCCGCGCTCAAACACGTGGTCTAGCTTCTAACAGGACAGGGAAGCAAAAATCTAAGATTGGCTGCAACCGATGATCAGGAGGAATGAAGAAAAGAGAATGAAGGTTTGATAATGGGTGTCTGGAGAAGCTTGGGAGGTAAGCAGAGCCAGGACCATATCTACCGGCACTGCCACTCCTCGAGATTCAACGATAAAGCCTGTCCCCCCCCTTGGGTCCGTTCCTCTTCAGATGGGGTTCGTCGAGTGATGTGATGCGAATGGCGTCGAAAATGCGAGACCCCCAGGGCGGATTCTGTCTCTCTTTGCGTGGAAGGTTCAGGTTCCTTGGAGTGACAAATGACACAACCTAGAATGACGTCTGCACGGGGAAAGAAGTGGGGGCCGTTCAAGGAACAAGAGGCTGAATGTGGGTCGGCAACGACCCGACGCTTCCGATCCCAACTTCGATTGTTGACGTCACATGTACGAAGAAACAACCAGCAACTTTTCGCAATCAAATCCTCCCGCCCCTGATTGTTCCTGGGGGCCTTTTTTTTTTTTTTTTTTGTTCCATTGTGGTTGCATCCATCACGAAAATCTTGACAAGAATAGATTGCTGCGTTTCCTGACTTGGTCTATCAAATTTGCCAAGCAATTACCCGTTTGTGTCAGAGGCTTGGCCGATTTTCCAAGAAGCCCGCAAAACCCGGAGCTTCTCCACCGTTCTTCCAATCAACGGCCCCCGCTCGGCGCCGATGCTGGCTCCGGGAGTCCGGGGCGTAGGTTGGTCATGGGATTTTCGCGCGATCTCCCAACGTACACGGCACTTGGACGTCAACTGGGTGGTACTCTGCAACGTGCCGAGACGGCAACCGGCAAGCTCGCCCTTGCCCCATTCTGGTTCAAGCCAAGCCCCTGCGCATTGAATCGCTGGGCTGGCAGCGCATCTCTGATGCAAGGAGAGTGCCGAGTTTCCCAGCTCCCTGGCCAGGTCGTGTTCCACTGCCGTCACGCGGTTACAGGTGCTTGCGGGATGGTTCAGCCACCAGGCCAGTTTCCCGCGATACACGACGATATCCTTGAGATACTTGAGAAACAAGAGATGTCTAGTGCCGGAGATCACAACCATGACGCACCTCGCTGCTCGCTGTGTCCGCACGCCACAACTACCGACCCCCCGTTTTGAATTGTCAGCACACCCGTCGTCTCCCGCGCGGTCTAGGGCTGCTAGGGCCGGAGTCTAATGGCCCATGCTGACAATGCTGCTTGCAGTTTTGGAAATATCTTGGTGTGCCGTCTGAATAATTCTCGTCTTCTCCACGAGATGCCGACCCGACCTAGTCATTCCTTTGCATGCACCCTCCACTGTGGACGGCTTTTACAGGCCGAGCCCGAGGCCGAAGGGTATGGTTGGTCATGAGTAAGCTGAAAGTTTCTGATGGAAAAAGCAGGATCTCCATCGGACTCCGAGATGACCGGGCAAGAAAACAATGCTTGGTGAAATGATATAAACGCCACTGGGCCTCGTCCTCCAAGGTGAATGAATCAATGCCTGAAACAAAGATCATCATCGACCATCGAATGCCTGCCAGTTATTCACCACTGCCCACTGCCCACTGCCCACTGCCTTGGCACACGGTACACGTGTATTAGTTCCTGATCCTTTCTCTCTCTGCCTTTGTCAACCCATTCATTCCAAGACATTATAGCCACCGGTCAAAACTACATCAACCTGTCCCCCCGGCTCTGATCCCCCGACCGGTGCCAGTCTAAAGCAAGCCCAAAAGGAGCCAGAGCAACCGAAAGCAGCCCACACGATCGTCATCGACTTTTTTGTCGGTAGCACAATTTGTTCCAAGTGTGGCTCGTTTCCTCACAGACACACGCCCCCCCCCCCACCGTGCCACACCACGGCCCCCCTCCAACCCGAACTATGACGGGCATCCTTGCTCCCGTCGCCTCAGCCTTTGGCATCCCCATCGGACCCAAGCATCGAGTTGTTAAAGGCTCGACATCGTCTCCCTCCTCTCCGGTCTTGGCGGTCGCTACTTCCTCTGCATTCACCTCCAAGCCTTCCATCTCTTCCGCCGCATCCTCCTCCGACTCAACCACCATAGACTCCATCCTGTCCGACGCCAGCCTTACGTCATCGCCGATCTCGCTCCACAGCGCCGAGCCCTGGATGGCGAGCAAAAACACCAGCGTCGCCGTCGCGACTTCCCAAAACGGCAGCACAGCCAGCACGGTCACGTCACCGCCCAGACACTCGACCACGGCCAGCATCCTCCGCGGTAGCATGCGCGACAGCGGCGTCGAGCTCCACAACCGGGACTCGTCGGCCAGGTCCAGCATGGACGGCGCGTCCACCACCCGAGGAGGGGATGCCGCCGTCCCCAGCAGCCGCACCTCTCTCGACAGCGGCCGCACCAGCATGAGCGCCGACTGGCCCGTCCACCCGGGCGAGATCAACACCGTCGCCCAGCTCGACACCCTCCCCATCGGCACAGAGGTCACCTTCCGCGCCCGCATCGAGACCCAGCGCCCGCTGTCCAAGGTCCTCGACTTTCTCCTACTCCGCGACCAGACGCACTCGGTCCAGGGCGTCCTCGCCCGCGATGCCGATAACGCCGACTTCGTCAAGTGGGTGCGCAAGATCAGCTCCGAGTCGCTCGTCCAGGTGTCGGGCATCCTCAAGCAGCCCCCGGAGCCCATCCGATCAGCCACGCACTCTGGGGTCGAGGTCGACATCTGCTCCGTCCACCTCGTCAACCCTGCTCAGAACCTCCCCTTTAGCAACTACAAGCCCCCCGAGACCCTGCGCAACCGCATGTCGTCGCGCATCCTCGACCTCCGACACCCCTCCAACCAAGCCCTCTTCCGCGTGCGATCTATGGTCTCGCGCGCGTTCCGAAACACCCTCGAGGAGTACGGCTTTGTCGAGATCCACACTCCCAAGCTTCAGCCCGCCGCCACCGAGAGCGGCGCCGCCGTCTTCCCCGTCAACTACTTCGGCCGCCGGGCTTTCCTCGCCCAGAGCCCTCAGCTCGCCAAGCAAATGTCCATCTCTGCCGACTTTGGCCGTGTCTTTGAGGTCGGTCCCGTCTTCCGTGCTGAGAACTCCAACACCCACCGTCACTTGACCGAGTACACCGGCCTCGACCTCGAGATGGCCATCGACTCCGACTACCACGAGGTCATCCAGTTCATCGACATCTTCCTGAAGCGGGTCTTTGAGACCGTCTACTCTTCTCGAGAGCTCGAGGTTATCCGCAAGCGATGGCCCAGCGGAGAGTTCAAGTGGCTCGAACAGACCCCTATTATCCCCTTCAGCGAGGGCCTTCAGATGCTCCGCGACGACGGCCGCGATGTCGAGGAAGAGGATCTATCTACCCCTGACGAGATCCGTCTGGGTCAGCTCGTCCGCGAAAAGTACAACACCGACTACTACGTCCTTGACAAGTTCCCCGCCAACGCTCGTCCTTTCTACACCGCCAAGGACCCCGAAGACCCCAAGTGGACTCGATCCTTTGACATCTTTATCCGAGGCCAGGAGATTTGCTCTGGTGGCCAGCGTATTCACAATGTTGAAGAGCTCCGAGCCAACATGGCCGCTGCTGGCGTGGCCGAGGATGGTATGGAGGACTATCTGACCGCCTTTGATCTTGGTGCCCCTCCTCACGCTGGTGCTGGTCTCGGTCTCGAGCGTATCGTCGCCTGGATGCTTGAGCTTGGCGATGTCCGCTACGCTTCTCTCTTCCACCGTGACCCCAAGTCTCTCCCGACAAAGGCCCCTGGTCTGCCTCACCCCGAGGCCGATACTACCAAGCCTCACCATGCCGATGCTCCTCCAGCCCTGGAGAAGCTTATCGCCAACTACGGTGACGCCTCCAACACATCCTGGCTTGATGAGCGGTTCCAGATCTGGCGACACGAGACTGGTGCCGCCGTTGGCTGGGTTCAGCAGGAGAAGTTTGCCATGATTACCGGCGACCCTCTTTGCGACCGCAGTCAGTACCAGGAGGTCATCCGCGCCTTTATCAAACACGTCACTGTTGACCTGCGCTTGACCCCTGTCTGGATGCTCGTCTCGTACGAAGTCCAGAAGATCCTCGCCTCCGAGCTCCGCTGGCGGAGCTTGTCCTGCACTGAGGAGCAGCGTGTCGACGCCGACAAGCACAACCCTTCGCAGATCACTGGTCTCCCCGCCAAGGCACGCCGTGTTGAGCGTGAGGGTGTCAAGATTCACGAGGTCAAGGCCGACGAGGACTTTATCAAGCGTGCCAACCCTGCCATCGAAGAATGGAAGGCTTCCCGCAAGGGTAAGCAGGTCCACCTGACTGAGGTGCGCCCCTGGGTCGACATGGAGCATCGACGATACTTTGCCGCTGAGAAGGATGGCAAGGTCAACTCGCTCGTGGTGCTGGCCAAGCTTGCTCCCCGCCACGGCTGGCAAGTCAAGTGGGCTCTGGACTTCCCCGGTGCCGTCAACGGTGCCATCGAGGTCCTCATCGGCCACGCCCTGTCCAGCGTCACCGGCCAAGTCACCTTTGGCGCGGGTGTCTCGGAGAGGCTCACACCCGGCGAGCACGTCGGCGGTCTCCGGGCCCGCTTCCTCGCCGCCACCTACCGATCCATCGTCGACAGCCTGGGACTCCGTCGCAAGGCTAGCTTCCGGTCCAAGTTTGGCGCCCTCGGCGAGGAGGTGTACATCTGCTACCCCAAGCACGGCGTTGGTCTGCGCGACCTGCAGCAGATTGTCAAGTTCTTCCAGGACTAGACGAGAAAGATGACTTGAAAACGATACATAGATGGTTACAGAGCTGGTAATTGGAGTGGAGGATTACATGATACCACAGGTGAAGAGCGAGCGTGGGAATTATCAATGACGCACACGGCCTGTTTCTTTATTTTGTTGGAACAGTACCCCTTTTTTGGTTGGTTATCGCGGTTGGATGGAGTTTTGATGCTTTTCTTTCCTTTCTGTACGAGTCTGGGGCAATGAATGTCTTCTACCCCTTTTTAGATACCAAACCTGGATGGAATACCTCTCTAGACGGCGGGCTGTGCTTGCTGATGTATACTTATACCTCGTTAAGAATTTTATATGTTACAAATCTTGAAATGAGCTTCACTGATCGACATGTTGTCTTGAGATGTTATGAGAGAGACAGAGGTGCAATGTAAAGCTTGGCAATTGTGGGAAACCCGGGCCAACCAAGGGCTGTACTGGAGGTGTGGTCAAGTTCAACAAGCAGGTCGAGTTCTGGCAGTACCACGATGAAGACGCTTAGCTACGAGCCATATGTCACTGCCGCTGACTGGAACTTCGGTAAAGTAGGTCGACATACACAGTCATTTTTCCAGGCTGAATCGATCAGGAATCCAACATCATTATTTTCGTTCATCTCGCTATTCAACAATGTCAGTCATAGTTCCCTTTCAACGCCGTCAATCTTATAACCCACCCACCGTGACCCAGCAACAACTGAATATCCATTCCCATTGCCTATTTGGGTTCGATACAAAGCGATCTTGAGCTTTCGTACTCAACCGAAAAGAAAAGACACATCATCCAACGCCCCCAAAAGAATAAACTCGCAGCATGGGCATCCCTCGCAGGCCTACGGTTCCTTGCCAACGATGAACCCTCTCCGGAATGCTACAAATCATCAGTCAGCAATATTCACTGACTATCAAACAAACTCACCTCCCGGAATCAAAGCCGCCGCATACATGACCTGAGAAATAGGCCTCAGCCCATCCCGATCATGCTGCTCCAGATGTCCCTCCCAGAACCCCATCAACATATCAATCTGGCTCTTGAGCGGCTCATCGGCCCCGACGCACTGCACACCCAGACACGCGCCAAACTCCCTAAACGCCAGCCTCCTTGAGGCGCTGCCGCTCATGTCTGCGGATTTCCCGTCAAAGATGTCGTCGGCGAGTTCGAGCGCCTCCTCGGTGAACGTGTCGGCCCACTCCTCGCTCTGATAAAAGTGGCAGATCCAGAGTCCCATGCCTAGATCCAGCGGGTCGCCGCTTGGGGATACGGAACCTCTGCGGTTCATTATCTGCTCGTAGTCGAGAATCTCTTGCTTTAGGAGCTGGTCTTTACGGCCTTGCTTGACTGCCGTGTCTTGTATCATCCTGTAGATGGCGTAGCCGGTCGCGGCGTCTAGGTGGCCTTCGGAAGGTACGAGTACTTTTTTCATGTCCGTTGATATCTTCCAGACCATTTTCAGTCTGCTCGATGACTGGAAGACAAAGTGAGGATGAATCGATCTCGCGAGCTGGATCGCCGAGTCATTAAAGCTTGGATCCCCAGTCGCCCACGAGAGACGGTTCAAGGCAAACATCCAGAGCGTCAGGTAATGGTGATACTGCCCATCCCCATCACTCCCCGCCGCATCAACCTTGCCTATCCTCAACCCGCCCTTGAGCGGCTCCTCGTGCGTCGCACCAGGCAGCCTCGCCGATCCGTCCCTCGTGCGTCCAAGCACGTCGTGGACGGTCTGCACGAGACGCCTCGCCAGTGTCAAGTACTTTTGAGCGGTGGTCTCCTCAAACAGGGTGATAAAGTTGACGACCCCGAACGCATCCGTCCAGAGATACCGGCCGCGGTGACCTCCGGCTCCGGGGTCGTCGGGCGGTACCCACTTTTCGACGTCCGAGACTCTGTCAAAGTCGCCGTAGACTGCGTGCATCGCTGTCGCGAAACGGCGGGTTGGGTCTTTCTGGGTCATTTTGTGCATCTGTCTTCTCTTCGGGGTTTCTTCAAGTTTGCAATGGCAAGCAAGTACTGTTGAAATCAGGTTTCTCAATCAAAGAATTCTGAAGATGTGAGTGAACCCCTAGTGCTACACCCGATGACTTCATCATACTCTTGTTCTCTCGTCATTTCCATGCCACGGTACCTTGATTATTCATACCCGGAAATTGACTGGGGATGAAGTACAACTCGACCACAAAGCATCAGTCAGTAAGCAGTACTGTGCACTATCTACAGGTTACAATACTCGACAAGCCTGTACGAAACTGGCAAAGAATGACGCCTAGGACACTGCGCATACTTGTACCTACAAGTCAACAGGCAGATTGTTTCTCGAATTGGTGCTCAGGCTTTCTTGAACTTGTCCGTGTCCATTCTTTCTCTGACCTGACCTGCCTAGACTCCCCTCCAGCCCCATTTAGCCTGGGATTTTTTCTAGTATATCAATTATGTTTTATTTCCTGGCTAACGGCAGGAACTACACCTTGTACACAAAAGTATGTTGCAGAGCCACGTCTCTCACTTGATGTGTGATAGTCGTTGCTGCTATACCATCAGTCGTGGTCATCCACTATGGAACCTCATCCTTTCGCACGCCGCATTCCTGGGTGATAAAGTTGTGCCAACTCACAGCATCAGATATTCAAAAACTATATATAGGCCGCCATATCTCAAACACGGTGTCGTAATGAGAAGAATCTCTTGCTTATGTACACATACTCGTCCAGTCGATTATCTCCAGGGTAAGCTACTCACGACGGGTTTAGAAACTTAGGTATGAGAACTAGCACACAGACATTAAGAAATCCTAGGCAATGCTAAATATGTATTCAGAGCTTAGTTTCGTACTAGAGCATCTCTGGACTTGCCCTTGAGTCATCGTTGGTTCCAAAAGCAGTAGGAAGTCAGCAAGCAAATAGCTTGTCAGTGTTGAGTTGAGAGCTGCGCCAGCAACCAAGGTCGTCTTGACGGGGCCTTGAGGGCTCTTTCTTTGATACCCACAAAGAAAGCCATTGACAAAATCAATCGACTCTTACAGCGGCGTATGGCTCGGATAGACGGGGTCGTCCACTCCTTACTAGATTGACAGGTCACTCCTAGTTTCCCCTAAGCATACATGTAGGAAAACTTGCCATATCTTTCATAGCAGAAGCGCTTCTCGTCGAAAGAAAAAAAAAACTCGTGGGGCCTACCTAGGTCCAGCCTCCTTTGAAGCCCAAGGAACCCTTTTCACAGCCTCCTCCATCCATGGTTTTTACTTGCATCCAATAAATACTCTTTGCGAGATGCTTGCTGGCTAGCTGCAATTACTTCGGGACATTGTCCATCTACCCTTGTCGAGCCAGTGAGCAGCGTCACAGAAAAGAAAGACTAGGTTGTTCAGTCATGAATGATAAACAACAGACACGTCGTCCACCATGGACGACAAAACAAGACTACAACAACCGGACGAATGTCCGGGAACATGAGCAAAAAGAAAATGCAATCCTCCGGTACAGGGAATCGAACCCTGGGCTCCGCGGTTAAGAATCTCTCAACTGAGTTGATGAGAGCGCGAAATGTTAGCCACTACACCATACCGGATTGTTGAAGAGAGGCGTTGCAATTAGAGATCGAGAATCCTGCTCTGCCTGCCCAGGGGAGATGGGCAGGAATGTGATCAAACAGTCCATGCAATGCCCTACAGTGTCGTTGGAATGCATTTTGGAATCGAGGCGAGTGATGGCACAACTAGAATTATGGTATGTGCCCCCCGGGCCCGTCGCCGGGCAATATCCCGACCTCGGCCCCACTTTCGGACACCGGAGCCTTCCGTCAATCATCCATGGATAGATAGGTAGGTAGCTGGGTATGGAAGAAGTCTGCAAGGAATGACAGTGGTCCTTATTGGATACTTCAGACATTATGATCCGAATGGGTTTGCTATCTCTAGAAACGAGAAAACATGGAGTTCACGGAGCATCTGTTCCCTTGACCATCTGTCTTGCTGCCAGCTAGACATGTTCTTGGGATATGAGGCTGCCGTGATCTCGGCTTCCCTCCCTCTATTAGTTGGCAGGCCGGAAAACAACCTTTTACGCCAAGAATATCGTTTTAGCTCTATACCGCCACTCACTGTCAACTCCATCTATTGGAGGACAGTAATCCACATAGACAGGGTCGGCTCTCTTAGTCGAGCCTGATAAGAATGGGTGCCAGGATGCATACAGCAACGCACCGCAAGTCCTGGATTGAATGACGTCCTATGGAGCACATGTCGTCGGTTCACATACCTAGGCAAAATGACTCCACAGCTTCCTGGGTGCCAGCAACGAATCAAACCAGGACAACTACTCCAAGACGCTCGACGAGATAGAAGGACCCTGGGCCATGCAACGAAAGTAGATATTCGAGCCATTATAAGGCCATGCGTTGCAGGCTGACCTTGGGCCGCAACACGTGGATCTTGAATGCTGGACGGGTTTGGACTGGGACGAGGCATGAAGCAACCCAGGCCGGCGAAAGGGACGGGATGGGTATAACCCCGTCGCCAATCTTGAATCACATCACTGGAAGCGGTCGCTGTTTGACAGTTTGCGGTGTGACAAGCGAGCCGTGGCTGGCTGGGGTATGGGCTGATGCAACTCTGTCAGTCGATTCCCGCAGGGAAACCCATCTGCCGTCCATGACGATAGTCAGCTTGCATGGGTAGAGCCCGCGTATATGCCCAGGTACCGTGATATAGTGCATATCCTGTTGGAGTCGCCTCATGCCCAATCCAGACGGACCGGCCGTGATATCGAGGTTGGTCGGATGTCTTGTAACAGGGCCGCATCTCGGCCCCCATGGCGCACGTTCCGCAGGCACCACTTACGCAAGAGATCAGAGATGCGGTCGCATAATAGGCCGCGGCGACCCTTTGAGAGGGAGCAGGACCCCTGCAGCAGCGGGCCGCTCGCTGTTGCGGATTGGGGCGGGACCCCGTGTTGGTGGTCATGGAATGGGCCAATGACACGTGGGATTGTGTTCGTGGCTGGGATGAGGCCAGTGTCACTTGCATTAGCTCCGAGTCATCAGACGAGGGTGAGCGATGTCGAGGGCAAGACAATCGAGGACAGGTCGTGATTGTTGAAACTCGGAGGTCAAGTGGCCAGCCAGGGCTGTGCCGTGATAGTGAGATGGCGGTGTTGCCTTGGTGGGACAGACGCAGCGTGAGAGCGTAAGAGCGTATGAGCGTATGAAAGCGTGCGTTCCTGGGACCCTGGCAACCATCGAGTGCAGCTTGCATGTCAACTCTACAGTCTCAAGCTCGTAGCCATGAGGAACTGCCCGGCAATTCAGTTTGTGTCCTTGGCTTAGTGTGACCAGGGCGCTTAAGGCGGCTGAGGCCTTCTTGTTGGTGAATGCAAACTTTGAGACATTATACCTGTTCCGTCTCGATTGCAAGATGTGATTCTCGGCGAGAGCTGGCTTGGCATTTGAAAAAGTGACGGGTCTCTTTTCGGAGGCGCACTTTAGGCGAATGTCATTGATGGGGTCGACCGGTCAAGGGAGCTCCCTGCAGTCGCAGATCAAGCCGGAAAACATGGATTCGGTGAGGCTTTTTGAGGTGAATGGACGCTGGATCAATGGTGATGGTTCACTGAGGCGACGGGACGGATGCCATAGCTTTCATCAAGAATGGTGATGCCTGGATACGAGGTTCAAGTGACGCGGCACCGCGCCGCTCTGGTGCCTCGACAGGCATCAGCGTTGCGCAGTCTCCACGTATCCAATGCGTTGTATGCCATGGAATTCGAAACAAAAGAAACGAGACGGCGTGATTAGCTTGTGGCAGTGTGAATGGCATTGTCGGATGATGGACGGTGATGAGGAAGGGAAAAGAAGTTGGTGGGCGGTTACAAAAGAGAGGCTTGGACAAGGCAGGAATGGTTCAGCCACGAGGCACGGGACACGAGGTGGCTCACAGGGCACTTCAGCGATGTTACTGGCTGGACGGATGAAGACCGTCAGGCGAGTGTTAGTGTGATTAGGCACTAAGAGCTCCTTCCCTGGGGTGCCGGGTGGAGACGTGGACGGGAGGGCTTCACTGCCCGCGACTGGATGGTTGGGATCCTGACCGAGGAAAAGACATGCGGAGAGGCCTTGGGGACATGCAAAAGAGCCCAATTAGTGGGAATTTCGGAGGGAGCATGAGAGAGGGCGGTGCGGTGCATCTTTAAGCTTAGATATTGGCTGGGCAATGGGCGGTTATGTGCCGTTTACTGGACTGCTAATTCTGGCGCTTCCAAGCCTCGCTGGACCTGAAATCCATCACTGAACCAACCACTGAGCTGACCTCGATCCCTCCAGCTCGTGGCAACCCAACCAAGAGCTTCCCCGTCCTGCATCGACGCGCCGTCCGTGTCCCAAGAACTTGGTCTCTCGCCCTCTCGTCTCGTCCGATGCGGCGTTTTCGTTTCCCTTTTCCTCACCTCCAGCTCTAGTGACATTCACCAGCCCTGGGGCCTACCCCTACCCCCTTCCAATAACTATTTCGTCACCGCCGTGCGCCAACTGGGCCTGGGCCAGCCCTGGGTGGCCTCGTCACTCTGAGACCCCGCTCTGCGTCCGTCCCCGTCCCCGTCCCCGTCAACCTCGACGTCGGTTTGGACCTTGATCGATCCCTCTCTCCCTCTCCAACCTTCACAACCTCCTCGAGTCTGTCCGTAGTCGACTCGCGGTACCTCCTCTCGGGCTAAAAACCTCGGTACCTCGTCAGACGACCCCCTGTTTACGGCGCAGCTGCACCTCGTCGAAGCTCACGGCCTGTCCCCCGCTACCGCCGCCCGCCCCCAAATCATCCATCGTCCAACAAACGACCCGCCAGCCCGTTCCCGCTAGGTAGGGATCCAATACTGCTACGAGAGATACCTGGATCGGGTCGCATTCTCCGCGACCAGCCGTCTATCGACCCTGCTTCCCGGGAGGCCCGATCTCGTCATTCCCGTCTCTTCGGGTCGCTCAGTCTTAGCTCAGCTGCAGCCATCACCTGCATCCGCCCGACCTCCATCTCGCCCGCGAGCTCCCACCGATTCCTCCCCGCGAACCCGCATGCCCTTGGCTCCCCGGCCGCAACTCGTCGGGCTCCCAATTCGCCCTTGAACAAGCTCCCCCTTTGCCTTCTCGATCGCGCTTCACCTGTCGACCGCCATGTCGCAGGCTCCCATGATCTCGGTGCCTCTCAAGGCCACCAACGAGATCGATTGGATTGCGCCTCTCAAAGGCTATATCCGCGACACATATGGCGACGACCCTGAGCGCTACGCGGAGGAATGTGCCACACTCAATCGGTTGAGACAGGACGTCCGAGGCGCTGGCAACGACAGTACTTCTGGGAGGGATATGCTATACCGTTACTACGGCCAGCTCGAGCTCCTCGACCTGCGATTTCCCGTCGACGAACAACATATCAAGATCTCATTTACTTGGTGCGCTTTCAACATGAACCATGTTACCATGCTACGCCGGCCAATATGCTAATATCGCCTCAACTAGGTTCGATGCCTTTACCCACAAGTCGACAGCACAATACTCTCTTGCCTTTGAAAAGGCCTCTATCATCTTCAACATCTCCGCTATTCTCTCATGCCATGCCGCCATGCAAGATCGCGCCGAGGAGTCTGGCCTCAAAATGGCCTACCGCAACTTCCAGGCCTCTGCCGGCATGTTTACTTACATCAACGAGAACTTTCTGCACGCCCCTTCGTCCGATCTGAGCAGAGAAACCGTCAAGACCCTTATTCATATTATGCTTGCCCAAGCCCAGGAGATCTTTCTCGAAAAGCAGATCGCCGACAAGAAGAAGATTGGTCTGCTCGCCAAACTTGCTTCCCAGGCTGGTTATTTGTACGGCCAGGCCCTTGAGGGAGTGCAAGAAAACGTGAACAAGGCCATTTTCGAGAAAGTCTGGTTGATGGTGGTTCAGGTAATACCTTGATGACGATCAAGACTAGACTGAGCTGACAAGCACAGGTTAAAACTAACCTCCTAAACTCTATGGCGCAATATTATCAGGCCATGGCAGACGACGAAGCTAACCAGCATGGTATCGCTGTCGGACGGTTGCAGGTTGCTGAGGCCCAAGCAAAAGAGGCTGAACGAGTTGCCAGGAACTTTCCCAACTCAACGCCCCTGAGTTCTAACCTTGGCGCTGAATGTGGTGGTATGCTTCAGGAACTGACCAAGCGTCATCACTCAACCGTGCAGAACCAGCTACAAAGCCTTTTGAGAGACAACGACTATATCTATCACCAAGAAGTGCCCGCAGAAGCCAGCCTCGAAGCTGTGGCCAAGTTGCCAGCCGCCAAGCCCATCCCCGTTAGCGAGTTGTATGCTGGACAAGACATCCAACACATCACCGGTCCCGACCTCTTCTCGAAGATTGTCCCTCTCGCCGTGACGGAATCTGCGAGTCTGTATGACGAGGAAAAGGCCAAGCTGGTGAGAGCCGAGACGGAGCGAGTGGACACAGCCAACGGCGAAATGGCCGCCAGCCTGGATTACCTGAGACTCCCTGGCGCATTGCAGGTGCTGAAGGGCGGCTTCGACCAGGACATCCTGCCAGACGAAGACTTCCGGCAATGGTGTGAGGATGTTTCGGACCATGAGAACCCGGTGGCCATTTTTGGGTCTCTAAAGACGGAAAAAGAGTCTATCATCTCGATTCTGGAAAAGAGCACCAAGCAGCTGGATATGGAAGAGGGTGTGTGCGAGAAGATGCGTTCCAAATACGAAACCGAATGGACTCAGCAGCCCAGCTCGAGGTTGACGACAACGCTCCGAGGCGACATTCGCAACTATCGCGAAGCCCTCGACGAAGCCATGAGAAGCGACAACCAGCTGGCGGGAAAGCTGCGGCAAAACGAGATGGACTTTGATGAAATGCGGCGAGCTGCCCAAACGGGTGAAGTGGACCAGCTATTTCAGCAAGCTGTTGCTCAGGCACGGGCGAGGTCGAGCAATGCAACCAGCCCTGCTGGCGGTGAGCCCAACCTGTTGGATGACGATTTCGAGGAGGGGCCTAGTGTGATGGACCAGATCAACAAGGTCGAAGATATCCTGAAGAAGCTCAACCTCATCAAGCGAGAGCGAAACCAGGTGCTGAAGGACTTGAAGGACAAGGTAAGTGCATTCACTGACAATTGGGCGCTGTTGCTGACCCTGACGAGGCTCACAACGACGACATCTCGCAAATCCTCATCCTCAACAAGAAGTCGATATCAAACTATGAGACGCAGCTGTTTGAACAGGAATTGGAAAAGTTCAGACCCCACCAGAACCGGCTGATACAGGCGAACCATAAGCAGTCTGCTCTGATGAAGGAGCTTACGAGCACCTTCAACAAGCTGCTGCAGGACAAGCGGGTGCAGTCGGAGCAGAACAAGTACGAGACAATCCAGCGGCAGCGATCGTCGGTCATCAACCGGTATAAGCGGGCATACCAGGAGTTCCTGGATCTGGTTGCAGGACTACAGAGCGCCAAGAACTGGTACTCGGAGATGCGTGAGACGGTGGAGAGCCTGGAAAAGAACGTCGAGACGTTTGTCAATAACCGGAGATCAGAGGGTGCGCAACTACTCAACCAGATCGAACAGGATCGGTCGGCAAGCAAGAACTCGCATGCCGAGATGGAACGAGAGAGGCTTCGAGGGCTCATGGACCGAATGTCGATGGACCCAAGCAAGTCAGTATCACCTCAACCCACGAACCGACCTACGCCAGCCCCCGTGTTCCAACCGGGACAGGGCCCTCGATACACGCAGTCGAGCTTCCCAGGACAGTACCAGGTACCCAGCTCGCCGCCGCCGAACCAGCAAACGATGCAGCAAGGATACCAGAGCTTTTCTGGTGCGCCCACAACACAGTCGTTTGGACCAGCTCCCATCAACACGTTTGCGCAGCCCACGTACAACCCAAGCCAGTACGCGACATCTCCGCCGCCAAACCAGACGTCATTTTCTATGGGCGGCTATCGAGGCGCAGCGTCGCCGCCTCCCAATCAGACAACGTTTGGACACCAGGGGCACCAGTCATTCGGCGGATACGGCGCATCAGCGGCGCCACAGCAGACGCAGGGAGGGTATGTGCCCCCGGGATTCGTCCCACCGCCTCCTCCCCCAGGTCCGCCTCCTCTGGGACCCCAGCAGACGTTCCACTACGGAAACCAAGAGTTTCCAAACAGCGCGCATCCGACCAGCGCGGCGCCTTCATCAGCAGCACCACAGCAACCTCATGATCCATGGGCTGGCTTGAATGCATGGAAGTAATGGAAGCAGGGGGGTTATGAACTGAGTTTCTTGGGAGGCACTATGCTCGGTTGTCAACTGAGACTCGCGTATATAGTCTCTGGGAGACAGTCAAAGAGAGGGGAGGGGGAGGGAGGAGAAAAGTTGTGGCGATTTAGCACTGCAGCAGACTTTGAGCAATACATGTAGACAAATCGGAACCCACGTTTGACCACCAATTTGACATGATGGCCTCGGCAGGAGTTGCAGTCGAGCTCGCGGCTCTTTATCCCGAGACGAGGTCGAGATGCGTCTCAAGACCCTTTTATGGAGTAGCTCGACGGCTGCACCCCGCACGTCATTGCCCCGACGGCCGAGCTGCGACCCCCAACGCTAGGGCTCTAGCGGCAAGTCCAGTGAAGGGACACCGCGATGCTAGTGGCTAGCTGTTTTGGGGTTTTGGAGTGGGCCCGGCTCCTCCGCAAGAGCGGCAACTTGTTCCGTGTTCCGTGCCTGTTGTTTGCTTAGGTCCCGGGTCGGTTCCGCCTCGGGGTCCGGAGCAGAGCTCGCGGCTACTTTGTCCCTTTTTGGCCCTTTTCTTCTTCTTCTTCTTCTCTTTCTCCTTCTCCCTCTTTTCTTTCTTCTCTTTTTGTTATCACTATTGTTACCTGTGTTGCGCGCTTGAACCTCTCTGCCATTGAATAGCGAGCAAGCACCCTTGGACCACCAGAGCCGAGCAGTTCGTCATTCAACCTCGGGCCAAAGGCATCCTGCCACTGTCTTTTTTACGCACCACATACACACACACACACACACACACACAATCCACGCTTCACCATGGTGTTAAAGGGCGGCGAAGTTGCTGAGCACAACAGCGCAGACTCGTGCTGGGTCATTGTTCACGTAAGTGACCTCGATTGCGTGCTTGCGCTCGAACGATTGGTTAACTGGGGGCCACAGGGCAAAGCGTATGATGTGACAGAGTTTCTGCCGGGTATGGAACAAAGACGCAAGAGTGGACGACGAGATGAACTGACCGAGCTATAGAGCACCCTGGAGGTAAAAAGATTATCCTGAAATACGCCGTACGTCCTTTGCGCTTGACTACTCTAGACCGCTATCTAACAAGATGCGCAGGGATGCCACCGAAGAGTACGAGCCCATCCACCCTCCCGACACCCTCGACAAGTACCTCGACGCCTCCAAGCACCTCGGCCCCGTCGACATGGGCACCGTCCAGCAGGAGGAGAAGGAGGAGGACCCCGACGAGGCCGAGCGCCTGGAGCGCGTCGAGCAGAAGCCGCTGCTGTCGCAGTGCTACAACCTGCACGACTTTGAGGCCGTGGCGAGGAGGGTCATGAAGAAGACGGCCTGGGGATACTACTCGAGTGCCGCCGACGACGAGATTGTACGCCTTTTGTCCAGCCCCCCACTCTGAAAGCTGTATACTGACATGTCCAGACTCTGCGCGAGAACCACAGCGCCTTTCACCGTATCTGGTTCCGTCCCCAGGTCCTCGTCGACGTCGAAAACGTAGACATCACCACCACCATGCTCGGCGACAAGACCGACATACCCGTCTACGTGACCGCCACGGCCCTCGGCAAGCTGGGCCACCCAGAGGGCGAGGTGGTGCTCACCCGCGCCTCGGGAAAGCACAACATCATCCAGATGATCCCGACCCTCGCCTCGTGCTCGTTTGACGAGATCATCGACGCCGCTGCCGGTGATCAGGTTCAGTGGCTGCAGCTCTACGTCAACAAGGACCGCGAGATCACGCGCAAGATTGTGCAGCACGCTGAGAAGCGAGGGTGCAAGGGTCTTTTCATCACCGTTGACGCGCCGCAGCTGGGACGTCGTGAAAAGGACATGAGGTCCAAGTTTACTGATCCTGGCTCTCACGTCCAGGAGGGTGAGGACAGGGACAACAGCCAGGGCGCCGCGAGGGCCATCTCGACTTTCATCGACCCCGCCCTCAGCTGGAAGGATATTCCCTGGTTCCAGAGCATAACCTCCATGCCCATCGTCATCAAGGGCATCCAGCGCGTCGAGGACGTGCTCAAGGCCGTAGAGTACGGGTGCCAGGGCGTCGTGCTTTCCAACCACGGCGGTCGCCAGCTCGAGTTTGCCCGCTCCGCCGTCGAGATCCTCGCAGAGACCATGCCCGTCCTCCGCGAGAGGAACCTAGACTCCAAGATTGAGGTGTACATTGACGGCGGCGTGCGTCGCGGGACAGACATCCTCAAGGCGCTGTGCCTAGGTGCTCGTGGTGTTGGCATCGGCCGACCTTTCCTCTACGCCATGAGCGCGTACGGAGAACCCGGTGTTGACCGCGCCATGCAGCTGCTCAAGGATGAGCTCGAGATGAACATGCGTCTCATCGGATGCAACCGCATCGACGAGCTTCACCCCGGCCTCCTCGACACGAGGAGTCTGTTCCAGCACTCTGCCATTCCCGCTGATAACCTGTCGACGACCGTCTATGACCCCTTGGCTGTGCCTGCTCAGAGGCCCAAGGCCAAGCTGTAGAGAGATTCCCCTGAGACATGTTTCTTGGATAGATGGATATTAAACTGCTAGAATACATGAGCGTCTTGATAAATATTTGATAAAAAATCTCATTCGCTACCTATGCTTTATAGGCCTCTGATAAACTCCTGCAACGACATGGGCTTCCTCACGGCATTATTCAACCCTTCGTGATACGTCACCCACACCTTGCGCTCCTTGTCCGCCCTCTTCGCTTTCTGTTCCGCGCTCTCCTCGCTCGTCTCTACAGCTGGGCGCGCCTCGATAATACGGCCAAAGAAGTCACGCTTGATGAGCGATGCGTCTTTGGCAGGGACCTCCTCGGCAATCTTCTTATTCTTGGCATTGGCGATGGCCTTGCTCAAGCTCTCGACCTGGCCAGAGGTGCTGCCAGCTTGGAAGCGCGCCTGGCGAGCCATGGCTTCACGCTCAATGTTTGTCTTGCGAAGCTCCTGGTCAAGCACCTGTCGTACGGCGTACCGTGTGGGCGCCGCAGAGGGGAGGAGTAGTGATGCGCCAGTCTCAAATATGGCGAGAGCGTCAAGATCCCTATAATCAACGTTAGCGATGATCGAAGTTGGTAGAAGCAGACACAAAGACTTACGGTTCCATGCGGTAGACGTACTGCGCCCCCCGGTTCACCAGCGACTCACTCTCAATCTTGCCCTTTTGCAGAGAAATGCCCACTTCGGCAAGCACCTCGGACGCACGCTTCACCATGGCACGCTCGCTCTCCTTGCGCACGCTGGCCGTGGACCCCTGACTACCGCCCACGACGACGGGCTTGACATCCGGAGACACGAGACGGACCAGATAGGGGAGAAACTCTGCGGCCACGTCTTCGGCGCTGCGGAACGATCGCATGAGCGTCGGCGGGAGCTGGCCCTGCAGAGCTTGAAGCTGGGCCCGGTTCTGCCGCGTGGCCTCGTTGGCTAGGTAGTCGGCGCGAGGACCCGAGAAGGGCATTGGGGGTCCAGTGTCCTCCTCGGCGTCACCGCCCCAGCGACGGTCGTAGCCCATGTTGGGCATATACCGCTTCGGTGAAGCAAATAGGTGGTGACATGCCAGCACAGGTTGGCTGAGATACTGCGCGAGTTCCCACTCCTGACTGGAGTAGAGCCTTGACTGGCAAGTATCGTGAAAGTGAAGCCACTCGTACGCCTGGTTGGGTTTTGTGAGGTGCAGGTCGTCATTGAACTCGCGGCTGGGATACTCGGCAAAGACCTCTGTCATGATGTGACTGATCTCGCCGCTCGTGTCAATCATCTGCCGCAAGCGTTCCATGGCGTACTTCTTTCGAACCTCGCCAAAGCCCAGTTCCGTCTTTGGCTGCTCATGCTTCGTCTTTGACTCTGACAAGTCCATCGCCTGCTTGGGAAAGCCGCCGCCTTCTTGGAACAACCGTGAGATGATGTCCTTGACGCCGCCGCGACCAATCCCACGGGCACCGCCAGCGCCGTTGGCGAGATCCTGAAGGACATTGCGTTCTATCCATTGCCGAGTGAGTCGGCCTGAACCATCAAGGGGCGATGCTCGGAAGCGCCCAGCGACCCATTCACCAACAACCATGACACCGCGAAGGTCACCCTCGACAGTGCTCTCGGCGCCTCGTTTGGCATCAATGCCGCTGGTCATGCCCCAGGCTGCCTCACACAGCTTTCGAGCGGCGTCCTTGTCGCAGGGAATGCCCTCCTTCTCGAAGACGGTCTTTAGGCGACCAACAACCGCGTCGATGCTGGGCTTTCCGACATGGATAATCTCCGCCAGGCCAGATTGTCGGAGCGGTCGAAGAGCTGGTGCGTAAACATCGTTGCAGATGAGAATCAGGGGACGCATGAGCCGAAAGTCGTCACCCTTCTTCTTGCGTCCGTGATAGTTTGCTGTCGCAGCCCCCGACGAGTTCTTCTGGTCGAGAAGGACAAGATCAATGAGCGCCTTGACAAAGCCACCCTCGCCTGAGCCTCCCGAGCCCGACACGACGCCGTCGACTTCGTCCACCACGACACACGCCGGCTTAGCCACCTTTTGGCGGCCCTCGTCATCTTTACGGTTGCTAACCGCCTTGACGCTTTCTGTGCCCAAACTTGTTCGAATGCGATTCTTCACAACATCACGACTCCGGTCGTCGCTGGCGTTGATCTCGATAGTTTCATAGCCTGCTTGTCTGGCGCACACATGCACCAGCGTTGTCTTTCCCAACCCAGGCGGACCCGTCAGCATGAGAATCTTTCGGTGTGGCTTCTCTTCTTCATCCTGTTGCTTCATTCCCGGCCGTCTTGCGATCACTGGTCTCGACTTGGCCGCCCCTGGGAAGACGATGGGATCCCACTTCTTCAACCACCGCAAGACCAGTCTGTTGGTGCCATCATCACCGCAGAGGTCCATAAAGGTCCGCGCTCTGTATTTCTCGGTCCATAATAATGTTCGCTTGGGCTTCTTGCCGGTTGATACAGGGGCCTCGATCGATTGTATCGGTACGCTGGGTTCCTGGGGTCGCGTTTCTCGTTTGCTGGCAATCTCGGCAGAGGCAGCGCTCATGAGGTTATGAATGTCGATGCCGTAGTAGCTTCTCTTGGCTCGTCCCTCTTTCGTCTTTGACCGAGCTGCAACCATTGACTCGTATGTGGGTGCTGAGCTTGACTTGCGCTCCTTGATTGTTGTGGCGTTGCCCTTGCATGTCCTGGCTGTGAATGATTTGGACGAGAGTCTGCTGAAAATGGACGTGGAAAAGAGGTCTTGGCTTGGCCATACTGGTCGCCTGTCTTCCACCTCAACAATCTCTGGTGTCGGTTCAGGGTTATCGACGATGGATCTGGTTGTCAACTCGCGTCTCGGTAGTGTCTGCGAAGGCTTCTCTCGTGGATCCTCAATCATGGGGCGCTTTGACGCATGCTCCGTATCCAAGGGCTCCTCGGAGTCATCGTTCGAGTCTGAGTCGTCATCTTCGACGAGAAATGGCCCAGTCCGGGCTTTGGGTTTAGGAGGACCATGGTCGTGAGGTCTGGATCGCTTCGGTGGAGGAGGAGAGCTTTTGGGGAAGGTAATGGGCGAAGAAGCGGACAACATTTTCAATCTTATTCAAAAACGAAGAAAATTGGTGTCAACATTCGTGAGAAATAACAATCAGCGGCTGTTGGTGGGTTTGGTCCATTTCTTGAGATGGGCTCGTCTCCGGGTTAGCGACGCGTCGTGTTTAATTGAGTCGCGTCTCCTGCCGTGTCAGCCCCCCTATGGAAAGGTACGTACCTCGGACTGGGCACTGACCACCAGATTATGTCAGCTTTCAGCACCACCGACTCCACATCGGAGCGGCGGGATAATCCGTTGCCCAGACCGGCTGGATACCAAAAATTTGGCTCCTCAAGCTCACCAAGACGAGCCCAGTTCCCAGCACCGTGGGCCTCAATTCGTCAAGATGCGCAAACCCTGGAGATTCTACAGTCTCAACCGCCCAGTACGTTGGCCTCTTCTCCTCCATTGACAACTTTCAGCCCGATTTCGCTCTGTGCCGCTCCAAATTCAGCCGGCTAATCGACACGCGATATAGAAACTGAGGCAGTCATGGAACAAGTACAACCTGTATAATATCGCTCGTGTGGCCGGCCGAGAGCCCCTCGTCAAGGGCCGAGCGACCTTTTTCCAGCAAAAGTGGGCGGCCAAGTCCAAAACCCGAGGCTACCACGGCGAGCACATCTCCGAGAAGAAATGGGTGCGACTGTTTTCCCGACGCCTCCTCTCCTCCGTCGACCTTCCCCCGGAGTACCTCGCCGCCAATGACGGTTCCGAGCAGGCGGCTGGTCGTGGTTCAGGCTTGACCACGTCCAACGTGACGGCCGAGTCCTACTCTCAAGTTCCTCAGGGCAGCACAAAGGTCCGGCCTCCCTCGCATCCTGCCCAGCGGAAATCGGGCTTTGGCGACGTCAATGAGATGCTCTCTCAGCACTTTGAGAACATGACACCATACATGCAAATGACTTTTGCGCCTCTGGAGCGGAGACTCGACACAGCCGTCTTCCGTGCCATGTTTGCCAGTAGTGTGCGACAGGCCCGCCAATTCATTATCCACGGAGCTGTCAAGGTCAATGGCAAGAAGGTATGTTTCTGATGACGTCTGAGAATCAAGTCTAGATCGCTGATATCATGCCCAGATGGTTCACCCGTCTTACGCCTTGAACCCCGGCGACATGTTCCAAGTTCAGATTGAAAAGGTCCTGTATGGCACAGGAGAGCAAAAGCAGCCCGATGAGACGGTCAAGCAAAGCAAGCAGTCCATCAAGAACAGAGAAGAGAAGACCAAGGAGTGGGGTCTCAACAAGCGTTCCAGAATCCTTGAGCACCTCGCCTCCAAGGAGGGAGAGTCTGCCAAGCCCTATGATGCAAAGCTCGCCGACGAATCGCTCGACGAGCAACGCGCCGAGATGCAGGTGCAATTGCACCGTGTCAAGAACCTCCGAAGCACAGCTCGAGAGATTCTAAAGGGCGGCAGCGATCTCAGGAACCTATCGGCTAAGCAAAAGAAGGAGCTCCGCTCGTTCCGCGACACTGCTCAGCGCTTCCTCTCTCTGCCAGAGGATAATAAGCTGAACGCCTGGGATCTGCTCAACGAGATCCAGTCCCAGATCGAGAAGCTGGGCTCCGTGGAGAGCTTCCGAAAGGCTGACCCCACCCCATCCGCAGAGGAGACTGAGGAGCAGAAGTTGCAACGAGAAGAGAAGGAAGAAGGAGCTGCAGTTCAAGACGAGGGTCCTGGAGGAGGGCATGGATGGTTTCAAGAACGACAAAGAGCGTGCCCGGGCTGCCCGGATTCTCGCCCGAGAGGACCTCACCCAGGATGAGATCCGCCGTCTCGCCTCCATCATGAGGAGGGACGCCGAGAACCCCGTCGATGAGTCAAAGCCTTATGCCACCCCTTGGCGACCCCGCCCCTACATGTCGGCCTTTGCCTTTATCCCTCGCTACCTCGAGGTCAACCCCAACATCTGCGCCGCCGTCTACCTACGCCACCCCGTGGCGAGGAAGGGCATGGCCGAGGTTCCCACGCCTTTCAGCTACCTGACCAACCAGCTGGCCCACAACTGGTACCTGGGACGGGGCTGAAGAAGAAAATGACTGCGAACGGTTTATGAGTGAGGGTTCTGGCTGCTGGGTGGATGTGGCCGCCTGTGTAATATACCATCTTTTGGAGTGTACGGTAGACAGCCGGATGTACCTTGTATGTATCACCACTGTTAAAAGCATGCAAAGTGTGGACGAGTCTTGGGCGTTCTGTAAGTTCTGTGTGTGCTATGAGCCTACTTGGTGGGCATCTCGAACCCTGCAAAGGATCATGAGACAAAGGGGCTCAGTGGGGATGTTGGTTACACAGAGACGCCCCGGATGACTAGCACTGAACAAGCCTGCTACTCCTTTAAAGCTTAAAACAAGATCATCTGCCGAGATCTGCTCTGACCAAGATTCGTGTCTGCACAAATCCCCTTAATCGGGCTGTTGCCAAACTTCCACGTGCATAACGTGGCCAACAAAGCCTTGAGGCGTTCCAGCAGCGAATTCCTAGCGCCATAAGAACATAGAAATGGCATCATCGATTTGGCTTGGCCTCCCTGTGTGGTCTACCTGTGTTGAGTATCTGAAGTAGTCTTGAGAGCCTCGTTTGGAACTTGTGAGAGGAACAACATACCGTCACATGAACCATCCGGGGAAATTAACGGTGATGTTTCACCTGTCATGGCTAAGCGTCATTAAAAAGTCAAGACATTCTTATTTCCAAAGCCAGAGACCAAATCTTGTCGAGTTCGCCCTTGAACATGGCTTGACTGCACAGATGATGAGGCTCTCTGAAGGCTTGCCCCTGTGGATCCCAGCGTCCGCTTACGGGAAAGCCCATATCGACAACTCTGGATGGAGGCTGAAGCTTGTCGTTCCTAGACCTACCAGAGGCTGTGGATCTTCAGCAGGACTGTTACACGACATCCACCAACAGGCAAGCCTGGTATTATGCCAGTCGTGACTGACCTGTTGGTCCTGTCCTTGCAAATGACTCGCCTACAACACCAGAACCCCAGAGCGCGGGTCTCCCCAGGCCGGCTCCCGACGCGCCACAGCGCGGGCGACACGGATGGGGAAAGTGCTTGTTATCAGGTTCAGGGGGAGGAAAAGAGGGCAGAGCATGCCCCCAAATGCCGAACTGATAGACATTCCACGTCCATGGCAGCCAATCTGGGGGCGTTGATGCGACCTTATCAAGAAGGCTTGCCTCTGTTATCAGGGATCCCGGGTCCCCCGTTGCGCTAGGAGGAGCCACACCCTTGGCCTGGTCGATCGATAGAGATATGAGCTGCAGGGCGGTTTGTCCCACTGCGATGGTATCGCGGGGGAGGGGGGCAAGTTTCCTGGGGGAATTGATTGCTGGGGGCGATCTCAGGCCTCTCTCTGTGGTGTTTCGAGGCGGTAACACCAGCTTCATTCCCAAGACGCCGGATACCGAGCCACTCCGAGTTAGTAGAGTTCCAGCAGTGAGGAAGTCGGTTTTAGGTGGTGGCTCATGGCACAACGAGTTACATAACACGCCGTGCCGTGAGTCGCCAGAGCTGTTCGGAAGGCGGGACCCGTCAACCAGTTTCCCCTGTCACGGCACAGGAAAAAAGCCCTCCTCCACGCTGGGCTAGATCAGGGTTCCCAAGGTTCCTTCCTCACAACGTCCACGTCGTGTTGGATGGATGGTCTGGTCCCTCCTTCCTTTTGACTCTGGTTCTGGATTCTCTTCGAACGTCCAATTGCCGTCAACCTCCACAAACGCCGCCTTCGGGCTTATGCAATCTCATCTCCTCAAACTCTCGCTCGTCATCCTCTTTGCTCTCCTCTCACAAACCTCCCAGCTACCTCCTCGGCTCATCCTTGAAAGGAACCCCTCGCCTCCGTCTGTCGGTACTCGCTGTGACTTGACAGCCTGACTGACCCCTTCACACGTCCCTGGACCCAACCATGATTGATTACCAAGCACTAAACCGCCGGACGGATTAGTATCTTCGCTCTGGTTCAAATAACCTCATTATCTTCATTCGCATCAACCTACGGTCGTATCAGCGTCCAACCGCGACGGGTTTATATTCGCTTAGCTCCCTTATTAATTGCTGATCCCCGTTCGGCCCGTAACCCTGATTCCTAGTCCCCCACGGCTGCCCGTGTGGGCCTCCCCGACGACCAGCTCAGCTTCAGTATCGCGTCATACCATCTTGCCGGAGCTGGCATTTCTCATCCTCCATCTCACTCTGGCGCCTCTCTAACTCAGCCTGCCCTTCTCTTATCCCTGGCAGCGCGCTTTGACACCGAAACCATGGAGGAGCCGCGTCTAAACACGCCGCAGCAGCCCGGCCCGTCGGCCCCCAGCCAGGGCGGCGCAACACGGAAGAAGTCACGCAGAGGTGCCGATCCTACGGGCCAGAAACGGCGATGCGTCAGCACGGCCTGCATCGCCTGCCGCAAGCGCAAGTCCAAGTGTGACGGAGCTGTTCCTAGTTGTGCAGCTTGCTCCAGCGTTTACGGCACCGAGTGCGTCTATGATCCCAACTCGGATCATCGGCGCAAGGGAGTCTACCGTGAAAAGGTCGACAGCATGAAGGCTCGAAACTCGACCCTGCAGATCCTTATCGAGGCTATCCTGAACGCGGAGGAGGAAGATGTTCCGGAAATCGTCCACAAGATCCGGACTTGCAACAGTCTCGATGCTGTTGCTGAGCAGATTCTCAAGCAGCAGCAACACCAACCGCCACAGCAACAACAGCCTGACAATGAGGACCACGATGACTTGGATCAATCAAATGACAACTATACCACCGACCAGCCTGTGCAGGGTGAGAGGGACCTCGCACGCAAGATGGGCGAGTTGAGGCTCGAGAACGGCGCTGTTCGCTTTATCGGTGGCACATCTCATCTCATCTATCTTGGTGATCCGAACCACGAAGAAGCCGATCCAAATCCCGAACAATTTGTTACAGGAGAGGACCCTATAACATCCTGGACTCGCGTTACCCAGGACACCCAACTTATCACTCACCTGATCAACATGTACTTCAACTGGCACTATCCCTACTTTACCACCCTCTCCAAGACCATGTTCTTCAGGGATTTCATGAGAGGCAAGGCTGGACAGGGGAGGGGTACTGTGTATTGTTCATCACTCTTGGTCAACGCCATGCTTGCCCTCGGATGTCATTTCACGAGTGTTGCTGGAGCCTATGGATCACCAGGCGATAATCGGACCAAGGGCGATCACTTCTTTGCCGAGGCGAAACGCTTGATCGTCGAAAACGACGAATATGAGAAGCCACGGCTAGTCACCGTCCAGGCCCTGGCACTCATGTCGGTGCGTGAGGCTGGTTGCGCTCGTGAAGCCAAGGGCTGGGTGTACAGTGGTATGAGTTTCCGCATGGCAGAAGATATTGGCCTCAACCTGGATGTTGGCCAGCTTGACAAGGAACGAATGAGCGACTATGAGATCGATGCCAGGCGAATCACCTTCTGGGGCTGCTATCTATTCGACAAGTGTTGGTCAAACTATCTCGGCAGACTCCCACAGATCCCCAAGAGTTCCTTCAACGTCTCCAAGTTTGATGTCTTTCCCGACGAAGATGCAGAGTCATGGTCACCTTATACCGACAGCGGGTTTGATCAGTCATTCAAGCAGCCGTCAAGAACCCGAGCCATCGCCCTGCAGATGTCGAAACTCTCCGAGATTAGCAGCGACCTGCTGGCGTTCTTCTATCATCCAAGCACCATTGGCAAGTCTAGTGGCAAAGCCGTGGAGCTCAAGAAGCTGAGCGAGCTGCACCGCCGCTTGGAAGAATGGAGAAAGGAGCTTCCCAAGGAATTTGAACCCAAGGACGGCCAGCTACCAAACGTTCTCCTTATGCAGTAAGTAGAGTGACCATGATTTGGCGGCACAACTAACCATACACAGCATGTTCTTCCATCTCCAATACATTCATCTTTTCCGGCCATTTTTGAAGTACTCGCCAACGGCCTCTCCCCTCCCGCCGCACGTTTCGCCTCGGCGCATATGCACAGCCAATGCAGGCGCCATCTCAAAGCTTCTGCGGCTATATAAGAAACTCTGGAATCTCCGCCAGATCTGCAATATTGCTGTTTACATGGTGCATAGCGCATGCACGATTCACCTACTGAACCTACCCGAGAAAACCGCCAGGAGGGATATTACCCATGGGGTGAAGCACCTCGAGGAAATCGCCGAAGATTGGCTTTGCGCAAGACGAACTCTAACCATCCTGAGTGTTCTCGCCAGGAAGTGGAACTGCGAACTTCCCGAGGATGCTGCATTTGTGTTGCAACGGGCAGATGAGAAGTATGGACCTTACAGCACATCTGATGTTCCTTCGCCTCAGTCAAATATGGCAGCCTCGCCCCTTTCAGACGGTGGCTTAGGGCTCAAGACAGGAGGCGAGTACAGCCCCTTGACTCAATATACTCGAACGCAACTCGCCCGGCCCATGCAACAACTCCAGCAACAGCAGTCGCAACGATCCGCCACAGATCCGATGGTAACGAGTGCACCGCTCTCAAATGCTACACTGGCTCAGCAGCAGGGCATGCCGGCAAACGGATCCAACCTAGGTTTCTGTGCTGATTCCATGGGCGGATGGGGGCCTGTCTCTGTATCAACATCTATGCCATCTTACCAACAACCATTTGGATCTGTTGGCCGCAACGGCATACCAACCAGCAGCTCGGGTATGCCGTCTTCTGGCAGCCAGCCAACGTCAAACCGACCGATGAGGATGGACGGACAGGAATGGTTCCTAAATGACAGCGCGAGGTGGCACCAAAGCTTTGAAGCGTGGCAGATGGCCAACAGCGGGCAGGACAACTCTGTGTTTCTGTTTGGCGATGCCGCCAACCAAGATACGCCTGCCAGCAACCCGGAGAGCAATGCTAGCATGCCAAACGAGACGAACGACCAGATGGCAGCATTTGACGGGCTGGGGGCGTCCTTGTCGGGAGGTGGATGGCTTCCTGGCTTGGACTAACGGGTGGAAACAATCTTGTCTCTTTGCGAGAGAAATGATGAGCGAATCAGCTGCTCCAATATCATAAAGAATTTCTTGGTGATTAGAAGGTCGGAGTCTGCCGCCAACGGCATCAACTTCAAATTGGAATACCCAAGTTGGAATACCCAAGTTAGTCGGGCAGATAGAGGTTATGTATATTAGACAATGACTTCATTGGACGGACATTACGGTCTTGAATAGTGCAGTACCTCACCAAACGTAGTGAAGCCGCGGGGTTTCGAGACGCGAGAATAATCATGCCACCTGATCTGGTATCGAGGGCGCCGTGTTGCCAACTCCCCGTCTCAGATATGCCGTCTCTGTGATATGGATATTGCTGAAGGCGATTGCCTCTGCTGCATAGTGCCTGCAATCTTGGATCCTCAACCCGAGAGTATCATGACATTCTTATGCTGCCGGACCGACCATGCAGGCAACTCTCTATTGGACGCGATACGCAGCACACATGTAGGCTCGTAATCGGACACGAGGTACATATTTCTAGCTACCTAGGTAGCTACACGCAGCTTTGTCAGAATGGTGGAGGTTGTCCTCAGCAAGCAAGCACGTGGTAGCTGGGAACAGGGGACATCATGACAGTTGTCTGAGGAAGCATCATGATTTGGGGTTTTGGGGCGGTGGCAGCCGGTCAGGGGTTGCACACGACGGAGGTCACGGTTCTGAACGACAATTGTCCCGGTCTCCGCGACAGTCGCGCCGTTGAACTAGGGTTGGCGGGATTTGGTTGGAGAGGTTGGCAAGGATGCACGAGAGGCGCATGAGGACGGTAGTGTGGGGAAATCGGGCCGGCGTCCGTTGGGATTGACTGATTTGCGTCGGCGCCACAAGCAGGACATTCCGGCGGTGGGTGGCACGTCATCTGTCAGAACATGAGGTTGGGGGGTATTTTGTGATGGATGACTGAGGCGCTGGGAGCGATGCACATTCATGGATCCCAGCAGGTGCTCATCCTGTGCGGGCATCCATCTCATCCTTTTCCTTCAATTCCGCAAGTCGAGTTGCGGGTGCGGGGGGAAATGCATGTCCAGACAGGCAGGGTCATCCATATCTGACCATGCTATTGGCGCGCGAGTGCGGCGTCGACCATACCGACAACAGCAGGTTACACAAGGGTGTTGCTTGCTTGGTTGGCTTGGGGTTGAGCTTGATTCGGTGTATTGTTCGGAAAAGGTGGTCGAGATGCGAAGAGGGAAGGGGGAGATGAGAATAAAGGAAGCGATTGATGATGATCTGGGCCTTGGTTAAGCGCCGCCATCCATCACCTCAAGTCCGAGGCACTAGATGCATGGGGTTGGATCTCAGAGTTTGGGGGAGCCCCCAAATCCCGTCAAGGAAGGCGCGTTCCCAAGTCTGGGGTTTCTTCCGTCCTGTCTCGACCGGATCTTTAAGCTTGGACACACACACTCACACTCACTCATGCTCAATGAATCTTTTCTTCCTCCTTGCAGACTAAAACGGTCTACGGAAGATCCCCCCCATCGTGAAAATCCGGGGATGGATGGATGGGCGACGGACAATCTTGGGACCCTCCCACACCCTCTCTCGCGCGGATGTGGATGGCTCCGCACAACGCAGAGTTAGAACGGGTCGCCAACGATGGAACCAAAGCGGCAGCGAGCGATCCTTAGCTTTCTTTTCTATCGGGCCTTGTCAGGCAGGCGATGAAACCCAGCGCGCAATGCCAGATCCTTCCCCCCGCGCTCAAGCCGTTTAAGCTTTGGGTGTGTGAGAGCTGTTGAAATTTGGTTCCAACGTCGGGGCTCGGTTAAGATGGAACCGAACGTCAGGTCGGCGGCGACGCGCTAGACGCCACCAAAGTCCAAAAGACCCTGACCCTGAAGAGGAACGCTTGCTTGGCTTGGGTTCGTGTGCGAGCCGACCAAACCAAACACCTTTGCTGCCATCGACACCAACACACAGCAGCTCCTTGCCTGGACCGGAGGCCATGAGGTTGTGGAAGCAACTATCGCCTCCCCACCCCCCGTCCACGGTTCCAGACGGATCCTGGAGATGGCCACCACATGGACTCGTCGACGGCCATGGTCACGGCTCCCAATGTCTACGGTTCGCCTTGGCTCGCACAAGGACAAGACTCCTCAAACGAGATCCCAGTCCAAGTGTCATTCTCTTCGGATCAAGAACCGACAACGCCCTCTTGGTGTGAGTGGTACCCATGCCCAAAATACTCCACCTCTGGCCATACTCCACATCTGCCCATCAACCCACCCTCGGCGGGACCTCGCTCCCAGGCTTGCCAGGCCCTCCCAGGCCTGTGAAGCTAGGTCCTCACTACTCCGTACGGAGTAATAAGCGACCCATTTGGCATTCGGCAGCTGCCTGGTCACCGATGGCCTCCCCCCGTTCCCTACAGGCCTAGTCCTGGGCCACGCCCGACATTTCGGTCACGAGCCGCCGTTGGGGTTTCTCCAGAAAAAAAGACGCCCATCTCTCCTCCCTCCTCCTGCCACCGACTAATTCCAAGGAACCATTGACGTTTGACAGTTGAGACAGAGTCATCTAGCCTCTGTCGTCGCCTCTCCAGCCAGTTGCTTCCATCGAAATCGCCATATCGACCTTGAGCGACTCAGCCCTCAACAGCCCCTCAGAGATCCACCACCACCACAGACAGTCTTCTGATCCGACCTCGCCTGACATTCTATCAACACAAGTATCAAGCTGGTCAACTCAGCTACAGGCCTCTCACTCGGCCATAACCCAAGTTTGCCACTCGAGTTACAGCAAACCACGAGGACCCTCATTGCCTGAAACGCCCCTGGGTGCACCCGAGGTTGGAATTGACAGCGCACTCTCAAGTTACGCGAAAGCCCCAAACTATCTGGTCAAGTTCAGCCCCTCCAGTGCCTTCTAGGGCAGCTGGAACCCTTTTGCCGATCAGGGTAAGTCCATCTATCTCTTGTTAGTCGCGTCGCGTATCAGTCCAGATACCCGTCTCGTTCCTCCACCCCGCGTCCTCTCCTCAACTCGCCTCTATCAAGGAGATGATGATCACCTCCGTGTGTATCGACACTACCACCGTTCTTATGCCAAGAGACTGTCAGATGTCTTGTCAATCGCTCCGTGGTCCCCGCTTGCCGAGGTCTACCCCGGACAGCAACATGGTTGATCTTGTGATATTTTGACACCTCGACTCTTCCCATGCAACCGTCATCAGACTCAAGCCCCTGTCTGCTTCATCACTTCCCCGCAGAGCCTTTGGGTCTGCTTACAGAGGCAAACTGACCATGTTTATCAAAGAATCCGCTCCTGCCATCGCTATGAGAGGGGGATAACCCATTCCATCCTTGATCCAAGTCACCGAGACCGTGACCCGCCCACAGCGAAAGCTTCATTCATCATCTTGCAAAAGACGTGGTGACACGCGCGTTTGGCAAGATGTTATCCAACCCTCTTCAACGCTTTTCTCCCTACCAGAACATTGCCTCGTCAAACATCTCCCCGGACGGCAATGTTCAGCAGACTCAGATGCAAGGTGGCGGACTAGAGACACTCGGACAGAACCATCAGTATCCAATCCAGCCGCTTTCACAACCAGTATCCATCCAGAACCCTCATCTGGCGAGGGCAGGCCCTCAGGCCAAGAATCGACAACATCCATACGGGGCGACTGCTCGTGGATCTGGGGCTTCAGGCATTCGTAGGAGGATCAGCCGAGCCTGTGATCAATGCAACCAACTTCGAACGAAATGCGATGGCCAGCACCCCTGCGCACACTGCATCGGTAGGTTCTGAAGTCAAATGTTGGAAAGCGTTTCTGACTTCAGTAGAGTTCGGCCTGGGGTGCGAGTACATCCGTGAGAGGAAGAAGAGGGAAAGGCTTCCCGGAAGGAATTAGCCCAGCAGGCTGCTGCCCAAGCTGCTGCTGCGTCTGGAAAGGAAGACATTGCCGGCGAGAACAACCAATCCCCCAGCAAAGGACTCGAGACTTCGAACATGCCACACTCTGGCGAACGACAGCTCAGCACAAGCAGCAAATCGAGCAAGGACCAAAGTGATGATGTCATGCGACAAGCTCAAGGCCTGGAAGGTCTCGAAACCCTCGGCGGCATGAATGAGCAACCTCAGCTTGGGCGCCCCTCGGCCCTGGACAGCGAGCAGATGGAGAACCACGGAGGCCTAGATCTGAACGGTTTCGGGAACATGGCGCACAACTACGACACCCAAGGCCTGGAGGGCTCAGTGCTCAATGGACAACCTTACGGACCCGGTGGCCGCAACCCTATGCCGAGCTATTCTGAGTTTCCATACTCTATGCAGGCCCAGAGCCCTCCTAATTTTGGCAACAGCACGACCTTTCGAATGGGAAATAGCCCGCTCGGCTACTCGATGGGTAAAGGAGCATCCCCTGGCTGGGGAATCTCAATGGCTTCGCCGCCAGGCCAATACCAATCTCAGGTCCCTCAGTCGGGCTTTGGCAGCTCGAAACTGCGGTATCCCGTCCTGGAACCTTTGATCCCTCACCTCAACAATATTGTACCAATCTCCCTGGCCTGTGATCTTATGGATCTTTATTTCGCGTCTTCTTCGTCAGCTCAGATGCATCCCATGTCGCCCTACGTACTAGGATTTGTCCTTCGAAAGAAATACTTTCTCCATCCCACGAAGCCGAGACACTGCCAGCCGGCCCTTCTAGCGAGCATGCTGTGGGTTGCCGCGCAGACGAGCGACGCCCCTTTCTTGGCCAGCACACCGTCAGCTCGTGCCAAGACGTGCCAGAAGCTCCTTGAGCTGACGGTTTATCTTCTTCGGCCACTTATTCATACAGCTTCAGGAGATGCTCCAAGCCCGGTGGCTGATGGAGTTGCGCTGGGCGGATTGGGTGTGGCCATGCCTGGGTCTATTAGCCTGGATGCTCTGAGTGGCGAGTCAGGGCCATTCGGCGCTGCAGGAAGCTTGGACGATGTGATCACCTACATTCACCTGGCAGTCGTGGTCTCGGCGAGCGAGTACAAGGGCGCCAGTATGAGGTGGTGGACTGCCGCTTGGGGCCTCGCACGAGAGCTGAAGCTGGGACGCGAGCTGCCGGTTGGTCCATTACCCACAAGCCAAGAAACCAGTGCCATGGACACTGAGACCGGGGAAGATCAGGATGGCAACAACGGAGGATACGTGACGGAGGAGGAGCGTGAGGAGCGGCGCCGGATATGGTGGCTCCTCTACATCGTCGACAGGCACTTGGCGCTGTGCTACAACCGCCCCCTGTTTCTCCTGGATATCGAATGCCAGGGTCTGCTACAGCCTATGGAGGACAAGGCATGGCAGAACGGCGATTTCTCCAATTCCAACACGGATCCCAGCCTGCTCAACGCTGGCCCTGAAGGATATGTATCGGATTCGTCGCAAATCTGCGGGCCGCAGTATGAATGCCGTGGCCATAGTATCTTTGGATACTTTCTTCCCCTGATGACAATCTTGGGTGAAATAGTGGATCTGCACCACGCAAAGAACCACCCAAGGTTTGGTATGGCTTTCCGCCCAGGGCACGAATGGGATGCTCAAACGGCAGAAATCACACGGCATTTGGAGATATATGAGCAGAGTTTGCAGGTCTTTGAGCACAAGTATCTCCCTCGCTCGGGAGACGACAAGGCCGACGGGCAACACGGCGAGAACAACGAGCTTGCTGGAGTTCCCGAAACTACCACACCGTCAGTTCACTCGGTGCATTCCAGCGGGTCGGGACGACTCACGGAGGGCAATATCCAGACGCGGATCGTCATGGCATACGGTACTCACGTCATGCACGTGCTGCATATTCTCCTGGCCGGAAAATGGGATCCTATCAACCTGCTTGATGACGATGACCTCTGGATCTCGTCACAAGGGTTCATCACGGCAACGAGCCATGCGGTGGCGGCAGCCGAAGCTATCAACAACATCCTCGAGTTCGACCCTGGGCTGGAGTTTATGCCCTTCTTCTTTGGCATTTACCTCCTTCAGGGGTCGTTTTTGTTGCTTCTTATTGCGGATAAGCTGCAGTCGGAGGCATCGCCCAGCGTTGCCAAGGCGTGCGAGACCATCGTGCGGGCTCACGAGGCATGCGTTGTGACTTTGAGCACGGAGTATCAGGTAGGTTTAGTAAACCAGAGTGCGCCAGAGGAAAGCTAAGAAGTCTGCAGAGGAAATTCAGCAAAGTGATGCGCAGTGCTCTCGCCCAGGTCCGGGGTCGCGTGCCTGAAGATCTCGGAGAGCAGCAACAACGGCGAAGGGAGCTTCTAGCGTTGTACCGGTGGACGAAGGACGGGACAGGCTTGGCCTTGTGAGCAGTGCTCCGGCTGAGCAGGGCAAGCGGCTCTGGCGTATCGGAATGTTTGGTTTGGAATAGGGATGACGGCCTTGATGGTTGTAGTCAAGGGTGGGCGGCAGGATTGTTTTTTGACAAGATACCAGGAGAGCGAAGAGCAACTTTGTAGTGAGAAAACAAAGAAGCCGGCGCAAGGACTTGGTTGTTTAGCGAGGGTATTGACTTGGGGATGTCTCGATGGGTAGGACTCGTTCTTGGTGAGCGGGCCCGGGTGGATTTTGGGTGTTTCTTTGGATTGGAAGGTTATTTTATTTGAAACCAACGAATAGGTGGCAGGCATTGATGTTCTGGAAACAATACACGGTGGTTAGCGGACTGCTTTACTTGAAAGAAAGGCAGAGATGAATGTATTGTGTTGACTGAACAGGGGCTATTCATTATGCCAGTAGTAGGATGATAGCGTGTTCTGTTGGCCTTGTTCGAGGGCGAAGCGATGTTATTGCTGGCGCCGCCATGACTCTGATTTAAGTCTGTTTTGCTGATGTTGTCGATGGTCAGGCGAAGTGTCTGCGGCGAGGGCGATGACCACGTCGACCATGGGCTTGCGGGCTTGCAGGCTCGTCAGGGAGTCACCCTCAAGAAGGACCAGCCACGTGCCTTCTGCCATCAAGGTGCTGCTGTCTGTGAGTCGATGCTCGTGTGCGCAGATGAATAATATGGACTCGAATCACGGACCGAGGTGGTAGGAGAGAAACACGGTCGAATGGCAAACGCTCAACCGACGACGACGACGACGACGACGACGACGAAATGTACAAATTGGCAGTGAATTCCTAGAGAATTCGAAACTGGAGAGAAGATGCCGAGATTATCAAGGGCGAGTTTGGGGTTGGAGCTGTCTTGTTGTTGCTGCGAACGTGAGCGTGATGTTGTCAGCCAGGGCAAGACAGACATCAACAGCAGCAGCATCATTTCCTCGTGCGACCGGCAAAGAGAAGAGAGGAAAGAAACAAATACACACTGTCTGTGTCTATGCATCAGTCAGAGAAACCAGGTTGCGCACGAGAGTCATACCTGTGCACCCCTGGCAGAAGCTCGCTTGACAGCCTATTGGTCATGCAACTCGTGCATACCTATGTCGATGGTTAACCTACGTCGTCAATGTCTGCTGGCAGTCCATCCGAAGTGGTCGAGGTCATGCGCAGGCTGTACATTTAGTGAATCACCTCGCCTGTCCCTATTGTACGTCCCCTATTGTGGCTATTGACAGCCAGCCTGGCACTGTAGGCCGGCTGCTGCACTGGAGCTGCTCCCTAAAGGCCTTTTTTTCCTGTTTTGGGGGTGCATTCACTTTGCGGGTGGAGAAGGCGCGTCTCGCTCCTTCCTCTGCCTCGCCTTGTATTTCCTTCCTTCCTTGCACAAGCCTCCTCTCTTCTCCTCTTCTTCCACATCATCCTCCACCACGACTCTTCTTTCACGACACAACCTCTTTTTTTCTTTTCTCTTGGTCTTTGGAATTCCATTTACACCCTTACATTGGCCTACCTTGAATCGCGAAAGCATCTCTTTCCTCATTGCCCGTTCTTGAATCATTCCCATCTCCGCCGCCCGTCAAGCCGCGAATCGAGATTCACAGTCATCACTGAACCCTCACTTCATCTTCTCGTTTCTACTCCTGCTCTACATACTCACACATCCTTTTGCTTCCCCTTCCGACCGCCGCTTGAACCCATTTCTGTCTCGTCACCGCAATTCGGAGCCATGAATTCTTTGCCTCTCCCGAAAGGAAAGAGGTCGTTCGACCAAAGCAGCGCCGGCCACGAACAGCCTCAATACGAGTTCCTCCCGATGGAGCCTCTTGGCGGAATCGATCCAAATGTCAGCATGAACGCCGTTGAGGCAGGGCTGGCTTATCCAGCCCAAAAGAAACGTCACGTCTCCCGGCCGACGGCCGCTTCACCCCCCGAGTTCACGCTTACTCTACCAACCGGGTTCAACTTTACCAATCCTACAACCGGCAACCCCGATCCCTCGATGGACGGTATGAATGGCAACATGACCGTCGACCCTCAGCTCGGGCAGTGCGATCCAGTTCGTTTGAGCCAAGGCCTCGGTGACAGTATCGCTCTACACCACACCCTCTCGCAGACTGCCCCGACTCTCACTGGTCGAAAGATCAGTGGCTACACCCTGGAGGAGGTTGGCTTGGTTATGCCGGCCAATCTCTCGAACCTGGCTTACCAAAGAATTCTTGGGTTCATCGACCAGGAAGTGGCCCGACAAGAGGCCAACCCTCCTATTCTTCCCAAGTCGAAACTGCCTGAGATGGCAGCGAAGCCCCTCCCGGAGGCTCCCTATGAGATCCCCGATGACGACCCACGCCTTGCAAAGATTTTACTCGAGAAAAACAAGGTCATCCTTCAGAAGAGCAAGGCCTTGGACAAGGAGAGGAACAATCTCGCGGCCAAGGCGACCAGAGAGCGCCGCGCTGAAGCGCTGGTACAAACCCGAGAGCTCCTAAACCAGCGCGAGGTGGAAGCCAATTGGTGGAAGCTGCGCGCGGTTACCCTCGGGGCCAGCCCCGAGGAGTATGGGAGCCTCGGTGACAAGGTGAGGCAGGCCATGCTTTCGACGATGGAAAAGCGCCTGGTGGAATGGAACAGAAGAAGACGGAGACCAGCGCCAAAAACAAGTCGCAGAAGCAGTCGACCAGGACCGCATCCAGTAACGTAAGTCAAGTTCCCTCTATCCTCATTCGTCTCGTGCCAGCTAACTCTTGACTCTAGAAGCACGTCCAGAAGGACAAGGAGGCGAAGGCAAAGGAAGTTGCTCGATTGAAGGCCGAGCTCGAGGCACAAGACGCCGCTGAGCAGGCCGCTCAACAAGCAGCCCAGCAGACCACAGCTGGGCAACAGCAGCTGATGGTAGAGCCTTTTCAACAGGAGCAAAAGTTCAACCAGCAGCCGACACAAGTCGCCGCAGCCGCCTAGAATGCGCCCGTGGACGACTTGACTTGGATGGGTGATGGAAGCTGGAACGACGAATTCAACGGCAACCCTCTCTGAATATGGCTGCTGTCATTGGAGATGATGGGCGTTCTTTGCTACTCACACATACCGCACAGCGGTTATACTAGACCACCGTGGGCAAGACAACGTGGTGTACCATGGGAAAAGGGGATAGAATGGGGGGCAGTAATCTTCGAGAATGCCGTCAAGGTTTTTTGGTCTCGGATTTGTTTTGTGTTTTTTGCTCTACTCTTTCCCTTCTACTCGTTCAACTTTTGCACTTACAGAGGTCATAAACCACGTAGAGGGAAACCGGATTGTACAAGAGTCATGTATTGTAATCAGGATAGATCATGAAGAATCAAGACATTGAACGCAGAAACGACTTTGACCATTACACTCATTCGCCACGCAGCCCTGCCGAACCATCACAGGGGTCATGTAGACCCAGGGTATCATAGTCTCCTTTCCTTTACTTCACCTCCTCCACTCATCACCTCGGGTCTGTCCAACTAGGCATACTGGGGCTGGGCGGTGCCCTCGGGCTTGGGCTGGCCCATCTCGGGGTCATTCGGGGCCCTGGGCGAGAAGGAAGAGTCTTGGGGAGAAGCCAAGCAAGCCTTGACAAAGAAGACGGTGATGGCGATGATGACGACCCTGTTCACGTTGGTTCCACTATCAAGTCAAAGAAGGACAAAGGGAAGCTTACCAAGTAAAGGCACCCAGGACAGCACCAGCCAACATCGAAGCGCCCCAGGCCTTGAGCTCGGCGTAAAGACCAAAGCCAGCAGCGTCGTAGTAAGAGTAATACCTCCCAGCCCACGACGCAGCCCACGCCCACGCCGAGAGCCAAAAGATGGCGTCGAGGATTAGAGCACCGACAAAGAGGAGGCGGAGGTACATGTGCGGAGCAAAGAATTCTGCAGCCAACATGCTCCCGAGGATGAGGAATGTAAAGATGGACTGTTATCGCTGTTGGTGAGAGATACGTACAGGGAGGAGGAGGGGACGCACGTCGAAAATTAGAAAGCCTGCTGGGCTGGCACCGATGTAGTATTGGCTCCAGCCGCCGAGGAGGGAGAGGTGGTAGGCGGACGCGATGAGGACGCCGAGGGAGAGGACGAGGGCGACGATGCGGAGGATTGTGAGCCAGAAGGGCATCTTGGGGACGCCGGTGGCCGTGAGGCCGTGGGTAGAGGTTGTAGTAGACGACATTGTTGAAGAAGAAGATCTGTGTGTGTGAGAGAGAGAACCTGAGGGGAGGAGGGGAACTCCCTCTCTTTATGCTCTCCCACTCTTGATGCAGCAATAGACGCCCAAGGACCGTTGCACACAGGGCTGAAAGAGACAAAAAAGCAATGTTTGAGGGATCCGCACTGAACAGGGGTGCGTCATTGGAGTCGACGACCTACGCCAAGATGTGGGCGCTGCGAGTCTATTCAGTTTATTGCCTAGTCCGTTCACTCAGCTGGAGGACAGAAAATCTGCCTTGTTTGAGCAGAAATGCATCTCGTGGTTTATTTAGCCAAGCTAGCTTGAGCCGAGCTTGAGCTCCAAGCTTGATATTCAGAGTCAAAGAGCAAGTCCATCTGTTCTTGTGCTGTGCTAATACAGGGCCTTGGCGGCGGCTGCAGCACCACTCAGACGTCAGACGGCAACATGTTTGGCCCGTCCATGCATCATGTCTTGGCCCCCCTCCAAGTTGAAACATCCACGGCAGACGCCATGCAGGGGTAACAGTCGTTTCCTTCAAGTCGTGGCGCACCCTCTCGAGAGGAATGCGAGATTAAGTGAAACGGCTCAAGCCACGGGCAGACAAGAGAGGCCGCCCATTGCCAAGGCGAGATGCCGAATAGCCTCTTTGTGAAAGCCTTTCCTCTTTGGCCATACTGAAAGCCCTCTCTTGGCCTCCTCTCACACTCCCTTCGTCCTCTCGTGAACAAGTCTCCCCCTCACCCACACCTTCTTCACATTCCTGTCGTCCCCGTTAAACAGCCACTTGGCCATCCTCTCCTCCCACGTCTCCCACCCAAACACGTCGACGTTGCCGTCCCCCTCTGCCACCCCGTCCTCGTCCACCTGACCCAGCCCGATCAGCTGCGCGTCCCACTCCATCCCCTCCTCGAACCCTCCCACCCGGTCCCCGAGGCCCACAACCTCGGCCCCGCCCCGCGTCGCCAGGTACAGCACCTCCTCCGCCGTCAGCTTGCTCCGCTCCCGCTCCTCCTCCTCCGGCTCCGCCATGGCGACGTGACGGCTCACCAGCGCCGCCTGCCGCGCCGCCTCGAGCACCGAGGGACTGTATCCCCCGCTCATGTCCGTCCCGAGCCCGACCGTGATGCCCCGGTCCCACATCCACCGCACCCTCGCCGCCCCGCTCGTAAGGGAGCTGTTGCTGCACGGGCAGTGAGACACCTTGCTCCCCCGCCTGGCCACGAGCGCCGCCTCCTCTTCAGTCAGATGCACCGCGTGCGCCAGGATCGTCTTTGGCGTCAACAAGCCATGGTCGTCGTAGACACCAGCATACGAGGCAGACTCGGGAAACTGCTTGGCCACCAGCGCAATCTCTCCCTCATTCTCCGACACGTGCGTCTGCACCGGCAGGTCCATCTCCCTCTGGAGCGCCGCCAGCCCCCGAAAGGCCTCGCTCGAGCACGTGGGCGCGAATCGGGGCGTGAGTATGGGGCACACGAGCTTAAACTCTGGGTCAATGTCTCGGACGTGCTGGATCGTCTGCCGCGTCCTCTCCACCGACTCTTGGGCGCTCTCGTCGCGGTAGTCGAGGGGGCAGGTGTCTGGGTTATCCATGCAGACTCGCCCTACAAGGGCGCGCTGCCCAATGTCGAGGCAGATGCTGGCCAAGAGGTTCGTCGCCGCAACGTCAATGGTCGCAAAGTAGGACGCTGTCGTCGTCCCGTGGGAGAGCGTCCGCCTCACGCATGCCGTGTACACCCTGCGAGCCTTGTCCAGATCCTTGAGGCTCGACTCCATGGGAAACGTGTACTTTTCAAGCCACTCCAGGAGCGTCGTCTTGCCAAAGATGCCCACGTTGGGATACTGAGGCGCATGAACGTGAGAGTCTAGAGATATCGTCAGCATGCGAACTCATTTGATGCAGGAGCCAAACTCACCGATAAAGCCTGGGAAAAAGAACTGCTCCGGCTTTGCCACATGAATGTCCACCTCGCTCAGCGCCCATCCCAGCGTCTTGAGCGTCTTCTCCAGCCTGCTCACGCTGCCGGGCTCCTCCTTGACCCTAGCGATCCTGCCCTCGCCGTCGACGCAGATAAGGGCATTGTGCAGGTAGTTGAGCTCCTGCGGGGTCTTGCTGGCGATGAAGGTGCCGACAAAGACCTGTTTCCTCAGGCCCGTCATATCGAGGTTTTGGTTGAGGAGGAGTTGTATCTGCTTCCTCGGTTCCAAGTCGCGACGCTTGTCCTGATTGATTCACGTGCCAAGCTGGAGTGTGTCCCGTCCTTAGGTAAGAGTGAGGGTGATGATGATGATGTAATGCCCAGACGAGGCTTTATCAAGTGCGACCAAAAGAGACAAGAAGTAAAAACACCAATTCGGTTGGATTTCCCCTAGCTATTATAGACATTCCCCCCTATCTCTCTATCTACCAAACATCCCCAAGTAAACGAGTTGGCGGCCAAGCACGTCAACTCGTGGCCCTCGGAGCTCGGAGTAGGCGTAGCCTAAGCCCCTCTCTGATAGGCCATCCCCACCCTGTTTGCTATCTCTCCCTTCTTCGGCCGTCGCCGGCAGCCGACCCACGGACGTCCCAGCCAACGATGGCTCAATTCTAGCAAACGCCATCCCGTCTCCGTCACGATGCTCACTCACTCACTGGTCACGCTGCCCTCGTTTGTCTTGACAAATTACACAACATTCAACAAAAAGAGTCTAACTGCGCAATAAAAACAAACGCCTCTCTAAGTAATACGATACATCGTGATATAGTGTCCTTCGTGTAAGCCAGTCCCGTCCATCGGGATCTGTAACCCGTCTTCATAATCATCCATATCTCACTCAACCCATCTGTCTATCCGTCTATCCATCCATCTAAGCAGCAGCGCCGGGGCCCTCATAGTCGCCACCCGAGCTGCTGTCGCTGCCCTCAACGCCGTTGGTCGCCGCCTCGTCCTGGTTGTACTTGTCCCAGTTGGCCAGGACAGCTCCAATCTTGGGCGAGTTGGTCAGCTTGTACACATCCTCAAAGTACTCCTTGGTCAGCGCAAACGGCTTGGCCGTCACGTTGGGATGTACTTTCCAACCAGCTTCGAAGGGTCAATCGACGTCTTGTTGATCTTCTTGAGCAGGAAGGATCGGAAGGGCTTGACACCCGACCGCAGGAAGGTAGAGTGGAAGGGCACGTCGATGCCGCGGAGAGGGATCGTGGCGAATCCGCGCTCAAGCTCCAGAGGACGAGGCTTGGCCAGCGTCTTCTCGGCAGAGCCGCGAATGATCTCGCGGAGGTGTCCCTTGGCCTCCGCAATGTTGTCCTTGATCTCCTCAATGTCGATCTTCTGCACCTTGAGGAAGTTGGTCACGCCGGCGAGCGTGTCAAGGGCCCGCAGGTCACCAGCACACACGTACTGCATGTTGGCGATGTTGTAGTTGACAATCTCCAGGAGCCAGCCAGTCTCCTCGGCAATGTTGTCCACCACAAACTGCAGCGCAGCCTCGTTAAAGGTCTTGCTGATGCGGCTGGGGTTAACAGCGCACATCGAGTAGTTGGACCGTCCCGCCGCGTCACGCTCCACGGCCACCTGCATGGTGAGACCGCGGTAGAACACAACCGACACCAGACTCTCAATGGGCATGACCTCGGCAAGCGCAGCAAGCGCCGAGTATTCACCGAGCGAGTGACCGGCAAACGTGCTGTTGTTGGGGACCAGGCCCTTGGACTTCATGTCCTCGAAGCTGGCCTTCTCCATGAGGGTAAGGGCGGGCTGCGTGAACTGAGTGGCAGAGAGCAGACCAGTGGGAGATCGGTAGGTGTACGAGGTGGTGGTCTCGTCAATGTCCTTGAAGATCTTCTCCGACTTGATGCTGCCATCCGCAGCAACCGTCTCAAAGGTCATGGCAATGTAGTTCTGGCGAATGGCCTTGCCGCGGGGGCCACCGAAGTGGATCGTGAGCTCCTTGGGGTTGTTCTTCACAATGTTGGTGATGGAGAAGCCTAAGTCAAAGTCAGTATATGTTCACGATGCGTGTATGCCATCTCAACTCACCATAGTTGTCCAGGAGGTACTTGTCGGCGCGATCCCAGACCTCCTTGGCGACGGGGCTGCTGGCGTACAGCTCCATACCCATGCCCTGCTCCTGAGAGCCCTGTCCAGTAAAGACATAGGCGGTGACGGGCTGCTCAACCTCGGCCTCGGCCTCCAGGACCTTGTCCTCGGTCTCCTTGTTGCGGACCTCGACCTTGATGATCTTGCGGCCCGAAACCATGCCCGAGTGCTGGAGCTTGACCTCGAGATCGTCGTTGGGCAGAACCATGCCCACCAGGGAGGCGTGGAAGCTGCGGACGCGGCCAATGTTGTTCTCGGCGGCCCAGGTCTCGACGAGACTTCGCACAGCAGCGCTAGAGTACATGCCGTGGGTGATGGTACCGGGCAGGTTGGCGTAGCTGGAGAAGACGCGCGAGACGTGGATGGGGTTGTAGTCGCCAGAGACACGGGCGTAGTTCTCGTTGGAAGCGGGGGCACGGAGAGCCAGAGGAGTCCTGCCGCTGAGAGGGATAGGGTTCTCAAAGTTGATGGGCTGGTCGATGGTCTTGCCGTTTCGCTCAAGGTAGTCGATGACAGGGTTGCCGTGAGACTCGCCGGTCTCGTAGTCGACGCTGGCAACCTGGATCACCTCCTTGGTGGGAAGCTCGAGCAGGACCTGGCCTCGGGTCTCGATGCTGCTGAACACGTTCTTGTTCTTGTAGCGAACCAGACTCTGGAGACGGAAGGTCAGGGTCTGGCCGAGCAGCTCAATATCACGAGGCAGCTCATCGAGAGAGAACCACTGCTTGGAGCGGAGGACAGCGAGGTCCTTGCTGGTGGCGAGGTGCACCTGGATGGGAGTCTCAACCTTTCGCTGGAAGGTGTTCTCGTAGTCGGTGTAAGTACCGCGGTACAGGAACTGAGAGGTGACCTCCATGACAGGCTCACCATCACGGACCAGGGTGCCACAGACCTCAACCATCTTACCAGCTTCCTGGTTGATGACGGCGTTGATCTGAGCAGTGGTGGAGACCTCGTCGCCCTTCTTCAGAGGCTCCGCACCAGGGATCATGCGGAACTGGTTGGAGAGATGGACAAGCTTCAGGAGGTCGCCATCAATGGTGCGAGGGAAGATGGGCTTGGTGATGGCCTTCCAGCCAATGACAATGGCGAAGTCCATGGGAGCATTGACAGTCTTGCCGGGTCGGTCAACGAAGGCCTCACCGGTGTTGCCAACGGCGTGGACAAAGTCATTGATGGCCTCACTGGTGATGGTAGTCTTGCCACCATCGAACTTGGCAGTGACGTCGGCATCGAGGTCAAGAGCCTCCTCGCCGAACCACGCCTTCCAGTAGAACTCCTTGATGCGGTCGTTGCGGCCCTCCATGACCTCACGGATAGGAGAGTAACCAGCCTCAGGGTGGTAGGTGAACAGGAGAGGGAGCGAAGCGGGCTTGCCCAGAGCGGTGGTCTCCTTGATCATGTTGACCTGGATCTCATTCTCACCAACCAACTTGACCTCGATCACGTCAACGTACTGGTTGTGGCGAGGCTGCTCGCGAACCACAATGGTCGTCTTGGCAGGGTCGTTGGGGTAGGAAATCTCCACAAACAGGCCGCGAGAAGGAGCAAAGATGCGTCGGATGGGGTTGGTCTGGAACTTCTGGCCCTGAGCGACCACCTCCGACATGAGCAGGGCGTGACGCCAGTTGCGGTTGGGACCGGCCAGGAGAGACAGCCAGGAGTCGAGCTCGGGCATGGTGGCAGCAGCAGACGACGACAAGCGGTAGGTGTTCTTGTAGGTGTCATAGCTGACAGTCAAGCCCTCGACGTCCAGAGGAATCTCGGGGTCGACCAGCTTACCACCGAAGTACTCGGTGTACGGGATGGAAGCCTTGTTGTTTTCGTACAGGTCCTTGGTCAGGAACTCGATGTGAGACTCGTGGATGCCGTCAAGGATGGACTTGATAGGCTGGTCAATGACAGTCGAGAACTTGGCAGCAGTGGGACCCTGGAGAATGCAGGTTCGGCCGACATCCTGGCCAACAACCGCATCCAGGTCCTCGGACTGCCACAGGGAGTCCTTCTTGAAGTAGAACTCGAAGTTGTCATCAAAGGTAGGGATGAAGGTGACGGGCTTCTGGGTGGGGCGCATGCACATGATGAGGAAGTGCTGGACATCCTGGGCGTTGATGATCTGGTTCTCGGCCTCGGGGTAGGCGGCGAGGACACGGTCAATCACAGCAAAGGGGTCGCTGAGCTCAGCATAGCTCTGGAGGAGGGAGGCGTTTCCGGGAGACGTAGTGAAACGCTCCTCCAGACGGTGAATGAAGTCACCGGTCAGAACAGTGTAAGAGCGGTCAATCCAGCGAGACTGGTGCTTGACATAGAGGAGCTCGATGAGGCGTCGCAGGACCTCGGCGTAGGTCATGTCATCCAGATCGATAGCCTTGCCTTCCTTGTTCTGGCCGAACCAGACCTTCTGGCAGTCGTCGTTGAGCTTCTTGATGATGTAGTCCTTGTTCTTCTTGAGCTCAGCAACACGCTTCTCCTTGGGAAGGGTGAAGATCTTCTGATCCATCTCAGCCCAGAAGCGAACACCACGGGTAGCAAGCTTGTGGATGGGCTCGCCCATCTCGGAACGGACGGTGATGACACCACCGGCAGGTCCCTTGTAGGTCTGCTCCCACTCGCCATCCTCAAGACCAGGAGCGGCGACAATAGCCTCCTTGGCAGCCTTGCTGGTGTGTGCCTCCTTGGCAACCATCATGCGGCTACCAAACAAGCAACCGTCGAAAGGCATGGGAGGGTAGCCATACTTCTTGGCCCACTGACCAGTGATGTAGGGGTAGGTGTCATCGGCACCACCGAAACCACTGCCGGCAACGAGGATGATGTTCTCCTGTCGTCGGATACGGCCGTACATCTGGAGAATGGGCTGGTGGAAGTCCTCGAAGGAGTGGTGACCACCACCACGGCCACCGGTCCACTGGAGGATAACAGGGAAGTGGGGGTTGGCCTTGGCGATGTTGACAACGGCCTGAATGGCATCGACGGAACCAGGCTTGAAGCTGATGTGCTTGAGGCCAAGAGTCTCAATGTACTCCTGAGCAACCTCAATGGAAGGAACACCAGCACCGATGGTGAGGCCCTCAATGGGGACACCCTCGGCGCGAAGCTTTCCGATCAGAGGAATCTGCCACGCCATGGCACGAGGGTTGACGTAGATCAGGTTGACAGAAATACCTCGACCAGCGGGAATGGCCTTCTCGATCTTCTTGATGGCATCAGTCATCATGGGTGGGATGAAGTAACCACCACCAGCAAGCTCGATGTGGTATCCGGCGTTCATGGTGGCAGCAACAAAGTCCCAGGGGACAGTGGCAGGAGTCATGCCTGCAACAACGATCGGGGGCAGGCCGAGAAGTCGGCTCATCTTGGTGTCAAGGTATGTCCGTCCGCTCTTGGTCGTCACGAGCTTGGGACCGAACTCCTTGACCCAGTCGATGGCGTACTTGACAGCATTCTCCTCATCGTGGTCAAAGATCTCGGGCTTGTAGCCAATCTCGTTAAGTCCACCGTCGACGGTGCCGGCCACGATAACTCGGACACCAGTACCCTCCTTGTTGCGGCTGGTCAGAACACCGAGACCAGAGATACCACCAGGACCAAAGTCCAGGATGTGGCTGGCATCAGGGAAGACCGTGGCCTTCTCCCAGTTGACGGGGTCCCGAGTGATCAAGCGAACAAGGGCGGGAACGATGTTGCCCTTGACCTGCTCACGGAGATCGTTGCCGGTGTTGGTATCGAAAACGGCAATACCGAGATCGCTGGAGTCGATGGTGATGTCCTTGAGATCCTCGTCGATCATAGTAGTGGCCTCAGCGAGGTACTTGCTGTGGAAGGGGGCGGTGATGGGCAGGAATCGGTTCACGAAGCGGACCTTTCGCTCGGTGTAGGGGATTCGGTTCTGGTCAAGACCAGTGGGGGCCTTGACCTTGCGCAGCTGGGCATTGAGACCGTACAGCGAGGTGGGAGGACCAGTCACAACCAGGTTGCGAGGGCTGTTAATGAGAGACACGCTGATGTGGCGGTCCTCGGGGAGGTACTGGTTGGTGGCATCAATGTGCTTCTGGACCTCGGACTGGGAGAGATCGCGGATGCTAAGCATGGGAGTGGGAGAGCCCTCGCCGTGCTCTGATGACTCCCGGAGCATGTTGGGGGTCATGGAGGTGATGGGGAACGCCTGCTGGCTGCGGGTTCCGATCCAAAAGAGCATAGTCAGGACCGAGGTGGCAATCTCGCGCCAAGAGTCCCAGGAGTCGGCGGCGGCGGTAGCAGCAGCCATCACAATGCCCTGGGAGTGACCAGTAGTACCGGTGATTCTGTCACGAAGCATACCGGGGTGCACGCCGAGAACCTTACATGTCACCTCGTAGTGAGCGAGCTGGACAAGACCGATCAACGGGAAGCTGACAGGGGCCGAGATCAGATAGTCGACATCGGGAGTAGAGTCGGCATCGTGAAGCCAGTTCATGACATCAAGACCCTTGGGGAACGACTTTTCGGCGTTGGAGTTCTTGGAGAGGGTCTGGAGGAGCTCGGCTGAGGAAGTGATCAAGTCACCCACAAAGCTAGAGTAGGTCTTGTAGATTTCCCGCAGCTCCTCAAAGTACTCCTCAATGTTGCCCTGGCCACCAAAGATGGTGTAAATCTCGGCGTCGCCATCCTCAGCGGCCCGGAAAAGAGCTGAGGCGTGGGGCTTGATCGGTCGGTTGCAGACAGAGCGAGCGGTGTAGTAGCTGCGGATGAAGTCGAGCTTCTTGGACTCAATGCCGGGCAGGGTGGCGGCAACAGCGTGGGCCTCGTTGCCGCGGAGGAAGTTGCGCTCAAACTCGTTGAGGACGAGCTTCAGGACCTCCTCGTAGGAGCCCTGCTCATCATCCTCACCCTCGTCAACCTCGTGGGCGATCAGACCCAGGTATCTGGCGACCAAGTCGGGAACGGATGAGGGCTCGTCATCCTGGGCAAGCTCGTCGGTGGCTTCGGGTAGGCTGGCGACGAACTTGTCTTTCAACTGGGAGGCGTGGAAGTGAAGGTTGGTGGGGATGAGGAAAGAGGTCTCGAGAGAGCCGTGGGAGAGAGTCAACGGCCGGAGAGAAGAGCTGGATCTGGGAGTGGAAATGCCCGTCTGAGGGCCTGCTCCGGTGCCGTACATGGTGAGAGAAGGGGTATCGAAGAAAATCTGCAGCGGCGAAGAAAAGGGCCAGCGGTCAGCTTCTGTGATCAATCGAGAGCTGCTGCGAGGGTCAATGGCACACAAACCTATCAATTCAACTCGTAGCACCAGATGAAGATCCGATGCTTTCCCCAAGGACGCTGGTAAGAAAGAATCCGGCGGTCCTGGATTTGCGCGGAAGCTGGCTGGTCCCCTGGAAGGTGGGAGGGGGAGGAAATTAGTAGAGAATAGCTTAAGAGTCGGTGGAGCGCGGCGCGGCACGAGACAAGACAACACCAGCCAGGCGCAAAGGGGACGAGAGGATGGAGGGAAGAAGGGAATGAAGGAGGATGAGGATGAAGATGGACAATCTCGAAGAGGAAGAGGTCTAAGATGGCTCGAGGGCAAGATTGGTCCGACCAAGGTATAAGTCCAGATGAGAAAAATCGAGCTTTGGGGGATGAGGCACCGGGAGCCGGCTAACAAGGGCGTGTTGAAGCTGCCGGACGGAGTCTGTGGAGGGGCCGCCTCAGCGAACCGAGCAGAGCAGGCCAAAATTTCAGTTCTGTTGGGGATATGGAGGGGTACGTATCCCAGGCACTTTTTTTTTTTAACCAACAATGGATGGAGGGCAGCTCTGCCTCCCTCCACAACCCGGCCTATCTTAGTGCACACCTCAATTGTCGAGAAGAGAAGGGCATCCACCGACAAGAGGATGTGCCCGCCAGTTGTGAGACCGTGAGAGCCATTGGCATGCACCGCATTGGCGGCTCGCTTGATCCGCCGGCGCCCCACGACGTGAGACACCCCCTGCTGCATGGCACTCCCTTGCCCAGAGGGGCAAGGGGACAAGGGATCATCCACCCTGGGCAAGGGTTGGGTTGGGAGCAAGACCGTCTGTCTGTCTGCCTCTCATGGAAGGGTCCTCAGCGTCAATGGGATTGTCCAGGTACCGGTACTTGATGCCCGCCAGATGCGAATGGATGCTGTTCCACAACGTTCCAACTCGCCCTACCGGGAGACTTCGGGGGCGTTCGCTTCCCTCAAAGGCCCCTCCAAGAATCGTCTAGAGCCGTTCTGGAGGGCTCGAACAGCGCTTGGGAGCCGCCGCCTAGGGCGTGTCCGTCCGGCTTGGGGATCCCATGAGGCTGCTGTTGAGCCACGCCTGCAGCGGGCGGATGGACGGAAGGCTGATGGTAGAATTTTTGATGAGATGTCGATTCGTCCACCCGGAACAACAAAATTCTCCTCGCAAGCCAGGCCAATGGGCAGCCTGGGCACATGCCCGGCACTCTCGAACGGTTCCAGCCATGGGTTGGGTCTATTTGCCACGGTGTGGCCGGGCTTGCGAAGCAGGTTGCATCCTCAACTCAATTCTTCCCCTTCAAGTTCCTATCTATCCCCGACAGGTCGGTCTGTCAGCATGTCGATATTGAGTTGCCCCCATATCTCTCATCAATTCGGAATTGATGATTCCCAGCAAGGGATTTCGTCATACCTGGGTCAGTTATCCTCAACCCTCACCCATTCCAACTTGTACGCGGCTTCGGCTAGGAGATGTGACAAGGCGAGGCAAAGTGTCCATCCATCCGGGATCGATCCTCATCGTCAAAGTCTGGATGGTGTGTTGTTGACTGAATTTTCCCCGTCACTTACGGGTTGCCATTGGAACCGGTCATCCTTGTCGGCGAAGGCCGTGCAAAAAACGGCGTGCATCTCGGGAGCCGATATAAACGTTGGTGCAACTGCCGTGAAACTTTGCTCAGAGAATACAGCCGTTATTTTGTCAGTCTCTCATTTTTATTACTCCCACCAGTTCAACCACCCCACCACCAACTGGCTACTGTTTATGCCAGTTCGGGAGCTTCGTGGGACTCCCGCAGACCAGCATCAATCCCCGTTGCCAATTTCAGCAACCACCTCACTCTTGCAAATTAACTTAACCGCCTCGGGGCTTGTCAGGAGACATTTCCAGTAATGAATTTCAACTGACTCAGAACCTTGCTCCTACCCGTCAACTTTGATTGAGAAGAGATGGCATTGTGTCATGGCCATCCCTTGGTTGTCTCTGTTGGCCATGATGAATGAACCCTTTCTCTCATGCTTGAAATTCCAACCTCTCGACTTTGTGCCAGAGTCCACCGCCCAGTCAATACCCAACTCCCGTCCCCAACTTCCCCTTCAACATGGACCAGCCCCCACATTCGGCCAGGCTCAAGCTCCCGAACATTGTGGGGCAGGTCGCTACGAAAGTAGATGTACAATGCCCGGACGCCGCACCGGCTCGTCTCGGCGTGTTGCCGGCAGAAAGTCGCGGAACAACAGCCTCTCAAAACGCCCTGATTCAACATCTGCCTCTCATGAGCGCAGGTCCAGTCTTGTCCACACGCGGCATGGCGCCAAGTAGATCTCTTTGCATGCACCAACGACTGTGGCCAGCCGCGATGGCTTTTTGGGAGTGCAGGCAAGGCAAGGAGCCGCAATCTGTCCTTCATCATGACTTATACGGAGAGTGCTGGGAAGAGACAAGGTTTCAGCTATTGCTTCAGGCAGCAAAAGGGATCTCAACGGTTATGCATTCAATCAAAACTCGGCCGTCCGGAGACCGACGGGAAACGAGAAGTCGACGTTGAAATGTATCGGTACCTTGCCGAAACTCATCATGGGCATGAGCCAGACGCGAAATTGCATCAACAAAGCTGTTTCTCGGGCCCTCCCTTGAGTGTCTGAGTGCCTACCCTACTGTTTAGTAGGGCCGCACCCTTCCTCGCCCTTCGTAACCTTTGGTGGGCAAGGGTTGGTTGCCACATCCGTCAGATCCCTGGAGCTGATGGTGGGAGGCTGTCGTCACCTCGCCTCGAGCATTCCATCAACGGGGCTCTTCTTATCGTTGATGAACCATGAGCTCTGCTGCAGACCTATAGATAAGCAGGATAAGAGCACAGGACGTTATCTTTGGCTAGCCACCATCCATCATGAGCCCGCTCGGCCGAGCTATCAACGGCTCACCAAAGGTAAATCCGTGGTGTTTGAGGTGTGCCCGGGCGCCCAGCAAAACATCCTGTCTGATGGTGCCCCAAAAGGTCGGTTTCTGGGGAAGCCGCTCCCCTGGCAGCCCCTGGCCGGTGCTCGCCGTCCCAGCCTGTCTTTGCCCCAAGAGGACTAGCGCACTAATATGGTTGAGAAGGGTGCTGCACGCCCATCAGTGAGGACCCGCAGCCATGTGTGGCTCGGGGATGTTCCACTCAAGGTCATCTCGTAGAGAAAGCACCGGATACTCAACCGTGTTCTAGCGAGATGCGGGCCACCAGGGCGCCCTGGCAGACGCTGTAGGTACCGGCAGCTGCCCCTACGACAGGGCCCAGACGCCCGTACCACGGCTAGATGAGAGGTACTGTACCTTACCCAGGGGCCAGGTGGGATGGAAGGAGGCAACACGACCGGGGTGTGATGTGGGCGCTAGAGCTTCCCCCAAATTTTTTTTTCTCTCGACGACTTTTTGGTGGGCCGGTTGTTCAACAATCGGCTCCTCCCTCGCCGTCGGGCTACAATCGTGATTACCTATTCGTACCGGCCATCCGCTCGTTGGCCCTCATCCTTTGGCTCCGTCTCTTCTCCAATTCCTCCCATTGCTTCTCGCTGGCAGGCAGAACGTATCTTCAAGCTTGGCCTTCATATTCATACCCTCCTCGGCCGCACTCTTCTGCCTCCATCATCATCCTCCTCCCTCCTTTCTCCCCTACCGCCAGCTGCAAATCCTCCCACTTGGCCAGCTTGGGAGCTTCCTGCGAAGGCTCCATTCTCTTCCTACGTTGTTGGTTGGCGGGCCCCTGGCTTAATAACCACCAATTCGACCATTACCTCGCACCAATTCTAGGTTGCGATAGCCAATTCGGCATTTTCGAGATACCCCTTTCAGATTCCTCCCCCGACCTAATTCCGCCAACATGCGTCCCGAAGTTGAGCAGGAGCTCGCCCACACTCTGCTCGTTGAGCTCCTCGCCTACCAGTTTGCCTCGCCCGTCAGATGGATTGAGACTCAGGATGTGTTCCTCGGTGAGAGGACCGCTGAGCGAGTCGTGGAGATCGGTCCTGCCGACACCCTGGGAGTGATGGCCAAGCGAACGCTGAAGTCCAAGTACGAGGCCTATGATGCCGCCAAGTCAGTTCAGCGAAACATCCTTTGCTACAACAAGGACGCAAAGGAGATTTACTACGACGTTGACCCCGTCGAAGAGGAGCCCGAACCCGCTGCTGCCTCCTCCAGCGATGCCGCTCCCGCCGCGGCTGCTCCCGCTGCTGCTGCTGCTGCTCCCGCGGCCGCCGCTCCTCCTCCCGGTGCAGGCCCTGCTGCTGCTGTGGCAGATGAGCCTGTCCAGGCTGTTGAGATCGTCCGCGCTCTCATTGCCCAAAAGCTCAAGAAGCCCCTCCTTGAGGTTCCTCTCAGCAAGGCCATCAAGGACCTTGTCGGCGGTAAGTTTTGTCTTGACAACTCCAATGGCTAGAACGCCATCTAATTTCCCCGCTTCTAGGCAAGTCGACCCTTCAGAATGAGATTCTTGGTGATCTCGGAAAGGAATTCGGTTCCACCCCTGAGAAGCCCGAAGATACCCCTCTCGATGAGCTTGGTGCCTCCATGCAGGCCACCTTCGATGGCAACCTCGGCAAGCAGTCACAATCTCTGATCGCCCGATTGATCTCCTCCAAGATGCCTGGTGGTTTCAATATTACGGCGGCCCGAAAATACCTCGAGACTCGATGGGGTCTTGGACCTGGTCGACAAGACGGTGCTCTGCTCCTGGCCCTCACCATGGAGCCTGCTGCCCGTCTTGGCTCCGAGGCTGATGCTAAGGCCTTCTTCGACAGCGTCACCAACAAGTACGCCGACAACGCCGGTATCAGCCTGTCGACCGCTGCTGCTGCTGGTCCCGCCGGCGGCTCTGCTGGCGGCATGATGATGGACCCTGCCGCCATCGACGCTCTCACCAAGGACCAGCGTGCCCTCTTCAAGCAGCAACTCGAGCTCCTTGCTCGATACCTCAAGATCGACCTCCGCGAGGGCGAGAAGGCCCACCTCAACTCCCAAAAATCCGAAAAGGTCCTGCAGGCCCAATTGGACCTCTGGACTGCGGAGCACGGTGACTTCTATGCTGCCGGTATCGAGCCCGTCTTCAGCCCTCTCAAGGCCCGCACATACGACTCGTCCTGGAACTGGGCGCGTCAGGATGCCCTGCACATGTTCTTTGACATCATCTTCGGACGTCTGCAGGTTGTCGATCGTGAGATTGTCAGCCAGTGCATCCGTCTCATGAACCGCTCCAACCCCAAGCTCCTGGACTTCATGCAGTACCACATTGACAACTGCCCCACGGAGCGAGGCGAGACCTACAAGCTCGCCAAGGAGCTCGGAGAGCAGCTTATCGAGAACTGCAAGGAGGTTCTCAACGTCGCCCCTGTCTACAAGGATGTCGCCGTCCCCACCGGTCCCAGGACCACAGTCGACGCCCGAGGCAACCTCAACTACGAGGAAGTTCCCCGTGCTAGTTGCCGCAAGCTGGAGCACTACGTCCAGCAGATGGCTGAGGGTGGCAAGATCTCTGAGTACGGCAACCGTACCAAGGTTCAGAGCGATCTCTCGCGCATCTACAAGCTCATCAAGCAGCAGCACAAGATGTCCAAGACATCTCAGCTCGAGATCAAGAGCCTGTACGGCGAGGTCCTCCGCTCTCTTGCCATGAACGAGAGCCAGATTCTGCCCAAGGATAACGGCAAGGGCAGGAAGGGCCTGAAGGCTAGCAGCAGCCCCCTAAGGGCAAGATCGAGACCATCCCCTTCCTCCACCTCAAGAAGAAGACTCTCCACGGCTGGGACTACAGCAAGAAGCTCACTGGTGTCTACCTGAACTGCCTCGAGGATGCTGCCAAGTCTGGCGTCACCTTCCAGAACAAGCACGTTCTCATGACTGGTGCCGGTGCCGGTTCCATCGGTGCCGAGGTCCTCCAGGGCCTTGTCAGCGGTGGTGCCAAGGTCATTGTCACCACCAGCCGCTTCTCTCGAGAGGTGACCGAGTACTACCAGGCCATGTACACTCGTTATGGCTCTCGCGGCTCTCAGATCGTCGTTGTTCCCTTCAACCAGGGCAGCAAGCAGGACGTCGAGGCCCTCGTCGAGTACATCTACGACACCAAGAACGGTCTCGGCTGGGACCTTGACTTCATCGTGCCCTTCGCCGCCATCTCGGAGAACGGCCGTGAGATCGACAGCATCGACTCCAAGTCTGAGCTCGCTCACCGCATCATGCTTACCAACCTTGTCCGCCTTCTCGGATGTGTCAAGGCCGAGAAGACTGAGCGCGGCTTCGAGACCCGACCTGCCCAGGTTGTCTTGCCCCTGTCTCCTAACCACGGTACCTTTGGCAATGATGGTCTCTACTCCGAGTCCAAGCTTGGTCTTGAGACCCTCTTCAACAGGTGGCACTCCGAGAGCTGGGCCAACTACCTCACCATCTGCGGTGCCGTCATCGGCTGGACCCGAGGCACTGGTCTCATGTCTGGCAACAACATCGTCGCCGAGGGTGTCGAGGCCTTTGGCGTCCGCACCTTCTCCCAGCAGGAGATGGCTTTCAACCTTCTCGGTCTCATGTCTCCTACTCTGGTCGACCTGTGCCAGTCTGAGCCTGTCTTTGCCGATCTCAACGGTGGTCTTCAGTTCATCCCTAACCTGAACGAGACCATGACCAAGCTCCGCAAGGACATCATGGAGACCAGCGAGGTCCGCCGTGCTGTCAGCAAGGAGAGCGCCATTGAGAACACCATTGTCAACGGCGCCGCTTCCGAGGTTCTCTACAAGAAGAAGACCATTGAGCCCCGTGCCAACATCAAGTTTGACTTCCCCAACCGACCTGACTGGAAGAAGGACATTGAGCCCCTCAACGAGTCGCTCAAGGGCATGGTCGATCTTGAGAAGGTCGTCGTCGTCACCGGTTTCGCTGAAGTCGGTCCTTGGGGTAACTCTCGTACCCGATGGGAGATGGAGGCTTTCGGCGAGTTCTCTCTTGAGGGTTGTGTCGAGATGGCCTGGATCATGGGTCTCATCAAGAACCACAACGGCATGGTCAAGGGTCAGCCCTACGCTGGTTGGGTTGATGCCAAGTCTGGCGAGCCTGTTGACGACAAGGACGTGAAGCAGAAGTACGAGAAGTTCATCCTCGAGCACTCTGGTATCCGTCTGATCGAGCCCGAGCTATTCCAGGGTTACGACCCCAACCAGAAGCAGTTCCTCCACGAGGTCGTCATTGAGGAGGATCTTGAGCCTTTCGAGGCCTCCAAGGAGACTGCCGATGAGTTCAAGCGCGAGCACGGTGACAAGGTCGAGGTCTTTGAGATTCCTGACAGCGGCGAGTACATTGTTCGCTTGAGGAAGGGTGCTTCTCTCTGGATCCCCAAGGCTCTCCGATTCGACCGCCTTGTCGCTGGTCAGATCCCTACCGGCTGGGACCCCAAGCGATACGGTGTGCCCGAGGACATCATCTCCCAGGTCGACCCCGTCACTCTGTTCCTGCTCGTGTCCACTGCCGAGGCCCTGCTCTCTTGTGGTATCACCGACCCCTACGAGTTCTACAAGTATGTCCACGTCTCTGAGGTTGGTAACTGTGTTGGTTCCGGTATGGGTGGTGCTGCTGCCCTCCGTGACATGCACCGCACTCGCTTCCTTGACCAGCCTGTCCAGAACGACATTCTTCAGGAGTCCTTCATCAACACCATGTCTGCCTGGGTTAACATGTTGTTGATGTCTTCTTCTGGTCCCATCAAGACCCCCGTCGGTGCTTGTGCCACTGCTGTCGAGTCCGTCGACGTTGGTTACGAGACCATCATGGAGGGCAAGGCGCGCGTGTGCTTCGTCGGTGGTTTCGATGACCTTGGTGAGGAGGGCTCTTACGAGTTCGCCAACATGAAGGCCACCAGCAACACCGTTGACGAGTTGGCGCATGGCCGCACTCCCAAGGAGATGTCTCGTCCTACCACCACCACCCGAAACGGATTCATGGAGTCCCAGGGTTGTGGTATCCAGATCATCATGACCGCCAAGCTGGCCCTTGACATGGGTGTCCCCATCCACGGCGTCCTCGCTCTCACCACCACCGCCTCTGACAAGATTGGCCGCTCCGTCCCTGCTCCCGGACAGGGTGTGCTCACCACTGCTCGTGAGCACCCCGGCAAGTTCCCCTCGCCTCTGCTTGACATCAACTACCGTCGTCGCCAGATTGAGCGCCGCAAGAAGCAGATTAAGCAGTGGCAGGAGTCCGAGCTGGAGTACGTCCACGATGAGATTAATGCTATGAAGGCCCAGGGCGGCAACTTTGACGAGAAGGAGTACGCCCAGGACCGCTTCGCTCACATCGAGAAGGAGGCTGCTCGCCAGGAGAAGGAGCTTCTCCGCAGCATGGGCAACAACTTCTGGAAGAGCGACCCCAGCATCGCTCCCCTCCGTGGTGCCCTCGCCACCTGGGGCCTTACCGTCGACGATCTTGGTGTCGCCTCGTTCCACGGAACCTCCACCAAGGCCAACGACAAGAACGAGTCCAACGTCATCTGCCAGCAGCTCCGCCACCTTGGCCGCAAGAAGGGCAACGCTGTCCTGGGTATCTTCCAGAAGTACCTCACTGGTCACCCCAAGGGTGCCGCCGGTGCTTGGATGATGAACGGCTGTCTGCAGGTCCTCAACACCGGTCTGGTCCCTGGCAACCGCAACGCCGACAACGTCGACCCCGTCATGGAGCAGTACGATCTCATCGTCTACCCCAGCCGAAGCATCCAGACCGACGGCATCAAGGCTTTCTCCGTCACCTCTTTCGGTTTCGGTCAGAAGGGCGCCCAGGCCATTGGTATCCACCCCAAGTACCTCTTTGCTACCCTTGATGAGAAGACCTACCTTGAGTACTGCAACAAGGTTGAGTCTCGCCAGAAGAAGGCCTACCGCTACTTCCACGATGGCTTCATCAACAACACGCTGTTCGTCGCCAAGAACAACGCTCCTTACACCGATGACCAGCTCAGCAAGGTGCTGCTGAACCCTGATGCCCGTGTCAGCGAGGACAAGAAGACCTCTGAGCTCAAGTTTGCTTCTGACTTTATGAAGAAGTCGGACAAGGTTGTCTCGTCGACCAAGGCCAAGGAGACGGAGCAGGTCATGGAGGCGCTTGCCCTCAAGGTGGCCAACAAGAACAGCCAGGTTGGCGTTGATGTCGAGGACATCTCGGCTGTCAACATTGACAACGACACCTTTGTCGAGCGCAACTTTACCGCCGACGAGATCGCCTACTGCCGCTCGGCCCCCAGCCCCCAGAGCTCCTTTGCTGGCCGCTGGAGTGCCAAGGAGGCTGTCTTCAAGTCGTTGGGCGTCGCCAGCCAGGGTGCCGGCGCTGCCATGAAGGACATTGAGATTGTCAAGGGCGAGAATGGCGCCCCCACCGTTTCTGTAAGTTTCTTGACCCCTTTCTAGTCGAGCAATGCTAACAAGTTTCAGCTCCACGGTGATGCTGCCGCCGCTGCCAGCAAGGCCGGTGTGAAGGACATTACGCTGTCCATCTCTCACTCGGACAGCCAGGCTATTGCTGTGGCCGTTGCCAACTTTTAAATACATTGAGCAGGATTGTGTACATCTTTAGCCACGTGGGCTTACAACGGGAGTTTTGATGAACATCTGTTTCCATATGTTGTCTTGCGCGTTCTAATGAGGTGTATGGGCGGTCACAGTAGACCTTGTCAGTGATGGAATCTACACGGGATAGACCGCGTAGAATGATTTATGCATAGAATAGACGATATTTCGGTTTCAATTACCGCAGCCGCTGTGTGTGTAAATCTAGTAATGTTGGCTGTCATCTAGGTAGGCAGCGAGTAGATGCCTACAGCACTCCATGCCCGTCCATCTCCTTAATTTGTTGTGCTTGGTGGTGGTATTGTCCCTTGCTTCTAGGGTAGGGTCTTGGGGAGTCGAAAGCCGAGGTATTGACCCGATATCAGGGATATGTTCTCTGTGTTGTATATCGAGCATCCCTCTCTGGCGGGAGCGATGCATGGCCATGGCCACTCATGCCTTGCGTGGAGGGTATCGTCGTGAGGCACAGTAATAATCTTATTGACCCCTTCCTCGGCCACGGCCTCTACCACCGCCACGACCTCGTCCACGGTCACCGCCTCGTCCGCCGTGGTCGCCTCTTGACTGGCCTCCTCGTCCACCACGGAAGTTTCCTTGCTGGCCTCGCTGAGACTCGCTAACCTGGTCGATAATCTCGTCTGGTACTCTCAGGTATTTGATCTGCTCCTCGTCAGCATGACTGCTCTCGATGCGCAAGTCTTGGGGCGTTGCAACATACGTTATTTCCCTTGACGTAGACTTCTGGTAACCGCACAAACTTGTCGCCCTCCTGTATACCGATCAGCATCTCCCTTCTAGCCATCGTCGGGTGCACGTACAGGGCTGGTCTGGACCACCTCCCTGAGCGTCAGGTTCATCCACGTGTCGCAGGAAACCAGGTGTCCGTTGAGAGTCTCGCCGTTCTTGAGCTCGACCAGCATGGGGTGGCCTTGGGCCGCGTTTAGTAGACCGAGGGGTAGCTATGTTTGAAGAGATTAGCTCTTGCTGCGCGATGCGCCGGGGAAAGAGACAAAGGAAGAGATATATGTCGCCTCGAGATGGGCTGCTGGAGGGTTATGCGAACGTACCATGGTGTCGGGGTCTGCGCCAGCAGTCGTGTGGTGTCTGATGCGCGCGCTGGAAAGGGAACGTTGAGAATGGAACAACTTGGTGGAGCGGCTTCTCGGTGAAGCAAGGTGAGAGGTGGGCTGTGAAGGGCGGCTGTGCGCGGCTATCAGCCTCCACAGTTGCATAACTGGGTTTGAGAGATATGCTCTAAGCGGCGGAAGAGTTCCGCCAAGGAATTCAACATAGAAGAAGGTGCAGGGCAGATTTCGAGCTCATGGAAGGACCAAGATAATTCCTCAAAATCATGCCCCGTCCGCAATTGGTGCGGGATGGGCTCTGGCGCTGTTTGCGCCCGGCATTGGAAGGCTACTCCTTGCCTCGGGCTCCCAATTCATCATTCCTCCCGCCAACGCCGCGAACATGGACCGAACGACGATCGAGCGTGGCCCAGTGTCGCCGAAACACCACCAAAGCCTCCGAGGATGAGCACCCTTCTCCGCAAGCAAGCAGTCTCGATCAATTCTTTGATGCGCTTGAGTCACGACGTGGTGATAAGGAGGGGAAATGGGGTCCTTGGTACCTGCTCACACCCGAAGAGCGTGAGGAACGAGGCAGGGCTTCCAGAGGTAAAAGGAACCCTCTGCTCAGGCTCGCATCACCACATCTCGAGGATACAAGCACCAAAGATATCTTGGTAGCCCTCAGGGCGCTACGGACGCCAAACGGCCGTGGAAAGGTTGGACAAGTGCCGGACCGGCATCGGAGACTGGTCCATCTGGTCAAGTTCCTTGTCAGCAATCACAACTACCCCCTTGATGCGTTTGTCTACGAGTGTCTGATGGACGCCATGGTGGACCCCAAAGGCTCAGCCCAAGGTATCGACAAGCTGCTGGACGACATGGTCCGCCAGAACATTCCTCCTACGGCGACCCTATGTTACAGCGCCCTGCAAGCTCTGACCGTCCACCCGGACTATGTCGTGCGCCAGCGGGTGGTCGAGATAATGCAGAATTACTGGTTCGAGTTCACCAGAGCGGCCAGGCAAAACATTATCGTGGGAATGCTCCGGGACGGCCAGCACGAGCTCGCCCTGGCAAAGTTTGACGAGTTCTTCAAGGAAGAGGGACTAATTGAGCTTTGGGTCTACGACGTTTTCATTGTCGAGTTTGGCAGAGCAGGTCTCTTGGACGGGTTGCTGTATTTGCTAAAAAAGAGGAGAACCGCCAAGGGCACAGATGATGCCTTCAGGAGCCTCCTGTACCACGCTCTAGACGTCTTCAGTCGGGCATACCATTACGAGGGGACGGTTTGGGCATGGACACGCACGGTCAGGACGCCCATGCACAACCCCTCTATTGCTATTCTCGACAGCGTGCTGGGGACGGCAGCGAGGCACGGCGACCTGATTTTGGCCCACGAGGTTATCGACATCCTCGATAACCTCGATATCAAAATCTCCAAGGAACAACACGAAACCCTCGTCGAAGCTTCGGTCAAGGCCGGCAATCTAGGAGGCGCATTCCAGAACCTGAGCGTCATGGAGCGAGCGGGTCTTCGCCTGGACCGAGGAAGCACCAGGGCCATCTACCAGGCGCTGAGGGAGAGGCCAGAACGCATCGACAAGGCTGTTACGGCTCTGCAGGAAAACAGGGGCCATCTCTCATCGCAGGCCGTCGCGGTCACGATCGAAGCCATGGCCCAGGAGCGTGGCTCAGAGGCTGCCATGCCTCTGTACCGCGACATGTCGTTCCTCAGCGGCAGGCACCCTGACCATTTCCTCATGAGGGACTTAGTGATGAACAGTGCGCAAGCCAAGACAAAGTATGTTCTGGCAAAGGACTACAGCGCCATGATCAGGAGCGAGAGGATGTCGGGGCAGACCGCCAAGGCGTACGGCATGATGATCTCGGCATGCCTTCAGGCTAATGACTTGGATGTTGCGTTCAAGCTGGCGAACCGTGTTGTCACAACAGACATGACGAGGAAGGGGGAGGAGGACCCCAAGCTATGGCGGCACGCAGAATGGATCCAGCCCCTTGTCAGAGCTGGTATCGAGGTGGAGGATAACCGTGTGTGGCCGATTGTGGATGGCCTGGACCAGGGCGATGATGGGCCGGCCAAGATGGTGCGGCTGCTGCTCTACCAGCACCGCCAGGGGAGGAGTAAGGGGCTCGGCACGCAGAGAGAGAACGGCACATTTGCAGGGATCAAGAGCAGCCGAGTAGAATGAAGTGCCGAGGCCGAGCGAGGAGAGCAAACTACAAAGACGATGCCATCCAATGCAAGGGTTTGCATGGTCAGTCAGCTCGGCAGCCGGCAACTTCGGGGTCGATCAGCTACGGATAAGATGCTGTCTAGAACACACCATGTGCCAGAGACGATTTGCTCACTACGAGAGTCAGTGACGTGACAGCTTTCTTGACTGTCTGTGAGGGTTTCCCGGCAGGATGGGACCTAATATGTTATGGTTATGTATCAAGCGCTCCGGGCCTTCCGGGGAGGATGGAGGTTGAGCAGAGTTTCTGGTCCGCATGTGCGGCGGGCGTCGATCCCGTCAGCGGCCGGACAGTCGGTGCCAGTCAGGCCGCGGCCGTGTCATTTCACGGAAGGGCGCACGTTTTGTGAGCCGTGATGGGTCTTCCAACGGATCTCTCGTTTGAGGCCTAACTGACCCGCCGGTGAAGTGACTCACAGGGGTCAAGCAGAGAGGGTGTTGGCTCATAAGATATCAAGAGCAAGAGCCGTGAAATAAGCACCGTAGGCCTCTTGGATGCCGGCCTTAGCATTGCGGCTCGTCCGGGGGCACACACGGCGAGAAAATCTGGCCGAAGGGTGATTAAGTTGATTACCCGATTAGGCAAGTCTTGATCCGGGAGCACGGGGCGATTTCTAATCCTGCCGAGCTAGGGGAGTGGCTTAACGGTGGTCGAGGTCATGACGTCGAGATGGATGTATGGGAGTCGACTAATACGATGTTTGAAGGAAGATGCTGTCGATGAGCTGGCATTGAGGCAAGAATCTGAGGTGAGAGCTATGAACGTGAGAAGCACCTTGATTCCTTCTGGATGAAGTCACTTCACCACAAGGGTCGAGGATCTCAATGCCAAGGCGTGAGCTGAGATTATCTTTGTGCTTACAGATCCTCAATGCATGCTGTCGATCTGTTGGTCCCACGGGGGCACGCGGCGATAACTCTAACCCTACCACACAGCACGACCACGTCTCGCGTCAGCGTCAGCCCTAGGCCTCATCCTCTTTACTAGATTTACAATCTTTAGCTCCGTGGCGCGCATCCACTGGGATGCCACCACGCGGTTGTTAGCTTCTTCAACTTCAACACCGAGCACCGAGCTACAGTAGGGGATTGGTAATGGGCACAAACAAGTTTGTCCGAGTGGTCAAGACAGCGCGCAGTAGCGTCTGTGGTTTGTCAAAGTCCGAGCTTCTATCTCCGTTGCCTGAGGGTTGATTACCCAGCATGGAATTGCGCGGGGAGGTATTGTGTGCAAAGGCCAGCGTGAGGTTTCTTGTCTGGAGGGTTGTGTATAAGATGTCATGATGCCGCGGGTGTTGAGGAGTAGTTTGACAAGCTCATCGCAGAGTTGCTCTGATATCACACAATAAATCAACCATGGCAGACATAATTCGAGATGCCCCCCTGGGCCAAGTCATCCGCTTCGTCACCCGCAACCGCTACCTCCAGTACCCAGAAGAGAAAGCCGACTTTAAACTCCCGGACCCATGGATCACGCTCATCAACAACCCCGACGCCATCGTCGAAGAAGCCCCTGAGAATCTTACAGTCCCCGGCTCTTCAGCTTCATCCACCGTCGCAGCGGACGACGACGACGGCATCAAACCCAAACCTGGACCTAGCAACAATGCTGAACACGACGAAGACCCTGAGAAAGCAGATAGACCTCCCCTCAGACTTCAACGCACCCGCTCGACGCAAGACACCCAGGCGTACACGGCCGACCGTCTACGCGCCGACGAGGAGCACGAGATTGAAAAGGTCCAGTCCATCCCCATCGTGCCCAAAAAGACAAAGGACGGCGCCATCCTCGTCGACTGGTACTACAGCGACGACGCCGACAACCCGCACAACTGGTCCAACAACAAGAGGCTGGGCATCTCCCTCATCATCTGCCTCTACACCTTTGTCGTGTACACCTCGTCAGCCATCTACACGTCCTCTACAGAGGGTGTCATGGAGGCCTTTGGCGTCAGCCAGCTGAAGGCGACACTCGGTCTAGCCCTGTATGTGCTTGGCTACGGCGTCGGTCCTCTGCTGTTTTCACCCCTGAGCGAGATTCCTCGCATCGGACGTAACCCCGTGTACATTGTCACAATGTTCCTGTTTGTCATCATCTCCATCCCCACGGCCTTCGTGGGAAACTACCCTGGTCTCATGGTCCTCCGGTTCCTGCAGGGTTTCTTTGGTTCGCCGTGTCTGGCATCCGGCGGTGCATCTCTTGGTGATATTTACAGTCTGATGGCTCTCCCCTATGCCATGATGGCTTGGGTATCTGCCGCCTACTGTGGACGTAAGCTCCCCCTCCCCTTTTTTTTCTACCCAAACATGACACTGACAGTTAAACAGCTGCCCTCGGCCCCCTGCTCAGTGGCTTCGCCGTCCCAGCAAAGTCCTGGCGCTGGTCTCTCTACGAGAGCATCTGGGCGTCCGCCCCCATCTTCATCCTCATGTTCCTCCTCCTCCCCGAGACGAGCGGCGCCAACATCCTCCTCCGCCGGGCCAAGCGCCTTCGCAAGCTCACGGGCAACGAGCGCTTCATGTCGCAGAGCGAGATTGACCAGCGCAACATGAAGGTGTCGTCTGTGGCCCTCGACGCGCTGATCAAGCCCATGGAGATTACCATCAAGGACCCTGCCGTGCTGTTTGTGCAGGTGTACACTGCCATTATCTACGGCATCTACTATTCATGTAAGCCGCCTTCACCATGTCCATCTATCCAATGTCTGACCAGCCAGTCTTTGAGGTCTTCCCCCGCGTCTACCCCGTCTACTACAACATGAACCTCGGCGAGATCGGCCTCGTCTTCCTCTGCGTCCTCGTGTCCTGCGTCATCGGCGTCGCCATCTACGTCGCCTACCTCTACTACTACATGGACCCCCGCATCGCAAAACGCGGCTGGCCCGTCCAAGAGTCCCGCCTCGCCCCGGCCCTCCCGGCCTCCATCGGCCCCACCATCGGCCTCTTCCTCTTTGCCTGGACGGCCCGCGAGTCCATCCACTGGATCGCCCCGACCATCGGCATCACAATCTACGGCGCCACGGTCTTCATCGTCATGCAGTGCATCTTTGTCTATATCCCCCTGAGCTACCCCATGTATGCTGCTAGTTTGTTTGCTGCCAACGACTTTTTCCGCAGTGCACTCGCTTGCGGGAGTGTCCTCTTTGCGCAGCCGCTGTTTGATAACCTGGGTGTTGCAAAGGGCACGAGTCTTCTCGGTGGGCTGAGCGTCATTGGCATCATTGGTATCTGGCTGCTGTACTTTTACGGTGCGAGGCTGCGTGCTCTGAGCAAGTTTGCCGTCTTCGAGCATGTAGAATAGGGGTCTACAGAGAGGAACAAGTTATCACAAGGGAAGAATGAATCTGATAGTGACGGAAATACCATGGAGGAAGACGATAGGATAGAGGTAATTGGATAGATAATGAAGGGAGTAATGATCATGATTTCAACACACATAAACGATGGCTCAGTATAAATACGCAGCATCTGTCTGACCCTTGACATTCCCATGGGTATCTCTAAACATGAATATCGAATAAGTCAAACATTTGTATCCCCTGCTGCTACCCCCAATCAATTTTTCCCATCATCATCATGATAAGAGCACGCCATTATTAAAACATGCCCCAACTAACGTTACACGCCAGACCACGACTCGCTAGCTGTAGCCCGACGACTGGCTCCCCGGTTGGAGGGAGCTGTTGTGAGAGTTTTGAAAGTACCAGCTCGGCTGCTGCTGCTGGTTGCCCGCCTGGCTCTGCTGGGTAGGTCCAGAGTAGGACGGGTAAGTTGGTTGTTGCTGCTGCTGCTGACCGTAAGAGTTGCTCTTGCTGCTGCTCGTGCAAGTGTCTTGCTGCGTGCTTGATCGCATGCTAAAGTTCTGCCGCGACGCCGAGACTGACTTGGAGGACGCTGCCGGTTGTTGGGAATAGGCGGATTGGCCATGGTACGAAGAGTTGCTGCCGTAGGAACGATCGTTTCGTCCCGAAGAGCCAGGCCACTGGCTTGCAGATGACGTCGTGGCCGGGTATGCAGTGCTCATCGTAGAAGGCGTCCCCGAGGCCATCGACATGGCCATGGCAGCAGTCTGACTAGACGTGTCGGCGTTCTGTTGCATCGTCGTCGAGCTCGTATGATCATATCCCCGATGAGACGACTGGTGGCTTGCCGCAGTGTTAGTGCTGCCGTATCGCCCATACTCGCTGTAGCCAGAAGCCCCCGTCATCTGAGTCGTGTCATGGTGAGTGCTTGATCTGGTGTTGTGTTGGTGGCTCATGTCAGCAGGAGGTTGGTAGCCTCTCGTCTGATCAACAGGAGTCCGCGACTGGTTCCGGTGGCTCTGCCTAGATGCAGCACGAGGAACAGCAGCCTGTTGATACGGAGACTTGCGTGCCTGGGCCATCATGGCAGCTGCCGCCACAGGTGACTGACGGGCTTGCTGCAGTCCGTCGGTCATCTGTGGGTCCTGCGAGACGTTTTGGTTCACTTGTCGCGATCTGGTGTTGGCAGAGCGAGAATACGCCATCTGAGGTGAGACCGACGATACCGTCGTCGCTGGCATGGTGTCGTTGGTGCTTTGAGCCCAGTCCGAGGGCTGAGGGTTCGGGGCGCCACGGTTTGCCCGTTGGTGTGGACGGGTTCAGACGGAAGACTTCGCCGCGCCTTGTTGCCAGGCCCGATGGCTGTCCATCGCCGCGACTCTATGGGAGCGATTGTACCAGCAGGGGCGGGAGCTGGAGGAGGCGGCTGTGTTACTTCAGGCATCGTACTATAAGTCTGCCTGGGTGACATCACCAACCCTGGATCGGCAGTCAAAGGCTGCTGCGAGTTCGAATAGGGGTCTGGCTGAGGCAAAGACATGCCCGAGGTGGGCTGATAGTAGCCGTTCTGGGGGCCTTGGAGATCCTGAGATGTGGTATCCGTCGTCGTGACCATGTTTCCAATGTTCATCTGCGGGTATGAGTAGTCCTGTGAGGTGTCTTGCTGGACGCTGTCCTCCTGGTCAGGGGTCTCTTCCTCGGGTTCTTCTTGCTGCTGTTCCTCCTCATCTTCATCCTCATCTTCATCATCCTCGACAACGATGGGCTCAGACTTTTCAGGCTTCTTCTTCTTGTTCCTTGGCTTCTGTGCATATTCACACGTAGTACCATGGCTTTCGCACTCGGTACATGTAGGCCTCTCCCTTGGACACTTTACCGACTGTTAATGGGCATGTCCATAGTAGGCTATTGAGAATGCTTACCTTGGTCTTGCGAGCCTTGCAGGGGAAGCAGGCTGTTCGGGACTTGGCCATCTTCTTCCTCTTGCCCTTCTTTGTTCCCGATGCTTCTGCAGCATCCACCTCAACGGGAGCTTCATTATCTGTTCCCCCGTTGCTCTGGGCACCAGACTGGGGCACCAGTTCCTTGGTGGTTATGGGTCCAGACGGTGTTGTCTGGCTGCTCGGGGTGGAAGTAGACGCGTTTGTCTGAGCCGAGCCCTCCCTGTTGCCAGGGTGAACAATCCGCAACCGCTCTGCGCCGTACTTGACAAGCATGCCCAGAGACTCCCGCTGGAGTTCTGGTGCCTGGTTGGAAAAGATGTTGAACTGCTCAGCTGAAAGAGTGGACGGCTCCACGCCCGCGTTACTGAGCATCGTGAGGGCTGCCTCCCGTCGACGGGCTGCTTCAGCTGCCGAGACATTAACAGGATAGGTGACTGAAGCAGGCTGGTTGCCGGTCTGAGTAGTCGAGCCATTGGCTACAGCTGCAGAGTCTCCCATCAGACCCTGCGGGTAATCGCTGAATCCTTGCTGGTTCTGTGCGGCGCTTCCATCCAACTGCTCCCCAGCAGCATACGAGGGACCAACTTGTCCATCAATCGGCGGTGCTCCAGGATAGTCTGGAGGTATCATGGGTCCATCTGGCTGAGCAGTCGGCTGAGCCGCGCCATTGTTCTTCTTCTTCCGTTTCCGAGGGTTCCCGTTCTCATCCTGGGCCTTTGTCGATTCTCGCTTCTTGCGTTCCTCTTCTCGCCCTTTGCCTTTTTGGAGTCTTTTCCTTGGTCTTTTGCTGTTGTAGTTTCTGAGCGCCGGGGCCCAGCTGTCGAGGAGGCGGCTTGAAGTACTCGGCAAGCTCAGCAACCGTCTTGTGCATGGGAGTGTGATCGTATTTGACTGTGATTGCGCGGCTGTTGCGATTGAAGGCAATGGTGACGCATCCACGGCAGTCAAAAGCAGGTCGAGCTGATTAAGATATCAACGATTGATCCATTCAATTGGACATTCTGAACTCACCGTGCAGAGTCGGATCTGGATCTCGCTGACTGAACTCGCCCACAACCGCCTTGGTCGGGTTCTTTGCCGTCTGCCGGCGCCATTGCTGAAAGGAATCCTTGCACAGGTACGTAAAAGTCCAGCCTTGCGACCCGCGCGACACCTCTCGAACAGTCCAGGTGCTGCCGTCTGTCAAGCTGACCAGGGATATTATGTGTTTTGCGACGGATCGCTGCAAAGCCGGGTCATCGTGCGGCTGGTTCATCAGGGTGTCATTGGCAAAAACAACCCGGGGGGAGCCAGGTCGGCAGCGACGCTCATTCCCCCCAGCGACGGATCGCCGTTATTCAGGTTCTCGAGGGCGCCATTCTCGGGCTCGGAGGCGGCGAGCTGGAAGCGGACGGTGGCCTCAGCTCGATGGTGATGGACAGGTGCTCGGCGCGGTTCGGGGTGACCTTTGCGTCGAGGGCGCCGCGCAGGTGAAGCTGCAGATCCTGGACCGAGTCGCACTGAGGGTTGCTGGACGCGGCTGGCGTCTGCGCGCCGAGATTGAAGCTCGCGAGGAAGTCGGCCATGATGGAGCTGGAGCAGGCGCGGCGGCATCGGACCAGGCGGAGGAGCCTGTCGAGATACTGAGCCGAGCCTGGCTCCTGCAGAGGCGATGAGCTGCTGCTGCTGGCGGGCGCGGGAGATGGAAGCCTTTGAGGAGTTGGCGATGCCGATGGCGCTGGCGGGCCTGGGCGCTTCGCGTTCGCGAGTCGTAGTGGGTTGGGGGAGGAGACGGCAGGTGTGTGCGTGCGTCTGTGACCGGGCGGCTCAGCACGAGGCTTGGTGGGTGTGCGCCCGCCACTCGAGGGTGGCGTGGGCATAGCAGCGTCGTCCATCACAACATCAACATGAGAATACCGTTTTTAAAACGTGCTATTGTTTAGAAGCGTGTTAGGATGGTGATCATGCAGAGATGGTCCAATTATCAGGCCTTGGGAGGATTGGTTGATGCTGCAAGATATCCATCCACTCGACTGTGAATGATAATGGCTACACCTCCTCACACTCTACATCATCGAAAAGCCAAGTCACTTCCATCTTCACTCATCCATCCACACAATACAAATACACTCGAATTACCATGATCGTACAGGCCAGTAAACGCCCAAAACAACTCTAACATACAAGTACACATACACAACCACCGAGGCCATGCCTCACGAGTTTTCTTCCACCCACTGCTCGACTCTCTCAATCAGCTCCATCTTCCTGCCAGCCGTGCTCAGGCCTTTGCCGCCCAGCAGGTCCCTGAGCTGAACCACCGTCATCTTAGTGATGCCGCCGCTCTCAATCGCCGCCTGGAGCTGAGCAATCGACAGCGAGGACCCAGAAGGCTTCTCCGATGCGCCTCTGCTCCTCTTGGTCGGCTTCTCGCCTTCATCATCTGCCTCGCGCTTGGTGGACTTGGTACTAGACATCCGACCAGCTTCGCCCTCTAGTGTCTCTGACCACTCTTCCAGGTAACCACCGGCTCGCTTGCTGATGGCCTTGAACTTGGGCTCGGTCGTATCCTCAGCCTTCTCAGGCACCTCTTCTTCCAGCGCAAGGGCCTGGAGAATCTTGTAGTGCCATTGCAGGGCAGGGTTCGGGTACTTGGACGGGTTGTACATGGCCTTGGGGAGTTGAAGCTGCTGCACAATGGTGCGCATCTGTGTCTTGAGCTCATCAGAACTCCGCTTCACCTCACTCGGCGGGTTGGCGCTTCGCAGGTCGTCCAAGAAGGGCAGAGGATAAATCCAGAGACCTGCCGGCAGGTATGGCGTTCCCGACTCGTCATCAGACCGTTCCCTAGATGGAATGATGGCCGCCAGTATCGGCTGCGCGTTGGATCGAGTGATGCACCATGCGATACCCATCTTGTCGTCATTGAGCAGCTTCTGCCACAGCGCAGTAAAAACTCGAGTCGAGCCGACATAGTCCTCTTCGCTGGGGAAGATAAAGGTAGACTCTTGACACTCGCCCAGATGGGAAGCTGACTGCGCGGCTTGAACCCAATGATGCGAATGATTGGCGATCCAAAATCCTTGAGAGACTTTTGCTCGTCGGGGGTAAAGTAGACGTATTCGCCGCCAAACTTGTATGCCTTCTTTGTCTCTCCCTTCTCGACAGTCCGCGTGCTATCCTCGGCGATTCTAGTAGTCTCGCCTGCGGCAATCTGCGGCTTCTCGCCGTCGAGCCAGATGTAGCAGGTACGTGCGGGTGTTTGGCGATGGACAATATTGTATCCCTTGACCGAGATCCGCAGCCCTGGGGCAATCTCAAAGGGCAGGTTCGAGAAGAGTGCCCGTTTCGCGGCTTGCTTCGAGTTCACATTCGAGATGAGCGACTTGAGCAGCGTGAGCCCGTCTCCAGACTTGACTTGGAGGTGCGAATCTCGGACATGTTGGCCTCGCCAGCAGAGTCGCGGTAAATAATATCCTTCCCCTGTTAGCCGACTTGACCATGACGTGGGGGTAAGTCTTACATCATAAAACTTGTTGAGGTCAAACTTTTCCTCTCCCCGAGTGATGGGGAAGAGATCAATAATGATGCCAAGATCGTACAAATCCTTTGCGCGGACGGCGGCGGCCGACCTTGCCTGCTTGTCAGACGCATGAGGGTCGTCGTTGTCGGTGACTATGAACAAGCGACGACTGCCAAAGTTTGCGGCCTTTGTCGTAAAGATCTGGTTGGCGCAGAAGAGCACGTTGGACATGATCACGGGCTCATCCGAGGGAGTCAGCACCTCATCATCGTCTTCCTCTTCGACCAGAGCCTTCAGGGCCTTGACGTCGTCTGCCGCGGGAATGTCGAGGTCAGTGAACAGGTAGCAATGGGGATAGCCGAGTCCACTGCGGCCGTCGCCCGAGTCCTGAAACTTGGACTTTTCAGTGCCAAACAGGAGAATGCCCATCATGTCCTTGGGGTTGGAGATGATGCGCTGCTCCATCAGATGGTAGGCGCATTTCAACGCTGCCTGCACGGGACTATCCCGATCCGCCTTTTTCGAGTCCGAGTGCGGCGGCGGCTCTAGCATTGACTTGCTCACATCTATCGCGAGCAAGACGGCATCCTTTTGGGCCTTGTAGCTCTAAAAGTGGATCAACATGGTGTATAAAGGAGAGTGAGAGGTGCGATCGATACTCACGTTCTCATCAATCTCCTGCTCCCCCTCATCTTCGTCTTCCCGTCGCCAGTCTTGCTTGTCTGCCATTTTGATGTTTTTGTGCGTGTTATGGCAGAATGATGGTTCTCATGGCGCGTCAGCTCCAACTTAAGAGCTGAGTGATCGCATCCTGCGGGCCACAGCTCTAGGCAAACGCGACCCCTTTGGCAGGGGGGCGCGATGCTGCCTGTCGCGCAGTCACGTGAAGGAGGAAGCTGATTACCATCTTCATGATTGGCGGGGAATGTCTTGTTGAGAGGTACATGCGTTTCCGCACGCATTCCGCAGAAGCGAAAGTTCCTCCTAGCGCCCAGCGCCGGTGAAAATTCCGATAAGATGCGCTGGTTGGCGATCCCGGAGACCATGGAAATGCGTGCATCATCGCCGCCCTAGCTGGACGTACATAACATCTTGCGCCCCTCAGCCATTTCTCATTACCAACCCTCACACCACTACCAATTGGCATACGGCTGTTCCCTCCTCTTTCTTTGTGCTTCACTTTCCAGTCTATTCACCAACAATGGCTATGCGACGCTCCGGGGGCCAGCTCTACAAGGGCATCTCCCAGACCAGCTCCCGCCTTGCGCTCCCTCAGATCACCAGCCAGAAGCGATATCTGGCCACTCCGGTCCCTCCCGTCACACAAGATGCCACAGGCTCCAAGGGCCCTACGGCCATGGTCTTTCTCAACATGGGCGGTCCCTCTACGACTGATGAAGTCGGTGACTTTCTCAGTCGCCTCTTTGTAAGTATCACCGACGCCCCGGATCCGTCCGGATGCTAACTATCGCCACAGGCCGACGGCGACCTGATTCCCCTCGGTCGGTTACAAAACTACCTGGGCCCTCTCATCTCCAGTCGACGAACCCCCAAGATCCAGAAGCAATACGCTGCCATTGGCGGAGGATCCCCGATTCGAAAGTGGTCCGAGTACCAGAGCTCCGAGATGTGCAAGATCTTGGACAAGATCTCCCCCGAGACCGCCCCCCACAAGCCCTACGTCGCCTTTCGATATGCGGATCCCCTGACCGAGGAGATGTACACCAAGCTGCTGGAGGACGGGTTTGGCAATGGCCGCGGTGGCCGGGCCGTCGCGTTCACCCAGTATCCCCAGTACTCTTGCTCGACAACGGGCAGCAGCTTGAATGAGCTCTGGAAGTGGAGGCACAGACTCGAGGGCAAGACCACCAAGGAGTCCGGCGACGGCAGCATCACGTGGAGTGTCATCGACCGCTGGCCAGTCCACAGCGGCTTGATCGAGGCGTTTGCGCAGAACATTGAGGCGAAGCTGGCAGAGTACCCCGAGGAGCGTCGCAAGGACGTTGTCCTGCTGTTCTCTGCCCACAGCCTCCCCATGTCTGTTGTCAACAGAGGTTTGTGCGCTCGACCCCAGAAATATGAACAGACCTAACATGACGTCAGGTGACCCCTACCCCGGCGAAGTCGCTGCCACCGTCTATGCTGTCATGCAGCGCCTCAAGTTCTCGAACCCATACCGACTATGCTGGCAGTCCCAGGTTGGTCCGTCCGCCTGGCTGGGTCCTCAGACCGCGGACAGCGTGGAAGAGTACATTGCCAAGGGCCAGAAGGACCTTGTCCTCATCCCGATCGCCTTTACGTCAGATCACATCGAGACTCTGTACGAGCTGGACGAGGAGGTGATTGGCGAGAGCGGTCACCGCGACACCGTCAAGCGAGTAGAGTCGCTTAACGGCAGCCCCGTCTTCATCCGGGCTCTGGCCGACATTGCCAAGGCGCATCTCGAGCAGAACCTGGCCTGCTCGGCGCAGATGGGTCTCCGGTGCCCGGGCTGCAAGAGCGAGAGGTGCGCCGAGTCGAAGCGATTCTTTGCGAGCCAGCAGGCTGGTCTGGTTTAGGGATGGACACGGGTAATGTTTATGAGGGTTCGGCATGACACTGTATTATAGCTCGGGAGCGCGAGCGTTACATGTAATCAAAAGTGAGGTCTTTTAGGGTCTGGCGGTTGGGTCTGTATAGACATGCTTCATAGCAACTCTTCGCTTCATTTGGGATCTCGCGTCCTTGTGATTTGCGATGGTCTCATGAAAAGGTATACACGAGGCAAACATGGCAATGCATTGCGAGGCCAGCCAAGGGCAAACTGGTCGCGGCTTCGGCTTAATGTCACAAGTTGTATTCGGCCCGGTATTCCAAATACATATATCCAACGCAGGCGTTGACGTTCTTCGACGACATTGGCACATCGTCTTTGAGATCTGGATCTCCTGATGCGCAAAGATCGGTCCGGCTCCTCCTACTGCTAAGGTTCGTACTATAAATACAAGGCTGTAGCAAACTAGCTAGAATTAAGGCAATATTTCATGATCGCTTTCGTGAGTAAATGAAGAGGGTCATCAGATCTGATCGGGCCATGTGGGCGATGAACGGTGTGGCGTGAAAGGCCGTTGCCAAATCCCGACCGCCATCGCATCGACATAACGGCTGTGTGACTCCACTGTGCACCATCACGGAAAGGAAGAACGTGCCAACTATATGTGTGAAGAACAGTAGTTCCGACCCGTGCATAGGTGTTGCCTGCGTATCCTCCCGTAGAAAGGGGCCTCGGTCATTAGTACGGTCCAACTGTGCATGGTCACAAGCAGGGCGATTCAAGACCGTGTCTAAATAGCCAAGGCATGCAAGGCTGCGAATTGTTTTGTATAGTTGCTTCATAACACGAATATAGTAAGCTACCTCTTTAACAGCAAAGCTCTTCTCAATGTCCGAGTCCCAGTCAACGCTGGCGTGTCATTCTTTCTCTCTCATTCGACTGTCTGTCTGGTCTTCCCTGGAGAGCCCGAGTCCATAACCATGAATGACACACATCGCTTCCATCAACAAGCACAGACAACGTGGCCGAGTGGTTAAGGCGATGCCCTGCTATCCTGCATTGTAAGGCATTGTGTTCGCACGCGCCAGTTCGAATCTGGTCGTTGTCGCTTAACTTTTTGCTGTTCCTTATTCATTTTGTCGTTTCTTGCGACTATGTATTCCATTGTGTGCAGAATTGGCGTTGTCGTGATGTTTTTTTATATCACTTGTTTCGTTGCAGGATTTTCTAATTCGGGTTTCAACGGTTAGACCGCGGCGCCACCAGGCCTTATACCTTTAGACTTTCCTTAGGGATAGATAGTACGTACCCGTGGACGAGTCCTCATCGTTATCACCGGCCACCATTGGGATCGTCCAGGAACTATATATTTCTCCCATTCCGTGTCATGCCTCTCGCTCACAAGTCTTAGGGCATATCTGCGAATGCCCCAGCCTGCTCTTTGCTGAGTTGCCTGCGTTGCCAGACCCAGCCCGTGGAACGTGATATTGTCGAACTGGTCGGGACCAAGATTTAACCTGTATCTACCCGTGGGTCAGTGAATTGCACAGCTGACCCACGGGTAACTGGTTTTCGTCCCTATTTCCATGTTTTCACACTCTTATGACAACCAAGCTCACAGCGTGGCTGTGTGCCTTCGGGTCACCCAGTCTTACGCGCCGCGGCGAGTGACACTGCGGCGTTGCCAATGATTCCTCCCTCTATCTGATATTTGGTCAATGGGAACACGCAGTCGCTCTCATAATCCGAATAATGACATTGGTAAGTTACTAGGTCCAAACGCAGGGTGGTGGGGAGTTGCCAGTGACATGGATGACAATGTATACTCCCGAGCTGTCCAAGGTCGTTCCCGACGCGTTGCGTGTACGAATCGGGTGGACATACCATCGATACACTGCCGTCTCAACTCGTCGAGTTTTCACCTACATGGCTTACCATCACCTACTTGGCGTAAATCTATTTCTACTGCTATGATATCTCTCCTGGGGGCCCTCTTGTCTAACTAGACGGACTCGCTGTTATCAGCGGGCAGTGACTCTTCAACCCCCTTTCTTCTCGTGGGCCTCCGTCGTCAGGCTGGCGAATCTGCCATGTTAGAGTAGTGCTTAAGATCACGTGCATTTCTATTTCTCTGCCCGATGAGCTGGGTGTTTTGTCTCTGCTAGTCTCCGGGTGTAAGTGGCTCACATATTCGTCACCGGACATATCCGAAGCTTTCAGGTCTCAGATCCCATCGAGAGGCAAACCAGCCACGAAGCCACCGCCAAAAGGTCGAGATCACATGAAATCACACCTGAGATACGGCGGATGCCGTAAACACGTCTGCAGGGCTGTTCATTGTTGAGGTGCTTGTGGTGCCTTGCCGACCCAGGCTACCCTGTACCTGGGTGCCGACGTCATGGCGGCCACGTAGAAGGATGGTGACTCGCAACGAGGTGGGTCTTGCGTTCGACGCCTGGGCAAGTTCGGTACGAGGTACCGTTACCACATGCACATGAAGTGAGATCAACCGCATGCCAGCGCTGCGTGGGGAGAGCTTGTCATCACTGATGAGTCCGGATGAACGTGTTTCCGAGGACGTAGCTCCAAACCCAAGTTCAAAGATAAAGAACAGTAAAAGGGCAAAAGTATCCCTGGTTCCCCAAAGCTCTCATTCGATAGGAATCTAGCTGTCACTGAGCGTCAAGGATTAAAAAGGCTGCATCATGAAACACTGATGCGTACAGGCTGGGGTTGTCGAGTTGCCAACATTTCCCTTGGCCCTCCTTGAGTCTCCGGCCCAAGGTTGCAGAGTATCTCAATCGAGGCGGGCAAGCCACGGCGATACATGCGTCGACCACGTATTACCTACTGTAGGTGAGACGTGGTTGGCTCATGTCGAGTGACGTGGATGGATGCTATCGAGAGGCGGTCGAGTGGCACCTTGGTGGAGACGGCCTCGGCCGGGGTCCAGGACCCACCGTGTGGGAGAGGAAACAACTTTGACGGACGGGAGGGAAGTTGGCCGTGTTTGATGTTTGACGGGGAATAAACGAGGGATGGACGGGCTCTAGCACAGACGTGGGAGCGGCCGGGGCGCGCCACCTGACAGCGTGTGGACGATGTGACGGTCAGTGGAAGGAGAGTTTGGACTTGAGATGGACATGTCTGTTGACACTGACTTGGGATGTATAAAGCACTGGTAATTCAATAGGAGCTCAAGGAAGAGCCTGGCAACTCTGAGAATGGCGATACCCCAACACAGGGTTGACCGACTCTTTGTGGTGATCAGATTGCAGCGGATGTCTTGCCATCTTCAGACCACTCATTTGGCAGCCTCCTTCATGTCTCGCCTTCTGTGCCGTGTTGTGTAAGGAATGGTGGTTGAGACCATGATGGCTGATATTCGTGCCACCGCATCAGATTAGGAGGATGCATTATCCAGAGATAGGAGACTCTGCACCGCGACACGACCTCCTTTAAGATGCCCTCGAGATGCCGAATGCCTTGGCGCGTCGTCTCATGCGACGCGACCTGGACTGCCGTTCCCCTTTTAGAACCAAGCTTAAGCTCCGGGCCCGGGACCTACCCAAGCTTGACGGGGAGCTATGGATGGTCGACGAACGACAGCCAAAAGCAAGACGAGGCCAGGCCGGACGGCACGAGACTGAGCAACTGCAGCTGCAGCCAGAGCCTTATTACTACGTCCCACCAAGTATGCACGGGTAATTTGCTTCAAGCTTGGAGGCTGGGAGATTGGGGGAGGAAGAGAGCTCCAGCACAATGCCATTTAACCCCTGTCAGGGCCGTTAATTGGACCCGTACCCCAGCGACCAATCAGACATCTTCATCTCCAGGGGCCGTCCAGCGACTTCCAGCAGGGCTGCCCGCTAATTCTCCAGAGCTTGCCCCTGGGCCTTGGGAGTTGGGAGCCCGCCCCCTGAGAGACTAGTCCTATCTTGGAATAGCGCAGTATGCCCCTTTTGTTGCAGGACCAGGCCAGGCCAGACCAGCACGCTCTGCCCAAGTCCCTCTCTCTGCTGGGGGAGAACAGCACATCAGAATTTCGTCTCCTTGTTCCGCCTGTCGCTCGCACCCAAAATTTCCCTTCTTCTCCTCGACTCTCTTTTTTTTTTCTTACCCCCGTTCCAGCTCCTCATCATTGTCAGGTACTTTACTTTTCTCTCGATCGCTTCTTATCGCGCGTGAGAGCAGGTCCTGAGTCGACTCGACAGTCCGAGGCCCTCCTTCTAATCTTCGTCTTGCCTCCTTGCGACGCCCATTGACACGCGTCTCCTGGTAGCTAATTCCGGGTGAGTTGCTGTCCTGCCCTCGTTCCACCTCTCCTCGACTCTCCCTGCCCGCCCCGAATCCTCCAAGACGAGGAGAAAGCGCGCCCTCGACCGACTCAGCTTCCATCGCCTCGACAACTCCTCCTCGCGGGATGCGCCTGTCGCCTAGGTGGCTTCTGCGTTCACGGGCCCTTCTCGTCTATCTCCCTACAAACCGACCGACCTCGCACAGCTGGCCTTTCCTCTGACGTAGCTAACCTCGACCTCTAGAACCCGTACTTTCCCACGAGTCCTCCTCACCGATCGCTCTTGATACATCACTATGGGTAAGATGCCTCTTTCTTTTTCGCGTGCGCATGCCACGCCACATGGCAGCCGGCAGAGGCAGAGAAGACGAGGAAGGAACTTCCCCCATCCAGGCCACGAGGACAACATGCTCTGGAGCTCGACCGCCTTCTCCCTTCATCACCATCGCCTCGATAACGCGACGACTTTCGCTCTCTCGCCATCTACACTTTCTTGGGTCCTCCTCTTAGCCCCTTTTTGGTCTTGAAGCATTCCTCGTTGAGAAGCAGCTCTTCACTGCAACCCCTGGATCGCCATGACGTTCGACTTGATCCAACACGTGAAGGCCCGCACCCGAAGTGTCCATTTCGACAAGGGCGCCTTTTCCTTCACCTCGGCGTCTCCTGTCGAGCCAACTGCGAAAACGTCGAGTGATTCCAAGAGAGCAAGCAGTCTCCCGGTGGGACCAGAGAACCAGCCCCCATCTCCGGTTTCCAGCCGTGCAACCGTCCAGCACTATCGCAGCATGCTCGAGGTCGAAGCCCAGGAGCCCCCAACGTTGAGCCCGATGAATCCCATGACCTTTGATGAGCTCTACGTCGACCCTACTCGATCTGCGGATTGGAACCGGCCTCGACCCCCAAAAATCGGGCCCAGGAGACCCAGGCTGCCTCCAGCAAGCGGCCAGCAAAGTGCACCGGATTCATCGAGTCAGACCCTCTCGCCTCTGCCTCTGCTAGAATATTTATGACATCGATTTCCGTATCAGTTGCTAACATCGATAATAGCTTCCCCCGGCAGCGAATCCCCGGCTCTGGCCCCTTCAGCCTCGCCCCCTAATGGTGAGTCGTCCGACATGTTCATCTGGCTTCCGCTAACCGTGCACAGTTCCCTCTCAGCCGCCTCCCGCTGCTGACAACCGGAACATTGTCCGAAGAAAGCTCACTGGATATGTTGGTTTCGCCAACCTGCCCAACCAGTGGCACCGCAAGAGTGTGCGCAAGGGCTTCAACTTTAACGTGATGGTCGTTGGTACGTCTGACGAGCACCTTTGACAGGAGTCTGCTGACAATACTAGGCGAGTCTGGCCTGGGCAAGTCTACTCTGGTTAACACCCTCTTCAACACCTCCCTGTACCCCCCCAAGGAGCGCAAGGGCCCTAGCCTCGACATCATTCCCAAGACCGTCACCATCCAGTCCATCAGCGCCGACATTGAGGAGGCTGGTGTCCGCCTTCGCCTCACCGTCGTCGACACTCCTGGATTCGGCGACTTTGTCAACAACGACGAGTCGTGGCGCCCCATTGTCGACAACATTGAGCAGCGATTCGACTCTTACCTTGATGCCGAGAACAAGGTCAACCGCATGAACATTGTCGACAACCGAATTCACGCCTGTGTCTTCTTCATCCAGCCCACCGGCCACTCCCTGAAGCCTCTCGACATTGAGGTGATGCGACGCCTGCACACCAAGGTCAACCTGATTCCCGTCATTGCCAAGGCTGATACCCTCACTGATGAGGAGATTGCCAACTTTAAGGCCAGAGTAAGTTATCTCACGCTTGAGCAAGTACCCAACGCTGACACGCATAGATCCTGGCCGACATCAAGTACCACGGTATCCAGATCTTCGAGGGCCCCAGATACGAGCTCGATGACGAGGAGACGATCGCGGAGAACAACGAGATCATGTCTAAGGTCCCCTTCGCCGTCGTCGGCGCCAACAACGAGATCACCAGCGCCGACGGCCGCAAGATCCGCGGCCGTGCCTACCCCTGGGGTATCATCGAGGTGGACAACGAGGAGCACTGCGACTTTGTCAAGCTCCGACAGATGCTCATCCGAACACACATGGAGGAGCTCAAGGAGCACACCAACAACCAGCTGTACGAGAACTACCGTACCGACAAGCTGCTCGCCATGGGCGTGTCGCAGGACCCCAGCGTGTTCAAGGAAGTCAACCCCGCCGTCAAGCAGGAGGAGGAGCGCGCCCTGCACGAGCAGAAGCTCGCCAAGATGGAGGCGGAGATGAAGATGGTATTCCAGCAAAAGGTTGCCGAGAAGGAGTCCAAGCTCAAGCAGTCGGAAGAGGAACTGTATGCCCGTCACAAGGAGATGAAGGAACAGCTCGACCGCCAACGAATGGAGCTCGAAGACAAGAAGCAGCGCATCGAGAGCGGACGGCCACTGGAGAAGGAGGGCAAGCGAAAGGGCTTCTCCCTGCGCTAAGTTGCTGGCGCCCTCTAACGACCCGCGGACTGTTTTCTCCCTTCTTCCTTATCCATGTCTGAGTACCCATGATGCCCATACAATACCAGCTCGACGCCCCTCGTTGCATTCGATTCTTGTTTCTTTGTCGCCTCTTTCTCTCACCCTTTTAATCAACAACAAAACCACGTCCCCTAATCGCATACGCCAAACAGACGAAATGATTGTCGTACGGAGACGGAACAAAAAGTCTTTTATGAAGAATAGTCATGCAAGGTGGGGAGGTGCAGACTATACGGCCTGGCAGGTGTCTCGGCGTGGCAGGATGTCTTGGGCGAGCGTTCTTCTGACTGGCACGGATGAGGACCTGCTGCGGTTGCTCTCGGATCTGCTATACGAAAGGACCTTTTTGGAGAGGAAAGGTGTTCGTGTCAGGAGCGCTGCTCGCTGGGAGAGACGTTGAGCGTCCATACGTGTTGGTCAGACTGACGGTTTATTCCTACCACCCATGGAGGAGATGTGGTTGCCCAAGACGCCTTTGCCCTTTTGCCTTTTCACCTGCTGTGCCTTCGGATACCCCTTCTTTCCCCGTTGCGGCCAGATGGAGTGTCAGCCATGGATTGAACTAGACAGGAGCAGACGGATGGTTAGCACGGGGAGGTTGAGCAGCAACTTGTTGTATTTTAGCCGTGTGTTTGTTGAGACGGGGTGCTTTTTATTATGTCTCAGCAGGCGACACGCCTCAGATGGTCATGCGTCGTCTCTTTCTTGTTTCTTAGCTGGCTTGATCTTTGATTTCTTAAACAGTGTTTCCGTTTGTTTAGGGTGTTGTGTTTTGCTTTGCGTGCTTGTGACTGTCGTGATGGTGTCGAGACGATGCTACTTGAGTTGTCCTGATTACATTGTATGTTGGTTCTTGTGGCTGTCATTACCTCCATATTAGACAAGACAGATCTGATCAAGAGACGCTTCATTCATATAGTAGTAGTACAGTACATTAACCTGCAAGGTCAAGACTCGACCCAGTCCTTGTCATGCCGCGCTCCCCACGGTGAAATCGTCAAGAGTGAGTAGTATAGTGGTGTGGTGTGGTGTGTGTGGTATGTGTGTGTGTAGTCCTGATCAACCAAGACGTATTATGCCTCCATTCCTTAAATCTCTGCCGTCTCTTCTGGGATTACCTCTTCCGGGCATTCCTCAGCAGAAAGGCGCCCACGACACCGGCCGCGACACCAACACCACTCAGGATGGCGACGCCCATGAGGCCCTCGCGGGCGACCTTGTCGTCGATGAGCTGGCGCAGGTTGGTGGCCTGGAGGTTGGCGGGCTCCTTGTCGAGGAGGAGGTCGTTGTAGCGGCGGGCCTCGCCGTAGTTGCCGAGCTTGTAGTTGCCGAGGGCGAGGTAGTAGAGGCACTCGCGGCGGCGCTCCGGGGAGATGCGGAAGATGTCCGAGAGGAGGCGGACGCCGAGCTGCTGGTCGTTGCGCTGGTTGGACTTTACGAGGCCCTGGACAGGGTCAGTTGTTGAAGATAGAGGGTTGATAGAGAGAGGGGAGGTATACCCAGGCGTAGTTGAACTTGGTTTGGATGCCAACCATTTCTCCTTCTCGTTCATATTGGGCTCGTAGGACGCCGAGTTCCGAGGCGTTTAGAGGTCTATAGAGTCAAGAGTCAGGAGGGATATAGTGTACATGGTTCGGGAAGGACTAACGTCTCGGCGTCGAGGGCATCTTCGAATGTGTTAGCGACGGTCATGATGTTGAGAGAGTGTGGAGATGCGCAAAACTCACATGGTAATTCGGTAACCATTTTGACTGTGGGGAGGGGAAACGGGAATGTGAAGGAATGAGGATCAATGGCCCTCGGTATGCACACGCAACACTCTAGAAGGCAGCAGTAGGTGAGCACGTGCTATTGAAGCAATGGATAGGCAGCGCCGTAAGCTCTTTTCCGGCTGCTCTTCTCTCTTTTGCCTCGCCTTTCTCTCACTGGGGGCATTTGTGGCGGGCCGATGACGACGTGCGGCGTCGGCAAAAGATCGGGGATCGGGCGGGGGCACGTGCGCTGATAAGCTGATTGTCGTCGTGGTGACGGGGCCCGGGAACGCTTTGGTAGGGCTGCGGAAAACACCAGGGATACATCATCAAGTGTAAATGCTTGCTTCTCGCGACTTTACACACTCTTCAATTTGAAAAGTCTCGATCCAAACACGAACACACTCAACCAGAAACCACACATCAACACCGCCAATATGTTGCTCTCAGAAGAACCAGCAACCGTAAGCCCCCCTTTCCCTCTCCTTCTATGATCCCTACTGACAAACCTCCAGCTCATCCACCACACAATCAACAACTTCAACATCACCCCAGACAAGCTCGCCGTATCGCGCATCACAGAATCCCTCTCGACCCTGCAGCAGGCCCGCGACCTCCGCGCCCGCGAGGCCGAGCAGGCCCTCAAGAAGCTCTCGCGCCAGCTCGCCACGCACAACTCCCGCCACGACGACCTCGTCACATCACACTCTTCCGCCGACCACGCATCAAACATTGCACGTCTCGACACGCTGAAATTCCGCACCGCAAAGGCCGCCGCAGACGCAGAGACCGAAGCAGAACGGCTGGCGCTCGCGGCTGCTGATCTCAAGGCCAGGCTGCATGAGCTTGAGCTGCAGGGAGTGGAGGGTGACGCGGCTGCTGCGGCGAGGAGGAGGGACCCTGTTGATGACGAGGTGCTGCTGAGGCTCAAGGTGTATCGCAGCTTGGGCATCGATCTCGAGAGGGATGAGAGGGATGGGGAGTGGTCCAAGGCGGTGATACGGAATGACCGCAAGGGGGACGTGCACGTTGTCAACATGGACAAGAAGTTTTCGCGCTTCTTTTACGCAAACTACTTTTGGCAGACTCTGTAGGGTCTGTTGACAAGTAATGTTTCATGAGGCGTTGAAGGCGTTAGATATACCAGGATAATAACGACTTGTTTATACAACGAATGCATTCAACCCATGAGAAACGTCATGGTTTCTTCTACAGTCTTGTATCGCTGTCAACTACACTGTAGATTGTGTATATGTCCTTTCCAGAAACCCCCATCCAATAGAGCAGAAGATCGCTCAAAACGCCATTAAAAGATTGATAGATAGCCTCGCTTATATCGCGACACTTTTAATACCCTGCCCGCCCATCCTCATCAAAATCGTTAAAAAAAAAAAAAAAAAATACACACGAGAGGTAAGTCTCGGGAGATTAGGCGTCGACAAGACCCTGCGCCGGGAGTCGCTTGAAGCCCTTGGGCGAGGTCTTGAGGGCGGGAAAGTAGCTGTCGATAAACGACTTGTTCCCGAAGCCGATGCGGGGGCCCGACGGCGTCCTCGTGCGGGAGCTGTTTGGAGAGGCCGAGGAGCGTTTCGTCTCCGGGCTCGGGGTGCGGCCCTTCATCATGAGGTAGCCGCCCTCGCCGGGAGTTGTGGGGCCAGAGGGCGAGCGATGGTGGTTGCGGCCGTGATGCTGCTTGTCGGGCAGCTCAAGCCTCGAGTTGATGGTGGTCCATGTCTCGTCGTCACCACCGAGACGCCAGCCTCCGACACCTTCAAAGTCTCTGTCCGGGCCGATGCTCGGGATCAGGCCAAACGCCTTTTCACTGACGGGGGTGACCGTTCCGGCAGTGGATAGAGCACTGGAACTTCGACGATGGCGACGGCGGCGGAGACACGACTCGAGAGCCGTCGAGCCGGATGACGAGGGAGAAGTATTATTAAAGAGCGAGCCCGGAGCAGGAGCGTCTAGGAACTGGTGGTGAGGCCGGTAGCTGTGAGGATGGTAGGGACGAGTCTTGCGGCCGCCCAGGTAGTGAGGGACAAAGGAGAGGGCGACGTCGATGTAGACGGCGAGGACGCGGAGGATGAGGACGGAAAAGGCGATTGTGGTGGTGACGCCGGCAAAGAGGGCCAGGGGGACAGTGACGACGAAGAGAAAGGGCACGACAAAGGCGTAGACGGGGTTGAGGAGCGCCATGGGAGGCTAGCAGGACATGGCCACGGGAGGAGGAGTAGTAGTAGGAGAGTTATTGGTTACAGGCGAGTTATTGCAAGACAAAGAAACAAACTGAAGATGAGAAAGATGAAGGGATGAAGGGTGGAGGGAGGAGGAGGGAGGGTTGACTAGAGAACTAAACTACATGCCCGTTGTTAGAGAGACGCATGTAAGCCGCCGCAGAGGGCGTTAGTGACGAAAAGACAAGGCGCCGCGGAGGCTGGTGGTCGTTTCCGGTCTGTTTGATGCAGTAGCTTGAAGCGGGGGAAAAGCATCTGTGCGGTAGCAACCAAGGCCCAGAAGGGGTCAAGAGGGAGAGAATACCTAACTTGAGGGCGTCGAGAGGGCGATCACATGTGAATGGCGCGGACTTGCACAAGCGCCGCGCTTCTTGGCCTGGGGGTCGCGCATATCGCCACAACCGTGCGGGGAAGGTCGATGCAGCGATGGATAGGACGGTAAGGATATTGTATGGTATCGACTCCTATCTGACAGGGCATGGTTGCGCCATCATGACGAGGGGATATATATCAAGTCGTAAGATATACAATTCTGGGCATTAACAGACGCGGGATGATAGAGAAATACCAGAGTCGAGACTCCATGTCAGAAGGTTGGAGCTTTGGCGTGATGTGGTAATTGGCACAATCCACGCACGTCACATGAGGAGGAAGCCGAGGTAGATGCAAGCAGGTATCACGGCATTATCAGTACCTTCCTGTGTATGTAGACGGAAGCTTTAGGAAGGAGAAGTAATTCCCATCTGCCGTTCCTTCCCCCCACTTGAAGCAATGATCCACACACCCCACCTCGCATGAGAGCCTCACGCAACACCAAACCTCTCTGCATCACCTCAATCACAAACCTTATCGCACCATACAGAAAATCATGTCCGCTCAAGACCCCTTCCCATGGCATCTCCCAATATGCGACGCCCACTGCCACCCGACAGACACCATGTCCTCCATCACCGACATCCCCTCCATGCGCGCCTCCTCCCTCACCATCATGGCCACCCGCGCCCAGGACCAGCACCTCGTCGCAGATGCCGCCAGTACCCCGGGGACGTCTGTGATACCCGCCTTTGGGTGGCACCCCTGGTTCTCCCACCTCCTCTACGCCGCCGGCTCCGGAAGCCCCGATAAGGAGACCCACTACGCCGCCGTTCTGCAGCCGGAGCCCGACGCCGCCTTCATCGCCTCCCTCCCGGACCCGGCCCCCGTGTCCTCCTTTATCAGCTCCACCCGCACCCTCCTGGCCTCGCACCCAAAAGCCCTCGTCGGTGAGGTCGGCCTCGATAAGGCGTTTCGTCTACCCCAGCCCTGGAACTCTTCTGACGAGGCTGGTCGCGACGAGTCCCTCACCCCCGGTGGTCGTGAAGGTCGACTGCTTAGTCCTCACCGCGTAAGGATGGAGCATCAGCGTGCTATTCTAGCTGCTCAGCTCCGTCTCGCGGCGGAAGCGCGTAGGGCTGTCAGTGTGCATGGTGTGCAGGCTCATGGCGTGCTGCATGAGACTCTGGCGGCGACGTGGAAGGGCCATGAGCGAGAGGTTATCACGCGCCGGAAGCGTCGCCTCGTTGCTCAAGGTGCAGAGGATTTTTCATCTGATGAGGGTGAGGACGAGGAGAAGCCTTATCCCCCGAGGATATGTCTGCATTCGTTCAGCGGTAGCGTCGAGGTTCTGAAGCAGTACCTCCATCCATCCATACCAGCGCGCATATTCGTCTCGCTGTCATCAGCTGTTAATCTCAGCACTGATGCTGCTTGCGCACGTACTGACGATGTGATACGCGCTCTTCCTGATGAGAGCGTGCTCATCGAGAGCGACCTACACGTTGCGGGCGAGGACATGGACGCGGCGCTTGAAGAAATGTACCGCCATGTGTGCGAAGTCAAGGGATGGGAGCTTGAGGATGGAGTGAAACGGATAGCAAAGAACTATAACGATTTCATCCACGGGTGAGTCACATGCATGACAAGATAGACTAGACTTGAATATCGTATTTGTAATTGTGGTCTCGTTCTCACGAGAGCAGTTCACAGGACTATTTGGTCCTTTACCTATCGAGGTACTCATACATCGCTGTGTCTAAAAACAAACCATTAAGACCACCCATGCGTGGAAAATCAAAAAGACTCAAGAAAATGTGTCGGTATAATGTAGCGCCCCAAAGGAAAAACAAGAAATCATTCAGTCTTAGTGCTTGGAATCACCCAGCACGTTGTCGGCGTTTGATGCCGTGTTGGAAGGGGTGTAGTCGGAGCTGCCAGGGGTGTATCGGCACCCGTCAGTCACGACCGAGGCGTCGTGCTGAGGGTCGTCGTACGAGGGGAGGTGCTCGTCCGTGACGAAGCCAGGGTAGGCCGTAGCAGCGGTGTGCTGAGGAGGCATGGGAGGAGGACAGGTAGCAGCAAACATCTGAGGTGGTCGGTGAAAGTGAGTACGGCCCTCCTCTGCCGTGACGAGACCCTCGACCATGTGCGCCGCCTCACGGAACTGGGCAATCTCCTGCTCCATGGTCACGCTCCCCGCCGAGGAAGTCCTGCGTCGTCGTCCCTCGCGGAGCATGGCCTCCTTCTCCTCGTCCTCGTCGTTGTGGGTGAAGAAGGCCCGGACGGCGGCCTTGAAGGCAGAAGTGGATCGGGAAGCTCGTTGAGCGCGGAGGTCCTTTCGGAGGACGCGGCGGATGGCGCGGCGGGATTCGGGGGAGAGGCGGTTCACGCGGCGGTGGATCCAGAAGATGCAGATTCCGCAAAAGATGGCCAGGGCGATGGCTGCCATGCCAAAGATGACGACGATGGGGTTGTGAGGGGGCTGTTTGAGAGTTAGCTGTGAACTGATACTGGTAAAAGAGTAGACATACCGGTGGGCCATCGTGGTGGTGAGGACCATGTCCGTGCTCCGAAGCCATAGCATGCTCATCTCCACCCTCATGAGGTCGATGCTTATGAGGATGCTCAGGCTTGGGAGGAGGGGGAGGAGGAGGAGGAACACCAGGGGGGCCATGGTGAGGACCCCACTCGCAGGGCATGCACATGGGAGGGGGTGGTGGGTGACCCCCAGGGAAAGGAGGAGGATCATGCGGGCCGTGATGAGTCCCATTACCATGATGGTGAGGACCATGGCCATGGTGAGGACCCCCGAAGATGCTCCCGTAGAGCTGATGCGCCGTATGCCGGACCTTGTCCGTCAGGGTGTGCACAACACACTTGACACCATCGCACTGCTTGATCATCTTCATGGTCGAGGGGGAGGAGGAGGGTACTTTTTGCCCAGCTTCTTGGACACGGACGCCTCACGCTCCTTGACGAGGCTCTCGAGCTCGAGGATCTGCTTGTGCAGCGCGTTGAGCTCCATCAGCTCCACCTGGAGCTCCTCCTCTGGATCCTGAAACTTGTAGGGCGGGTGCTCCCAGATGGGCGGCGCAACATCATCACCACCAGCATTCTCAACAGGAACCTGGGCGTCCTCCTTGGAGGCAAACGGCATGGACAGACTCCAGACGTAGGCCGCGTTGCCAACATCAGCAATACGGATGGGGGCCGTCTGCTTAAAGGTCATCCAGAAGGAGGCGTCCTCCGAGAGGGCCATGTCGTCGAGGGCGCGGACGTTGAAGCGCAGGGACTGGGCAAAGGGGAACTCGCGGGGTCCGATGCACTCAAAGTCCCACTCGGCCGAGATGATGGTGTCGTTGTTGAGGTAGAAGGATCCCACGCCGTGGCCCGCCGCGTCCTGCGTCAGCTTCTCGCCGTTGAGGCGGACGTTGGCGGGTCCGCAGACATCATCCGACTCTTCCACGTCGAGCCTGAGGGTCTGGGTGTGTTAGTAGATAATCACAGTGTTTTGATCCAAAAGTGCCGTACCAGAGGATACGCATCATTCTCTCCCCAGGGCACCTTGAGAGTCACAAACGCCGACGGTGTTACTGTCCATGTCAGCTTCATTCAATCCCAAACTCAGTCGGCATTCATACCATCAAGCGCATCAGGGAGAAATCCCATGGGAGGGGGCGGGGGAAAAGGAGGATGGTGAGGCCCATGAGCCAGCGCCAGCGCCGGCGCCAACAGGACGGCGGCAGCCTTGGAGAGGCCGCGCATCATGAAGCTCGAGTGACACGTGAAAGCGATGAATTCAACAAGGTGGCAAGCAGGCAGAAGGAAAAAAAGAAAAGAAGGTATTGGGTGAATATCGCAACGGTTAGCCCACAGGCTCGTCTTGTCGTGTGAATAATAGAAAGAAGAGAGAAGAGGCAGGCAGAGAAATTAATTGGGCTGCCTGGACGTGAGATGGTTCAAATGATGGTCGGGATGTGGGAGGGAGGTTTTCGCTCAGACGCTATCTCCAGAGGGCCACGAGGCCGAGGGGCGCTGACCAGGACCAATACGGAAAGGCACCAGTATTTTTTACTGTCTGCGATACCCGCCTGAGCCTGCTAAGGAGCCCAGAGGAGCCGCCTAATAAGCTGCTTTGCCCAGCTGGGCTGAGCGACATTAATTCCTTGGGTTAGAGGCTGCGCAATCATCAACCCACAAGGACGAGTCGTCTCCCCCACCAGCCAATCACATCCCCCGAGCTGACGAGTCCTCCCTCTGACCCCTGGCCTCATCGTCGGTGGCGCCGGGCTCTTCGGCAATTCCCTTCCATCTTTCTTGGCGTCCATCTTGATACATTGCGCGTCCTTTGCTCAAGAGGTAATCTTGTATTCATGTCGTGTGCCCGCCTCTACAGGACGTCTACAGTAGATGGCAAGTCATGTGCTTCTTATGTGTCCGGGCGAGCCCAAGTTGGCATGCCCTGGTCTGCTCTCCAACCATACATAGGTATACAAGTATGCATCTATATCATACCAGGCCCATCCTTCGTCTTCCTTGGGGGCCATTACCGTCAATCTACATCCTCCCATCTTTGTTGCTTGAAACCACCATGTATGCACCCCTTCATACCAGAAAGTCGCTCAGCACTTGCACCCGTGTCCGTGCAACCTCCGAATCCTCTCCCATCAGTTGCATGATTTGAATCATCCGTGCTGTCAAACCAGTTAGCCACTCTGCCAAGACGAAAATCATCATGTCCGCTTACTAATATCCGCCTTGGCCCTCACAAGCAACGGATCCCTTGCCAGCATATCTGCACTTCCAGGCTCCCGGCCCGCCTCTTTCAGCACGTTGCCGATGCATAACGCCTCCAGGAACGCCCGATGATTAAACACCCACCACACACGTGCTTCCGTTTCGAGCAGTGTGAATAGGAGAAAGAATGCCGTGATCGCGTCGTGCGCCGCCTCCAGAGTTCCCCTGACATTTACCGGCACATCGGGACTCTCCGACGCGTGGACCAGCATCAGGTTGTGAAAGTAGTTGCTCGTCAAGAACAGAGTCTGTCGCACCACTCTCTTATTTGTCTTGGCCAGCGCCGTGATGCTGTCGGGATCCCATGAGCGGAACACGTCTGGGAATGATCGATACACGGCGCGAAAGTCGGCAATCAGTTTCGACTTGTGTCTGGCCGTTGTGCATATAGGTAGGTCCAAGGATCGGGGTGAGCAGATGGTCTCCTGAACCAGGTTGGCCAGAGTCCAGGATCCTCGGATATATGCCGTATCTGTAGGGTCGCTGTTGGCGATGGAGGAGCCGTCGTCAAGCAAGTCTTCAACTGAGACATCCGTATGTGTCGCCGAAGGTGGCAGTGAAAGCAGGACTGTCAGGAACGTATCTTGGAGAAGAACCGCCTGCCAGACCTTTCTCCGTTGCTGCTTCTCAAACAAGGTGGCATTCGGGGTCACTACACCATGTTAGCCGTGACTTGTAACAGGAGAACCTCACTAACCAATATTTGGATCCCGATGTAGTCCCATGGCATAGGCCTGCCGAATGAGGATTCCCGCAAACGCCCACCCATCTGAAGCATGGTTGTCGTTGATTAGAAAATATGTGAGCAGCACCATGGCCTGTATCGAGCGCAACGAAGCAGTGCTGAGATAGGACGCGATCCGCAATGCTTGATTGCTTGCTGACGCGTAGAATTCGGCGGTTTGCTTTCGCTCCCGTGAGGATGTCGTCGATGTCACAAATTGGGTTCCCAAAGCCAGCATGACGAATATCAACGCAATAAAAGACGGATCTGTGTCGTTCTTCTCCTGTTGAGTGAGTTGCCAGAAGTGCTCGTAGTCGGCATAGAACGTCTGTCGATGAATCATGGGATATACAGGGTCGACACATTCAAAGTAGCGGTTGAGTAGGATATCGGCCTGGATCTTTTCAGGGAGCACCGAGATGACTTCCGGTAATCCTCCCTCGCAGGTCCAATAGTTGGCGAACGGATGCTCGGATCCAATTCCAAAGACATTGCTTGCGGTGGGCAGTGAATATGGAACATTGGAAAGCAAGCCGATGGAGAGAGCAACGGCACCCGAGAAGAGGCGGCTGGGTCGTTGGACATGCCTCGGTCAGCAATATTTGGAATTGGTGACTTTCCACTGGAACCAGTCTTCTTCTTTGGAGGTTTCGTCATCCGGCGACCATTGGCTTGGGTCCGTGTTGTCTCCCTGCTCATGTTAGATCAGAACGATAGGGGGTAGAAAGACCCATACTCGAGGAGGTTGGCGACATGTGCATATCTGCATTCAGTCTGTCGTTTTATGCCTGACCAAGTTAGTGGTTGAAGACGACGACAGCATGGCAACTCACAGGCAAGGCAGTGTGGTCGACCCCTATCACACTATAAAGGGTCAGTATTCACAGGTCAAAAGTCGCATAGTCGACAGTAAACGTATTAGGTATTGAAACTCATGTAGTCCAGATCCAGATCTCATGTTGGGCCTGGGGTAAAGTGGGCTCATCTCATGCAAAATGGAGTGAGTGGGTAATTGTGAGATGAAAACAAGATGGTGAAGCTGCACATCACATAAAAGTCCCACCTTTGTCTTGCGTTCGACGCACTCATGGCACGACAGAGTGGGCTTGTTGCGCTTCTGTTTCTTTTTAGGGGGCTCATCGCCGTTGATGGGGGTCGACGCGTCCTGGTCGTCGGCATCCGGAAGATAATCGCCAGTAGGATGCCTCGAGGCGCTTGACACAGAAGCTGAAGGCAACCGGTGTGAGACGGATGCCGGTGACGTGGATGCCGAGCCAGGCGTCAGGGCAGAGGGCGGGTGAGTGCCCGGGAGTGGAAGAGTCGAGAGGGCCGCGGGAGGACCAGGACTGAAGGTAGAGTGATGCACCGGGCGATGAGACGGTGATGGGTTGGAGAGCTGCGGCTGATGATGCGCGTGATGCGGATGCGCCCGCTGAGACAAATCCATCGATTGCGCGTGCAGCTCACCAGGGTGCTGGCCAGTGAGTGAGCTGCTTTTTGATCGAGGCGATGGCAAGGGGATTGATGCGCAACAATTTGGGGGCCAAGATGGAGCTGGAGCTGGATCTGGCGAAACTGGGGCCGAGATCTGGCACTTGCGGGTGGTCAAAAGGGCACCAGAGATGAGAGGTCCTTTGAGCTCTGGGCTCTGCGCCGGGAATAAAGATGCTGATGGATTCGGGGACCTTTTAACGAGGGCGAGTTGTGTCGTCGGTGTTCGGCTGTAGGCGCTGGGAATAACGGCCGGAGATGGGCGGCAGCAGCAGCAGCAGCAGCGGCAGCCGGAACTGGAACTGGGACTGGAGCAGCTGGCAGCAGCAGCTGGGGTAACAAGCGTCGTCGGGGAGTTTTTTTCGGCCTCCCTATAGTAAGTAATTAAGGGGAACAAGCAGAAAGCCCGCTGGAGCAGGCGCAGAAGACAAACACACGCGCTCGCAAGACGGGATGGGAATAACAAGGCCAGAGGAGGAGTCAGAAAAAAAGTGAGAGAGATCCCGGAAAAGAAAAGGGAATTGCAGAAGAGTTGGGAAAATCCAAGGGAAGGAATCGAAAAAGAGAACAGGGGGGGGGGCCAAAAAAAGGCGGGGCGGAGCAAGCAGCAAAGTGGGAAAGTGCAGCGCAGTCAATACCCGGGAATGGGAAGGAAGGACTGGGGAAGAAGGAGCAGGAGCCCGTACAAGTATGTACCTCCCCTCCCGTCCTCCTCCCATCCCCTTCCCCTCCCCCTTCCCTGTCCCTTTTCCAGGCTTGCTTGCCTCTAAATGGAAGGCAGCTACGAGCGTTGGGTACCGTACCGTTGGGTAGTCAAGAAGGCACGGAGTACGTGCGCACGCGCGCTTTCCACGCGGCTGTTCTTGTGGTACCCGAGGCATGGATAGGCAAGCAGGGAAGGTACGGGATGGATGCTAATTAATCCCGTCCGTCTAGATGCTTACCTAGACGGGCACTGTACTTGGCGGATACGGTGTAGTTGTATCTCGGGCGTCTGTCACCAAATAAGAGTCTCAATGTTCCCTTGATAGCTTTGACAGGTGTAAATGAGAGACGAGCTAGAACAAAAGGCGTACGTACCTACCTGCCAGACCAGCGCAAAAAGCAAGACAAGATGCCCACCCTCGGACGTGGGTAAGAGGACAGTTTACGGGTCGTTGACGGCGCTTGGATGAGAACGGAACTTTGCCGTGGCATTGCCGTAACTGTAACCGTAGCCGCTTGCCGAGGAGAACGGAGATGGCCTACATATCAACATGTACCTTACCTGCTGTCCGCCGTATGTACTGTATGCCCCGTGGACTATGTAGAAGATTGGATCCGTGGATATTACAAGTATCCAAGTGGTAATATCGCTCATCTCTCTTCCCGTCCGTCTCCGACTCTCACAAGAAGAGAATACCTACCGCCTCGGGCTTTTGCATCCTATCCAGTTAGCTATCCTCTAAGCGAGAAAGAGACGAGGCCTCTCACTTTCAGCCTCCTTTTCTGGCTCGGCCGGGTCCCCCGTTCCAGCGGGTGCACGCACGGATCGACACACGACTTTGGTTGATGACCTCCATACTCGATACCTACACACGAACAAGACGAGCGAAAACAAGTGCCGGCTCCGGCGAACCGTAACCGACGGGTCCCCCCATGTCATCATTGTCGATGGCTGGCCCAGGCCCTGATCTATTTACTGCCTGAGCCCATCGTCATGGGGAAAAGGTGTTGCCAGCATCTCCACCGGGCTGGCGCCTCATCCCCAGGGCCAAACCAACAAGGACGAGGAAGAGACTTGAGAGACTTGAGACAGTGCTCAGGAAATGTTGCAGTTTGTCAGATATTCGATGAGATCCGAGCAGAGACAACAAAGACCAAACAGAGCCCTGGATGAGTGTCACTCGGCTTGGGCTCAAATCTCCCCGTCCCGGCTTCTGTAATATCCCCCCCCCCCTCCTTCGCTCACCGGCACTTGAGAAAAGCGGGTCGATTTCCCTTCCCACCCCAGCCAGTCAAGCCCATGGTAAAATTGGAACATCCCTGTCTCATCACCCAGTCGTCCATTGGATCGCGCCATGGTCCAATGGATCGCCGTCGCATACGAGAACCCCCCCCCCCCTTCAACCCAACAGGTTGCGCGCCGCGCCCGGGACCCTGGTAGAGTCGGGCGCCAGTGACATCGGTGACAGCCCGTCCAAAGCCAAGTCTTCTTGTCCACCACCTTGAGGCACAACAAATTCCTGCTGATCTCCGTGCCTGAGACATGCTTCTCCATCTTTCTCCGCCCGCTAGAGCACGACTGACCTACCAGAGGTCAACTGGCAGAAACTCAATATGAACTGCCTGCCTCCTGGGACATGTGAGATGTCCCTCTCCTCTCCGCCCCCCTGCGGGCCTAGTCTCCAATCCTTCAGGGCGTTTGGTGCGCTTCGGTGAACTCCAATGGTGAAGGAGGAGAAAAGTGTGTGCCAGCGGCAGTTGAGAATCAAGCTTCGAGAAGAGGCCAAGGAGCTTCGCCCAGCGTTCGAGGCGGAGGAGGCGTGGCTGCTTATCAACACCGGCGCCCCCCTAGCCCGCGGTGAGTCGGAGGCTTGATAAAGGCCGAGACTACTCAAGAGCGGGCATGCCTTTCTCTGACGCGCGGCATTTGCTGGGCGCTGGACACACTCGCTTCTCTCCCTACCTTAAGTCGAGTGCCGTGGCCGTGAGTGAGAGCGTGCTTCTCCCTCCTTGGTCGTCACCTCCGTCAGTAGCATAGCCGCTACATACCGCTCGGCTCGCCGGCTAAGCCCCTTCAGGCTGTCAACCCCGGATGGTCTGGACCCTCGCAGAAGAACTTGACGGACCAATCTCACGCGAAGCCAATGACGCACACTCGAAATGAGGGAGCAGCAGGCCTGGCGTGCCTGGGTAAGGGCTTCTGGCAAGGCAGGATGAAGATGTCGAGTTCTTGGGCCCTTTCTTTTTGGGCTCTCGTCATTTCCTTCAACTGATAATACCTCCTTGAGCGGCAAGCATCATGTGGGCTCACAGACATATGTGCCTTGACCGCGAATTACCACTGTTCTAGTGGTGATAAGAATCTGCACTAGCCGTGAACTCCGGCTGGATAATGTTACTCAGTTCCACAGTGTCTACACGGGAGCTTGGCAGAGGCTCAAAGATGTGCACCGCCACGTGCCTGATCTCAGAGCCAAGAGATGCTGGAGAAATGGAATCGTCAACTATCGTCGTAGATCCGTGTCTGGAGTTGTCGTCAAGTTTTTGCTATGGCTTCTTCTCAACTCATGACTCATAGATGAGTCTCTCATCGAGGGACCTGCTAATGATTTGATGCTTGAGGATGAAGTGGGGTTCTCACCACTAATCAGCTTCACTCAAGACAAACTCGAGCCTCCAAGATCTCATGATACATAGCACGAATTCATCACCCATGAAACCCATCACTCCCTCTGCTCAGCGTACAACTCAGATCCTTGGTCATCTCAAACAGGCAATGTCTAGCCCTCGTCCAACTCAAGCCGCGCCTTGGCGCTCTGCCTTTCTGACTCACGTCAACGAGTTGGACTCACCAACATTCATGCTCAGCACGCTTCACCATGACTCGTCGTCGTCAGGAACCGCCGTCACCCCTCGCTCCCGCACCGTTGTCTTCCGGGGCCTGTGGGCAGAGCTCCCCGTCAACCCCAAGAACAAGGCGCCGCTAAACCCCTCCCTCTACGAGAGCGACCTCCTCACCATCACGACCGATGCCCGCATGGAAAAGATCCCCGAGCTATCCCCGGTCGGCTCCTCTCCCGGCGCCGGCGGACCGGTAGAGGCCGTCTTCTGGGCCGTGCCGTCCAGGACCCAGTGGCGCCTCCGCGGCCGAGCCTATCTGCTTGGTCCGGACATCAACGACCCCTCTGCGGCAGAAGTCAGGGATGCCCTGGAGAAGCACATGCGTTTGAGAGATGGGAACGAGTCCGGCTCGTGGGATTGGGCCAAGGAGGTGACGGCTCATTTTGGCAACCTGAGCCCTGTCATGCGAGGATCGTTTCGAAACCCACCGCCAGGAACACTAAGGAGCGAGAAGCCAGGGCCCGGACTCGGGCTGGGGAAAAAGGTGGAGGACTTGGATGATGAGATTGCGAGAAGGAACTTTCGTGTCGTTGTGATCGTGCCGGACGAGGTGGACCGGGTCGACTTGTCAGACCCGGAGGATGCCAGGAGATGGAACTATCGCTTGACTGGGGACTCTTGGGAGGAAGAAGAGCTCTGGCCTTGAGGGTCAGTTAGTGAGTTGGGAGTTTGCTATGAGTGTAGTTGCGAGATGGGTGAGTTATAAAAGACTCTAGTGGATGAATGTCTTGAAAAAGATACCAAGCCAACTACATCCAGGTGTTGAAGACCTTGTCGCGCTTCTATTGGACATCTGAGCTGCTTTTAGTAGATTTCTACGCTCAGGGCGCATTTCACTATGCTAAGTGCATGTGGGTTGGATGAATAGGCTGTTCACCATCTTCACAGCTGCAAGCAAAAATGATCAAAAAGAGAAGACATACAACATTGGGGATTCGCTAGTCGTCACCGACCTAGCTACTAATCCAACTCTTGCCAGGTTATCGATGGGAGATCAGACGGGATCCCGAGCTTTCAAGCAGATGTGGTCGTATGTGCTTGGGTTGGGGACAACAGGCAGTATCAAGGCGTCGGCTTGCTGGACACTTGGGAAAGCTGATTCAGGAGTTCAACTGCTTCATTAGCATTTAGATTGGGAAACCTCTAATATTATTTCACTGTACTGGAATTTCCTTTCTTTTCCTGATGCTATTCATGCTGGTAGTTGATATAGTTGAACACTTGGGTTTACTCCTCGAGCAGTCGAGGTCGTGCCTCGTGTTTACAGCTACGCTTCAGATTTGGATCCATTAACTCGGATTCATGATTCAGTATCTGAATTTGAGCCTTGTATAGATATTAATTGCACATCTTACCATTAGAATGCCTAGCAACATGTGACCAATGCCCAACTTGCAGTTCCATGCAGTCTGCGAACGGAACCATAGGTTTGGGCGTGCGACGAAGAGCCAGGTTCAAGAACCCGAAAGGTTTTCTCCGCCTTAGCCTATCAATAAAATCATGTCTATTTGTTCGTGCAGACGGTCCTTTGGTGGCATGTGAAATGGCAGCCTAGAGACAATCTCGTTCTTGACGGTCAAGCTGAGGTGTCCACGCAATCCTACGGCTGTGGGATACAGTCAGCTGGCTTCCTACGTGGTACAACTCTACGGCTAACACCGCAATATAATCATGGACGGCACAGCCACAACGTCAACCTATTGTCAGGAAGCAAACTGGCAATGCCCTCCTGTGCGTTGGCAAGTCGGCCTGGACGTCATCGCCAAGACACATGCTGTCGTATCGAGGCCCCCAGTATGCATATTTCGCCTGATATATTGTAAGCCTCCCCCATTCAGGACAGGTTGTTCTATATGCCCCCTCAAATGGAACAAGTTGACAACGATGGTCAATTTGACCTTGGCTCGGCCCGAAATGTCAGCCAACACGCTACCTATAATACTCTCAACCTTGCCATTAACCTGCGCTTATCCGACGTATTTGTACCTACGCCAGGAGAGCTTTGGTTACATGACAGCGTCCTACCTGCGTGGTTCAAAGTTGCATTTACCCACCGGAATGGCTAGGCTGGGCCCGTCTTACTTGACACTTCGTGGCCGTTACAGGGTCTGGCTATTTGGTCGAGTCGGGAGGCTCTATTCGGTTCCCCTAGGGCACACAAACAGGTATAATTCCACTTGATCGCTTGACATCGCGTTGTTTCTATGGCAGTTGTGGCGTTTGGTGCTGACGGTGGAGGATCACAACTCGCTTGCAGACTCAACTACCCAACGCCATCAGTCCAATCCATTTTATCATCCAGAGTCCATCTAAGGGTAGGGTTGGCAAATCACTGGATGGGCTCATGTAGCATCACTGCTCTCTTTGACACTCATCCAGTCAGGTTACCGTCACCGTCCACCACGGTGATTGAGCTGGCCATGTTTCGAATGAGTTGTCAAATATTATCTCGTCTCTGGTAACTACATATCAACAGACCACATGTGGATGTTTTAGCGCATGGAAGAGCCTATCGGGGAGGAGTTGTCAGGGCAGTATTCGTGAGAGAATCTGGCTCTTAAGAGTCACAGCTTAGGTAGGTTCATACAGGAGCAGTCCCAACTAGAGTCACAGCACCCAGATTTCGAATCCATCCAAAAGGCAAGACGAGCAAAACGGAACTTCGATAGGCAAGCCTCACCCCCTAGTGGTGAAATCAGTAACAACAGTCATGACCACCAATGAGTCGCGAAGTCCGCCCAAGCTTGGGAATTTCTAACTATAGGTTAAGCAGGACACTGAGACGGCACATCGACTGCACAGTGACACGCGTGTTCAGTTGCGAGGCTTTGAGAGGGCGTTCTATAGTAGCTCCTATCCAATGTATAGTCATACCCGAGCTGGGGAGTTGTTGTGGCAAAATAGCAACTCGAATTGGCCGAGTTGATGGCCAGTCCAATACCTGACTACCACTTCCTACCTACCTATACATCCAAAGTTTAGACTTGTACCCAGCAACACTTAGCAACGCCTTAGGTGCTCCTTTCCGCCAGTGTTTACTATCCCACGAGCCAAGAATAAACACCACCCTCCTACCACCCTGTCCTTTCGTACACCTACCCCGATACTATCTACCCTCGGCGGCTCTCGGACGCACACCAACCGATCAGCTACTCATCAGGTAAAGACACCTCTCAACACAAAACCCCAGTCCCCCTTCAAAACCCACATAGAACGCGTCCTCAACTCTTAGCTCCCGTCTGACATTGGCCCTACTGCAGAGAAAGAAGGCTCACCATGCAAGTGCAATCGTTTTTCGCAACCGAAGCCGTATCAAGCCCTACCCACACCCGTCACGAGGCCCGCAGATCTGCGATCTGATCCTTACCACACCTAGTTCGCCAAAATGGGCAGATGCGGAATTTTGGTCGATTTCTGCTTTCTTTTACGATGCGGTGAGGGAAGCCCGCCCGCCAGGCCGTGCATAAACGCAGCGAGGTTCAGTTCAGGCGCGGTTGAGACATGCAGGGCTAGTCTGGGCTGACGACTGCACGAAAGACGGGGGGAGGGGGACAGGGGAGGGGAGAGGGAAGGGGGAACTGGAAGGTTTTGTTCTAGGGATCGTTCTAGGGATTTGTTCTAGATGGATGGACAGTGAGACAGAACAAGCCCTTCCTTGTCCAGGTTCATCAATCATGCTTTCCATGGGTGGGAAACAGCAAAATCTCTTGATCGACTCACCGATATGGATCCCCCAATACGGACATTGGCCTCAATGTGGAACTACAGACATGAGAATCGCGTCACAGGTTCTTGAGCACCCAACAGCGAGACTTTGACACTCCTCCTCCTCGCCTTGGCAATCTCTCCACTGATGCACATTCCCCTTCTGTGGAGGTGCAGATGCATTACTTGGCCATGCCCCCTGTCAAAGACCCCCCTCCAAGACCCCCCTCTCCTCCGTTGCATGGCGGGAGAGGCTGGGACTGGGGCCCTAGATCAGCGTCTTCTCCTTCTCTTCTCCCGGGTATATCCATCGATTTCTGTTGGTCCGCCACTGCCAATTGCAAATGCACATTTGTTGTGTTTCTTTTCTTTCCTTCTTCGACGCGTATTCTTCTGTACACACGGACGTCGATCGGCCTGGAGTTTTCATGTCGGTCCCGCGCCCCGTATCCGCGTCGGCACCGACCACACACAACCCCACACCCTGCGAGGAATTTATTCACTGCAACCTCGCGGTTTAGCCAAGAGGGTTACAGCACACACACACACACACACTCTCTCTCTCTCTCTCGCCCCGGAATTAAGACTTTTTTGCCCTGTTTGTATGTAGCTGCCTGGATGAGGGGCGTGGCCGCAGGGTGCATACATACTACACGCAAAATGCCTGTCTGGCAGACAGACTTGGAAATGCTGGCGTGTGCCGACTGGGGAAAACTCGCAATGACACGTGCGTAACGTCAGCTAACCCAGGGTCATGACGGATGTGGGATCTTCTCCTCCCCTCGGCGGTTCCCGTCGAGAAAAGGCGGGGGGTGTGAGAAGCTAACCTCCACACTCATGTATGTGTGTACGTACATGTGCTCTGACATGATCAGCTCTGCTGTCCAAGGTCCGAGGGAGAGAAACAGCAGCTCTTAACCGAGGCAATAATATCACAATGAACCTGACCAGGCCTCGTCACTTCTCGTCCAAAGATCCATCCACCAACACGACTCTGAAGGGGTTTCACCCCCTTGGAACACGCTGCCGTCCGTCAGCTGGGGGAAGGGAAGAAAAGGGCACAAACCACGCCACAAGCCCATCGGCGGGTAAGAGACATGCTCGATCCGGAGTGGAGCAGCCCTTCCCCGGAGCGGTCTAGAAGGTGAGCGGCATCTCACGCCAGGGCCGCATTCGCTGCTAGATCCTTGGCCGGCCGAACCTTCCACGAGGCATTCTTAATCAGGGGGGGATCACGGCAAAAAAGACATCTCATTTATGGTTTCTGCCCAGCCAGTGATAGCCCGAGTTTGCTTCAGAGCTGGGGTAGACTATCAGCTCTCTTCTGCCCCTGGTCACCGAGTCACGGTTCCCAAACTCCGATCCTGTCGTCATGTTAATCATGGCAGGTTATGGACATGGGTCCGAGTTGTATTCGCCTGACTGTCAACGTCCACTCATCTTGTTTGACCAGCGTGCGTGCTGCTCAATTGACTCGAGGTTCAAATGACAGGACTCAGATCTGCTCTTGTTCTTTGTGGGGTTATCAGCTTGACAAGTTACAATTGCTCAGCCAGCGGAAGCTTAGGACGGACGGTTGCTGACCGGCACTGGGGTGCTAGCCACTGCTTCTTCGTCTGGTGTTCCCAAAAGGTTCACTCTTAGCGACGCATACAGACTCGTGCAGATACAACGCCCTAATCAAGCCCGTGCCCCTGGCGCAGAGTCAACAACTCGGACACTCACAAGCTACTTTAGCTCTCAGCCTTGAACGCGTCGCGACGCATCCAATGCCCTGATCCGGGTTTCCAACTAACCAACCGTTACACACACCAACAGACCCGGCAGTTGCCAACAAAGACCTCACTCGCGCATTACTCGCCCGTCCCTGCTTTTTCAATCACCGGAATTCGGGAAGTGTCAATCAAGCCTTTTCACGTCCCGCCCACCGTATTCGAATCTGCAAGTGTCAGTTGAAACGGCCCCCAGACTGGCGTCTCCAGTCTCCTCTTCGGGGCCAGGAACCCCCCCAACAGGACAGACGTCTATGTAGGCGTGTGCAATCTGGTGGATCGCATGCGCTCAAACTGCCAATGCCATGTGTCGTAGATGATGACGATGGCAAGTAAACCGCCAGAGTAACAGCCGTGATGGGTATTGTCTCTTCTGCTCCACCCGTCAAGATCAACCGCCCAAGCCAATTGATGGAACATGGAATTCTCGTGACAGGGCTGAGTGTCAGTCTCTTTGTTTCAAGCATTCCAACTCGTACGACGCATCGAGAGTTTTTTCTCTCTCTCAGCCAAGTCTGCCCAGAGAAAGAGTAGGCCTACTGCGTGTTGGTTCTTGATCCTCCTCCCAACGTCGACAGCAAATCAAGTGAGACCTTCATCTGGAACCTGCAAACCAGGGCCAACAGAGTTTCCAAAAGGATTGTGACAGTCAAGGCCCGCGGGCTGGACACAATAGGTTAAAACAGCAGCGCCATAGCCGTGTGTGTGCGCCGCCTCGGCAAGACGCCCAGCCAATTCGACACGCTGGAGAGCATGCCGGAGGACCCTGTGGAGGACCATCAAGCCACCTCGGTAGCCGCCGAGACTAGCAGGAAGAAGAGGGCTGCGTCTTGTAAATCACAAGATGCAGGTCGTGTCACGGGCAGGATGGCCTCAAACGCTGGTTTAATTAGGTCGGCGAGGAGAAGCGGCAAGTGCCCGGCAACTCTGCCTACAGCTCGAAGCAGTCAGCAACATGCTGCTGCTGCGGTGATTCGAATTCGATATTGCCAGAGACAGGAAGAGAGCGTAGCATCAAGAGTGACGAGACATGGCTAAGCGCCGCGATGGAGTCGTAACCCTGTCCAGACGCGTTCGAGTTGCGGCTCATCACATAGAAGGAAGAGGCCGTAGTAGAGTTGTAATCATGCTTAACCAAGTCGAGGACAGAGGGCATTCGACAACCTGAATCAAGCACTCCACACACGCCGCGTGTGGATCTTTGCATGTATGTTGGGGGGGGGGGGGGGGGGGGGACGGTTGCTGCACTCGACTGTCTATCTGCGATTCCCTCTTTTTTTTCTTTCCTTTTTCCACCCCGCAGCTCGCTATTCTGTACTTGAATTAGTTAAATAGCCGAGGCAGTCGTTGGTGGAGACAGAGGTTGTTGGTGCTTGAGAGGACAACAACCACCGGGAATGCGATGCAAGGGGAAACTCGCAGCCAACCTCGTCATGTAGACTCGGGCGGTTATAGAAAGATTCCAAGCCTTTTTTTCCAAGGTCCGGCAGTTGGACGGTAGGTAGACCGGAAGCCAAGATGGCCAGGTAGCTGACTCACATGAACCCAAGCCAGACGATGCCCATGATGGGTGCCCAACAAGAGGGAGGCTTGGATCATTCTCTCTATTTGCTTGGCAGCAATAACCGTCACCGTTTTTAATTGCGAAAGCAATGGCCCAACCTCTTGAGACTTGGAACCAACATGAAGAAGGCACAACAACAACCAACAGCGGCCCCCCGTCGGACCGGGGGGAGGTTCGGCAAGGTGACAACGCTGGAGCGATCCAGTCGGAATCCAGGATAGAGACGAGAGCAAAGGGCATTTCTTGTTCACCGGTCAGCAAGGGTCAGTCCCTCTTGTTTCTCGTCTCGCTCTGCCGGAAGCATGATCAGGTGTTGCTGACAATTGTCGACAATCTCCGAGGGTCTGTCTGCCGCGGCCTTTTTTTTTTTTTTTAATTCAGAAAGTAGGTGCAATCAGTCGACTATTCACCATCACAGACGGAAATAGTGCAGGGCTGGATCTCGAGATGAGATGAGACGCATTTGTCTCTGGTGACCACCCTAGGCTTACACGCGCCCAGCGTCGTCATTTTGGCCCTGTCTCAGCCTGCAGCCTCAGCAATTCCAGGGCTGTACGGAGTACTACGTACGTAGCAGGCACGGGGTGTGAGAAATAATTGATACATGGACTGAAGAGCTACTTCATAAAGCGCAACTTCTTATACTCCCTTTAGACTATGAAAAGGCATGATCTTCTAAATAAATTACATAAATTAGCTACATAATACCCTAGCTATTCAATCATTTGTTTTTTTTTCTTTAATGTTCCTTTTTCTATTCTATTGTCTTTGAGTGATAGAAACCCACGCCTTTATACATGTGTCGATTATTTTCCACACCCCGTGGCAGGCACTCATCATGGATCATCGCAGACAAGAGTCTCAGGTTGAAATGAGTGCGTCGTGTGTGCACCACACCACCACACAGCAACAACAACTCGGCGGAGCGAGCCGAGGATCGACATTGACAACGCCAGGCGGGCGCTATCTCATCATCCTCCTCCTCCTCCTTCTGGGGATCCACATGGCCGACTAAACCCCCTTGTCGCTAGGAGGATGCTTGTCCGTTTCAACTGGAATGGCCTTTTTCCTCAGGAGTACCTGCGGGATTGACAAATTCGGGCGAAATGCAAGCTCGTCTGCTAGCAATGGCATAGCAGAGGGCAATGCCCTTGTATTGTGTACAGTACTTGTTGTCATCTCTCTCATGTTGATCCCAAGGTCTAGACCTCACAATGTCGGGTATCCTTGCGCATACTGGGCTAGCTCGCCAACCAACAAGGCCGAGATGTCCCTAGGACTAGCAGAGGGAGAGAGCCTCCCTCACCTGAGGAAACTGGGGTGGTCGACAGGACTGATGATCCATCCATGCGCACGGCACTTTGCGAGTATCATCAGTCAAACGCCGCCAAGTGGACATTTGGTCAGGTCAGGTGATGGCTCTTCGACGCCTGCAATCCGCAGAAAACGACAAGGGCAATGCAACGCTGCCAACAGGCGATGAGTCGTGACGACGAGGAAGCAAAGACCGGCTAAGAATGCACCATGCACGCCTTTGCTCGTTCAAGTGCCGAGCAAATGACACACCGTCCAATGTATGGAGACGGGAGGCGTATGCAGCATCAGACAACAACGTCTTTTTTTTTTTTTTTTTCACTTGTTCTCGATTCTCTTAGCTCCCGGCGTAGATGTGAGTTGTCGGCCGTAGTACCGCGCTTACAAGTGATCAACCGGCCGATTCGGAGGGGACTGAGTTGAGACGAGACGGTGAAGAGATGCTTCTTGCATACACATGTATTGAATGTATACCCTCCAAGAGAGAGAGACAGGGGACTCGGAGGAGCTGCCGTCAGCAATTCCCTCTTTGGGGCACAAAGGCACTCTTTATCAATGTTAAAAAAACCCCAGATTCTATATGAGCTAATGGGAACTCTTCCATCCAAGCCCAGCAAGATTCACTCGGGTAGATTCCTCTGTAAAGGTAAAAAAAAAAACACTGCTGGAGACATTGAGGCAATTCAACATGGACAAGTGGGCCATCAAAGGGCGTCAACGCATGAAACAAACCTAAGACGCATATGTACCGTGTTTGCCCATTTCTCTAGATACAGTGTCTAACGGGGCAATGGATGTGCGTGTGCGTCTCTCTTGTTATCTTCAGATGACATTTTGCATGCAGATGCCCATGCCACCAAAGATCCAAGGCTAAAATAGGCGAAGGAAGCGGTCTCTGTGACCGATTACAGGCTTGTTCTCAGCATAACAAGGCTGAAGGGTTCCTTTCTTCCCGAAGATAGATTGTCGCCCAGTGTCGCCCATGCTTGTGAGACTGCCGTATGTGGGAATTGCAGCGAATTGTGCAGTAACCCACGAGTTTTTCCGCCGTCGTACAGATGACGAGCGTGCTGTGGGAGGTTGCAGAAAAGAACCTACTACTCTCGGCCGCTGTACCTCCCTACCTAGGTAGGTAGTTTCAGCGGAACAGAAGAAAAAGACTGTGGCAGGGCGGGCATCCGCCTGCAGCGGTCAAAAACCCCATAGCCAAGCTATTCTATTCCAGGCCGGATACGGAGTACGCACCTGGCAAGCAATTATCGCAGTGGAATGGACGAATTAGAGGTACCTGGGTACGGTACTGCACTGTAGTGCCTGTATAGCTGCCCATCCAAAGTGTTCGGCTCCTCCGTCTCGCATCGGCCGCTACAGTGCCAACGACGTGGGGCCCAGGGATGGGATAGGTAATGAATGTATTACACAAGAGTGAAGAAAAAAGCGAGAGAACGATCATCATCATCAAGCAAGGGCCGCTGTCAAGGCATCACAACACGTCAAGTGCCTGGGGAACCTCGTCAGAGTCAGGTGGTCCTTGTGCGAACCCAACTTTCATTTCATTTCGTACCCAAGGTGAAGAAGTCAGGTCAGTTTTCGGTGAACGAGTTCCTTCTGAGAAAGAGAGTTTGGGCATGGCACGCTGCACTTTTGGCCACCACCGAGGAAATCTCCGCTGATGAGTTGGCAGACATTGATCCAGCTTGCAAAAAGTGACACATCCTACACGGGCAAAAGATCTGGAATCTTGTGTCTCACTCAAGAAAATCATGAAAAAAACTCTCTCTCGGGCGGGAACCTTTTTTCGATGACCGCCGGCATGCAAACAAAGGATATCAAAAGTTTCATCAATCATCGTCGCTGTGTGATGAACTTCTCTCGCGTTTTACGAGCGCAAGAATCTCCTAATCTAGGCCTTTGACAGAGAAAAAAAACCCAGCGGTTCGGCACGAGGGAATGTCTTGCGGATATCGTGACAGGTGAGAGTGCAAATGCCATGAGCTGCGGCGGCAGCGGCCCGGCGTTGGACGAAGGGGATATGACCCTTTGTGGTGCCCTGTTTTTCCCCTGTGTTCCGCGAGAGATGATCGTTTAATACTACGAGGCGGAGATGGATGTTGATGTCCGATGATGGGCAAAGGGAGAAAAGACCCATTATCCATGTCACTCACTCTGTGCCTGCCCATGGACGATGGGACCTCTTGTTGGTTTGTGCACGCTCAGTCCTCTCCAGCGGCAGCAGCAGCAGCAGCGGATCCTTGCTTGACATGACCGGAGAGGGCATCATGGGCCGTCCGCCACCCCTTTCTCCCGTGCTCCACCAACCAATCCTCCCCGCTGGATGCTGCATTTCTCTCTTTTTTCCCGAGTACGCTGCAAGTTACGCACGCCCTGGGAAGAAGAATATAGGTACAATACAGTACTAACAGCAGGAGGAGGAGGAGGAGGGGCAAACCCGAGATGTCGATATCAGGGTCTCTGTCTGTTTCCATTCGGCGACTGCCCTTTTGGGGGGTCGCAAGCCCTTGTTTCTTGACCTGCGGCGTGCGTGTTTCGTGGGCGTTTCTTCTGAATGGGGAATGAGTTGGGTATTGTCTCATGGGCATTCACCAACGTCAATCAGTACAAGGCTTGCGATGGCTTCAATCACATACATTGATCACCTCCTGCTAGACATTGCCGTTATCTGTGCCATCTACTCCGTACAATGTTGAACCACACACACACAAATCCCCCATTGTGTGCGTGCGCGCCGCCATCCACGCGCCGTCCATCCCACACGCACACACACATCCCACATCGTGACCCCCCCGTGGCATATCTCATCGCATCGTCGTGCATCCGCATCACATCGCATGGGCCCTTGCTGCCCTCTTTTTTACACGCCAAAAAGTCTCTTTTTGGTGATGGCTTCTCGGAACCCCGTTTGGGCCGCTGACGTCCAGAGGGCTTGGGTGAAGCCATCTCCAACGCAGTGACCTCTGTCTGTTAATATCGCTGCCAATCTTTTTTGGCTGCTGCTGTGCCCATCACAGAACTTGCCCTGCCCTGCCCTTTCGCCCAGATGGCCTTGTCCATGTCGCCGCGGCCGCATCTCCTGCCGCCCTGCCGCCGTCCATCCATGCCTCTCTGGCCCCCCGCCGCTGTCTTCCTGTCCAAGGCGGCTGTTACTGTTGCTGTTACTGTCGAGGGTACCCTTCAAAGTGTGCGATCCATTCCCTTGTGTTCTCCTCTCCCCTCACGCCCCCTTACCCCGGCCTTGAATGTTCCCTTTTCTGTCGGCACCCCCCAAGGATGTAGAAAGGCAAGCAAGCACCCCTGCCTGGTTGTCTTCGACCTGTGTTTTCCCCTTTGACCTGGTGCAGTGCATTTGATAAAATCTCTCGCCATCCCGCCATCGCCCGCATGCTGCTACTGCTGCTGCTGCTTTGCTGATCACATCCATCTCGTCTTGTGCTGTTGTTGGGTTAATACCACTTTCTCCTCTTTCCTTTTCTCTTCTCTTTTCCTTCCCCGCCTCCTCCTCCTCTCTCCCTCTTCCTGTCTCAAACCTCGCCTCTCCCGCAATAGCCACGCAGCCGATCTCTTGTTGGATCTCGGCTTCTTGGCTTTTTTGGCTTGCTTCTTTTGGGGGTCAACTGACTGGACTCATACATACTTTGGTACTCGTCCCTCTCTGCCGGTTCAGGCCCAGTCCAGGCAAGCAAGCAGAGCAAAGCAGAGCAAACTCCAAACTCTCAGCCCGCCATTCATCCCTCCTCTAGGTCCACTACTCGATCGCTAGTGGCCTGTGGCTTTTCCCTCTCCCCCTCCCGCGCTGTCCAGTCCCTCCAGTCCACTCCTTGGACTGAGATCCCCCCTGGAGAAAGGGCCCTGAAGCATCGGGCAATAGGTGTCAGCCGCGCCCTAGCCAGCCTGGGTCCTCGTTAGCCTGCCTCGTAAATAGCGAGTTCCAGCGCAAGCCCGCCTTCCGCGCCTCTAGCTGCTCGTCCCCGCCGCACCCCGGAGCCTTGGACAATCAAGACTCGTTCGTTCGACTTTCGAGCCAGCACGAGACTTGTTACTTGCAGTGGAATTGAACCGGACAAGACGTAGGCTACACGCCGAAGACCACGACGAACACGAACAACCCGACCCGAGAGCCGCTGGATCGTGCCTCTCTCCCTGTCCACTCGGCTCTTGTTGGCTCATCTTACCGTTCCATCCATTCTTAGTGGACCCATCGACCCTTCCATCGGCCAACCCGACCCAACTCGATTCTCGCCGAAAAAGGTCATCATTACCATTAACCTACCTCCAACCAACAACAAAACCACCAGCCCAGCCTCATCCTCCTTGGCCCGCGACCCTCCGTCTCCTTTCGCTTGATCCTCGCCAAACTCTGTCTCGTGCCTTGTCGCCCAACTCTGCCTCCGCCTCTTCCGCCCGCCTTACCCGCCTACCTACCTATTTCATCCCTGAGGACCGCAAAACCTGCACATCTAACGAAGACCACGACCATTAACGACCATCACGAGACAAAGACCATACGAGTCTCCGTTATAGCCTCATTCCGTCTCGGATGATTATGTTTATTGATTCAGCAATTCTCCTCGATTGAAATCGCTGCCTGTCATACACGGACCTGGATAGCAACACGCGATACGATCCCGTCTCCCGACCAGTATTCGCCACCCACCACATCACCTCGACCGACTGCTTCCGACGCGACACTGCATCAGCGCAGTTCCCCCACCCACTCTACCCGTCCCGTCGGTCCTTGTGCGACATTTGGGGCGTTGGGTGATAATCACCTAGCCCCTTTCACTCAGCCAACACGGCTCCTCCGCGAGAATCAGACTTCCGCGACATGGCTATGGATGCGCTGAAAAATCTCTCGACAAACGTCCCCGACTGGCTGAAGCGCCTCGACAACCTCAGCGGCCAGATCGACCGTCGCCAGGCCGAGCTGGCCGCTGTCGCCGCAGCCGAGGGAAAGAACCCGGAGACAAAGTCCCTACGAAACAAGGGATCAACCGAGTCCCTCAAGCCCAAGGATGACCCTCCTGTAGTCCACGCCGAGCCCCCTGCCGGGGACATCATCCTCGAAGACCCTGCCAACACGGAGCAGCCCTCAGATACTCCCGAGCAACCGAAACTCCACACACCGAGCCCCGAATCCATCCAGCAGCAGCAAGAGGTCATCCAGGCAGCACGCGCCCGAGCACGAGCCCAAGTCAAGAAGAAGCCCAAGTCACCGTCAATGATGTCCAACGAAGATGCTCCCGCAGCATATAGAACACGCAGCTTGATCATTGTCTTTTACGATAGTTATGTGCAGGGATTCTTTGACGAGTTGGTGAGGTTTGTCTCGTCAAGCCGAAACCTGATGCGCAAGGCCAAGATGGCTGCGCGAGTTGCCCAGATCAAGAAGCTCGCCGAGCAAGATTTGTCAGAGGATGGTAGCAACGGCGAAGACGACCTCCCATCATTGCGATATATGAGCAGCAGACGATTCGGCCCCATGTCAATATCCCGAAACGGCCCCAGCAACCAACCACCGGATGCATACGATAACCTAGATAAGGGTCTAGAGTTTGTGCAAAGCATGTGCGAGCATGGCGCCCACCAGTTCCTCCGAGATGGAGACTGCAACGACGAGATCTCCAAGGTTCAGAAGCGGCTGGCCGAGGTGCTAGAGATGGCCAACAAGGAGATGGAGCGTGTGCAACGGGAAGAGCCTGAGCTAGCAAAGGAGACGGGCGAGATGGGCAAGGTGCGTACGAGAAGGCCCATCAGCATGCGACGCGATATGAATGTCGGCGTCAAGGAAGGCAGCCCGACGCCAACCAAGGAGGAGACCAAGTTGGAGGCCGCCAAGGAGGAGCCCGGAAAGATAGAAGCCGCCGAACCAGCCGAGATGGACTGCTCAGCGCCGCTGGCAGTGGATCCAGATATCATGGAGGCGGACGAGGGCATCGACGTGGAGATCCCCAAGCTGCAATATCGATCGACCCGGGCGATGCGGAATCGTGGACCATAGAATGGGCACGAACTGCGTACCTGGGCGATAGCCATCGAAGCGCCGTGACGGACACTCTTGGATACCGCACCATGCATCACCACACATTTTGTCAGCCTCTGCTCTGCTACTCATTCATCACTGGCGTCACGGACTGGGAGAAGAAGAAACCCGAGGGAAATGATTGGATATTATTTTTCGTCACCAGAACCCCCCACCCTCTTCTTTCACATCTCTTGTCTGTCTACTATTTACGAAGCGCGAGCATTTGCATCCACGAGGGGATGTCCTTTGTCTCTTGTCACTTGTTTTTTTGTTTTTGTCACCCTCTCTTTTTTTTGAACATCTGGAGCCTTAAAAAAGAAAGACCATTCATAGCGTGGGGTCAGTTGCATGCTCTCGGGGCAAGGTCTTGTTGTTGTTGCTGAAACTCCTTTTTCTGGACATGTTCTCTTCCATCTTTTTTTTCGATATATCTTATTAGGTTCACGGTTACGAACAAATGGGAATACCTGAAAAAGAGGTTGCACGAGTTGTCATCTTGTGCCTCGACTATTGTCCATCACCGTTCCTGTGTGTTCCGTCTATAGTACAAGTGTATCTTACATGTGAATGCTAACATTCTGGGTACAGGCCTGTTCTCGGTGCAACTCACGGGCATCTCTGATCACCCCTCTCTACCCCTCAACACCTCTATCCGCATGAGAATGCCGTGAGCTCATGATGCCCCGGTGTGGCTGCGTTGCCATGTGGTCTTAGATGCAATCTCGAACACGACTATCTTGAAAAGCCTTTGGAATACGAGTAGGCAGGAAGACTACACTGTCGCTGCTGGTCGAAGCGTCGCTGCTGTAGGGCCGGGCCATCTCGAAGGCTTCCCAGCCAATCTTGGGCACGAGGGCATCACGGCGCACCTCTGGCCACTTCGCTTTGAGCTCGTCAGGGCCGGGGACGTTGGGGTCGTCGCCATCCTCGGGCTCCAGCTTCCTCGCTGTCCACGTCACGGTGAAGGTGTACATCCTGGGCCCAAAGCCGTGCTCCATGAACTTGAAGGCCTCGGCGCAGCACTCGGGCACCTCGAGATCGTCGCCATAGATGTCCGGGTCGTATTCTTCGTCATCGTCGTCCCTGGGGCACTCTGGGTTGGAGCACATGTCCATGCCCCCCGCATGTGATGTTAGCCCGCGCCAGCTGATCGCCTTGACGGGGTTGCCCTCTGCGCTGAGGTAGTAGCCCTTCATCTTGCCGCCGAGTCGGAATGTCCAGACGCGCTGCGCCCACTCGGCCAGCTTCTTGAGTCTGTCGAATTTGTCTTCGCTGAATTCAAAATCCATGGTAAACCGCTTCAGGTTCGGCATCATGCCGAGCGACTCGCCCCAGCTCATGTCTCTGCCCTTCCGTTCCTTGTATGGCATGGGCGGGATAGGAGCTCTGGTTTGGTCGTGCTTCCCTTTGAGCGTCATGTGCTCATCCATCATTGTCCAAATGGTGTTGGCCGGGTCGTGGCCATAGTCGTAGGGGGAGAGCTCAGGTCCAAACGTCTCGGCCCCGGGACCCCAGTCCTCCTTGCGAATGGTGATGCGGAAGTCCTCGATGCAACGCAGGTTTTCGTTGCCTTCAAAGCTGGATAGGAAACCACTTTCAAGAAGGTCTTGCTCGAGGTAGATCTCGAGCGACGTCAGTCGGTTGGCAGTATATCGCGTCATAGTCTCTATGCTATGCACGTCGGTTCCCGCATTCGGCAACATGTCGCCTTCAAAGCCGATGAAGATGCGGAGCGTGGCGTTCTGCATGAGGAGGTCTCGGGCCTCTAGAAACACACGCCGACATGTGCGCAAAAGCGAGGTATGCTGAAACCTGGAGACCGACGTGCCAGGGCGGATCCAGCCGGCGTGGTGGTGCTTGAAATGTACAACGGGATCCCTCTCTGTGGTGTAGTAGGTGATATCAACGTTCTCAAGGCTGCTGTGCTCAGGCATAGGCGCCTCGGCGCCCTCAGCCAGCTCGCACACCAGCCATTTTGGCTCTGGAGCCGGGAAGTCGACTCGGCGGTCACCATCGATGCCGAAGTGGCTGTTATGCTCTGACAAAGCATACGAAAAGATTTCTCGGCGGACCTCGGGGGGAAAGCGGGTGAAGAAAGGGCATGAATCTTGGGTGTTGATGTCCCACTCGGCGGCCTGGGCGCTCATCGACTTGGTTGTTGGCAGTATCTCGTGGAGTTCGTCGAGGAGCTCTGCGTTGCCGCCAGCCAGCTCGATCAGGTCCTCGTCGAAAGCCATGGCTGTCGTTGTGCAGGAAGCGACGGCGACTGATGGTGGATATGGTGAGAGTTTAAAAGGGTAGAAGAGTTGAAATTTTTGGAACAAAGAAACTTGATGATGTTTGCCTGCTCAGTGCCGTCTGCTTCGCACTGCAAAAAACACTGGCCAACACTGGCACGATGTCGTAATAAAACATAGCACACTCCAGAGTACTTCCCTATTTATACCAGCAAAATATAGTTATAAAATATAGAAAGAAATTATAAAAATAATATCATAAGATAGCTAAGGCTCTTATCTCTATACTTGTACTGTTTATGACTATTTTATGCTTATTTAATCAAGAAATAGCCAGACAAAGAGGGTAGGTCTAACCATCAACGGCCATCCAATATACTAGGTTTTTTTACGATATCGTGACTGGCAAGCACTCGGCTCCTGAGGTAGCAATTGACGGCCTGCAATTAGTAGCCGCAGCACCTGGAATTAATCATAAATATTTCAAAGACCACTAAATTACTGAGTGAGATCAGCCGAAGCCGGAGTATATACGAATGAGGCTCAACAAGGTGTGCATCCAACTTACACGGGCGAGGACGTCCAGGCACGTCCCATCGTGAGTTCAAGCTTGGGCGGATGCTGAGCCAATAGAAAGCTATTGCCTGCACGTGCCCCACAACAAGGCCGCGTGAATGCAATCAATCACTGGCCGCGATTCGCAGGCACCGTCAACTCGCAGATGACGTCTCGTCCTGGGGAAGCTCCAGCACCCGCGACAGCTTTCGTCTACATCTTTCCTCCTTCACCAACCGCAGACACTCGAGGATCATACAAACCAAACTCCCCAGAAACGAGAGCGCATTCATCCCATCCCGCTCGTCCAAGATGACGACAGCCTCGCGCATTTCCCGATAGCCATCAGAACGACTCTAGCTTTCCTCCTCCCCGCCAACACCATGGGTCAAGGCTTCTCCCTCGCGACGCCGTCCGTCGGCTCCGCGGGCATCGACACTTCGGAACTGAGCGATGTGCACTACGAGAAGAGCATCGGGAATGCCCGGTTCATGAAGACTATCCGAGGACGCCATGAGAATGGTTTGGTCCTCGTCAAGGTCCTCGTCAAGCCCTACCCGAGGTCAAGCTGGACGAGTACAAGAGGCAGATAATCGGTAAGTCGAGGACCGCGCGCCTCTAGACCCCGCGCTGACGATTCGTAGAGCAGAGCAAGGCACTCGCCAACGTGCCCAACGCCCTCGGATTCCAGCGCATCATCGAGACCGACTCCAACGGCTACCTCGTCCGCCAGTTCCTCTACAGCTCGCTCTACGACCGCCTTAGCACTCGGCCGTTCCTCGAGGACATCGAGAAGAAGTGGCTGGCCTTTCAGCTCCTCTGCGCCCTGCGCGACTCGCACGCCCGCGATGTCTACCACGGCGACATCAAGGCACAGAATGTCCTCGTGACCTCTTGGAACTGGCTGTACCTGTCCGACTTTTCCTCCGCCTACAAGCCCGTCATGCTCCCGGACGACAACCCAGCCGACTTTTCATACTTTTTCGACACGTCGGGTCGCCGCACGTGCTATGTCGCCCCTGAACGCTTCTATGCCGCCGGAGAGGTGCCCCCGCGAAAGGCCAAGATGACCTGGGCTATGGATATCTTTAGCGCCGGCTGCGTCATCGCCCAGATGTTTCTCGAGTCTGAGATCTTTAGTCTGGCGCAGCTGTACAAGTACCGCCGTGGAGAGTACGACCCTGTCATCACACACCTGAGCGTCATCTCAGACAAGGACGTTGCCGACATGATAGCGCACATGATCCAGCTAGACCCCGAGAAGCGATATTCCGCAGAACAGTACCTGGAGTTTTGGAAGGGAAAGGTCTTTCCAACTTACTTTTACAACTTTCTCCATCAGTACATGGAGCTCATAACGGACCCTTCGTCGGGCAACAGTCCCATGTCTGGAGCGATGAAGAACCTAGGGGAAGCCGACGATCGGATCGACCGCGTCTTCTACGACATTGACAAAATCTCATATTTCCTCGGGTACCAGCCCGAGAAACGCACCTCAAACGCCTTACAACCGACATCTAGACTCAGTCTCTCGCATTTCCCCGTGAGGCTCAACATACCTAATCACGACCACACAGTCTCGCCCGACCTGGAGCCACCAGAGGACGACGGGACATTAATATTTCTGACACTGATTGTGTCACAATTAAGAAACACGGCTCGCGCCTCTTCGAGAATCAGGGCATGCGATGTGCTCCTGGCCTTTGCAGAGAGGCTCACCGATGAAGCCAAATTGGATCGGGTGCTGCCTTATCTGATGACTCTTCTTGTTCCAGATGAGACGGATCTGGTTCTGATTGCTGCCATTCGGACCATTACGCAGCTCTTGCAGCTGGTCCAGATGGTTACGCCGATCAACTCGCATGTCCTGGTAGAGTACGTGCTACCAAGGATGGAGATCGCCTTGGGAACCAGATTAAGAGCATCCAGTCCTCTGGTCCGGGCGACGTACGCCTCATGCCTGGGAAGCCTCGCGATCACTGCCCAGAGGTTCCTCGATATGGCATCAAGTCTTCGAGCTGACGGCTCCATGCCAATTGCCGACCCCGAGGTTGAACCTGGAGCGGATGCCAAGGCCAACTTTGAGAGCGTCTTTGACAATGCTGGCCGGCAGCTGTTTGAGCTCTTGGAAAGTCACACGAAGCAGCTTGTCGAGGACTCGGACATCTCTGTTCGCCGAGCATTCCTGGCGTCAGTACCTGAGCTATGCTTGTTCTTTGACGACCACTCCAACGATGTGCTCCTCACCCACTTAAACACCTATCTGAATGACCGTGACTGGACACTGAAATGTGCCTTCTTTGACACGATAGTGGGCATCGCAATATTCATCGGCAGCACAAGTCTAGAGGAGTTTATGCTGCCGTTGATGATCCAAACCTTGACTGATCCTGAGGAGTATGTAGTGCAAGCAGCTCTTCACTCGCTCGCTCAACTTGCCGGTCTTGGCCTGCTCTCGAGGCCCAAGATCATGGAGCTGGTAGATCTCATTAGCCGATTCACCATGCACCCAAACATCTGGATCCGAGAGTCGGCGACAGAGTTTCTGGCAATGTCTGCAAAGTTCTTGACGGCTGCAGATGTCGTATCCAATATCATGCCTCTCGTTCAGCCATTCATGAAAGTCGAGGTTCTGTCAGACTTTTCCGAGCTCAACCTGCTCGACACGCTCAAGAGACCCCTATCGCGAAACGTCTTCGACCAGGCCATCACATGGGCTCTCAAGACGGAGCGCGGGATCTACTGGAAGCCTCTGCAGAAACTTAGACCGTTGCTGTTTGGATCTAGGGGATCATTGTCAGGACGATCGTCTCGAGATTTGACACAAGGCTCGCTCGGAAGAGTGGCTCGAAACGACGAAGACGAGCAGTGGCTGTCTAAACTCCGGAACCTGGGGCTGAAGCACGAGGACGAGCTGAAGCTCGATGCCCTGAGAGAGTTTATCTGGCGCCTGAGCAAGATGAAGGCTCGGGATGCCTCAAACACAGATGGGGTCACACCTCAGGGGTCATTTCCCTCAAGACGCTGGGCATCACTCCCCAAACGGTGTTCTTTAACGATGCACCTCTGCGCGATGCGGCAGCGATCGTGGATGTTGACCTCCCGGCGGAGCCGTATACGATCGCCGATGCCCTTTTGGACGCCTCGATGACGATTGATGACTCGGTTGGAGGGCGGAAGAGGACTAGTCGCCGGGTACAAAGTGTTGGACCTCGTTCACCGCATCGGCTGCTGTCACCCACCAGTCCTGGCCATCTGCATTCTAGGACTTCATCAACAACACGCGCAGGAGACGACGAGTCGGTTGCAGGGGGTGCTTATCCCTCTAGGAGAGCCGTTCGGTATCAGCCGAGCGCACTGAGCCTCCTTGACCGCAAGGACAAGAACAAGTCCATCGCACAAACAGGCACTACAGATACGAATGCGTTTGGCCAAGTGGAAGGGCCTTTTGCTCAGGCTTCACCGAGCAAGCCGCCTTCGGACGGAAACGAGGGCGAGAGTGCCCGCCCAAGGATATCGAAGCACAGCTACGAAGGAACCGATCCCAATATCCAGAGGATGCTCGACAATATGTTTGTGGAGAACCTCCCCCGCGATGTCATTGAGTTTGGGCCCATGGTTACGCCTATAAAGAGAACCAAGGCGGCAAATCGCGTCAGCACTGCCCATGGTGAAGACCCCTGGAGGCCTGAAGGGCAGCTTGTGGCGACCTTTGGCGAGCACAAGGGCCCTGTCAACAGGGTGCTGCCATCCCCTGACCATGTCTTCTTCATCACCGGTGGCGATGATGGCGCAGTCAAGGTGTGGGATACGGCGAGACTCGAACGAAACATTAGCCAGCGTTCCCGGCAGACACACAGGCATGGCGATGGCGCGAGCGTTGTTTCCCTCTGCTTTATCGAGAACTCGCATTGTTTCGTGAGTTGTGCGGTTGATGGCAGTGTTCACGTTGTCAAGGTGGACACGCTCCCGGCCAGCGGAGTGATTAGGTATGGAAAGCTGCGTGTGTTGCGCGAGTATCAACTCCCCGAGGACGAGTTTGCGGTATGGTGCGAGCACTTCAGACAAGAGTCGAACTCTGTTCTCATCATCGCCACGAACCGCTCGAGGATCTTGGGGATCGATCTCAGGACGATGAACTTGCTGTATGTTCTCGAGAACCCTGTCCACCATGGAACGCCTACTTGCTTTTGCGTCGACCGGAAGCGAAACTGGCTGTGCGTGGGAACCTCGCACGGAGTGGTAGACCTCTGGGACTTGCGTTTCAAGATGAGACTCAGGGGATGGGGGTTGCCAGGAAAGGGGTCCATCTACAGGATCTGCATTCACCCCACCAAGGGTCGTGGTAAATGGGTATGCATCTCTGGAGGCACAGGCCAAGGCGAAGTCACCGTCTGGGACCTGGAGAAGACGGTTTGCCGAGAGATTTACCGGGCCGGAGGCAGCAAGGATGGCTTCAAGGGGTATGAAGCGTGGGACGTCGACGAAGACAAGAGAGAAGGCATGCTCGGACGATATGCCACCAACATTGAACACAATGAGCTCGCCAACACGGATCGAGGGGTTCGGGCCATGATTGTGGGAACAGCGACGGCGGAGGATTCGAGAGATGTTAGACACGCCTTCATCATCACGGCTGGTTCAGACAAGATACTGCGATTCTGGGACCTCTCACGGATCGAGAGTTCGTTCATTTACAGCGGACTCTCGCCAGATTCGCCCAAGCCGACTTATACCACATCGAACCCAGTCACGGCGCTGACGCTCAACGTTGAGCGCTTCCCCAGACAGGCTCCAACAGCCCCCAACGCAGGCTCTGGCTCCAAGACCAAGTCGTCGAGCGGGCGTCCGCCGCGGTCGACGGTGATTTCCCTCCAGCAGCAGCAGTTGCTGCAGTCGCACATGGACTCGATCCTGGATGTGGCGTTGCTGGAGTACCCAATACCATGAGCGTCTCGGTAGATAGGATGGGTGTCGTGTATGTGTTTCAGTAGAATTGGGACGCGGCTGGGGTCGTTGAGCCGGAGTTTATGGGGAAACCGAGGTCGTGCACGGTGTAATGCGGCGTATTGCGTACTGGATAGGTAGATAGAAGTGACTTGTCAAGTTTATGATTACATTTGAAATGAATTGCCTGTGATATGTGTAACTGATGATAAGAACAAAAGTAAGGCATGGCCCATTTTCATCTCACATTGTTCGTCTTGATATTGACTCCGTGGTTGATGGAGTGGCTGCTCTGGTGCTGTGGCGTCCCGTGTCAAGCCACACATGCGACACCAAAATTTCCCCTCCGCCTCGTCAAGATCATCAGCCTCGCCATCCAACAAACAACCCACCCACCGAAAACACTCCATCCTGCCCGCCACAACTACCCGAACACGGCACACACGAGAAACTAGAAACTGAGGTAAAACGATACATATCCCATCATGCGGCTCACGGCCGACCTGATCCGGGATTCCCTATCCTATCTCAACCCTCTCAAGGAGCGGGAGCTTGATCTCCGAGGTGCGTTTTTGAAAAGGGCAGATGCTACACTTTTGATCGCAGGAGCGCAGAGTTGATACATTCGTCTTTGCGGCGTGAACAGGACACCGGATCCCCGCGATTGAGAACCTGGGTGTCGCTGGCGTAGGTCTCTCTATCCCATTCCTCGATTCTCTTTGCTAACCTGTTAGCCTCACGACGCCATCGACTTCACCGACAATGACATTCAAGTCCTGGGCAACTTTCCCCTGTCGCCGCGCATAACGACCCTCCTCCTCGCGCGGAACCGCGTCTCGAGCATCCAGCCGTCCCTGGCAAAGGCCATCCCCAACCTGAAGAACCTGGTGCTGTCGTCGAATAACCTGGCCGAGCTGGCGGACCTGGACGCTCTGGGAGGGTTTGCGGGCCTGACGCACCTGGTGCTGACGGACAACCCGGCCTCCAAGAAGGAGGTGAGTTACAAGCTGGATAGTGCTAGGAGTGTGCTGACTGGAGTAGAACTACCGATACTGGGTGCTCTGGAGATGCCCCTCGGTGCGGTTTCTCGATCACGAAAAGGTCAAGGAGGCGGAGCGGGAGAAGGCGCGGGAGCTGTTTGGAACTGAGGAAGAGCCCACGGCTCTTGCTTCCAAGGTGCGTAGCCTACTATTGTTGTTCTCACGACTTGCTAACGACACACAGATCATGGGACTCAAGACGACCAACTTCAACGTCTCGTCCGACGGCTCAGAAGCCCCCTCGAAGCTGTCGCGGATAAAGCTCACCGACGCCGAGAAGAAGAGATTACAGGAGCGCATCAAGAAGGCCACGAGCCTGCAGGAGATTATCGCGCTGGAGAAGGAGCTGAACGAGGGGCGTCTGCCCTCTGGCATCCACGGGGATGCCATGGAGGAGTGATACCACGGCCGCATACTCAAGGGGGGGACATGAAAAAAAAACAAGGCAATGGAATTACAAGACGCAACTGATGGTGTTTAAGGGGCTTGAACTTTTAACCCTTTTGTTTTCTCTGGTGTACATGTGATGCTCTAAACGAAGCAATCCAGGCTTCAGTGCAGCAAAACCGTCGGAAACTAGCCAGTCATGGTCACGTCGCCGTCACGGCCCGCCTGCCTCATCTCCAGCTCCAGCTGGTCATTCGGGTCATCCTGTGCGGCGCGCGGACGGCCGTTGACGAGCGGCTTCCCGTTGGCCACGGGCGCCTGGGCGGCATTCTCGCCGCGGAGGCGGGCCTGTGTCGCCTTGGAGGCCGCCTTGATGTTCTTGTAGGCTACCGTCTTGGGGACGATGTCTTCGAGGAACTCGAGGTTGTCTTTATGCGAGACGGCGTTCGCTGGGGAGTGTTAGGTGCTACGATTGAGATTGGGAGGGGAAGGGTAGCTTACCGACGTCCTTGTATTGAATGTTTCGTCGCGGTTTTCGGTCAAGCTTTGCCTGGGTATGTGATTCCTCGGCAAGGTGCTGAACAAACATTTCCTATCAAGCGTCAGAAGCAGTAGTAGTTATTGCAGAGTGTGAAACGTACGGCCGCGAGTGTTATCACAAAGGCAGCATTGTTGGAGCAGATGGCAACGTCAGGATCTTGGGCAATAATCTTCTTTACCCTCGATACTGGAGTCGTGTCAGCTGTGGATGATGTGCTTGGTCGACGACACTTACGTGGGAGCTGCGTCTGGCCTGTGGGCTCCTTTCGAGGGGGATGGCTGTGGTGTTGTAGGGCATGGTTGAAGATGGATGGTTTGGATAGAGAGACTGGGAGAGTTAGATGTGGTGTTGGATGAAGAAAGTGGGTTTTGGTGGGTGAGACCAAGAGTGTGAACAATGAGGAGAGACATGAACTAGAGAACAAGTACGGCGAAATAAGGTTGGGAATTTGAATGCGAGACGACGTACCTCATGCAACTCAAACTGCAGCGCAAGGTATCAGGGCCGATCCAGTACTTGACCCTTGTCAAGCCTATATCGAAGTATAGAGATGTCCTGCTGTGAAACTAGCCTTTGAGATAACGAGGATCAAACGAGCTGTGGCTTGTACGGAGTAATGCTTGGTTCTGGGTAAAGGTAATGGCTGCTTTCAGAGCTGGAGTCAAGACGCGGAAGTGGACGCGATGCTGCAAGCACTAAACGCGACACACCCTGTGGCTGATGCACCCATACCCAGCCACATCTCAGCCTTTAGACCACATCCTGGCGCATTACGACACTCAGACCTACAACGTCGACTCGAATTCAATGAGAGAAAGCCAGCCTCGCTCTCTCTCCACGCATGCTCTTACTTAGGTTACCCCCCGGCGACCTCGAGATTAGCGACCCAGACACCATGATCCCCTCGCCAAAGCCATCATGAACGTGCGAACACCATCCTTCAGCCTGGCGCCTCCTGGACCCGGGCTGGAGCGACGCTCCTCTGTCGTCTCCCGTCTCTCTTCCGCCTTTTCCAATGCCGAGAATGGCGACTTTGGAGGCGCGGCTCCCACGGGCGCGGCATTGATAGAGGAGGAGATTGCCGAGATTAAGAGATATGAAGTAAGCTCCATGCGCGGCGGGTTGGTGACTTTGTGTTAACCTGTGTAGGACTTTACAACGATAGGTATGCGAACGAACTCGAACCGAGAACTTCGATGACTGATGGACCGATAGACTGGGTGCAGGACGCGGCGCGGGAGCAGGCAAAGCGCAAGACGAGGAGGAAACAGGCCGTCGGCCTCTACGACAAGGGCCAGCCGGGCTGGCGGTACCAGCTCTGGAAGAGCTACGACGCGGCGCAGGCCTGGATCGTCGTCACCATAATCGGTGCCGCCATCGGGCTCAACGCGGCGCTGCTCAACATCATCACCGAGTGGCTCTCGGACGTCAAGATGGGATACTGCGAGACGGGGTTCTATCTGAACGAGAACTTTTGCTGCTGGGGGAGGAGAATGGTGAGTTTGCGTTCAGTATACAAAAGGGGGTTTGGCACTGACAGCTTGGTAGGGTGTAAGCAGTGGCATAGATGGACGGGTTTTGAGCCGCTCAACTATTTCCTCTACTTTGTCTTTGGGGTAAGTTTGGTGTTTCCCCCTTTTGATCCCATATCTGACCTTGATAGACCTTTTTCGCCTTTGTCGCGGGAACATTGGTAAAGTCCTTTGCACCATACGCAGCTGGCTCTGGCATCTCGGAGATTAAATGCATCATTGCCGGGTTCGTCATGAAAGGCTTCCTCGGCTGGTGGACTCTGATCATCAAGTCCATCTGTCTCCCCCTGGCCATCGCGTCCGGTCTATCAGTCGGCAAGGAGGGTCCCAGCGTGCACTACGCAGTATGCACCGGAAACGTCATATCCAGGCTGTTTGGCAAGTACAAGCGCAACGCCTCCAAAACCCGCGAGTTCCTGAGCGCCTCGGCCGCCGCGGGTGTCGCCGTCGCCTTTGGCAGCCCCATCGGCGGCGTGCTCTTTTCCCTAGAGGAAATGTCCAACCACTTCCCCCTCAAGACGCTATGGCGCAGCTACTTTTGCGCCCTGGTCGCGACGGCCGTCCTCGCCGCCATGAACCCCTTCAGGACGGGCCAGCTGGTCATGTTCCAGGTCGAGTACAAGAACGACTGGCACTTTTTCGAGCTCGTCTTTTACGTCCTGATCGGCATCTTTGGGGGTTTATATGGTGCCTTTGTCATCAAGTGGAATCTGAGGGTGCAGTCGTTCCGCAAAAAGTACCTGAAAGAGTACGCGGTTCTCGAGGCGACCCTCCTGGCAGCGGGCACTGCCATTGTTGCGTATCCCAACGCGTTTTTGAGGATCGACATGACGGAGAGCATGGAGATTCTCTTTTCCGAATGTGGTCAGACCGAGACGTATCATGGGCTCTGTGACCCTGATAGACGGTACTGGAACATGGTGTCGTTGATTCTCGCGACTATCCTTCGAGTTTTTCTCGTTATTCTGTCCTATGGATGCAAGGTCCCTGCTGGAATCTTTGTACCTTCGATGGCCATCGGAGCGTCGTTTGGAAGGACCGTGGGTATCATTGTCCAGCTCTTTTACGAGGCCAACCCTACCAGCGTCTTCTTTTCCGCATGCAAGCCCGACGAGCCGTGCATCACCCCTGGCACGTACGCGCTGCTCGGTGCTGCGGCCGCGCTCAGTGGCATTATGCACATTACCGTATCGGTCGTGGTCATCATGTTTGAGCTGACGGGTGCCCTGAACTACATCCTTCCCACCATGATTGTCGTGGGTGTCACCAAGGCTGTCAGCGAGTTGTTTGGCAAGGGAGGAATCGCCGACCGCATGATCTGGTTCAGCGGGTTTCCGTTCCTGGACAACAAGGAGGAGCACAACTTTGGTGTTCCTGTTTCTCAGGTCATGAGAACCTCTGTTGTTTCCATGCCGGTTCACGGGCTCACGCTGGGAGAGGTTCAGCGACGACTTGCCGATGACCGATACCAGGGCTTCCCTGTTGTAGAGGACAACAACACCAAAGTCCTCGTCGGCTACATTGGCAGCACCGAACTACGGTACGCCATCGACAGGATGAGTCGAGGTGGTCCGCTGTCAGAGACTGCCAAGTGCGTGTTTGCGCCATCACCGATGAACCATTCAGCTTCATCAGTATCAGTAGGAGCCATGAACAGCGACTCTTCTACATCCACGACGCTCGACTTTAGCCGCTACGTGGACTCGACGCCCGTAACGGCTCACCCAAGACTTCCCCTGGAAACCGTCATGGAGCTCTTCCGCAAGATTGGCCCTCGAGTCATCCTCATCGAGTACCACGGCCAGCTCACCGGCCTCGTCACCGTCAAGGACTGCCTCCGGTACCAGTTCAAGGTGGAGGCGGCCGAGAACCCCAAGGACGACCACCGCATCAACGAGGGCCAGGAGCAGCTCTGGAACCTGCTGCGGCGGGCGGGCAACTGGGTCTCTGGCAAGGTGTCCAAGTACTCGGGTGGTAGGATCCGGCTCAGCTCGCTGGACGAGGACCGTCCTCCCGCGAGAGGGGGGCAGATCCTGGATGGGGATGAAGATGTCGGGGATGAGGGCGTCGAGCTGGAGAGCCGGCGGTAGGTTCTTGGATCTTTTGTTATGTAGTATAGAAGCGCGGCTGATGCGCTGGCGTTGGGGATGCTTGATCTATTGCTTGAATCTACCAAGCGTCATTCGAAGAATTATGTCATATACACCAGTGCTATCCATCCCAGTCCCCAGAAGTGAACAGTATGTCGTCTATCGCGACCTATCATCAGACAGTCTTCCCAAGTCAATGACATCCTCATCATCGCTCTTCCTACCACCCTCCTCCTCCTCCTCCGGCACAGGCACATACTCGGCATCCTTTGTCTCATCCTTCCTCCCCACGACGACATTCCCAGCTACGAGCAGCGCAGCACCAGCCCACCACAGAGGCGGAAGCGCCTCTGAAAAGATGACGGCGCCGAGAACAGCCGTGACCATAAAGTTGGTCGACGTGTTCATGATGGAGACTTGGGTGGTGGACGTGCCGCGGGCGAGAGCCTTTGTGAAGAGCGTCCACATCTAGTAGCTGTGAGCTTTTGTTGTTGTTGTTGTCAGTAAGATAAGGGGACTTACGACGCCGTTGAAAGTGAGGTTGAGGGCGAAGAAGAGCTACACATGTTAAAACTTGGGGGATGAGATGGGGAGGTAGGTTCATACAGCACGGACGACATATTCGACAATGTGCTCGACGGAGGAGAGGCCGAGGAGTTGGGCGATCCAGTTGGATAGGTCAGTGGTGAGTTGGGTGGTTGTCCTACAAGATGCTCAGCAGTGTTCCTCGTAGTCCCATGAAAACCCAGCTGCAAGAACAAGCCAGTTTAACACGTACAGTTTTGCAAAGACGCCGTTAAAGGCAGCACAAGCACCGCTCGCGACGGCAAAGAACATCCACCCGCTCGACAAGGCCATCTCGTGTCCTGGAGGGCTATTTGGAGAAGCCTTCTCTGAAGCTGCAGTAGCTGTCTTTTGGCGTTTACGGAGCATGGCCACCGTTGGTATCGGAGGCTTCGGATGCGTGAGGATGGACGTTGACCCCCTTGACTTGGAAGGCCCCCTGGAGATTTAGTGGGGAGTGCCGCTGTGGCGTCCACGACGGTGCCAGCCTCATCATGAACAAGAATCTGGGGAAAGAGTTGCGTCATGTCACGACAAAGAGGATCAAACAGATTCAAAGCACGATTTTTCAAATTTCCAATACAAGCTGCGCAAAGTCTCCAGGTTTCGGTCTTGGTTCACCTGCCGAGTAAATAGAGGCCGCCCTCGCTGTTAAAAGTTCCCTTCCCCAGTCAATATCCTGTATCTGTTCTTTGTAATAAAAAAGGTAGTATCCTTCCGTGCGCCGCCCAATGCAAATAAAAGCAACCGATTTCCCCAATCTAGTTGTGTGTCGTCTCTGAATCATGTACCCTCGGGCTTCTTGGCGTTGCAGCTGACAATCTTGACCTTGTTGGCGGTGACGGTCTGGCCGCCAGTGTCCATCTTGAACGTCACGTTCTTGATGAGGAATGTCCAGACTTCGTCGCAGAATCGGTACGTGTCGAGGCTCCCCTGCGCGGGCCAGTCAGTATTCAACCTTTGAAAGCCAGATGCTGGACCACCCACCTTGAACTGGAGGCGCGACTTGACATTCTTCTGCAGCGCTTCCGTGATGGCCTGGTCAAAGTTTCCCAGAATCTTCATGGCCAGCTGCGGGTTGATGCGCTCATCGCTAATGAGGTCGTCGAGCGTGTCCGTCAGAGCGAGGCCGATGCTGTTCGAGGGTTAGTCTTTGTCGCAAAGGGCATAGCAACACGGCGCGCCCGCACCTGCTTCGACGGTACAGCTCGTAGAATGATTGCGCGCCCGTAGCCATCTTGAATTCCAGTCTTTTCAGGGTGCGATTTCGGTCGTGGAGGGGAAATGCGATTCCGAGGTTGTTTGTTGAATGGGCGAGGTTCATGAGGCTTGGTCCATCTGCCTATATCTCCCCCCTCCAGACGGAGCAAGGCGGATGACTAAGCCAGTCAGCCTCGCATCATGTGACGTCGGTCCCGTTTAATTCCAGCTGCCTGCTGGGACACGCATCGCCATCGCGGAAGCTCTTACAGGAGAGCTCCCCCCGGAAAGCTCGCAGAAAAGCCACCACCACCGCGCCCATCGCCAACCACCTCCTCGGATTGTCGAAATAACAACATAGAGCCGTCGCGATGAGTCTCTACTATGGATTGGGCGGCATTGGGTCCTTTGTGACCCTCGTCGGACTCTGTACGCGGACCCTCTAGGGATGGATACTTGCTGAATACAGGATTGTGATGCTGACGATTGGTATCCGTGTCTAGATATGCTCCTCACCGGTAGCGGCGAGTCCTTCGATGTCGGCGCGTTCCTCGAGTCCGTCTCGCCCTACGCCTGGGCCAGTCTGGGCATCTGTCTCTGCATCGGCCTCTCTGTCGTCGGCGCCGCATGGTGCGTCCAAGATCAACATCCAAGAAACAGCCGGGTCTAACAGCTGCAGGGGCATCTTCATTACCGGATCATCCATCCTCGGCGGAGGCGTCAAGGCGCCGCGCATCCGAACAAAGAACCTCATCTCCATCATCTTTTGCGAGGTCGTCGCCATCTACGGCGTCATCATGGCCATCGTCTTCTCCGCAAAGGTCGAGGCCGTCACGGGCCCCGAGCTCTACTCGGCCAACTCATACTACACCGGATACGCCCTGTTCTGGTCCGGCCTGACAGTCGGCATGTGCAACCTGGTGTGCGGTGTTGCCGTTGGCATCAACGGCAGCGGCGCTGCTCTGGCTGATGCCGCCGACCCTTCTCTGTATGCTATCAGTTCCGTCACGACCAACCCCCTTACTGACAGGTTTCAGCTTCGTCAAGATCCTGGTCATCGAGATCTTCAGCTCCGTGCTCGCGCTCTTTGGCCTCATCATCGGCCTGCTTGTTTCCGGAAAGGCGTACCCGTTCGGCAAGAGCAACTAAACCCACGAACCCTCCTATTTTAGACATGGACAAAGTCCGGTGGCGGCGACCCCCCTTCGCAACCGGCATCGATTCCGCGTGTTCCAGCAAGAGATGGAGCGCATGCATGCATATTGCGCCAATAATATTTTGGTCTGGCGTTTGGAAGATTGGCTCTCGGGTGGAACGTGTTTTGGCTGTACCAGTATCCTTGGAGGCGGGAAGTGTACATCACGAGGTGGGATTTCATCAAGTTATACAAAATTAGGCCTCAGATGCTTTGATCAATTACAAGTTCTCATGATATTCAACAGTTGAGTCGTTTATGCCGCGTGGAGGGAGTTGAGCAGTAGCACATCCACCTTGGACCCCTTTTCTAGCTTGCCCTTTCCGCTGGGCAGACAGACCAGGGCGTTTGCCGACCTCAAGCTGCCTACTTTGGAGCTGCGCTGGCCGCCGGTGCTGGTGGCCGAGAGGAGGCCGTCTCTACCGACCGTTACAACCGCACGGTGATACTCTGGTCGAGGATCAAGCGGAAAGTCGTGGGAGACGATGGCTGGGACTTTGGGAAGGCCAACTGGTGAAACGCCAGACAGCTTGTGGAGAGAGGGGATCACAAAGAGGTGGAAAGTGACGAGGGCAGAAGCCGGGTTGCCCGGGAGAGAGAAGATGACCTTGGACACACGCTGACCTGCATTGTCCTTGACAGGAACCGTAGCAAACGTCGTTGGCTTGCCCGGCTTCATTGCCACGCGTCCAAAGTGAATGGTGCCGCCCAGAGCACGCTCGATAGTCGGCTTCAGGAGATCCAGCTCGCCCATGGAGACGCCGCCAGTCGTGATGAGCATGTCTGCCCGTCGGAGACCATCACGGAGCGTCTCCTCCAGAGACCCAGACTTGTCTCTCGCGATGCCGAGGTCTATCACATCGAATCCCCATTCTTTGACCGCGGACATGAGGGTGATGCGGTTCGTATCGCGCACCTCGCCTAGCTTCAGCTCCCCTGGGCGGTTGTACTCGACAATCTCGTCGCCGGTTGACAAGACGCCAACCACGGGTCGGCGGTAAACTTGAGCCTCTGACACGCCAACGGAGGCTAAGAGACCAATCTCTCCGCCTACGCCGCTGATGGTTTCGCCCTTGTTGAGGATGACGGTTCCTTCCTTCACGTCGCTACCGACTTCGCGGACGTTTTCTCCCTCTTTGACACCCTCGGCCTGGATCTCGACTTCCTTCTCCTCCTTGCCGTCGTCTGACATTGTCTTGAGGATCGTGTCTTCTACCATGACAACCGTGGTGGCACCAGGTGGTAAAGGAGCTCCAGTAGTGATTCTAGCAAGCTCCCCTTCCTTTAGAACACCGACTTCTCCAGGTGCCGCGTGAGATACCGCCGTGACGGGAAATACACCTTTCAGCTGACCGTCCTTGGGCGCTACAACGGCGTAGCCATCCACGATGCTGGCGCGGAAGCCGGGGACGTTCTCCTTGGCTTTAACGTCCTCGGCCAGGACAGAGTTGATGACTGACTGGTCGATCTGCGCGGTGATGATCTCTGGCTCAGGGGTGTGCTTTGCGATGACTTCTAGAGCTTCATCCACGGGGAGCATACGGTAGGGAGATTCTCGGTACCGACGTGAAGGGCCTAGAGTGGGATCGTTGGACAGGGCGGATTCCGGGTTTGTGTGTCTGACGAGGCTTCCATGACCGTGACCGTGACCATGGCCGTGATGGTGGCAGCCATGTCCATGACTAGCAACAGGCTTAGATGTCCCACCTGACAGACCTGCCTCTGACTCTAGCTTCTTGATGCCCCCGACGTGAAGAGCTCTCGAGTTTGCCCCTGACGCCTGGAGGCAGGCATGGGGGAGTGTCTTGATGACGGCCTGGAGGTTCTCCTTGGCGCCCTTGGGGGAGCCGGGCAAGGTGATGATGATGGATTGGTTTCGGACTCCGGCCACTGGACGGGACATCATCGCAACTGGAGCTCAGTTAGTTTCGACTGTCACGATTTTGGGGGGGTTCAACTTACAAGGGGTGACTGCGAGAGATGTAGCCAGCATTCCGTGGACAAGACCAGGAGCATGCTTGTGCAGCAAAGGCGTAACTGCCTATCCCAAGCATCAACATACACGTCTCTCAGTCACTGTCAGTTATCTTACCTCTGGTGTACCATCCTCGGTTGCAAAACCCGTCCCGCCCGTCGTGATGATGAGGTTGACGGCATCTGGCCCGTCCGTCCAGGCCATTATCCGAGACTGGATCGCCCGTATGTCATCCGTCACGATGGCAGTCTCTTGAACCTCCCACTTGCCATCGCCTTCGTCTTTTAGCACCTGGCTGAGGATCGGACCTGAAGCATCTGCGGACGGGTCCTGTGCCGCTGTCGTTGAGACGATGAGGAGGGCGGCCTTTAAGGGACCAGAAGCCATGATGGTGGCAGCTGCTGCAACAGCAGATAGTTAAAATATGTATGAATGCGTATATGCCTTTAAATATTCAAAATGCTTGATCTGAGATGTTGCAAGCGATGACTTGATCGGCCGTGGGCGGGGGAAGCTCAATCAATCTGGCTGAGCGGCCCCACTGGCCCGGGATAAGCGGGGCCACCACCGAAGCCAGTTTAGCTGCGATCTCAATTGAAGCTTCTTCCTTCAACTTTCAACTTGACGAACCAATATTCGACGCGCCCTCAGCAACCATGGTCCGCATAAAAGAGCGATATCTCTTGGTCAACATCATCTACCCGCCAGACCCAGCAAAGACCAATCTGCCCGACCTCGTGGTTCGCCATCAGCCAACTGTCGAGAAGCTCACTCCTCAGGCTCTTCTCAAGGGTATCAGGAGCGAGATCGCGTCGTTGTTTGGCGACTATGGATCTGGAGCACTAGGCAACATTTCAGGTGAGATTTCCCGGCCAATCATGTATGTTTACATACTCATCAGCGGCTAGTGAAATATCTGTCTCTGGCTACGTCCACCTTTATCCTCAGATGCTCGAGAGCCCACTACCAGATGCTCTGGTCCGCCTTGACCTTTATGGACCACGTCCCCGTCAAGGACGGCAGACCGTGCATATTTCGCGTTGTACGCGTCAGTGGGACGATCCGCAAGGCTGAAGAAGAAGCGATTCGTCGGGCAAAGAAGCTCATCCTGGCGGCAAAGGAGGAACCTGGTGCCAAGAGCTCCCTCACCAGCGCCCTTGAGAACCAGGAAGAAATGGTCCTCGACGTCACTGATGCGTCTGGCGACGAGTCCATGGACGACGCGAATGGTTGAACGGGGTATCATTTCTTCCTAACTACCTGGATCCCGCTATCTGCTGGCACCGACATGTCTCCAAAGTCAGGGTCCATGGCTGCGCCCGCTGGAGCCGGCGGCATGGACTGCTCAATCTCCATGGCCTGCTCCTCTTGGATGCGAGCCTGCTCCTCCTCGGCCTCGCGCTCCATCTGGTCATATTCCACCTTTTGGTCGATCCAGCGCTCCTGGATATCCTGCACCTCGAGCATGGACGTTTCGTTCCTCATCGCGACCGCCCAGACCGTATCGTTGGCACCTTCGGCACCGCCAAAGACATAGCCACCGGCTCGATCAATGACTCGGAGGATGTGCATCATGCTCTTTTTGTTTTCGACGGCCAGCACTTCGTACCGGACGAGGCCGTAGCTCTCGATTAGATTCCCGATCGCCTCGTTGAGCTTGCCAAACTTTTCGCTCCTCAACGCTGGCGACTCGGCCTCCAGATGGGGTGTCAGATATGTTAGGTCGTCGACATCGGTATAGTAGTCGAGGTTGAAGGGGAGGTCTTCGTATTCCGAGACCTTGTCGATCTTGGAGAGGATGTTGACGTGTGGCATGTCCATCTGGATCATGGCTCGCAGGGAGAGGAGGACGTTGGAGACGTATAGCGAGGGCTGCGTCAGGCAGAAGGAATCGGAGAGGTGGACGGAGACGAGCTATAGACGATCAGCTGGAGGCGTTCAGAAGTGGCAGAGGAACCAACCCTGAAGCCAATCTTCTGGAGCTTGTAAAAGATATTCCGCAACGAGTTATGATGCGTATATAGCTCCACCTGGCCTGGACAGTCAAACAGGATGTAGTCCTCGCCAAACTCCTTGAGTCCTTCTTCTAGCCACTCAAAGTTGTGCTCTAGCTCCTCTAGAGCATACAAGATGCCGCCGTTAGGTCCTAGTTTATCATCTTGCATGATCTCCTCGAGCTTGATCAGGTTGCGAATGTCGAGCGCCGCAGGGTAGTTTGTATGGTCGTTGGCCGGGTCGAGGTTCACGACGGAGCACGCACGCCCGATGGCGCCGAGGAACTGGTGCACTTGTGACGGTTAGTATCATTCGTAAATACAGCACTCGCTACTCAGACTCACTGCCATCGCAGTAGGTACTCTTTCCAGAGCCGGGGCTGCCGAGGACGAGTTGCGCAAAGGGCATCTGGGAGGTTGTCGCGGGGCTGTCGGGATCAAGAGTACATGGTCAAGCGACGCCTACACTGAAAAAAAAGGCAAGCCGGAGCAGACAAACAGACTATCACCGCCTGTATCAACTAATCCAACTCTCGTACAGCTTGACCCTCAGGAAAGGCAGTATCGCGACGCAGCTAAAAAGAATCGTTAGGTAGGTAGAAGGCAGATGACGGCACAGCAGCCCCTCCAGGCGGCACATGGGCAAATTCAGTGGCTAGTGGGGTGGCCGGTCAAACCTCGGCCCTGAAGCTCCCCCTGTAGCTCCGCACTGGATCACAAGCTAAAAGCTGGGCTTTTTGAGACAAGCAGCCGCTGAATTTTCCCTTGTTCACAATAAAACCTCTTCGCCTCTCCAATCTCCCTCCCTCCCTTTTCCCTCTCCCGCCCCTCCTTCTCCCGCCAAACGTGGCTCTCTACAGGATGCTACGCTATGATGCGGAGCAGACTCATCTTCAGCCATGGCATCTGACCCGTCAAATGCCGCCCGCGTGGCCGCCGGCCTCGTCTCGGAGAGCGTCGCCAACGCCATCAGCAGCAGTAGCTCGGCCGTGAGCGCTGTGCCCGCCGCAGCCGCCCAGGAGCCCTACAGTTGGCTTGGCCTCTTTGGATGGCTGATTTGGTTCATCTTCCACATCGTCTCGACCATCCTCTACTGGGTGATCCGGATCGCAACCATCAACTTCCCCTCCATCGTGTACCACCTGTTCTCTACAAGCTGGACAGTGACCATGAACGCGACTACGCTGTATGTTGCATGCACCACGCGCTCCGCGATGCACGTCGCTAACGCCAACACAGCATGTTTATCATGGTGGGCCTCGTCTCGGCGGTGAGCTGGGTCGTCAGGTATCGCATCCTCAACATGTACTCGCGTCTACCGCCCGAGCCCCAACGCAAGGAGCCGGAGATCGACCTGTTCCCGGATACCCACGAGGGTGGCACCAAGTCGGGCCTGGCCAATTACTTGGACGAGTTCTTGAGTGCCATCAAGATCTTCGGCTACCTGGAGCGACCAGTCTTCCACGAGTTGACTAGGAGCATGCAGACGAGGAAACTCATTGCCGGCGAAACCATCAACCTGGAAGAGGAGAAGGGTTTCTGCATCGTCGTCGACGGTCTGGTCGAAATCTTTGTCAAGTCGGGTCGGAGCCCTCGTGCAGCTGCCGCGTCTCGAGGTCGTCTTGACCTGGACTCGTCTGACGAGGATGATGTCACTCCTGGTCAACAGACATACCAGCTTCTGACAGAGGTCCGCAATGGTGCCCCAATGTCGTCGCTTTTCTCCATCATGTCTCTATTCACAGAGGACGTTCGACTGCGTTCCAACGAGGATGATGTGCATCCTGCAAAGAGCAGTGGGCTGAGACATCCAAGCTTCTCGAAAGAGAACGTCTCTCGCGTCCCATCGGATGCGCACATCTCTCGGCCGACCTCGCCTCCGGACAACGATGACATGGATCCCGAGGCAAAGAGGCAAGACGAGGGTGGCACTCCCAACCTGGATCACATTGTGAATGCCAGAATACCGCCCATGTCGCTTGACGGATCTACTCCCCCCTCTGGGAGACCACCTTTGCCAGCAAGGGCGACGTCCAGCTCGGCCCACCCAGACATCATCGCTCGTGCGACTGTTGACACAACCATTGCCATCATTCCTGCAAGCGCTTTCCGGCGGCTCATCAAGATCTACCCCAAGGCTACCTCGCACATTGTTCATGTCATTCTCTCGAGATTTCAGAGAGTCACGTTCTCTCAAGCTTTTAACTACCTGGGTCTCACCAGTGAGGTGTTGCAAACAGAGAAGAGCATGATCAAACACACAATGTGCCAGCTCCCCAACATCTTGCGGGGTGACGCATTGGCGCGGTTGAAGGAAAAGTTCAATCGCGAACGGGAACGCACAGGAGAAGGAGAGGAGACCAAGGGCATCGCTCTACACAATTCTGGCGCAACCCGCCGACGAAGGTCTAGCACGACTCTCCGAAAGGAGGCTGTGCTACAGTCGATGACCAAGCAACGCCCGGCATCGGTCATTGCCAGCAACATTGCACCGCTTCGTGAACGGGCTTCACCACATGCCCCGAGCCCTGGTGACCTCTTGGCGAATATTCAACTCGCGCGCGGCGGCGGCCGTTTCCCTCCCTCTGACCAGCGATCAGCTTCAGGAGTGTCAATGAGACGGCAAGGGACCAACCCTCTGGATGACCGATTCTTCAATGACCCGTTCGATTCGAGAAGACATGCTCGCATGGCCATTGACCCACGAGAGTCTGTTGATGAAGATAATCTCTTCCGAGCCTCTATTCTAGAGTGCATGTTCAAGGCCCTTGGCTTGGACTCGAACGGGAGTGCGTCCCGGGAGCCAGAATCGATGGAGGGCTCTCCCAGGCTTGTCTCGCTGGACCAGCGTCGAGCAAAGAACTTTTACTCTCACAACAATGCCTTTGGGTTCATGGGCCCTTATGATGGTTCCGTCGACGGGGAAACCGAGTCGGTGACTTCGAGCGGGATGGCCCTTCACACGCCAGTCAACGCTCAAGCCCTGGCTCACGACATGAGAGATGAGGTCGAGATTGTCTTCTTCCCTAAAGGTTCCGTTCTCGTGGAGCAGGGAGAGAGGAACCCGGGCCTGTACTATGTTGTCGATGGCTTCTTGGATATTGGTACGACTGGTGAAGAAGACGCGCACAACATCTTGCAGTCCAACGGCTTCGGCTCACTCCAGCCAGACCCTGCGTCGCCAGATCCAAACGAGATGGGATCATTCCCTAATCTGGCAAGGACGGAAGCTGCACGAGACCGGGTTGAGACCCAGAACCAAACACCGGCAAAGCATCGCCGAAGCGTGGGTCTAATCAAACCTGGTGGTTTGGCTGGCTACATTGGGAGCGTGTCCTCGTACAGGTCCTTCATCGACGTTGTTGCCAAGACGGATGTTTATGTTGGATTCCTCCCCCGGGCTTCTCTTGAGCGAATCGTGGATCGATATCCGATCGTTCTTCTTACGATGGCCAAGAGGCTGACAAACATCCTGCCGCGTCTCATCCTGCATATTGACTTTGCTCTGGAATGGGTACAGGTCAATGCGGGACAGGTCCTCTTCCACGAGGGAGACGAAAGCGAGGCCATTTACATTGTCCTCAATGGCCGGCTTCGTCTTGTGCAAGACCGCAAGGGTGGCGGAGTGACGGCCCGGGCCGAGTTTGGACAGGGAGACAGCGTTGGCGAGCTCGAGGTGCTCACGGAGACAGCTCGTCCTGGGACTCTGCACGCCATTCGAGACACGGAGCTGGTGAAATTCCCCCGAACCCTGTTCAACAGCCTGGCGCAGGAGCATCCAAACATCACCATCAAGATCTCCAAGATCATTGCGTCCCGGATGAGGGCAGTGATCGACGACACGGCCAAGTTCTCCAACAAGGATGCCAGTGCTGCTCCGAATACGCTGATGCGCAAGTCGACCATGAACCTGCGGACAGTCGCCATTCTCCCGGTGACGGCAGGTGTGCCAGTTGTCGAGTTTGGGAACCGCCTGATGAATGCCCTGGCGCAGGTTGGTCCTGCAAACGGAGCCACGTCTCTGAACCATGCCGGCATTCTCAACCACCTGGGCAAGCATGCCTTTAACAAGATGGGCAAGCTGAAGCTGGCCCAGTATCTTGCAGACCTGGAAGAGAAGTACGGCCTGGTTGTCTATGTCGCAGGTAAGCACTCACCATTCTCTTTCCTTTTACTTGTTATGATGAGAATTTCACACCCCAGAGGCAAAGCCGATGCTGGTCATTTATACTCTAATTTTTTCCTGAATATGTTATCACACAAACTATTTGTTGCAATGTTTGTCGAGGCTCTCACTAACATGACGGTCTCCTAGACACCAATGTCAATTCACCATGGACGCAGACCTGCATCACCCAGGCCGACAGCATCTTGTTGGTCGGTCTTGCTGAAGGCTCCCCTGCCATTGGCGAGTATGAGCGTTTCATGCTTGGAATGAAGTCGACGGCCAGGAAATTGCTGGTGCTGCTGCACGCCGAGCGTTACTCGCGGCCTGGCCTGACCCGTTCATGGCTTCAAAACCGCATGTGGATCAACGGTGGCCATTACCACATCCAGATGGCATTCAGGACAAATGAGATGCCTGTACACCCTCCCTCCAAGAGGCTGGGCCAGGCACTCAAGGAACGTGTCCAGGTGTTGCAGGCGGAGATCCAAAAGTACACCTCTAGAAAGGTGCACCACACGCCGTACTACTCGCCGGATACAACCTTCAAAGGGGACTTTCATCGACTGGCTCGGCGACTCTGTGGCAAGTCTATTGGGCTTGTGCTTGGCGGAGGCGGAGCACGAGGAATCACGCAGATTGGCATCATCAGAGCGATGGAAGAAGCCGGCATCCCCATCGACTTGGTGGGCGGCACTTCGATCGGCGCCTTTGTGGGAGCACTGTATGCGCGACACGCAGACGTGGTGCCCATGTTTGGATTTGCCAAGAAGTTTGCTGGACGCATGGCCAGTCTCTGGCGGTTTGCCCTGGATCTGACATATCCGTCAGCTTCCTATACGACGGGACATGAATTCAACCGTGGCATCTTCAAGGCATTTGGCGATACCCAGATTGAAGACTTTTGGCTCGAGTACTACTGCAACACGACAAACATCAGCAAGAGCAGGGCCGAGTTTCACACCAGCGGATATGCTTGGAGGTATATCCGAGCGTCCATGTCCCTGGCCGGCCTGCTTCCCCCGTTGTGTGACGAAGGCAGCATGTTGCTCGATGGTGGCTATGTTGACAACCTGACTGTTTCACACATGAAGGGTCTGGGCGTGGATATCATCTTTGCCATCGATGTAGGAGCGCTGGATGATGACACGCCGCAGACGTATGGAGACTCGCTCTCTGGAGCGTGGGCGTTTGTCAACCGATGGAATCCATTCTCGTCACACCCCAACCCTCCCACCTTGGCAGAGATTCAGGCGCGGCTGGCGTATGTCTCGAGCGTGGATGCCCTGGAGCGGGCCAAGGCCATGGCAGGGTGCATCTACATGCGGCCACCGATCGATGACTACGGGACGCTTGATTTCCACAAGTTTGACGAGCTGTCTCAGCTGGGACATAAGTACGGGCAGGAGTTTTTGCAGAAGATGAGAGACCAAGGAGTTTTGCCATTGGTAGAAGAGACGGAGGCCAAGAAGGCATTGAGACGGACTATGGCACCTAGACGAGCGAGTATTTGATTGCTGTTCCAGAGTCGAGAGCACACATAGACAGCCTCGGTATAGATGGGTTGACGTTGAATACAAACGAGTTGACGTCCTACATGTCTTGCAGTGAATCAAGTGGTTGATGTTGTGTCACGGGACGAGACTCTTGGCATGCGGGATGACGACGGTCAAGTCTTGAGTGTGGCCAAGATGTCGCAGGCCAGGGTGACATCATGAAGCATGGATGAGGCTTCGAGTTGGATGGGCCCTGGAGCGTGACACCAACCGTCACTGGTGACAGCCCCAGCCAAGGATTCAACTGACGTTCATCCAAGCCGCACAGTTTAAAGTGATAGCAGCCCTGTTCGTGCGGGGGCGGCGACAAGTTTATAATGACGACTTGGGACCCTTTGAGGGTATATTCGTACAAGAGGCAAATGTTGCTCTTAAGCAGAAACACGGCTGGCGACTAGGACCGATTTCATGTCGCAGATGAGACAGCATTGACGTCTTTTACTGATCAACACACGAACTTACCTATATCTACCTCCTCGACCTACCTAGGTACTACACACACATACAAACTACTACTCGCCACGGCCCTCCACAACAACTCCAGAACTCGCATCCCCTATATCACACTCGCCCTCCATGGCAAGAAGAGACGCCGCTTCGGCTCCTCCCCGCCAACGTCCCATCCGTCAAAAAGAATGCGGCTTCGACTGGACGCCAGGCGTCGTGCTTGCTCTCCTAGGCGCCCTGACGTTTCTGAACCACGATTTCGACAGATATAAAAAGAGGCATGACGGGCGGGAGAGGGATGAGGAGGATCGACGCGGGAGGAAGAGGTATAGGTCGAGGAGTAGGCGTGGGAGTGAGGATGACTATTATTATGACCGAGGGAGGAGGTTCAGCCGATAAGGGTATCGTGAACTACACAGCAAGGATAGATTGAAGGAATGTATTGTCGAGTTACTATTGCGACAACAAGAACACAAAAACAGTCTTGTCCATCTCATCCGGGATATATACCAAAACCCCTCCATTACGCCTTGGCCGCCTGAGCCCTCGCCCCGTTAACCAAAGGGGTCTCGGTCTTGTTGGCGGGCTGGATGTCAACCTTGCTAGCCAGCTTAGCATCACCATTCTTGAGCACGTGGGCCTCTGCCTGCTCGACCAGAACCTCAAACACCCGCTGGACATGCTCCTCCTCAACCTTGGCCACGCCCGTGCACACACGGATGGCAAACTTGCGGTTGACGATGGTGGCCGTCAGGAAGAACTCGCCGTCCTTGTTGATGGCCTCGTACACAGCCTCGGTGCGCTCATTCATCTCCTCGTCAGAAGTTCCATTGACACGCAGAGTGACCAATCCAAAGCGTGCCGAGGTAAAGACAGTAAACAGGTCCGGCCGTGACTCGATCTTGGCCTGCAGGGACTCGCCCAGCTCGACGCCGTGGCGGACGTGAGCCTGGAGCCCCTTGACGCCAAAGCTCCGCAGGACGAACCACAGCTTGAGGGAGCGGAAGCGGCGGCCCAGGGGGATCTGCCAGTCGCGGTAGTCGGTGACGAGCTCATCATCACTGAACTGGTTGCGCAGATAGGGGGGCTTGATGCTGAGGGCTTGGATGAGCCAGGCGCGGCGGCGGACCCAGACGGCGGAGCAGTCAAAGGTGGTGAGCATCCACTTGTGCGGGTTGAAGCTGAACGAGTGGAACGACGAGAGGGGCTCGGCGAGGTGCTTGTTCTCGTCGAGGAGGAGAGCCGTGCCCGCGTAGGCGGCGTCGACGTGGACCCAGACCTCGTTGGGGGTGTCGACGGTGGGCTTGAGGGCCTCGACGATGGCCGGGAAGTCGTCGACGGCGCACACGTCGGTGGAGCCGAGGGTCGCGGTGAGGTAGAAGGGGTGCAGGCCCAGGGCGCGGAGGTCGGAGAGGGTCGTCTCGAGGGCGATGCCCGTCATGGCGAAGCCGTCCTCCTCAAAGACGGGGACGGTGGCGAAGCGGACGCCGAGGATCTGAGCAGCCTTTTTGGTGCTCGAGTGAGTGCCCGAGCTGCCAATGGCGACGAGCTTGCTCCTGAGCTCCCACAGGGCCTCGTCCTTCTCGTCCGCGTCGTCAGGGAGGTGAGCGGTTACGGCAGCGAGGTACTTTTCACGGGCAGCCACCATGTTGGTGAGGATAGCCTCACTGGCACTTCCGTGAATAACACCACCGCCGTGAGTAGATCCTCCGCTCAGAAAACACTCGGGCAAGCCCAAAGCCTGAGCGAGCCAGTCCATGACAATGGTCTCGAGCTCAGTGACAGCCGGGCTGCAGATCCAGTTGAAGTGGGCGCCATTGAAGGCGTTGGAGTAGAGCTCAGCAAGCGCGGCAGGGTAGCTGCTGGAGCAGGGGAAGAAGGCCATGAAGCGGGGGCTCGACCAGTGGGTGATGCCGGGAAAGATCTTTGTCTCGATGTCGTGGTGGATGGCCGACCACGGCTCCCCGTCCTGGGAGGGGCCGAGGGGAGGAGGGGCCGGAGGTAGCCGGGCTTGACGTCGGAGACGACGCGATGAGATGCGACATTTTGATCCCAGTCGATGACTTTGTGAGGTTAGCAAGACGATTCTCTTTCTGGTGTTGTGAGGTGATGGTGCAAAGGTTCCGAATTTCCGATTGCGGGGGAGGGGCAATTTTTCATTCAGGAAGGAAGCAATCATGACTTTGACTTACTCTCGTCAATGGCCTCCTTGGCCACTTGTCGAAACTCTTGAGCGTCCATGATTTTTCTGATTCTGTTTTTATCCCTGTTGAGAGTGTTTGTTGAATATCCAAAACATCCAGAAGACGCAGCCCTTTTATTCTAGTCCAGCTGAAGTAGGGGCAGCTCCACCAACCCTCGACCGAGGTCGCGCAGGACCCCCATCACACCTCGGAACAATACGATGATGCGAAAAAGAGACAATATGAGGCCAAAGCATCAGGAAGAACAATATCAACGCCGCCCTGTTGTCATGATGGTCAACGCGCCATCATGGGAGGCGTCCCACGCAATGACAAAAAGAATGGGGTCTCGACGCCCTTAAGTAGACATTCGTCCAATGATGCCCTGTACCGGATATACGGACAATCGGGATCTGGATGTCCGCCTTTTGGGGCTAGCGGACTTCCGAAGTGCCGTGGCTTGACGAGGACAATAGGAATGGCCCCCTGCAGCTTGCTCCGAGTCTAAATTGTTCCATGCGCCGTCTAGAAGAGATGGTGGTTGTTGGTTGTTCACAGTGTTAATGGGGTTGAGTGACGGAAACTGGCCCTTGAAGCTGGCCTCTGTAGATGAGAGATACTACATTCGATATGTCAGTGATCAATTGCTACGAGGGAAGCGGCTTTGTAAAAGACATGGAACATATCTCGTGTTATCAATCACGGGGGGGGACTATGGAGACACAACCCTTGGTTCGGTTTACGTCCAGGCACGATCCTACTGTAGATAACTCTCAACCCCCAGCACACTGTCCAGTCAACAAGAGGCTGAACCCTCACCACGAGCCCGTGCGAGATATCCCACCGCCTCTTCATGTTGGTTGCTCTTCATGTTGGCTGCCAGCCAAGACGAGAGCCCCTGCATCGAGAGGCGTTGTTTGCACCAAAGATCCTCCCTCACCTCCACCTCCACGGTCAGCTTCGGGAGCCGCAGATTCAGGGCTCGGAACTTTCCGCATTGTTCTCGAGTTGCCAGTGCCGTGTGCGGCTGAAGAAGCACGAGCCTACCCAAACCACCAACTCCTGGACAGTATCCGTGTAAGCCAAGTTCAGAGAATGGGCCAGCCTCGAAACAAGCTTTTCTGCTCAATGGAAGGCTCGAGGCGCAATCTTCATGAGGCGTGAGGTGACTGATTGTACTTGATGCGCAGTTGCGTCTGAGGGCAGCAGACACCATCATTTTGGTTCTCAGCACACGAAACTGCCCACTCAGACGTACCTAGAGGCACTGTTCAAGTCCGTGAATCTTGCCAAGATGGGTCTCAAGTAACAAGGGCCCTTCAGCACAATAGAGTCGGCAGTCACCTTATCAGCAACCACTGACTGCAGTATATGTCAATAATTGTCAACACACGGACTCATCAGTATAAACATCACAAACTGCAGTGTTGGAATGCCTACCTCAATTATAGCCCTGTCAGCCTCAACGACTGAGTGGTCAGATTGTGATACCGTACCCACGCCAAGTAGGACAGCCGGTCGATATGATCTCTTCTGTTCCCCACATGTTCGTCAAGATGGTTTGACCGTCAAAGGGGCAGAGTTGCACAATATGCCAAGCTGCCATGTCGTTGAATGCCGCACAGCAGCCCAGAATCGTGTGTGACTAGATGATGGCCATCAGAGTTCGGGGCTTTCATCATCAGGCCAAGGGAGACGCGGTGGTGTCGTTGACGACCTTCAAGGACAAGGTGGTATTCGCAAAGCAGGGTCTAGCAAGTCCAGCAAGGGATGCCTGTAGAATCGAGAGGGCCTCACCGAGTACCTGACAAAGCCGACGACGTGTAGTGGACTCATCGATCATCTGCTGACATGGAGAATCCCCAAATGCATCTCTCTCGAGATCAGTCTCATCTTGCGGGTATTACCTATGGCAAAGGGCTCATGACCTGACAGCCCCAGACTTGCATGGTGGTCTCCCGGCGGGCCGACATCGGCGCGGCCAATCACCATGGCGGATGCGGCCCGTGTGGCAGGCTTCCATCCAGGGACCATCCTTCCATGCTTCCATCGCTGAACAAGGGAGGTAGCTATGCCCTGTCACCGTGATGAGGTCTTTGAATTGACAACAGAAACAACCATGGCATTGGCAGGTTATGCCAGACGATGGTGCGCATGACCGGCCTGCCTGCCGACCTCCACGTGGCTCCCGTCCATCAGCCGACGGCATTCCCGGCCGGTTTTTGCCAAGGTGGTGAGCAGACAGTGGTGTTGTCCGCCTTTTTATTCCCTCTCGCTACTACACCCCTCGAGGTGAGCGATCCCATGCAACGTTTGATATCATGCATATTATTAGCGCAGCCAGATCTGGACTATAATCCATGCTGCAGATGCATACATCACTATAGCCTTTCATTAGAGTTGTGTGTGTGTGTGTGTGTGTGTGTAAGTTTTGCATTTTCTCTATACAAAGTAAAGGCAACTGTTTGTGCCAATATGATTCTCCCTTTTTTTTACTCCTGATGATGCATCCTGTTTTCCATGCTAAAACTCCAAAAAGAAAACCCACTTGATCAAGAACGGCTTGCTTTTTGAAAAATCCTCAAAAACTCCTCGCTGAATGATGCATCCAATCTTAATATCCCACAGAAACAGGTTCATGATCCTCCTCTTGAAGAAAAAAAAAACATTACATCATAAGATCTCCTCCATTATGATCCATTATAGGTATTAGAACCCAGACTCTCAGGAAACCGCAACTTGACGTCGCCGTGTGTCGTCATACCCAGGGAGTGTGCTCGTGCCCTGGAAGCTCGCCGAGGGGACCTGCATCAGGCGAGGCTGAAAGTAAGAGTCGGCATCGGCCTCTGCGAGAGCAGCATCAAACGAGGGGAGCTCGTCGTCCGCAGGCTCAAAGGTGTTCTCGACGGCCACCTGGACGGGGACAAAGAGGTTGATGTTTGTGTTCATGGGCCCGACGGAGAGTGTGAGATACACAATGTAAGTGCGGGCGCTGATGCACGAGTAAAAGGTAGGAAGGAACAGCTTATTACCGCCTGTGGGCAGCGTAAAGGGAATGTCGAGGGTTGCGTAGCGGTGGACAGTCTCCTTGCTGGCCTTCTTTCCGCGACGAGCCTCGGCACCCTCAGTCTCTGAGGCCTCCGCGTCGTGCCAGGCACCGCTAGAGTATCCAGAGTCACGGCGGGAGGCGGGGGCCTCGTTCTCCCAGGAGACGTGGGTGTCGGGGTGGACGGGGATGGGGGTGGTGGTCGAGTAGGTGAGCGAGGGGTTGCTCTGGTGCTTGATGCGGGCGCCCAGGTTGGGGAGGTGGTTCATCGGGGCGCTGCTGAAGAAGGTGGTTGAGTGCAGCTTTGCGCTGACAGAGTTGATCTTGGGAGGGGTGATGTCGGCAGAGGTGGTGCTGAACTTGAAGTCGACCTTGAGGTTGGTCTCGGAGGCCTTGAGGAAGTCGGCGGACAGCATGATGGCACCGGGCTGGGACGCCGTGGTGGTGAGCTTACCCTGCTTGGTCGAGAAGAGGTTCTTGCGGATGGTCTTTGTCTTGGAGAGGGCGTAGCGCTCATCGTTGGGGCCAATGTCGAGGGGCGCATCCTCGGGGAGCGAGGGGAGCACCTTGACCATGTGGAAGCCCTCGAGAGCTTGGGTCCGGCCCTCGTCGGCCGTGTCCTTGTACGCGTTTGCGCGGACGGCATACTCGATGTGAGCCATGTCGGGAGACTGGTCATTGTGCTCCCAGAAGCCCATGGTCGGGGGCAGCTGGAGGTGGTGATCGCGAACGCCAGCATGCTCAACCGGGTGTTTGCAGGCGCTGAGAGTGAGCTGGTGGGGGACGACAAAGTTAAATGGGATGGTGTAGGTGCGGCCGGCCTCAAACACGCGAGAGCTGGGGAGATCCGAAGCTTGGATGGGCATCCGGAGCTTCATGAAGGGGCGGGCGGCATAGGTGGCACTGGAGTACTGGTTGACAAAGTCAACACGGGTATAGGCAGTACCGGTGAATACAATCTCAAACTCGTCATAGGCGACGTCGCGCTGTGCGGTCACGACGACGTGGCCGGTGATGGTAGAGCCAGAGGTGTAGGCCTTTGAGCTCCAGTGCTGGTCGATCTTGATGTCGACGGCACCGGCAGATTTGCCGGGGTTGCGGGCCTTGACCCGGGGTCCGTTGTCCGATGTGAGGGAGGACATGATGTGGGAGAACTGTAAGATGTGCGAGTTGACGGTAGCAGTGGAAGGCCTCTCCATGGCTGCTTGGAAGATATATATTTATATATATAAGTATGCGGCGAACGAGATGGCCGTTGACGGTACAGGTACCGCTACTTTGGTTCGTTCGTCTGGGACTGGACCCTGTGAGGTGCTTGCAGGGGAGGGGGTGTGCGGAGAACTGTGCAGTGTCCAGCGCAACCGCCAAGCCAAGAGGGGAGCGCGTGCTCGATGGGGTCTCTCGGGTCTGCAAGAGTTGCTAGATCGCGGTCGAGACTCGGGGCCTTGAGTCTTCTGGTGATGGTTTGATGGGGGCCGCAAGATTGCCAGGCCAGAGGAAAGACCCCAGGACAAGGAGCAGTTATACCCACAGCTCTGGGTGATCCGTGACGACGAGATTCTGAGTGGATTACGCATTGAGAGGAGGGGAGGGATTCACACTTTTTGGCTGGCATTCTAGGTTGAAAGCACCATCACGGTGGCTTGAGCGAGTGGCGGATGACCTTGAGCACCACATCAAGCTGCTGTGGCCACCAAGGTGCGGCTCACTTGGAGAAGGTGAAGAATTTTTTTTTAGATCCCACGAGTTGAAAGGGGGAACAGTTGGAGAAGCTGCCTACAGGCCTGGAGGGAATTGGAGAAGCTCTAGACGAAAACGCATGGACCTGTGATGGATGATCACCAGGCACAACCTCAGCAGCCCTCGCAGCGGTCAGAGTGTTAGAACTAGGCAACATCAGAGAAAACGCAGACACGTCGTGCATTGCAAAGGAGCTTATTCTTTGTTGGCTCGAGTCTAGCCTCACCCAGAGCGTTTCCAGATGAAGAACCAAGACCCTCTCTTTTTTCTCACGATGTCCTGTGAATCGTACCGGTACCTGCTCACTTACAAGAAAGAAAAACTGACAGGGCTTGAAGCCCACCGCTTCCGACCAGGATTAGACACATCGTGCATGACTAGCGCCGATGGTGGAACCATCTGTGTTCCGGTGCCGAAAGGGTCCCGCGACGCTAGCATCGCTGGCTGTCCGTTGACTCGGAAGGCAGGAGCAGGAGCATGGTCGTAGGGCTCCCGCCTTCAACCTTGTTCCTTTCTCGACAATCTCCCGTCGACAAGGCCAAGCAACACGAATCAATAGCTTGGGAGCAGCAGCCTCTCTTCATTAGCTGGTTCTTGCTATTATGTGATTCCTTTATTTCATCTCTGGACCCGTCTTCCCAGCACGTAATCACTGCGATTCCCCATCTCAGCAATGCCAGGGTGAGTCGAAACGGAGATGCACATTCTCGGGAGCCGCCGCTCGGCCTCTCATCGCAGGCACGAGGTCACGATGGTGGCCAGAGAGAGGCTGGATGGGTTCGGGTAGAGCAACACCCTGGCAACCCTTTGACGGACTCGACCGGCACCGCATCGACGACACCATCAAGCACGTCAGGCACGAGAAACTGCAAGGCACCCACCATCAACACCTTCCATGCATGGTTCTCGAGGTTTCTGTCGTCTGTCTGGGCTGACCCAGTCAGGCCAAGCGAGAAAGCCGGCCCGTTTCGGAGACTTGTGTGCCAGTGAGAGAGCCTCACTCGAGCTGGTCTACCCCACCACCACCACACACACAGCAAGAAATGCTAAACTTGGATTATGGTTATCGAGATCTCCAACGTCACTAACAGAGAATGCCTTGGATATTTCATGATGACGGAGCATCAACCTGGAGAAGAAGCGGTCCCTATGACTCTACGAATCCCCACCATGTTGCAACATGGTCAACATTGCGCAAGCCTTTTCGGAGCTGACCTCCGTGCTGGTTGGGGGTTGACGCTGCCATGACTGAGAGAAATTCCGACATAGGCCAACCACATGCTCACACACGCTCTCAAAACGGAAATACGGTACGAGAGCTGCGTACGGCTCACACGGCAGAGGGTGGGCAATTCCCGACCGACCCTCCGGCGGTCAAACCAAAGACAGACCGGACGGGAGAATTCTCTGCTTCAGCTCGCTCGTCTCAGCACCATTCCCCTACCTCGGCGAACCATCGTAAAAGACAACCCAGGGCGGTTAGACCCCAGGGAGGGGGAAGATGCTAGAGCAATTCTTATTACATGATGGACAAACACTGCATATCCCGCCCCCCTCGTCCATTTTCCCATTTCGAACTGGCTCACCCAAAACATGCAACTCGATCATGTGTGTAACGCACACCCCCCAGGCCGTTTGGAAGTCTGTGCTCCGTGTTCTCGAACCCAATACCAGCAAAAGACACTCGCAAACTCGGCTCCGCCCTCTCTCCCAAGCAGCTTCACGGGCTACCCCTGCACGACGAGGCGGACAAGCTTTGCTCCTTATGGGCCGGCCGGCATTACCTGGGGATGGAACATGGAGACGGGGGCGCTGCCAGAGGTGCACGATGCATGACACGACACGACAGACAAGCGCCTCGTCGTCTCTACATCGTGAGTTTTTTCCTTTTCGCCCTCATTCAGTTCTTGTGCTACGGCCCCCGGTCCCGGCCTCCCCTTCGCTTCTTCTCCAATTCTGCCCCTCCCACCATCAGCTCTCATCACGATGCTGCCCATCCAATGGCTGATGGTGAACCGGGCTCGCCGCCGACATGACTGGTTCGAGCCGCGACAACGTGTTCTTATTTGGGAAGTGTGGCTGCGAGGGGATTCTTCTGGTTTTGCCCAGCTCCGGGCCGGGGACTGTCGCAGGCAACAGGATTCTTCGTGAGCGTGGGATTGTCGAGGCCACATTCCACACCAGTCCACCACGCCTTTGTCTGAGACGACGCTGCGATTCACTCGGGGTCTTTTGGCAGCTGTTGACAGCATACACTTGACAAGTGAAGCCATCTAGATCTCAGCCTATGGTCTGATTGCGGGGAGTCAACAAGAAGACAGACAAAAGACACGGGGAAGCTCAGGCCGACCAGAGTGGACCGCCCGCCATGTGATGCATCTGGGTATACCCGCTCTCATGCATGGCAACAAGTCTGGTGTTTTTGAGTGACGAAGGACTAAGAGATCGGGCTAGCCCTCCGAGATGATCTCCTCACCTTGTCTGCTCACTTGCATGGGCAAAATGGGATGGTGTCAGTTGGTTGGCCGACAGCCCTTGCACGCCTTCTCGTTTCGGCTGGGCGCGTCAGCCCCAAACACGAAAACACCACGATTGAACATCACGATACTTTTCAAGGCGAGGCCGATGAAGCATAAGCATTACCTGCACGACGACCGAATACAAGAAATAGAAAACTTGATACCTCCGACCACGGCACTTGATCTCATCTCAGATCCGAAAGTCGGTGAGTCAAATCGACTTGCCCCCTTTTGCCATCTCCCTCCAACCTCTTTTCATCTCTGGTGGCCATTTCCCCATCTCCACCGATCCCCCAAATCCGATATCGTCAACTTCTTCCATCCTCACCCGACCAGAAGGGTTTTTTTTCTCTCACTAAACCACCTTTGCTGTAGACCAAGGTACGGGGCCGAAGTGAACCCCCACTGCAGTAACCGCGCTCCGGTATGTATTGGAGCTTGGATTAATTCGGAAGCCAAGCACCATCGGGAGGGATGCACGGGCCAAGACCTTCGGTAGAGTGGGTCATCTTTCACCTGGAGAGCCGCTTTCTGCCACGTTCTCAGTCGTCGTCGTCCATCACGACATGGCCCTGGCTTGAACTGACAGCTGCAAAAGGGGGCACATGGACGAGTCGTCCGCGCACATGGCGAGGCGTGCGCTGTCCCGAAGCGAATGGTCTGCCCGAGAAAGGACCTCCAAACTCCACCGCCGCTGCTGCTCCGTGAGGCAAGGCGTTTGACTCTTGACCTCGTCAGCTTCTCCTGTGACGAAGGGGTTCCTGTTCATGCCGAGTTGTCTCCCCCCGTTGTTGTTGTCTCCCCGTCTCTTCCGTTCCAGTTCCCTTCTCACCTGTTCTCGCCGTCGGAGCCGACCGCGGTCAAGGATGCCACTAAAGAGCAAGTGACTACTATTCCCGTGTCGATCCACCGCGCAGCCGCCGTGCATGAAGCGAACATGTACCGTTTTCAGGGTCCAAAAAGCCCATCCCATCTCCGAGCGCACCGCGCGCCGGGGCCGCCGTCCCAAGCTGGTGATTGGCTCCCAGGTCAAGGCCCTGGTGGATGTCGGTTGTTTGAGCAAAATGCTTGTTTGTCTGAGTATGGACTGCTGATTAATGAGCTCCTTGGGTTATCAATCTCTGCGATCCCTGGCGCACCTCGGTTCTGAGGCTGGTTTGGCAACCAAACTCTATCCTCCCATGACGAATCCTGTGTCATCAGCGGCGTCTCTGAGCGTCAAGCTCCCATCACCAGCAGTTGGAGAAGCAAGAGGTGGTGCGCACCTCGTTTCTTCCCCTCATTCCTGGTCACGCTCTGCTGCCCTCGCTGAAAAGACTGTCAGGACCTCGTGATGCTTCTTGTCGAGTCTTGACCGCACTGACACTTACCCTGCAGCAAGCGGCATTGGCATCAAAGCACTCCTCACAATGGCACATCTAACTTTACCCAGAAACAAGGCTTGGGCATCCGAGAACTATGCGGGGACCAATCTCGATGCCTCGAGAGTCATCTAGCGAGGCGTGGCAGACATCATCTGGCATCTTGGACGACACACGAGTGTCGTCACCGCCAAACTTGGCGATCACGAGAACAACGCCCAGTCTCTGTGTGCCGACACAAACCCTCATGTCTCAATACATCTGGGCTCGAACCCCTCACTGAGGTCAGGATGAGAGACACCGGGGTGAACAGTTGAACTCTGGTAACGTCAGGTGGTTCGAGTCACTCTTGGACTCTTCGGCTTCTTACAACTCATCTACAGCTCCCCGGCTATGCATACGCCAATGTCCTTTCACCTCGTCCATACCCATCTTCGGGACTACTGACCGAGGCCATCATCATATCTTCATCTCACATCTACACCAACAGCACTGCAACGCCTCAGACCAACCCTCTTGGCCGAATACCATCTACACCAAACCACTACGCTCTACACAGATGTCTCTACCCTATCTAATCGTGCCAGGAAATGTACAGCATGATGCCGGCGCCCACGGCAACGGCCGTGAACTGGATCAGCATGTTCTTGAGCTCCTTGGCCTTGTTGGGTCCGGTCTCGAGAAGCTCAGGAATGACGGCCACTGTTCCAACGTAGAGGAACGTTCCGGCCGTGAAAGGCAGAAGCATGTCACCCCAACTCTACCATCATTGTCAGCAAACTATGTACAGTGCAACCTAGATCAGAGGTGAGCAAACGTACCAAGCTGGTTCCCCAGATGCCATCATTGCGGCCCATGGGCACGTCGCTGTCGGGGCTGCCAAACTCCTGGATAGCAATTCCGATCAGAGTACCGAGAAGGGCTCCCAGGGCGGTGATGAACTGAGAACCCATGGCGGCGCGCTTGGAGAAGCCGGACTGGATAAGCAGGGCAAAGTCGCCGACCTCGTGGGGGATCTCGTGGAAGAAGACGGCGACGGTGGTGGTGGCGCCAATGGTGGGCGAGGCGTAGAAGCTGGCAGACATGGCGAGGCCATCGGTGATATTGTGGGTGAAGTCGGCGCTGTAAGTGGTGTCAGTGATATTCTCGACATCCGCACGCCGGTGTCGGAGACTTACATGAGGTTGAGGTAGCCGCCCAACTTGACACTGGGGTTGATCTCCTTGTGCTCGACAGCATTGGCAACAACAGCGCCCTTGTCCTCGCTGCCCTTCTTGCGCGACTTGACGACAGAATCCGTAGCATCCACACCGGTCGAGATGGCCTTGTCCTCGGAGTGCGAGTGCGCATCGCCATGTCCGTGCATGTCCCGCTCCGCCAGTAGCAATTCGGAGGCCCTTGTCCATGGCGACAAAGGTCATGAAGCCCACCAAGATGCCGAGTCCCAGGATGAGGTTGCGGTTGGGCTCGACAAGGACAAACTTGACAGCCTCGTCATGGTCCTCGCCGACAAAGATCTCGGGGAGCAGGTGGAAGAGGGTATCGCCGAGGAGACCGCCGACGGCGAAGGCGACCATGACGGACAACGAGGCGGGGTCGATGTTGGTCGGGCATAGGGCGAGGAGGAAGTTGGGGGGACCCGAGATGTAGAGAGTAGCGAGGAGGGCGTTGACGGCGGGGGAGCCGGGGAAGAGGGCGGCGAAGAGGCGCGCAGTGAGGGAGGAGGGAGCGGCGGCGTGGTGGGCGTGCTTTGCAGCGTTGAGGTCCTTGACGATGGAGCAGGTCTGCTGCGGTTAGAGGGTATCCCGGTGTTTGTGGGTGTATATTCGTACCTGGAGCTGGGCATCGAGCTCGTCGAGGCTCAGGTTGCTCACGTCGACGCCGGTGAGGCTCTCGGCATGCTCATGATGCTCGTGGTCATGGTCATGGCCGGCGAGGACAAAGCCGACCAAGAGCGCGAGGCACAGAGCGGAAAAGAGGACGCTCTTGCGAGGGAGCGCCATGATGCTTGAATGGGGAATTATATGTAGAGAGGGACAAGAAATGCAAGGGAAAGAAAGCAAGGAGCGTATGTGAAGATGGGATGCAAGTGGAGGACACCTGGAGGAAGGAGCCAGGGGAGAGACAAGGTCGCCCACTTTTTCCATTGGTTGTGCGCGTGGCGCGCCGTGACTGAGGCGCCGCATGCAGGGGGAAGCTGAGCTATTGATGGATCTAGGCTGGGGCTGAAAGATGGCCGACGCCGGACAAGGCAGCGGATCGTCGGGCCTGGGCGATTCGGCATCAATTGATGTCGCATTTAGCCTTTGAAGAGAATTCCGGCTTTTCGTGCCGGTGCAGCTTCTTGTGATTGCAGATACTCGAGATTGGGATCATGTCAGCTTGAGGTTTGGGGATATCGCATACCCTGGTCACGCGACATGTATGCCGTCTAGACTTGGCTCTATCCAAGGACTCTTGCTAGTTTGTCGACTATTATCAGTCGTAATTTCAGATGTATTGCTTTTTCAGCTTCGCAACTAACTCGTTATCGTAAAGAAAGGCGACAACTAACAAATATGGAAGCAGATATTTGGTATGTCAACTTGCTCAAGTACTTGACTTCCATCCATCCGATGTCTGCCTACCTACCTATGGATGCTTGGCTTAAATCCTGGCATAAGGACTGACTAAAATTAGAAGGGATCATACAAGGACTCTCGCTTCTGTGAAGTTACCTCTTCTAACCCGAGACAAGATTGCTAAAAGATAATGATAATGATATTAACATCTACCAAGGATTCATGGAAGCTGCCCGTGACCTATATTTCAACAACAAACAGCCAGGTTGGTGTGCTAATCATTCCCTCCAACAGATACCCAAGTGTCCGGGTCCAAAGAGCCAACACGGTCATGCACCATAGCAACTCATCCTGAAACGCTGTGCCGAGCATACCTGTGCCGAGCATGCCTGCGCCGATCCGCCGACCGCCCGGACCGGGCACGGGACCGCCGTTCCGTGCACCTAGACCCGGCCCTTCTTCCCGCAGCCGAGGTCGTACAGCGGCTTCTTTGCCAACTTGGACCCGACGACGCCAAAGCTAGGTTTCGACGACTGCGCACCCGCGTCCTGGAGGGTGTACCACCAGACATTGGTGCTCCCAAACATGGGACATCCGACGTCCTTCCAGTACGCTCGCGCGTTGCTCACAGAGGGGACGCCCTCGCCGGACGTCTTGCCGGTGACGGGCCATCCCGTCTCTGTCACCCAGATCTCCTTGCCGCCGGCTACAGCTGCGACCTTGTCTCTGGCAGCGCGAAAGAGGCTCGCGCCCTCGGATACGGGGTTGTGCTTGGTGTCTTCGTAGTAGGGGTATGCGTCCATGCCGAGCCAGTCGCAGGCGTCGACGACGGCCTTGTTGGAGCCGTTGACGTAGACGGTCCAAGTATCGACGTGGCCGATCGGGATTTTCTCGAGACAAGTACCTTTGATGGCCTTGCGGACTTGTGAGATGTAGTTTACCAGAGTGGCTGGGTTGACGCCCGGGTTCTCCTTGGCCTTGATGCCGATGGGTGAGTTGCGGTAGAGATCCTCACTGCCTACCGAGATGCCAGCAACTAGTTGACCCAGCTGACCGCAGTACTGCTCGGCGGCCTTCTTCAGGGCGGAAACCTCGTTGCCAAAGGTCGCATCGCCGGCTGAAGCCCACAGGCCGAGCAGCAGACTAGTCTTTGTCTTGATGGCAGCGGGGATGGCAGAGACGGGCTGATCAGGCGTGCCCCCCTGGATCATGGTGTAGAGACGAGCACTGGTGAATTTGCCGCCTGTACCTTCGAGGGATGCAGCCGTCTTGAACTCGTTCTCAAAGTCGGGCTGGGTCTTGGCGCTGCTGTCGGATAGGGTGGTGCCGTAGTTGAAGCCCTGGAAGGCGGCGCTGGCTGCCCCGAGTGCGATGGCTAAAGCGAAGAGGCGGTTGGCAGAGGGCATTTTGTGACTGGTAGGCGTGGATGCCTCTTGGTGAGATTCACGCAGCTATGAGCGAGTGTGTTGACACAGAAAGAGGGGATAGACACCAAGGACAAACGATGGTGAGAGGGCAAAAAGTTGAAGTGAGCATGTCGAGGACAAGAGGTAAATCGACGACGAATACACTCGCATCGTGTAGGATGCCTTCCAACACACTATGCGGGACTTGATAACTACTCGTAGGATACCCATCTCAACCACGCATTCGGCAGTGATGGATGTCACCTCCAAGTCGCCCCAAAGAGAGTTTCCAGATAGCAAACTCGTGCTCCACCAACAATACCAGCCATGCTGCACTGTACTACAAGACTCGACAGCCCAGTGCGAGTGTGTGGACAAGACTCGCCGTCAAGCTCCGGTCCAATCATGCTCAAGTCCGCATGTTAAACTAACAAAGAAGTGTCACCGGGCAAGTAGTCGAGACAAATTACTTCATACAACATTAATCATAAGCCTACCTAAGTTAGGGAGAGGTTACAGGCCCAAGCAATACCTAAGTTTAGGTATCGACTCTGGGGGTTTCAACGGGCCCGGGCTGGTTTAGGTATAGTGACCACCAAGAGATAACATCAAGACCCAAGGGCGACTAACCATTTCATATTCGGGGCTTGGCCCGTGTGCTTGAGTTAGTCTCCTCTACCGTCTGTTAAAGGGAAATGTCTACGGGACTTGAGCTTCCTGGCAATTTAATACTTGGATTTTGACGATAGTAGCTCGGCTGGTCCAGCCCGGGGGGCAGATTCTCAGGCACTTTGTTCGTATGCGACGAGGGGCGTGACGGGTTTGTAGAGCGAGTGATTCGAGGTTCCAGGAATCGAGTCGTAGGCCGATATCCCTAGAGGTGACTCGGCGTCGTGAGTGTCGGCAGAGGATCACAGATGAGGAGACTTGCAGTTGATAGAAGCAGGGTGAACTGCACTGCTTGAGCCTTGGAAAAGTAGGGGGTTGGACGGGGTAGAGCGATAAACTCCTCTTGCTCTTGGAGATACACTCACTGGATGGAGGGTGAAGGTAAAGGTGATGAACCTGAGTCAGTGATGCCTTCAATAGCCGTCAACTTGTATGTAGATGACGGTTCCCGTCATCACGGGTTGATCTTTGGCATCAAACTCCCTGTTCTCGGTTGTCCGAATGTAGTGACCGAGTCTACGGTATAAGAATAACAACTCTCGCCAGCGTAATCGTAAACTACGAAACTGCAACCAGCTCATGTCCCAAGACGCAATCCTACTTGTACTCCTGCTCGTCTACAGCACAGGGGTTTGGCTGCAAGTCACCAAGGGAACATACAACTACAGCAGTATGCTTCTTCTCCCAAGAGCGGCACTATCAAGGCAATACAGGTCACACACACAGCCTGGCCTTCAATTTGTGATTGTGCCATTTCCTAAACTATCTATGCATCACTCTATCTCTCTGCCGGTCCATCCTGGCCTTGAGCTTCTCCGTCAGTGGCACTTCCTCCGCCTTCAGAAACTACAAGACCCTCGCGCAGACTCGGGTCCAGGACCCTCAACAGTTCAAGAAAAGACGTGAGATGCCATAAGGAATGCAACGAAAGCAAATGTCAAATTTGCCAGACATACTGTCCTGCCGGGACCGCCGGCCGTGACTCGCATCAGGGGCGGCCCGATCGCCTCGCAGAGGTCCTCGGGCCAGGCTTGTCCCCGGTGAAATTTCTCATCCTCATTGGTATAAAGATTCCTCATCAGTCCCCCAAAATAACCCGTTTGTCCATCTAGGCTGAGACAAGATAATCCCCGGGCAATCCCCCAATGTCGTGGCGAAGTGTAAAGCGTATGAAAGAGAGACTGCGAAGCGAATTATAAACTTCTGTAGGTAATAAAAAGGTTCGGGTAAAAGACAGATAAAAAGACGTGTTTTAATCCACCCCATGCAGAATGGTAACAGGACTCCCCAGCATAAGAAAAGGACCAAACGATGACATGAAATGCAATCCGCCAGTCCGAGCAGTCGTGTGAAAAGAAAAGTCCGGGCGCATAAGTCGTGACAGTGAGAGAGGGATGAGCCATGGCGTCACCTCTAAGCAGCTGGTGTGCTCTTGGTGAGCACCAGTCTAGGTGCCTTGCGCTGGCCATCCGCTGACTCCTGGCCCTTGGCCGCTCGCAGAGCGCCGTTCTTAAACACATTGGCAAAGGAGCTGTTCTCGCCGTCGCTCGACCCAACACTTCCGACGCTGCCGGCGCTCTTGCGAGCCTTCTGGCGCGAGCTGGGTCGGTCCGATCCGATAGCTCCCCAACCGCCACTAGCAGAAGTTCGTGAGCTGGGGCACTCCATGTCACCGGCCAGGCTGCCGGAGCCGCTTCGTCCAGAGTCGGACTCGTTGTCGGTGATGGGTGTCGAGGACTCTTCGGCAGTCTCGGAAACAGGGCTCATGCTACCGCAGGAGCTGCCAGTGCCCTTGCGGCGCTCGAGGCCGGCGCGGACCAGGTTGTGAACGGCAGACCGGCGGGTACGGGAGGCAAAGTTCTTGCTACCCTCGATCTTGGCAGTAGGCTTCGCCTTGAGCTCGTCCAGAGATGGGGGGCCGCGGGGCTGGCGGATAGGGTGCTCTCCAGCACGGGCCTGGCCGGGGCCATATCCTCCGGTCAGGGGGGTCATGGGGAATGTTGAAGTCTTGGGGCCAGCCGACTTGGGAGCGTCCGAGAGCGAGGCGGAGGCGAGAGCGCTGTTGAGAGGGGCCAGAGATGAAGCCTTCTTATGTCCACGGCGGAAAGCATTGACGGATGGCGGAGGAAGGGGAGTCACTTCGGTGGGAGATTCGTAGCGCTTGGGGGCGAGTTGCTGCGGAACGAGAAGGGCTGCGATTCCGCGGGGGGAAACCTGGACCGAAGGGGTGTTCTGCTGTTGCTGCTGCTGCTGGAAGCCACCGAAACCGGGTGTCGAGGGCTGCTCGTTGTAGGGCGAAGACATCTGGGCAGCGGCTTGCGGGGTCTCGACGTAGTACTGGCCGGTCATGGGGTTGTAGTAGAGCTGCTGCTGCTGCTGCTGCTGCGCCTGTTGCTGTTGCTGCTGGGAGAGAGTAGCCTGGAGGTTGAGCTGCTGCTGAATGTTGTTCAGGCGCTGCTGCTGCTCATACAGGGCAATCTGCTGCTGAGTGAGCTGGGGGTTCAGGTTGAGCTGCTGGAACTGCTGAGCAGCAGCCTGGACACTACGGAGCTGCTGCTGGAGGCGCTGCTGCTGCTGAGCGAGGTACATGTTCGTGGCAACAAGCTGAGCGTACAGGCCGGGATCCATGTGCTCCTGGGCCTGCTCGTCAAGAGGGAGCTCCGGAGGGGCCAGAACCTGATCGACGGTGTACTGCTGACCCATCATCGAGTTGAAGTTGTTCTGGGCGCCGTACTGAGGAAAGGCCGTCTTGGGCCCATTGTAGACGCTGTCCTGGTTCATACCATAGGCGTTTCCAGCCATGGAGTTCCGGTTGAACTGCTGAGGGGGAGCGGCGGCCGTGGGAGACTGAAGCCCGAAGCTGGCTGCGGTGGCGGACTTGGGAGCCGTTCTGAGGCCGGCGAGAAGGTGAGATCGGCTGGTGCGCGGGGTGGGGACACCGGCATCCTTCTCATCGCCCTGGTTGATGTTTTCAAACGAGAGCGGCTTGAGGCCCTGGCCACCTCTGCGAGCGGCCAGGCCGCCAGTGGGCATGGAGAGCCCGTCGGGAGCGAAACCGTTGGAAGACATTTGAGCGAGACCGCCTGCGTCCATAGCTCAAAGCTGGATTCGCGCTTGTGTGATGAGATTCGAGGAAAGGAAAAAGAATGAATGTGAGGTGGCTGTCTCTTGTCTTCAAGAAACCAGTCACGTAGATTAGAAAGTAATCTTGCTGAAGTTCAGCGAGTAATTATGCGTAGAGTACCGGTCGAATCGACGAGACGTTGTTGGACCTCGGCTAGTGGGCGCGAAACGTATACGGGGGATGTCGTGTCCGGAGAGGCCAAAAAACCGCAAATCCAAGAAAGCACGCGAGTACTTGACGCGAGAAAAGGTCGAGAGGGAGAGTCGGGTGACGAGTTGTGAGCTCGTCGAGAATTAGAACCGAGAGTAATTGCAACAGGAAAGAAGCTAGTGAATGAAAGGCGACGCAGAAACGCGGTCGATGGAAGGAGGAGATTGAGTCGACAGATAAAGTCGAAGGCGGAACCTGTGAGACTGGAGAGGCGAGGAGCCAGTCCGGGGCAGGCAGCGATCGAGTGACGAGGGAAGCCCGATGACCGAGACGAGGTTTGCGAGTGGGCGGTCAAAAGGAAGCAGGATTCCAGAGGATGCTGCTCCCTAGAGATGCGTGAACAGGGTCGAGGTCAGGTGATGAGGGTACTGCCACGAACCAAAGGAGTCGTTGGCGAATGGGTGAGGGTTTTGGCGATGGACCAAGAGAGATTCACGCTCAAAGCGGGCGAGTCGGGTGATTGACACACGACAAGAACACGCGAGCACCAGCTGGTGTTGTCTCTCCAAGACAAGACAGCGTCCTTCTAACGATGTCGTTCCAGTTGTGAATAATCCGGGTATGCCCTCCTCTTGGGATTTTTTTTGGGTGTTTGGTGAATTTAATTGCCTGGTGGTCAAAGTCTGTTTCGAGGATCGTGGTTCCTTTTTCGATGGAGGTTGAGATTAAGCTTGGGCGTACGGATTTGTGGGAATAGGCGATGAAGCAAATAGAATCGACGAAAGAATAATACAGAGATTAAAAACTTTGGCAGTTATCGCCAGCAGATTGCGCCTTCCAGGACCTCGAAGTTGATCTTGTTGTTGGTGATTTCTTTTCCGTTGTCGTGGGGGAGAATTGTTGGTTTGCAAGGTGCGAAAGCGAGCAGCGAGAGGCCAAGATGGGACGAACCCGAACGCGACAAGGCCGAGGGACGTTGCAAACGAGGCGACACGGGAAAGAGAGAGAGAGAGGAGAGATCGAGAGAAAAGAGAGGAAGAGGAGAGGGAAGAATGAAGGAAGGGCGCAAAATAGTAGGCGAAGGGGGGAGAGGGAGGGAAAAAGGAAGTAAGTGGTGGAGCAAGAACAAAGTCGAGAGGAAGGAAGGAGTGGAGGAGGGAAGAAGAGGAAGTGGAAAGTGCGAAACGCAGGAGGTGCAGGCAAGTGCGCACAAGTGAGTGGGCGACGAGTTAGGAGCGGAAGCTCTTTGGGCTTGGCGGGCGGATGTGCTGGGGAAAGGAAGGAACGAACGGGTGGATGGGCGAGGGGGGAAGGGAAGGCGCGATGCTGGACGTGCCTGCCCTGCCCTGCCTGCAACCAAAAGCTGCCAGCGCACTGCTGGAGGCAATCCCAGCGACCAACCAGAAACAGGCTCGAGGGCTGTGACTGGACAGCCGCAGCACCGTGCATCACATACTGTCCCTGGAGCCACTGAGCGCGTGTGCCAGCCCCTTGGGCTCTTCGTCCCAATCCCAGGCATTGGCCCCTCCCCTCTTCCCAAAATAAAGACGAGAACAAGAAAAATCGCCCCGGCGGGATGGATGGAATGAGAGCGACGGGCCAACGCGCTACGAGATGCTAAAAACGGGCCGGGGGGGGGCAAGGCAGTGGGCTATTTACAGTGTCTGAACACAGTACGAGATCGCCTTCCCTTTCCCCTCCCACCTCAATTTATTTGGTCCTTTGACAGGGCCGGGGAATAATATCTTGAGCATGCTCGGCTGCGTGAACCCTGACTCACCTCTGTCCATGATTAATTAATGACGTCTTGGAACCCCCATAAAAAAAAAAAAAGAAGTCGCTTGATCGATGAGGAAACAAATTAAACGAAGCGAATCCAAACAAGCACAGTCCTCTCTTTCCCGTCAAGTGAGCTGCAGAAAAAAAAAAAAACGTTGGAGGCGAAGGAAGGAGAGGGTAAAAAATCTCTCCCTCGCCCAGCCAATCGTGAAGCGTCGAGCAGGCCGTCGTGAAAACCGCTACCTGGCCGCGCAGTAGTCTCGGGCTCCAGATAGCGCGTGACAGCCCAGTTAGAGGGCAGAGACGACCTCTTCTGGGTGGAGATGGGCCACCTGGCACCGAAGAAGAAGCTCTCTCTCTCTCGATGCACTGCAACTCCCCACAGCCGCCCGCTAAACAAGACACACACACGCACTCGCTCAATCGCAGTTGGACGACTCGCAGCGCGACAGGGGGTCCTCCGAGATGCCCACGTCCCCAATCAGGGACGCTTGCGGCCGCTGCGGCGGAGGGTGAGGCAGCGCGCAGGGGCAGCCAGGGGGGGCTGGGGGCTAGGGGGTAGGGGGTAGGGGTGAAGCGTTTTGGCGTTAGATGCCGCCAATCAGATGAGGGCATCCAGGGGATGTGATGGATGGAGGGATCCTTGCGGCACTCTGCAACGGCGTGATCGGCGTCCGTTTTTGTCTCGTCTTGGAGCAGTCGTTCAATGCGAGTGCCCTTTTCCTGTTGTGCTCTTTGGCTGCTGCTCTTTGCTGCTGCGAGGGTCACGAGATTTCACCCGTGTCGTTGCCCGTATACGTTGTTGCTTTGACATGTGGATGGGTCAAGGGCCTGTGGTCGTGCGTCTGTGTTTGAGGAAATGAAACAAAAGGCAAGACATGATTCTATCGGCGAGAGAAGCCGGCATCCAGGGATTGACAGATATTAACGAGCTCACTTTTGGAATGAACCGAGTCCCAGAGAGCAGCACAGACTCGTCAGCACCAAAAGGGCCAAGGATGACGCTCGCTCACACTCTTTCATTATCAGCGAGGAACAAAGAAACGCTGGACCCCCGGTATGCTTTGCCTATCGAGGTCATTGTGGCGGCTCCGCCATGCAAAGCATGTCATGTTTGCTTTTTCTTCCCTTGCAAGAAGAGCCGGGGACTCATCGGACGAAACAGGGCAGGAACTGACGGATATGGCCTCAATCAGGGGACGGCTTCTGATCTGGGTAGCATCGTCAGCTTGTGCTTCACCGTGGCCACCACCATCACCACTCCAAAACCCCCATCGAGGCCCAAACAGTCCACCCTTTGTTGACCTGAATCTCGGGGAGCGGACCATCCCGTCTTGAGCGAACGGAGGCTGACCTGGGACCCCCCCTTCTTTCGGCTCTCGACTTCCCAGCTCGGCATCATGCTGAGCAGGCCCTCGATGCGGCCCCCTTGTCCCCTTGTCAGCATCGCTCGTCGTTGATTGCCCAGGGACCCCCTTCCCCTTTGCCTTTCGTATTTTCCCCACGTCGCCGACATGTTTCACGACCAGCGGACCTCCTGGTCCTTTTTTTTTCCTCCCCTTGCCTGCCCGTCACACGTGCCCGAGAAGGGGACGCGCCCTCTAGACGAACCGTTCAGGGCTCACGGGGTTCTTCTGAAGGTTTCGCAATAACTGCTTCTCCAGGTTTCGATATATTGTTTGCCAGATAGTAAATTAATTGCCCATGCTCTGCTGGGAAGGTGTTTCTCAGCATATCAATAGTTTTGCTTCCTTCTTGCTGTAGCCGAGCGGCGCTATTTGGGAATGTGGCGCAACTCTTGGAATGAGCGCTTCTTTCTCTCATGGACCCTGTTCGACGCCTGTCTTTAGAGCCCATGAAACGAAACGCTAGCCAACGGAAGAAATCAGCAAGCGAGTTTAGCTAGTCTGCATCAGACGCAGGTACACACGCAAGAAGGAAAGAAACTCTGAAGTCTATTGTGCGTTGGAGAGGAAGACGTTGTAACCCTGAAAGTTGCCGTCTGCAATTTTGGGTTTCTTTAGCACAGCGGTTCTAATCACGATAACACGAGCCTCAGACATGGATGTCTCGACATGTCTCTAGACTCAGAGACATGATCGAGAAAAGAGGCCCGACAAGTAGGCTAACCTCGATACCCGCAACCGTGTCTCTGGTCTGAAGTCTCCAGCAAGAAGACGCGTCTCAGTCCCCTCCCCGCTCATCTCCCCTGGCTAATGCGCAGTCGCTGGAGAAGGCGAAATTTCGCTGACGCCGCAGGCATGAGCATGGGGAATGCGAGTTTAGCCTGCGGTTGTGTGGCTTGTTGAGCCGGTGTCTTCAGCAATCCTCCGTCCTCCGAGTCTCGGGGCAATGTCTTGTTTCTGCCGTATCTTGTTCTTGTTGACAAATGCACGCATCGACGTGGTACTCGGCGTCTAGCTTCAGGCGGTAGAGCATGGCTCAACCTATCGTGATGCTTCCAGACGACATGATCTCGACGTTGGCAGTACAGCATAGCATTGCATACTGTGAAACCCCCATGCTGTCGCTCCCGGACCTCTTGCTCTCTCTACGCACATGTGTGCCGTACCGCCTCTGCCGTTACACCGCAACGCGTCTATCGTGGGTTTGCAGCATTCAGCCGCCCTTCACGCGCGTGCTAGGTGCATCGCCAACGACGACTGACTACCGTTGAGGCACAGAGTGCAACTGCAACACATGATCTTTTTCTCCCCCGCGGTGCAACAGCGAATCCTCTCCCATCGGTCGCGGGATGTCATTCCCCGGGCGCGACGATGCATGTCCCGGCGCTTATCATCTCGAGCGGGGACCCAATCGCGGTCGCGGCTCCTCTTGCTTTTTTGCCTTAGTTAGCCTCTGGTCTAGAGCGTCGTCCTCGTGACTGGCATGGATCCACGAATGAGCGTCGAAGCTATCGATTTCGCCATCTGTGTCAGGACCAACATCGTAATCTAATCGAGGCCTGGAGCTGAGGTTCACGGTTCAATTCTGGGTTGTCGGCATTCCCCGAAGCTCGATATTCAGCTCTGCTCAGCTTACCCTACACTGCCTCACGAGATGCCTCGTCGACATGAATAAGCACTCAGATGGATTTAATTGAAAATAAGCCAACGTGTTTGATGACCATATATAACCTTCGTGGCGTCTATGGCGCTGGCCACGCTGACTCCACGTGTGTGCCTGGAAAGGCCAGCTTGTTTGCTAGAAACTCTGTCTTCAACACACGCTTCTCAAAGCCTGTAACCGACAGCCGCAATGAATGATCCATAGCACCGACATAGCAAAATAGACAATGGCCACAGCCGTCTCTAGTTCAGAAAGCACAGGCAACTACGAATCTGGACCGGGTTATCGGGTCATCGCTGGAATGAGCCGAGTCATGATCCAGACCACTGCCGCGGATGAGGCTCAAGCACTTGATGATTTCCAACAGCCGGGTCCGGCATGACCCAAACTTACATGTACCGATACCCCAGATCCATTCAATCCCGAATTTGAGACCTTGGGGCTTTCGGTAACGGTCGTCCCGTTGTCGTGCGATGCCCGTTCCTCGGCGTGTCCGATTTGCGCATACGCACGACCGGGGACTGACGGCATGAGCCGAGATTATACGACAGACTATTCTCTCCCGCAGGCTAGTTGATTCGCAGTCGGTGACTCCGACGTCTGCGTATGGACTCGTGTTGTCGAGGCTGGGAGTTGATGTGAGCGAGTGCCCGTCTCTGGGTAGGGAGTCACCTGCAACTCTGCTGAGCTGACAACGCGGATGAAGTAGACACGGCACAGAGCACAACACAAGAAACGAAGGACACAACCCAACAAAACCCCAGAGACCCAGAACCCCCAGCAAGGGGGACAAAAGTCCCTTCCCCAGAATAACCACAGAAGCACCATTGCTGCCCGTATCGAAGCCTGGGCATGAGGCGTTAGTTGCGTTGTTACTGCGGCATCAACTTGGGACGCCGAGGTCTCCCCTCTGAGCCATTTTCAACCCCCCTGCCTCTACCCGGGCCAGTAACAAAGACAGAAACATTCCCGGGAATGGTAGGACCTCGCAAGGTAGTCTCGGCGAACCCGGGTGTGATAGTTGTCGTGAGTCTCGGGCGTGGTTAGGGCTAGGTACACAGCCCACCATGCCCAGACGCCCAAACCGAACATCCGTCACTTGTCAAGGGACTTTGACCCGCTGAAAGGAAAAAAAAACATAAGCACATGGGGAGTTGAAAACAGATGCTGGAATGGAGACGTAGGACTCGGCCTGGAGGGATCTCAGGGGCTACCCTAAGCTCGGCCGCATGTGATAGTGAAGATGTTTCTAGACAGAGGCAGACAACCGCACTACCACAGTCCTTGATTACTACCAGGAACTTGTGCTCACTTGGGAAACTTGGATATGGACCTGACGGCTGGATGGCCGAAACAGTTTGGGATACCCCCTTCCCTCGGGTATGTATCCAAAATGGAACTGTGATATTCCTGACTAGGCAGATGTAAGTGGAATGATATGATCCGCGAGGTACCTCTACCAAGTCATAAATGGCTACTGAGTGATGTTCAAGCAGGGGCCTCTAGACTAGTGTCCACATCCCCAAGAGTGAGCGTGGAAATGTGTAGATGCTGATAAGTAACCGGCTACTGTACCAGACGACCTCCTCCCCAGTCACCTCAACCCCTCCCGGCCTGTACGGAGACCGAATAAGGCGTTTAAACATAGAGTGCTAAGAATTTCACTGTAAAATGATTGGGCATCGTATGGACTGACAAGTTGGCACCATGATGTCGCCCAGCCGTGACCAATCTTACTGCTCTTCCCAACCAGGAAGTACAACATACCTATTTGTAAGCTCTCACATTGGATATGACGGCCCAAGAGAAACCCTGGGAACATCGCGTAGTTAACAAAGAGCTATATCCGAGAGCCACATCAGGTAGGTAGTAGAACGCTTCTCCGGGGACAGCAGTAACACAGGGTTGGCATATTGCCTTGGCACCAGCCTCTGACATTATGGACACAAAAGAAAGGACCTCGGTGGCTATAGTGGCATGATGGAATATGTCTTAACTACATCTATATACATACCACGCTCCTAATGCAAGACCCAAGCTCTGCCAGCATGGAACTTGAGCACCTTAGAAGCAACACCATCCTTGGCAACATATGTCTAGAGCGTACTCTCTCTACCTCGAAACGTCATAGGGCTTGGACCAAAACAACCTCCCCACGCGTCATATACATCCCAGTGACAAAAGTCCCCAAAATGTCTTCCAGCTCATAGCCTTGCTGCACGTCTCACACCTTTCTGTATGCAAAATAAAACCCCCTGAACCTTGGCCATCACGCGCAGCTTTATCTTCTCCACAAGGCATGTTATGTGAAGGGGGGGGGGGGGGGGCTGACCGTTGAACATGCAGAAGCTTCTTCCCCCCCGTTGTAGCAAAACATCAAACCAGGAGTCATCATTACTTTTCCGGGATCACCACCATGCTTATTCCTCTCAGCCCTACACTGGATCAATGCTCGTCATCTTTACCGCTGCTTCCTTCCTTCCTTCCTTCCTTCTCCAATCACCCATTGCACAGCCTGCTCCCCCCCCAGCCTAGTCGAGTCCCCCTTTCAAATAGACAACCCGTGATCACCCGCTCACCACACCCTCCCCCCTGCCCGTCTCACGTAATACCTCAAAATCCTTCCATGGTCCACGCCGAGGAGAGGAAAGAGACCCGTTGAGAGACCATGTCACTGTACCTATAGGGGGTGGAGGGGCGGCCGACGCTGCGGGGGAAAGACAAGAGATAGGGAAAAGATGTCATATCGTCGGTTTGTCGATCATGTGCATGTCAGACTACGCGTATATTGGTCTCGGAATGGGTCAACGTCTATTGTTCTTGCATAAGGGGGGACAGCATGACACGCCCAGGTCGCCCTGACAGAGCATCCGACTGGTATTCTTCCCCCCCCCCCGCTTGGCGACTCGATGTGATCTGGCGTGTTCGCTACAAGAGTCCTACGAATAAGCACTTGCAAGGGGAGGGGAGAGTGACTGCTTGTTGACTTGGTCTGTAAGGCTGACGAGAGCCTCATGGGGGGGTTTAAAGTGGGAACTGACGAGGCTCTGGGACTCGGCAAGTGTTGAGCCGGTTCAGATGGTCCGAGCCAATGTCCAAGGGAAACAGAAAGACAATGGGAGTAGAACGGGAGTCGAGACGGACGAGTTGGGTTGGGGTATTGCGTATTATGGCAGAGTCCTCGTGCTACGGTAACAAGACACAAAACCACACGAATACACTTGGTCTAAACAAAACAAATATCATCATATCATCATTAGTCAGAAGATAAACTCTGACATATGCAACACTGAAATACAACTTCAACCCTCCCGTGTGGCCTAATAGCTCACAGAGTAACCTCCAAAAAGGGTATTATGTACTCCGTACTGGACGGTGCCTGAAGAAGCCAAAACCAAAGATCAAAAAGGAAAAGCAAAAAAGTAAACAAAACAATGCCGCCTCGGCACGTCTCACACGCCGTTGTGATAACCAAGACGAGCAAAACCCTTGCCGCAAGTTGCACCCGTTGTAATGCGTCCACTCTAACATGAAAAGTCGTCGTAAATGGTCGTTACGCCTGGGGCCCCCCAATGACGGCCAGCCCTGATGACAAACACCTGGCAGCAGCCTCTGCCTCGTCATCTTTTGTCAAACACCATTATCGCATCTCCTCTGGCCGCACCGTTGCCCCGTAGAATCCGCCGCCGTGGTTGCCGCCGGAGGCCGCACACGCGAGACAGACTCCGCCGCCATAGACACGCGTGTGTCTTGTCCAACCAGCGCCTTCGGCATCCAGAACGCCGATAATCTCGCCCTGCACGTCGATCCCCTTGGCCCCTGCGTTTGGTGGGGCTGGGGGCAGCAACGGGCTCGTGGGTGGGTAGGAACTGGGTGAAAAAGTAAGATCGGCAGCATCCGAAGCGCCTGATGAGGCGGGAACACCGATGGGAAGTGTCTTGTTGTAGGAGCGGCGGCGGGCAATCGACGGAGACGCTGAGCGAGGGGGCAGGATGGCGCTCGTGGTCGACGACATGTAGTCCGGATTCGGCTGATGGATGAAGCTATCCTCACCCGGTCGCGGCCGGTCGTCAAAGGTGAAGACGGCGGTGCTCAGCTCGGGCGGCGTCAGGGGCGGCGCGGGAGGCGGCCGCGACATGAGCTGCATTGGGACTGCGTTGCCGCCACTCAGGGCTGGGTTCTGCCAGTTGGGGTTGATGACTAGTTTCTTGCCCGTCGATGATGATGTCTCGTCCTCCCCTGAGCCCTCGGTAGAGATGACGCGGTCCTCCTGGGTGGCGGGTGGTGTAATGTCCTTCTCGTCCATTGTCCAGATGGGCCGCGACGGCAGCAGCTGATGATGCGGTGCTGATACAATATGCGATCTGGATCTGCTGTTGCAGGTTGGGAGGATCTGCCGCTCAGCGCCGCGGACGTGTCGCAACCATAGGTAGAGCTTGAAGACGCAGAATCGAGCAATGACAGCAACTGCAAAGAGGGCGAGTCCGGTCTGGAGAGTCGCCAGCGAGGGAGGCAGGTTGTTCAAGTAGTTGCGAGTTGACGTCGCCAAGGTGGTGTCGGCTGTGAGTTGCACCACGCCTCGACTTGTTACAGGCATGGTTATTAGTGGTTGATGTATTCGAAGAAACTCAATTTGGCGCCAGTCAGCGGGGCCACTCCAGGACTGAAGTCACTATACTTCTGCGGTCAGACGGTACTTCTGGGGTATGCCTGCCCGTTGCGACAAGATCCTCGTATGGTAGGGCGGAGCCAAGCACGTCGAGAAGGCTGGCGCTGGGCTGAACGGACAGGGTTGTCGACCAGCTCGGATGGCGTCGATCCAGGGCAATTCTCCAGACTCTGTGAGCGACTGAGTAAGCTCGGCGCGTCCCTTGAGTGCTCGGCGGTGGCTTGTATCAGATAGATGAAGGGCGGATGACTCGATTGCGAAATGCGGACCGAGCCCAACAACTTGGTAATCGTAATCTGCTGGAGCCGACAACGTCCGACTTACATCAGAGCAAGCAAGATTCGTCAGACGGGTTACAGCGATACGGATACGGGCAGCCAGGCGGTGCGAAAAGCCGTCTCCTTGGATCGAGGTCTACGTGGTGCACGAGTCGTGGCGAGATGAGATGAGGCTGATGAGTCCCGAGAGTCGGTTTGCATACAGACAAGAGTCGACGAATGCGAGTGCGCGCCAGGGCTATAAGTCGGAAGCAAGATTTCGATACTCGACCACTCGGCAGCAGGGCTGGGGACACGGATCTTATATGGCTATTACATATACAACGAACTGATAGAAGCGGACGGACATTGCAACCAAAGCACGACATGTGCGTATCGAGCCAAGGCCAGACGCATCGCTCGCTCGATGTCATCCGGGGCGAAAGTTCGCAGGATAGCACCCCTTGACCTGTCTGCACGCCCTGACGCTTGCTGAGTCCAGGCCAGGACAGTTGAGCAGGGCCTGTTCGCGAGGGCGAAAAGGGCATGCCTCAGACAGCCTCTTTCGACGGTGCCACCAATGGAGGCGAGCTGTGGCTTCGGCTCCGGACGTGGGTACGACGCTCCAGGACGTTTGGCTTTTTGGACGAGTGGAGAGTTGTGGATTTCAAGACGGGATGCCAGGGTTCAATAGTGGCTCAAGATGTACGACTCTACCGGGATGGGAGTCAAAGTCGCTCACTGGCCTTGTGAGTTGACAGTCTGCCAGTCTCGAGACAAGTCGCCGATGGCCCCAGTAGACCCCGAGTGATTCCATCGAGACGAGGCAAAACCTGCCGAGATGATTAACTGGGATTGTCAGACGAAACGCGACGAGACACGGCGACGGGGGTCGGGATCCAAGGGGGTGAGATTGCAAGGACATTGCAAGCTGGACTGGACTGTCTCAAGCAAGTTGGACAAGCCCAACTCGGTAAACCGCCTGCGTGGGCGCGCAAATGTCCCAACCCCTCCAGCTGGCAACCACGAAGTTCAGTCGTCGAATAGAGTCGGAGCGGCCTCGGTTGATGGTGTGGGATGGTTGAAGGAAAGGGCCCGAAACTGTTCGCCCCGGGCCAAGAAGGATCCGAGTGGCCTGGAGCTGGAGCAGGAGCCGGAGGGTGCGGGCTCTCGAGCAGAGTCGTTTGCTGCAAAAAGATCGGGATCCCTGTTTTCAGCCCGAGACGTCGACAGGAAGGCGTCAGAAGCACAGAAGTCGTCTGGCCAAGTCGGCAGGTCAGGCAAAACGCTCAACGACTAGCCAGGCGTCCCTGGCCAAGATGCCCCACGATCGCACTGCAATCTGCTTCGAGCCCCGGCGACCCATCAGTTGTGCAGAATAGTTCCCTGACCAGGCCCGAATCTGGCCAGTTTGGCGAGGGAGTGACGCCAGAGGAGCAGCTAAAGTGAGGATTTCAGCTGAGGTGAGCCCTACTCTAGCGACGCCATGGTCCAGAGACGGACCCCTGTCGCGAGCTTGTTCGTCGACAGGGTCCTGCCCAGGTCGGCGATTGGCCACAGCGCCACAGCGCCACGGAGCCATGGGGCAGCGTCGAGCCTTGTGGTCCTTTTGGGGGGTTGCCGGAGGACAGGGGTTGGTGGTGGCAGCAAGTGGCATGGCATGGGATTCGGGCGAGCCTCTGGCCTCTGAGCCTCTGCAGAGTGCGAGTCTTGACCTGCAATGCAAGCCTGCTGCAAGCCTGCAAGTGTCGAACCCTTTCTGGCGAGCTGCAACGGGACTTTGGCCTCACTCCCCGACCTCGTGCGGTACCCGACTGCCGGGGACGGGATCGGCCGAAATGGGTGCTCGAACCGCAGCAATAAACTTTGTCTGGAAGCTCTGGAGCATCTGTAGAGCGGCGGTGTGTTGCCGGCGCTGTGATGGCGACCCTAGGACATCAAATGTCCCTGCATGAGGCGCCTGGGTGCAACCTTGCGAGTAACAACGACCCCAAAACCATGTATCACTAGAGCCTTGAATGCCGACGTCCCTGGCCTAGTCAGGCTAAGGTAAGTCGGTGGTATGGAGAATGTCCGCCAGGAAGAGAAAGGTCTGGCGAACGGTCCTTGGCTGGATGCCAACTGTATCGACATTTCAGCCAGCCCGGCCCAGGGCAAGACATCACAAGAGCGTCAAGAGCGGGGCGGGGGCGTCTTGATAATCTATCTTTGCGTCTGGTCTGCGTCTGGCGGATGGATTGGCCGTGTCTTGACAGAGTCTGGATGGGCCATGCGTCTGTAATCCTTCTGGTGCCATGTGGTTACCTGGTATCACCTCACATCTTGTTCTTGGGGCGGCAGGGCGGTCTATTCCTCCAAATCTGTCGACACAATTTGTCTGTCGACTGATATTCCGGCTGATCTGGGCCAAGACGGACGGCCTCATGATTAGTAGGCTCGGTCGGAGATGCCATCTGCGTGCCGGTGACCAGTTCATGGCGGCGCGATTGCCGAGCCGATTCTCGAGGCAGTTCGAGATGATCCTCCGTGGCGGCCAGGCCAGGTAGGCTTGCATGAGAAGGACTAGAAAACGCACCGAAAGACGAGAATGAACTCAGATTGGCGCGTGGCACATAACGGGACAAGGACGCTGTTGCGCGTGGATGCTGGGATCGTCGTCAAGTGTGGGATGATCGGGGAGGGCTCAGCTGAACTGGCCGGATGGGGACACGTGATTGGGCGCAAAGGAAGGAAAGAGAGGAGACGCCATTCCCATTTGGGGGTGCGGCTTGCAAGGAAACTGAGACTGACATCGCACGGGATGTCATTGGGATCTTGCTTTGTTGAAGAAGAGAACCAAACAACCTGCAAGACAACAAATCCACCCTCGGGACCGAAGCGATGGTGTGTGTGCCTACAGTCTCCTTCCAGAACCGGGGTCGTGCCCTGCGTCATGGACGGTGGTGGCATGATATCCCGCTCGGCGGCAGGTAGGCCCTTCACCTCCAAGCTGATTCTCTCGCTCAGCACCCGAATTTTCCGAAGCAGATGCCAACACTTCATTTCGAGACCAGCGGATGCGATGTAGCGCCGACATGCTGCGCCCATCCAGCAGCCAGTCACGCGCCTCAGGGACATGCCAATGTCTCGCTTTTCCCCTGCTGGCGTCTCAGAACTTCTCCAGCGTCTCGGTAGCGAATCAGATATGGGCGATCGGCAGCGGCGGCAACCTTGCCCAGCTGACGGAGAAGGGAGACACGTACGTACCCAGTCGGCATCGGCACTCTTCCATTGCGACACGGGCAGCGCGTGCGCCAGAGCCCAGCCCAGACCCGTTGGCTGCACCGCCGTACTCCGTCGTTGCACTCCGTATTCAGCACGCACTCGACCGGCGGATCCTGACCCAGGCTTTCTTTTCTTTTCTCACTCCCCCAAAATGGACCTCTCTCTGGAGGAGGGTCTTAGCTCGCCTTCTAGAAGGTGGACAGCTTGGCGCCCCTTGCAAAGTCCCCACCAGTCTTGGACGCGATGGCTCCTTTGAATCTTGTCATGTTGATTGCCACACTGCGCCTCCATTGCAACGCAATCTCTTTCTCAGCCTGTATCCACGAGGGAGAAAAAAGCCTCTATCAAGACGAGGCCCGGATGGCTATGGACGCACCACCCCCATCGTCGAATACTACCCACACAAACAAAGACGAATCCTGCTTCAAGGATGCATGGCATGGCATGGTCATGTAGGATTCCCAACCGGGAAGGCTGGGTTAGGTTCCTTTTGGCTTTTTTTTTCAGCTGGGATGGGATGCGTGTTTGAGACATCATCTTGTCCTTGGCCATGCACATTGGCAACGAGCAACGATTTTCGGATGTGCGTCGTACATGTCCCGATCGGGGTCGTTGTGGGTGGCTAGCCGAATCCTCAACGTTTCGACGCACGCAAGGATGACTGCCAACAGATCGGACGAGGGCAGACAATCAAGCAAGCAAGGAACGGCCAAGGTTGTAATAGCACGAAGGACAAGGGAAGGACAAGGGCTGGTTCTCTCGCTCACTCTGCATACATATGCATGCGGTTGGCTCACAGGGGCTCAGAAACACGCCAAACAATAGCCTACCGCCCGTCCATGTCTGTCCCTGACATCAATGTCGCTATTCTTGACAATGGACGCAATGTAACCGCGTTGCAGCTGCAACCCAACCTCGATTTACCCGCGACACCCACGGCAGCCAGTCTGGCTCTGTCTCGTCTTGGAATCACTCTCGAAATCTCTTCCCTGGTCTCGGCTTATACCAGCACGGGCAATGGACCCCGTCAAGGCCCGTCTCTCCAGGTCAGGCGAACCCCATCCTCCACGGGCATAGGACCACGGAACCATGTCAGCCTTGGGCATGACCGCACTCTAATTCCGCTGTTCGGCAAGACTCTTGTCGCACTAATTCTCCATTCTGGATTGCCCCTCACCTTGGCCCCTCGACGTCGCATCCAAAATAGCACCTTGTTCAGCCTTACGAGTCCGGCCCCCACCACCCCCAGTCGCATCCTTGCCGTTGACTCGCTCGTCAGCAGCATGTCTAGTTCTCCCGGTGCGTCACACGGAGGATAGGCTACGCAAATGGAAGCCTCCTCCATGTCCAACGGTTGTTGTTGGTCTGGGTTTTCCTTGTTCTCAACTGCCAACCTCCAGCATCCCGGGGTATAATAGCAGCTCTGATATTATACTCACTTCGTATTTCAGGTTCATCTTTGCCGTCTTGGCCACCCGGGATTGCCTCTTTGGGTGTCTCGCGCCGTTGCCATCCACTTGGCGATTTTGGATGATGATGGGCTTGCTGACAAGACCCTGACTTGGATCCATGGCCATGGAAGGCTCCATCAAGAGGCTCTCTGAGTGAGGCGCGTGCCTCGATGACATTGGTTCGGTCGCATTCAGCACCCGAGTTTACGCAAAGGTCCACGACGCCTCTTTGCCACTTTACGCCGAATCAACTCTTTTGTCCAGCCGGCATTCATCAATCTCACGATGGAAAGGCGTCTCCCGGCGGAATGGCCCTGACTCAAAAAATACCGTGCGCCTCTTTAATTGTGGACGATGACATTCTTTGCCCTCGCAAAGGGGCCAACCAACGGTCCGCGATCGCATCTCACCGCCCGTGTCAAGCGCCGGCGCGAGCACCGACCATCCAGCCAGCCTCATGACAAGCCAAGACGGACGGGGCTCCCCCAGGGGTTCCGCAACGCCCGGTTGTGGTGTCGTCGGCCTTGCTAAAACCCTGCGATGTCACTTGGACCATGCCGAAGTACAGTGACAAAGGGCATCGAGGAAGCCAACCAGGAACGTCCTGGCCTGGCCCCGGCCGGTTTCCTTGAAACTCGATATCGTGGCAGGAAGCGCGGCTTGAGACTCGTTTGGGTGGACTGGTGAAATGATGGTGTCCACCATCTTGGGCACCACGCACTACCACTATGAGGCTCAACAACGCGACCCTCAGACATCAACAAGCGTAATTGGTTTAGTGGTAAAATTCTCCGTTGCCATCCGAGCAGCGTCGGGGAGCCCTGGGTTCGATTCCCAGATTACGCAGCACCTCCTGATCCCTAGGGATCTCTCGCTTTTTGCATCTTGGATGCATCATCTCGTCTCTTTTTGGTGTATTTGGGGATATTGTCAGGTTGTAGGGCTGAACCTAAAGCCTGCCTAAAACTGGGGATGTTGTCAGGTTGTACCTAAAGCCTACCTAAAACTGGGGAGGCAGATCGGCTATTGCACCTTCCCCTTTGTCTCAATGCCCGAGCATCCATGACAGCAATAACAACAAGCCGCTCTTGGCGAATGTCATCACCCGCTTCAAATCACACTTCTTTTTTTGTGCCCTCATTGTCTCACTCTGCTGACCCAAGTCTCGAAAGAAGCGAGCCGAGCGAGGCTGGCTGACAACAACAGACTATTAGCCGCCCGGGCCAGGGGGGGTTCAGACCGCGAATCGCAGCTCTGGGATGGTTCCGACAACACGGATATCACCTCTTCCGCGTCCGAGCCGTGTCCGGGTCAGAGTGTGGCTGGGACTAATTTGGGACCGTCTCTTGTGTAACATGACCAAGGATGTGTATTATTGATTAGAGAGAAGCTCGCTTGCGCCGCTCAAGTGTCTCTTTACCCACCCATTTCCCGTCCGTCGTACAAGTCCAAAAAAAGTTGGGAATAAAATATGTCTACCACCCATGGAATACTGGCCTGCACCAATGCTTGCTTCCCACGCCCCTCCATCAACCCAGATCAAGGTATAATTGACGAATGAAACAAAGCCATAAAAAAAAAAAAAAAGGTGATATAGATCCATCATAAACGACCCAATAACCGTCCTCTACATGCCAACAGTCAGCTCCATTGGCTCAGCCTCCATCCCGTCCATGCCGTGCACGTCCCGCTCTTCCTCCATCATCTCGATCAGGCTGTCGAGGTTGGTGTCGAGGCTCTCGCCGTCCTTGGGGTCTAGGCACCGCTTGAGCAGCCGCCTGTACTTTTCAATCTTGTCGCCCGTGCCCACCATGCTGAGCGCCTCGACGTAGTCCGTCTCGGCCTGCCGCTGCTCCGCGAGCATCTGGTTCAGCTGCCGTGCCAGGCTCAGCCTCTCCTCGTATGACCCCTCCTGCACCCCGCCGTCGCCGTTGATGCGCGTGAGCTCCTGATCTACCGACTGCTGGACGTGCAGCCGGTTCTGGTGTGTGATGAGCGAGAGCACCTGATGCTTTGACAGGTTGGCCTCGTTCATGATCTTGGACGCTGCGTCATCGGGCTCCAGCTGCGCCTCAACCTCTGCTATTTGTTGCCGCACCAACGTCAGCTCTGCTTGCGTGTTGGAGAGGATGCGCTTTGCTTCCGTCTCTGCTACATCCTTCTCGTGCCACTCCTCCTCGTAGCTCTTTGCTAGGTCCTGGAACTTTTCCATAATCAGGGGTGAGATGCGTGACTGCACCGTGTTGGCTGCCGCTGACTGGAAGACCGTCGCTGGTTTCCGAGCTGGCTTCTCGACGAGGGCGTCCCGGAAAGAGGCATGCCGTTGCGAGTCGGGGGCGAATGGTGACGACGACCGCTGAGGCCCGCGATCCTTCTTGGTTGCGTTCAAGTCCATAATCATGTCCTCCGCCCGTATGCCATTGTTGTTTGCGATATCGGATGACGCGTTGCGCCCGAGCAGCGCTCGTATGCATTTCCTGGCATTTCGGTCTGCCGCAAGATGTAATGCCGTGTTGCCGTCGTTGTCCTGGATGTCTAGTAGCTGCTGGAACGCACTCGGCTCCAACGTCTCTTGCAACTTGTTCAAGATATTGTCCAGATAATATCGTGAACATGACGAGTTAAAGACCCTGCCGTTCTTCATGACTGCCGCATGATGAATCACTGTGCAGCCCATGTTGTCGCGAGCATCAAATGTCTCGAAAAGCTCCTTCATCACCACCGGGAAGGTCTGCTTTTCATAGCAATTGGTAAAGTTGACTGAATGCATAAAGGGGGTTTCGCCTCGGATGTTCTTGACCGTGGGGGACGCGTTGAACCGTTTTAGTTGCTTGACAACGTCCACGTCTCCCATGGCCGATGCCCAGTGAAGTGCAGTGTGATCCTCGGCATCGATAGGCCAGTTTGGTTGAAAGTTGGGCGGTGGTTCGGGCTTCACTGCTGGCTGCTCTGTCTTGCTTAGTAGAAAGTAGTCGAGGAGTTCATCGCCGTACAGCGCATGTTGTTGTTCGGTCAGATCCTGCAAGACGTCTTCCCTTCTTCGCTTCCTGCTGGTGCCCGGCACATTGGTGAGGTCGAAGCGCTCATCTTCGGCCATGTATGAAGCCGACGCTACAGTGAGGTTATCAGGGGTATCATCCTCGGCCATCATCGTATCTGGTTCCTCGGGTACCACAGCTGGTGGAGGAGGGGGTGGAGGATCTAAGTCTTGTTAGAGAAACCCGGTATAGCATCGGGTTGAACATACTGTTCCATTTTGGCAACGGAGGGCGTGCCTTTGGGCCTTTTGGCTTGCTGGCATGCCTGGGAGCCGGAGGAGGGCTTTCTGCACCCGCAACGAATTCGAATATAGGTCGTAACCGTTCGATCACGCTGTGTCGCTCGGCCAAAGCTTGTCCGCTTTCGAGAGGAATCCAGGTGCCTGGCAGCGGTGTAAGAAAGAGCCATCATCATGTCGGGGGGAACCAACCCTGGTATTTTCCATAACCGCCTTGAATCTTCTCGTGAACATCCTTTTGTACGTCTCGTTCGAGGATTCTTGTCCGAGCCGGCTTGTCGAAACCAGCCGCCTTCAAAATGTGTGTCGCATTGATCCAATTGTCCTGCCGCCGTCGCATGACATGTTCCTTATTGTCCCCGCCAAACTGGAACTCGTATACCGGTATCTAGAGATGACAGCATCAATTAGCAGGCATCCCGGAAAATCGGGTTGGGTGGGGTTGGTCGGCCTCAGAGCAGCCTGCATCAACAACGTTCGATGCCCCTGATGCGTCCTGTAGGCCGTCCAGATCCAAGCAACTCGGTTGAATAACCGCCCAAGACTAGAATGCCAATGAAAAGACACCAAGACTCACTCCACTATATACGGCGCTGTAGACACCTGGCCCCGAAGAGGCGGCGGCGGCGGCGGCGGCTGCATTGCCCTTGACCATCTCGGCGGCTAAGATGAAGCAATTCTGGAACTATGCGCGATCGCTCGGTCGGAGGAGGATGAGTCGAGGGCTAGCAGGTGATGTGATGGCTCCGATGAGGCATTGACGTGAAATGCGAGGCTGACAAGGCGCTTGCAGCGGCTCTTCAAGATCTCCAAAAGCTCTTCGCCAACGGTGCAGTTGCCCAGGAAATGATGGCACGTCTGTGACGCGGTTCACGGTCGAGGAGACGCGCCGTTACGCGAAGCACTTTAATTGTGCCTGCCTGAGGCGTAAAGAGAGTCTCCCGATCACGTGACAAGAGCTCCACGCCTCCTGAGTGTGTGGGAGCTGGCAGATTGGCGGGACGCGCTTTGAGTAACAGGGGCCTTTGACAACAGTTAATCGATATCGACGACCTTTCGGCTATTTCTACGACCGTTTATGGATACGGACAGCTCGACGCGGCCCTCACACCTCCTGTTCTGCTAGTACGATATCGAAAGGTGGCCTGGGCAAGGTTGCTACATGCTGTGAGAGCTTGAGGAGGACGCTAGAGAAGCTCAGGGACGGACCCCATGGTGGTAGCATGCAAGGCGATTGAGACGATTCATGACCACATCGACGCAAAACCTCACGAGACGATAAGGGACGAGACGAGCACCGGACGCCGACATGGCTGATTCACTACACAATGCGCCTATAGTGCTGGACAACGGGTCTGGCACCATCCGGGCCGGTTTCGCAGGCGACGACCTGCCCAAGTGCTTCTTCCCCTCATGGGTTGGCCGACCGAAGCATCTGAGGGTTCTCGCTGGTGCCCTCGAGGGCGAGGTGTTTATAGGACAAAAGGCGGCGACGGAGCTGCGGGGTCTGCTCAAGATTCGGTATCCTCTGGAGCACGGCATCGTCACCGACTGGGACGACATGGAGCGGATCTGGGAGTATGTCTACGGAGAGGGGCTAAAGACTCTCAGCGAAGAGGTTTGTCACCGAGGCTGCTGTGTCTATGGCTACTGACTCTGTATCAGCATCCTGTTCTACTGACGGAGCCTCCTCTGAACCCCCGGAGTAATCGCGACACCGCCGCCCAGATCCTGTTCGAGACATTCAACGTCCCCGCTCTTCACACATCCATCCAAGCCGTGTTATCGCTATACGCCAGCGGCCGCACAACCGGTATCGTCCTCGACTCGGGCGATGGCGTCTCACACGCAGTGCCGGTGTACGAGGGTTTCGCCATGCCCAGCAGTATCCGCCGTATCGACGTCGCTGGCCGGGACGTGACTGAGTATTTGCAGACCCTCCTACGAAAGAGCGGATATGTTTTCCATACGAGTGCCGAGAAGGAGGTTGTGAGATTGATCAAGGAGAACGTTTCGTACGTTGCTCATGACCCGAAGAAGGAGGAGCGGGAATGGGCTGGCGTGAAGCCCAACGACAGCAAGTTTGCGGAATATGTGCTTCCTGACGGCCACAAACTCAAGGTGTGCATGCCTGTACTTGTTGTCTTGGAGGGTCACTAACAAAGGACTAGATTGGCGCAGAACGGTTCAGAGCCCCTGAGATCCTGTTCGACCCCGAGATTATCGGCCTTGAGTATCCTGGTGTCCACCAGATTGTCGTCGATGCCATCAACCGAACAGACCTGGACCTCCGGAAATCGCTCTATAGCAACATTGTGCTCTCGGGAGGCAGCACGCTCACCAAGGGCTTTGGTGACCGTCTCTTGACGGAGCTGCAGAGGCTGGCTGTCAAGGACATGAGGATAAAGATCTTTGCGCCGCCGGAGCGCAAGTACTCGACGTGGATCGGAGGCAGCATTCTGGCCGGTCTGAGTACCTTCCGAAAGGTATGTCTATGCACACTCCCTCGCTTCTTTGCATGTTGCTGACGTTTGTAGATGTGGGTGAGCATCGATGACTGGCATGAGAACCCGGACATTATCCACACCAAGTTCACATAAACACGCCCTTCCCCCCATCTTTACGATGTAGCCACCAAAGACGAAATGGCCGGCCGGGAACATGTTTCTGAACCCCCCTGCCCCTTCACATTAACGATCGAGATGACCTCGCTGTGATGGGTGTCGCCCGCCATCTCCTCCTCCCTCGCGTCAATGTGGTACATTTGAGCGACGCACACTTGAGCTTTGGTATGGAATGGAAAATGTCATGTAGGCGTGCAGCGACACCAGCGCAGTTGTAGACGACATTTGCCAGATAGAGGAAGTTTAATGATACCCTGATGTATTAACTGCCTTGTCTCTGACCGAACACCTTGGCATAAGATACGCCGGTATAGCCGATACTCGTAGAATCGGATTGGTCGAGAGAAAGACTCGCTTCACAATGGATGCTCAGCTCGCCACAACCGTGATAGTCCACTTGGCGGTCTATAGCAGGACCTCGCTACGAGCAAGAATGCCACGGGTGAAGCTGAAATGACGACGAGATAGAATGTGGGTGTGTTGGGTGTAGATATCCAAGCGATGGTGGCTCGTATGATGTGTAGGGGAGCTCAGAGCACACACCACCAAGCGTGATAGCATAATAGAAGTTGACGTGATTGACCTCAATGAAATAAGCTTAGAGCTGAATGATGACTTTTATAAAGAGCAATGCTCGGGGTATAATAATCTCGACCAAAAACAAGCGCCCTACAAGGCGATGAGAAACGAAGGTGATCCAATCCCATGTTAATTCCTCCCCCAAAACGCCAAACGCTAGAGTTGATAATCGTGTGTCTCGTACATGTTGAAGGTCTTCCCTCAGGTTTATCCTGTAGCTTCTAGTCTCTGCTAAAAGTGCTGCTGACACGAGCCCACAACTTGGCCTTTGAGCTCAACGAAGAAGTATCCTCGTTCGTGACGACAGTGTCATCCGAGCCGGCATCGCTACCCTTGCGGTGATACACATTTCCCGCACCGCCGATACCAACATGGCCGGCGGCGAGGTGGTCGCGGGCTGCGATGCGGTCGTACTCTTCGTCGAGGGAGATGGGGTGGTGCTCCTCTGCCTCGTGGGCGTTGCCCGCGCCTCCGATGCCGCTGAAGAAGCGCCGCGAGGGGGTTTTAGTGGAGGTGACGGTGCGGGAGGTGGTGGTTGAGGGCTTCTCTTGGGCGGCGCGTCTGATGTTGCCGTAGCCGCCGCGGCCGGAGCGGACGTAGGTGTTTGTCGAGGGGGAGGGTTCTGTGACGATGTAGTTTGGCATTGCGGCGGGAAGTAATTGAGCAGATGGAGAGCTGAATGAGTAACTGGAGAGGTTGATTCAATCAATGCTTTGTATATCAGGTGTGAGTCCAATGGAGAGAGGATTGTGAATGTTGTCATGATGGGGTCCTCCTTTATAACAGCTACAAAAAGTCACACAACCAGCTCTCTTTTCTCACCCCACAAATAATAACAAAAATCCGCCCTATTTTCGTTCCTTCCCCCGCATTCCACGATCGTGATTGTCGTCATCCGCTGAGGAGGCATTTTTGGCGTCTCATGACAGGAGAAATGGCGCTGTCACGCGGGCTGCAGGTTCCTGGCCTTGAAGAGTTTCTGCTATGTAAAAGTTACCCCATAGAAACCCAGACTCGGGTCTAGCGGCTCTTGGCTGGGTTGCCATTGGTCAAGGGCGGCAGGGGTGGAGGATCCGGGGCCGAGTAGCCTGCGTCTTTGGAACGACATGCCACAAGATGCTTCGTTTTCCCGGCGCTTGACGAGGTCTTGTGGTCGTTGGTGCTGCTGCTTGGCGGTCAAACCACCTCGGTCATGGCATCGGCCCTAGGGAGAACGAGTTGAGAGAGAGACTCTCGGGTCTGAAAGGGGTCTTAAGCTTTCTGTCCAGAAACTCAATGCTCTTGGGCTAGCAACGGCTCCTCCCGCCCCTTCCACAAAGGCGTTCAACCTTGACAAGTGTCTCAAGCGTCTCTGAAGCCTCACATCAGATCTCAATCCGTGGTGCCCGCCTCCCAGATCCCCGGTTCAGCTCGTCCAGTTACCCCGGATCTTGGCACGCCTCCTCGACGAGTTCGCCGTTAGGTAATTGATGCGATCGCACGCAAACCTGAGCCTGGACCATGAGGCTCTGGTACGTACTGTAGACTACATTTAAGAGGCCTATGCATCAGATGGAACAAGTTTGCCGTCCTTGGGTCGCTTCTCGTGATGGTGAAACCGTTGATGCCGTAGCTTAGCCTATGTGGCTCTCCATGTCTGAAGATGGATGTCTATAACACCGTAACTCCTCAAGATGTGTGCTTATGCTGGAATATGTAACCAGATATTTTTTTGGGGAAGTGTGGCATGCTACTTACAGGCCATCGTGAAACCCACCCGTTCACCTTCATCTGCAACTGTCGTGGTTCTCATCCCGTAGGCAGGCCACAGTCAACTTGGTATACCTACAAGGCCTTCTGCCGATTCATGTCTCCTCACGCACCCAGAAAGGCTGGACTCGCACCACCAGGCTCCCTGATGAACCCTCCAACTATGTTATAACCATGGTTGGCATTATCTGGAGCCGGGTCGCCGCCGTCTCTCCCATCGTTGTCTGTATTGCCACGTCCCTGGAATCCACTGCTTTAGGGGCATCATGACGATGGCCGACTGTTTCAAGATTGTGCCGCTATCCGCACACTACGGGCTTCACGCAATGCTCTGCTGTCTGTTCAACAGAGGTGAAATCGAGTGACGCGTCATGGCAATCACTGCAGAAACAACATCCGGAGGCGATCTGATTACCGCTCCCATCATACCCTCCAAAGGCAGACCGTGAAAACTATAGAGGTATCACTTACTTCTCATAGACAAGAATGCATTGTCCTCGATCCACTCGAAACAACCAGGGTCTATCGCCAAGAGACCTCTACCACGTGGACGAGCAAGGGCACGATACCAAGACCAAGCCAAGGCGGGTGTTCACTTTAACGACAAAAGATCAATTGTACGAATATAGCTCTACTCTCGGGTCTAGTAATCCGCCCACGTGAGCCTGGCTCTATCGTTCATCAAGTGGCCCAGTGGCTTGCAATCGGGGAACACTGTTGTGAAGAAGAAGCATGATACATCCAGGAAATGGATACCAGCCATGCCAGGCTGGTGAAACAATACCTTCCATCCAACGCCAGGGACTTGCTGTCCCTCCCAATCCTAATAAATCAAACTGCAAGAGATTCAATGACCCTCGGTATTATTAGATTCGTGTCGTGACCATCCCTTATTTGCCCATGCTCATCCAGCCAAACAAGCCGCACGCAATAGAAAGGACCAGGAATGTGAGGATTCCAGCGCCGGCCCTGTCAGCGGTTGTAAGTGGCTTGTAGTGCTTGCCGGGCGTTGTGCCGCCATTGCCAGCGTTGGGGTTGCCCTTGGAGATGCCGCCCTTCTTGGCCGTCACAGGGGGTTCCGTGTGCTCCATGAGCAACGACGACACGGCGGCGAGCACGTTCATCTGCTGGCCAGCACCCGTCTTGCCGTCATACTTGCCCGACTTCCACTTGAAGCCACACGCACGTCCAGTGTCGCCTCCGGTGCACTGCTTGATGGCTGCTTCGGCCGACGTTTGGAGCACGGGCAGGATCTTCTTGGAGACGATAGGGGCGAGGTGAGTGATCTGAGACATCCAGCGGTGGACGTAGCCCTTGAAGGAAAGCATATCGGTGGTGCATGTGTCGTGGTTTTCGCAGGCAATCTCGACAGCGATGCCGCCGGGGAAGAAGTCCTTGAGGGTAGCATCGACGAGCTTGGTCAGGCGTTGCTCCCACTTCTTCTCACCATCGGTCTGCAATGGTCAGCTGTACTGGCATGTATGGCACACGGCCGTCGACTTACGTAGTTGTACATAAAGGCAGCACCCTGGAGGAAGACGCCAGCGTTGTACGAGAACTGGGCCTTGTTGATATCGGTGCAGTTTTTTCCGACGTGGGCTCCGTCATAAACCTTGTAGGTCTCAGGATCAAGGAAGCCCACGCTCTCCATCCAATCCCACGTCTTCTCGGCCCAGTCGGAGTATGTGGTGTTGCCAGTGTAGCGAGCGAGTCGAGCGCCAAGGTTGAAGAAGCAGCCGTTGGCGATGCCTGGAATCACGTCAGCTAAGGGCATCTCGAGTTAGTGATCCGAGTACTGACTGTTCTTGTAGTCATAGCCGTTGTTAGTGGGAGGGATCTGCCATCGGAGACCTCCATTGCAAGTCTTGTCGTGTCGGTCGGGAGCTGCTTGAGTGTTGAAGACAGCCTGGGCGAGGGCCAGCCAGCCGGGCCTGTCATCGGGAGGGTTGGGGAATCTGAGCTCGGCGGCGAGCATAGCCGACATGCCCCAGAAACCTTGATCGTCATTTCCAAGGGACAAGGTAACGTTGCCGGGCTGGTAGTCGTGATCGTCGCCGGTTTGGAACTGCATGGCCTGGATAACCTTTGCATTGTACGTCGAATCGCCGGTGCACTTCCAGTAATCCATATACGTCCCCCACATGGCACCGCCTTCCCACCAGTAGTAGTCACCGTTGGGCGGCGGACCAGGGAGAATACCAGGAATACCACCTGGGTCAAGGCCGTGGTAGTAGTCGATCAAGTCGGCGGCGAGCTGCTTGGCCGTCTTCTTGATGGCATCTGCAGTGCTGCAAGTCAGTTCCGTGTTGCATGACCCGTCAGGTGGTGGGAATGCGCACCGTTGTTTTCAATACTGTAGGCCGACTGAGCACCGACAAGGCCGGTGGTAGCGAGGAGCGCAACGGTCGCGCCGGTAGAGAGAAAGGACTTCATCTTGAAAAGGGCGCTGTGGTAGTATCAAGCGAGAGGCTGCGGGAGAAACGAAGAGCTGAAATGACGTGAAAAGCGAGCGTTGGGCGTGCCCGGCGAGGGCGATGAGATGGTGATGCAATCGAGGCAAGCCAGAGACTAGATTAAGGCGATATGGACCGATCGAACGAGCGACAAGAGTAAAAAATGTATTATTAAAAATATCGAGGCCGGGCAAGAGGTCGGTCGCGCGCCAAGGGCCAAGAATTGGTGATGTCGGATGGCTTGGTGTTGATGAAGAAGTCAAGTCCAGGTCTGGAAATGGACAAAGCACGCCAAGTTGCCAAGGAAGGAACAGGCGATGGGGGGTGGGTTTGCATGGGAATAAGGGAAGGGAGGGAGCAACCAAGGCAAAGGAGAAAGCAGGGGAACCTGAATTAATTGTGGAGCTTGATGCCAAAGAAGCACAAGAGGAGGGTGAGACGGCAAGTTTGAGTGGCTGATGGCTTGGTCCACGGGGTGGGCTAGAGCCCGAGGAGCGTCTCATCAGGGCATCAGTCGCTATCTTTTTTTTGCGCATTTTTACGAGAATGTGCCACTCAGGGGTAGCATTGTCCGTTTTGTTGTCGCTGGGGCAGTGCTGACGAGGTGCGTCTGTTCCTGGCAGATGGTGATCATCTGCAGGAGTGTTTCTGTCTGCCGTCTACCCGTACATCCAGAGCTCGGGTCGCTATTCTTGCTTACCACGCTGAGACGCTTCTCCCCGAGGAATGAAGGTTTCCCCCTTCGTGAATGCCCGGTCCCTGCGCGGAAATCGGCTAAGCCGGAACCTGCTCGAGGCAGGATTCTCCCATCATCCAGAACGAGCCAAACTCGTCACTTGGATCCCACAGGTGGATAAATCCAGGCCACAAGTACCTGCCAACCGTCCCAAGAGCGCAGTTCCTCCCCATCTACACTAATCTTTGGTGTTTTTGCTCTCTCCTTCATGCTGTTGCTCTCCCGCCGTCGCGACAGAATCAGCAGATGTCGTTCGTCTCGCGAAAACCACTTCTGCCCTGCCAAGGCGCTTATCGGCACTTACATCCGATCCACGAGCCATCACTTGGCATGCCAAGGAGCCAGTCTCGCTTGTCCCGCCTTGCAGCCGTTTGCTGGGCTTGGGTGACACGGGAGCTTCGTATTGGCTTATCGATAACATCGGTCTTGGCACGTGATGCAACTCTCACTCACGAATTTACTCCATCTTCAACTTGAATCGGTCACGAGTCGATAAAAAAAGCCATTCATCTGTTTACATTGTTACATTACCTACTGGATTCTCGGGCTGTGCTTGCTGGCTCAAGATGAATCCCCAAGCAATGCCGTCTCCCGCCTATGACATCACAACTTGGTGGTGATGCAAGCAAGGTGAGTGCTGAGGCCGTCCGTGTAAGTGACCATGTTACTGTGTCTAGACACGACTCACACCGGCATATCTAATATCCAAGCGACTTTCTGACCTTGTTTAATCGGCTCCTATCCCTTACTTCGCCTCTCCAAGTTGTAAGTCAAGATCTTAAACACCCTCTCATAAATATGGTTCGAGTTTCCAGCGCAGTGCAGCGTGATTATGACATTCTTGTAACCCCAAAGCTTGGAGTCAGAAGGAAGCGGCTCGGGGTCCGTCACATCTAGAGCAGCACCTCGGATCTGCTCCGCATCAAGCGCCGCGATGAGGTCGTCGGTGTTGATGATGGGTCCGCGGCCCACATTGCAGATGTACGTCTTCTATTTGCTCAGCAGCGCAAACTGCTCCTTTGAGGTCATGTTTCGCGTCTGCTCTGTCAGGGGGCAGGATGACGAGGAGGTCGAGGTCAGAGGCTAGAAAGTCGTTGAGCTGGTCTTGGCCGTGAAACCACTTGCTGGGAAGGAGATCGTCAGGGTCGCCCAGTCCGGTCTCGACGAAGCCATCGTCTTTGCGAGATTCGGCAGTGGCTTTCTCATGCAGGGTGTATGTATGAATGTCCATGCCCAGAGTGGTGGCGATCTTGGCGACTTGGCGGCCAATGTTGCCGTAGCCCAGGATCCCACTACCAAAAGTTGAAGAGAGGCGGTGTTGGGTTACTTACACCCGCAATCCCACCGAGTCCTCGGTATCTTCATTTGAGTCAGGGTCCACCCATTTGCTCTGCTTCTGAAGGTCGAGGTAGTGGGGAACTGTCTGGTTAGTAGCTAGACATTCTGAGCTGAAGGAGGAACGTACGGAAGTGCTGATGTGCTAGCCATGTAGCAAACACCCATTCAGCAACTTGAGGCCTGCCGTTGTTAGTTACTATGAAGCTACTCGGAGCAGGGGCAACATACGCATGAGAGCCGTTTGATGTGGAAAAGGCAACCTCGGTCTCCTCGAAAAGAGGTAGGCTAAAGATCTGGGCACACCCTGCACTAAGAAGCTGGACAAACTGCAAGTTGGGAACCAACTCCTTGGGAGGAAAGGCCTTCCATGTGAAGAGAGCTGTAGTTCGCTTCCACACATCGGCAGGCACTTCCTTAGGCACCTCGACTGCGCATAGCTCTGTAGGGTATGTGATGACCTCGACGTTGGGGCATTTCCCTTTGAGGTGGTTGAGCCATTCTGGTTTGGGTACAAAGGGCGTGATGATCAAGAGGGCTTCTGAGGAGCTCATGTTGAAGGATGTTTATGGATCTTGCGGTGGTGACATGATGAACTACCATTATTTTGGCTCAAGTATATAAACTGTTGATGTTCTTGACTCAGCCCTAGAAAGAGATACCGAGATGTCTTTTGCTGACTCTGCTCAACCACCATGACTCGAATCTGATCAGCCAAAGGAGGAGGCATCCCCAGATTTGACTCGGCCATGACTCGGCCCATGACTATCGTAGCTTGTATCTGGACCCCACGCTTTGAAATGCGGGGATGAGCGGAGGCGGTGCACTTTGGTGACGTGCATTCTGGAGCTTCAAATGTGCAGCAACGTAGCCGACATGTTGGTAGGACTCAAGTTGCATGTCAGAGGCAGCCTCGCGTTGGGAAGACTTGCGGCCAAACTCGAGCCAGGTCAAGAGAGATGGCGATATCGGCGAGAACAAGTGGACGCTGTAAAGTCGATGTGCTCACCTCTGAAAATTGGCAAATACTGCGAGGAGACATGAAGTATCCGTGTGTTGATGGAAACACAAAGGAGTGCATTCTATGGCACTTCAATATTGGGAACTATAAGCATTATTCCCGGATAGAGAAGTCTTGATCTATTGCGAAAGCCCAACATGCCATCTACTCTGCCATGACTCTCACTTAAAAGCTTGGACAGAATGCCCGTCTCCGTCTGAAGTATCGACAGATGGCCCTTGTTAATGTCCTTGATCTTCTTGCACCTGTCGCATCGTCAGTACCCCGTCTCATCAACCTACCTAGATGCGACACTCACCCTGCCAACGCCATGGCAATCTTTAATTCCTCATGGAGGAGGTCTACTGCAAGCTTGGCGCCTTCAGACCCATCATACTGCCACCCCATCAGTCTCTTTCACTCCTTTAGAGTTGGTCAAGTCACTCACTGCCAGGCCCCAGATGGGGATGCGGCCGGCAAAGCAAAAGTCTGCGCCCAGCGCAAGCGCTTTAAAAATATCTGTTCCCCGTCTAATGCCGCCGTCCACGGCGATATTGATCTTGCCCTTTGCGACGGGGGCGCACTCGCGGAGGGCGTCGAGGGTGGCTGGCACGCCGTCGAGTTGTCGGCCGCCGTGGTTTGAGATGAGGACTCCGGCCACGCCGTGCTGGATGGCCAGGGCAGTATCCTCGGCGGTGTACACTATTCGTTGATTAGAAATTGCTTGACCGGAGTGGTACTGGGAAGTTGTGTACCTCCTTTGAGCCAGATGTCGAGCTTGGTGACGCTTCGCACCCAGCCAATTGGCTCCTCCCAGTTCATGCTGTCCTCTACAAGCTGGTGTTGGTTACCCACGATACACTACAAGACGCACAGCTCTCACCATAACTCAGATCAGCAGCTTGGTCGACCAGGTTGCTAAAGTCGACATCTGGGAGGATGTTGGGGTATCCCATGCCCTTGGGGATGCCAAACGAGTTGCGATACTCGTTGAGTCGTCGACCCAGCAGCGGAGCATCTACCGTCATCATGACTGCCTTGTATCCAGCCTCTGTATCTCAAGTTAGCGTCCATGGAAGGTCAATTCCTTGCGACAACGCACTTTCAGCTCGCTCAAGAATCTGTCGAGAGATGGCGCGGTTCTTGAGGATGCTAAACTGCATGATGTAAGGATTCCCCTTTCCCTCGGCAATCACATCCTCAAGCGAGCAAGTAGCATACGCCGACAAGGCCATCGGGATGCCAGTCTCGGCCGCAGCTCGCGAAGTGGCCACCTCTCCCTCCGGATGAGCCAGCTTGTGGGTGGCTGCCGGGGAGAAGCCAAACGGAAAGGTGACAGTAGTGCCGAATATCTCGGTTGACGTATCAAGGTTGGAAACGTCTCGCAAGACCCGGGGACGGATCTTGTATCTGTCAAACGCCTTTTCATTGTCGACGACGCTGGTATCTGTCGTGAGCAACGGTCTGCTCTGGACGTTGAACAACTTATGTGAGCAAGTCCATGGCGCCCTCGTTGTAGAACTCTAAACAAGGTTATTTCAAGCTCTGGGGTAACGGGGATCGTGTAACTCACCCCTGTACGCCCTTGGGAGCTTCTTGGAGCCCTTTTCCTTCAGGTCATTGAGACAGAAAATCTCCGAGTGTAGCGTCTTGCCGCGGTTAGCCATCTTGACAGGTCAAAGAAACCACACGACTCGAGGTGATTAATAGCTTCAGATCGTCTGATGATTGCTTCATTCTACCTCTCCCGCGCCCGTTGCCCTTTATCCAAACACGTTCATGGTTGAGCCGAGTCAACGCTTGGGTCTTGTCGTTGACTCGGCTCACAGATAGCGTTCAGACGGGGGGGGATATTAGCGAGATGCGGGGTATTAGTGCTGCATGCTGGCTCCATCTCTGGGCTCTAGCTCCTGGTCTTATCACAGGACAAGGCCATGTCTTCCGGGTGGTTTCCGTCTGGTTGGGGATGCCTATCTTGGACACCTCGGTCATGGACATGGTGACTAGCTCTCGAGGTGAACGATAGAGGATGATGCTTGTTTGACTCAGCTCAACTTCGGCATCGAGAAGGCAGGGGCTTGGAAATGCTTATATATACTGCGATTCTCAAGGACTGAGTCAACTCGACATCAGCTTCAACAGCCAGCCAACAAGAGTCAAACCAATATTATCAAAGACCTATCGAGTTTCAACCATGGAGTCATCCGTTTCCCAACCTAGGGGCTTCTTCAAGAATTACCGCGTGTGCATTCTCGCAACCGTGTCTTACATGGGATCTCTTCTCTTCGGTGACCCTTGAATGAAATTCAATCTTCCACCAGCTAACGCCCCTCTAGGTTACGATGTCGGTGTCATGGGCGGACTCCTCCCTTTCGAAAGCTTCAAGCGGGACTTTGGAATCCCGACTGGTTCGTCTGGCTTTGCCGATGGCAGAGTTGCCGAGGTTTCCTCCAATGTCGTATCCCTTTTGACTGCCGGGTGCTTCTTTGGCGCCCTGTCAGCGGCGATTGCAAACGATCGATATGGAAGACGATATTCCCTCATGGCATATTCGGTCGTCTTCTTGCTGGGTGCTGCCCTGCAGACCGGGGCGCCCAATGACTTGAGCTACCTCTACGCCGGCAGAGTCATTGCTGGACTGGGAGTTGGTGGTATGAGCTCCATCACCCCCGTGTTCGTCGCCGAGACCGCCCCGGCAGATGTTCGAGGCCGTGTGACTGGTCTCTTTCAAGAGTTTCTCGTCCTCGGCAGAACGATTGCTTACTGGCTCAACTACGGCATCGAGCGAGGCATACCCGTGTCGAGTGCCCAATGGAGGATCCCTCTGGGCGTCCAGATGATCCCCGCCGTCTTTCTCTTCATCGGCCTCATCCCCCTCAAGGAGTCCCCTCGCTGGCTGGTGGAGAAGGGCCGAGAGGCTACCTGGAAGGAGTGCCTTAAGCCGGGCGTGAGGAATCGATTTGCTCTGATTTTTGCTCTAATGCTCTGCCAGCAGCTTACCGGAACCAACTCGATCGGTGAGTACCTGGTGAAAGCCGCTGCAGAAACACTATCTGACTGTTGTTGCAGGATACTATGCCCCGCAGATTTTCCAAACTGTTGGATTGTCTGGAGCTGATGCGTCTCTATTCGCCACTGGAATCTATGGCATTGTCAAGCTGGTCTTCATTGCAATCTCCTTGCTGTTTATCATTGACAAGATTGGACGGCGGTGGGCACATGTTGCCGGAGGAGCCTGGATGTAAGTGAAGTACAGGTGTGAGAAAACCAAGACTAACTAATGATAGGTCCGCGATGATGTTTATTCTGGCATCGGTTTGGCAACTCATCCTCCCAAAGAGGGCGCAGCTGTCTCCTCTGCATCTATCGCCATGTGTGTCCTCATCTACCTTTACGTTATTGCATACACGGGTTCATGGGGTCCTGGGTGAGATCTTCAGTCTTGGGTTACCAAGCCTCTGCTGACATTGAAAGCCCATGGATTTATGCTGGAGAAATCTTTCCAACTCATGTCCGATCTTACGGCGTGGCCTTTGGAGGTAAGAAACCAAACAGACCTCGAGACATATGATGCTGATATGAAAAAACGCGGCAACTCAGTGGTTATTCAATTTCATGGTGACTCGGGTGGCCCCCCAGATTATCCACAACATTGGCTGGAAGACATTCCTTGTCTTTGCCAGTCTATGCTTTGGGATGAGCGTGTTTACCTTTTTCTTCATGAAGGAGACCAAGGGGTTGACTCTCGAGGAGATTGACCAGCTTTTTGGGCTCGCCGATCTGGAGCAGTTCCATAACGATGTCGAGAGGAAGATGACCAAGTTGGAGGGGCTTGATCCTGTTGGGCGGACTGTGACGGCTGAGGAGGACAGGGGTGAGGAGGCCAAGGACAGCAAGTAGTATCTTTCTCGGTTTCTAGCCGTGAGGATATCATCAGATAGTAGGAGTACAGGTGACTGCCGCCAAGATCTTCAACCGCACCTCGATATTAAAAAGCTCAGTTAACTCGAACCAGTTCAGTTTGAGGCGTATTGAAGTGGGTTGCCCGTGCAAAACCATAAAATATAAAGACCTCGAGGTACCCCATAAAGAGCAAATTCTTATACTCCTTTTAGACTAAAAATGCCTGATCTTTTGAATAAAAATTAGCTAATCCATGCTATACCTATTAGATTATTTTGTATAATTTAGTGAGATAATCCGACGTCTCTTTAATATATCGATTATTTTCTCCACCACGTCCCGTGATACCTTGCATGGCCCTGAAACTCTCTGTGTACTTATCAAATACGAGTGTCTCGCGGCCTGGAAGCGCGATTAGACGGCACAAAAGCAATGAAACGCAGAAGCACTTTCCTCTGCGCTCAAGAGAAGAACCTCCCCTCCATTGACCCCTTGTCACAGTCGTAAACTCGCATCATCAGTCGCGTCCCCCAGAAGCTCGGCTCGGCGCGACTTTATCCCAGTCAGCACAGCCACGCTCCACCAATCAGCGCGTGGACCCTGCAGCGCCTCAGCTTCAGGGGAGACGCTTTTAGTTGACTTGTCCTTTCTGATTGCGGCCGAGGAGCGCATCCGAAGGCGACGACGACATTCACTGGCAATTCCTCCTCCACCACACACACGTGGCCGATTAACCGACCGGAATAGCTTCCAGGCCTACCTCAATTGCTTCTACCCCAAACGTCACTCCTTTTAACGAGGCATGCGTTGCTGAGATATCGACTGGCGCCTCTTTGTCGATAAGCGACTCTTGGACGCCTTGCGACCACATTTCGGCCACGACGATCACGACCCCACGTCCTCTTTTTTCGAACTCGTTGTATATATATGAAAGCTAGCAGGGCTAGGAATCTTGGAAAGAATGATGAACGGTGTTGAGAAGCCAGTCCTCGACGACGACGCCTTTGGCGCAAAGACTGGGAGCATCGTCAGCGCCTTTGATGCATTCCGTACGTCTCTTGCCTGTGAGGCATTGCCCGCGCTGACATTGAAACAGCAAAGTCGAAACCACAATACATCCAACGGACCTCGGGCGGCGGAAAATGGACAGTCGCCGTGTCCATCATCTCCCTGGTGCTCATCTGGGGAGAGCTCGCCCGGTGGTGGCGCGGCAGCGAGTCTCACAACTTTGAGGTCGAGGCCGGCGTCTCGCGCGAGCTCCAGATCAACCTCGACATTGTCGTCCACATGCAGTGCGATGACGTCCACGTAAACGTGCAGGACGCATCGGGCGATCGGATCATGGCTGGGAAGCGTCTGCATCGCGACAAGACACTCTGGTCGCAGTGGGTTGACAGCAAGGGCATGCACAAGCTCGGACGGGACAGCCAGGGCAGGGTCGTCACCCACTCTGGCTGGAACGATCTGGGCTACGAGGAGGAGGGTTTCGGCGAGGAGCACGTTCACGACATTGTTGCGCTCGGCAGGAAGAAGGCCAAGTGGGCAAAGACACCCAGGGTCAAGGGCCGCGCTGACAGCTGTCGCCTCTACGGAAGCTTGCACCTGAACAAGGTGCAGGGTGATTTCCACATCACGGCTCGAGGTCACGGATATATGGGCAATGGCGAGCATCTCGACCACAAGAGTGAGTTGTACTGACAGACAAGGTTGGGCGTAAGCTGACAATCATTCAGACTTTAACTTTTCGCATATCATCTCGGAGCTGTCCTACGGCCCCTTTTACCCCTCGCTCGTCAACCCCCTCGATGGCACCGTCAACACCGCCTCGGACAACTTTCACAAGTTCCAGTACTACCTCTCTGTCGTGCCTACAGTCTACAGCGTGGGATCCAGGTCTATCCTCACCAACCAGTACGCCGTGACGGAGCAGAGCAAAGCTGTCAACGACCACTACATCCCCGGCATCTTCTTCAAGTACGACATTGAGCCGATCCTGCTGACGGTCCACGAGAGCCGCGATGGCATCCTGACCTTCCTGGTCAAGGTCATCAACATTGTGAGCGGCGTGCTCGTGGCCGGACACTGGGGCTTTACGCTCAGCGACTGGGTGAAGGATGTCATCGGCCGGAGAAGGCGCAGCAGCGGAGGCGTCGGTGTCCTGGGAACCAAAGAGGGCTTTGACGAGTAGACTGCATATCTGAAGAGTAGCCTACGTGTATTAGAAACGCATGCAGTGGGAGAGCCAAGAAGAGGGAGTTTGGGCTTGGAGGGTCGTGCATCTGCAACTTTGGAGTTTGGGTTAAAACTGGGGTTTGGTTTCAGCATATAAAGAGGATTGACAGCCGCCGTGCACGCCTTGACCAACTGTTGACCCGTTGAATGGCCAGACTGCTACGTGCATATTGTGAATTCGAGGTTGGCGTTGTATTTTAGCTGTCCTTTGATGCGGGAAAACTGCGGCTTTGAGCTTAGCACCTCCCGTCTTCTTGATCGTTGGTCAGCTTCCTGCAGCTCAATCGAGGTGGCTGAGTTGAAAGTGAATGGCCTCTTCTGCGAGGCGGTGCACTTTCGCCCCGTTGCCGTTGTATCAAGCCACCGCCGACGATGCAGTACGATGAAAGGAAACGGGCGGGCATGGAATATTCCAGTCATGGGGGCACGCTCAAGACGCTGCATAGCGTCGTACTACGGGCCATCGTGGCCAGACCCTTGGGGCTGCTCGCAAGGCAACCTACATACGCTCGGTTCCTGTCAGTGAGAAAATCTCCATTTTCTCACCCGGACTGGCCGGGTCGTCACCATCATGTGGCACAAGACGAGGGCGTCTGGTGACTCAAAACCAAAGGGTCTGCCTGCGTAATCGTGATTTCTGGTAATATCCATGCCGGCAGCCGAAAGCGGAGCCGAGTCCAGATGATGATCCATTTTTGTTTCTTTGGAATTCCCATTCTGACTTCCTTGGCCCTTCTGAGTTGTCCTCGGGGGGACCTTGGGCTCGAAGAAAATAAGAACCAAGGACGCATCATGTTTCTGTTGACACACGCAGGGGGTGGGGCAGGCTATGACGACACCGGCAGAAAAAGAGAAGGGGGAGAAAAGAGAAGATAAAGTGGGGTTTCCCGGGGGATGCATGTTAGTGACGAAATGCTTCCTTCATGGGCCAAGGACGAAATAGGTCGTGATGGAGGCCAAGGTCAAGGTTCGTTTCGGTCCGGGGCGTCAAAAGGAAAAGCTTCTTTTCTTTTTCCGCCTCATTCCGTTCCTGAAGCTGAAGGTGAAGAAAATGCGGAAACTGTCCCTGTCGATGACTTGGTTGAGTGAGGCTGGGGGTCACCAGGCTCTGGGTGAAGTTTTTTAGATCCCGAGATGGAGGGTGTCTAACGACCAACTGAGCAACCCATGTGATGGGGTCTTGAAGAGCTGTTTTTTTTCTTGTGTCTCTCAGGTTTGTTGGGCTTGCGTTGAGACAAGAGCCACGCTGGCAAAGCTGGTCTCTCTGACTCGACCTTTGACCTCAAGCAGGCGTCAATGGTGGTGGAACAAGGGGTCAGCATTGGAGCTTCGGGTGACGAGTCAGGTCCAATGAACAAAGAAGTCAAGGCCACGACGGGATGCCTTCGTAGCTGCTGTCACAGAGTGTACAGAGCACACTTGCTCCCTTAGCACATTGCAGTGAGGCTCTGTACCCGAGATGACAACCAAGCGAATTCCAGGCATTTCCTGGCACGACGTGTAGATCCCCATCTCAGAGATGTTATTTACGAGTAAGTACCGTCCAGCGACCAAACCGGGACACACAGAGCCCAACGAAGAGCTCCCTTGCCTGGGGCAGGGTTGCATGGCTGCTCAGCGCAGAGCCTTGATTGGATCCTTGGCTGCCTGGCCTCGACGCCCAGCTCATCAGCCGGGCAGAACCAAGAGACCTTCTGCCATCCATCTCAGGCCGACGGCCAATCCCATGGCTTTCCGTATTGCACGGTAGCATCATCTTCCATCATAGCCACCTGCGGGCCATTTCTCCTAGACCCCCTGCAAGTGCCCACTGGAGCGTGTTGTGCTTTTGGGCTCCACTCTCGATGCCGCTGGCCGGGGGCTTCAGGCCCATGCCATGTCCCCCGCCTGGCCTGGTTTCTTGCTGGATGCCCAGACCAACCTTTCTTTTCCCTGCTCGACATCCATCTCATATCTCTTCCGTCATCGTTCCCAACTGTTCCCCTTCCTCCCATACAAACTCTAGATTTCGCTGTTTCTGCACTTTGGGCGTTTTCATCAAACCCTCCATTGCCTGATACCGAACCGCCTTCCTTTGCTTGATTTGTTCTGCAACTACACCACACAACCCTCACCTAACCCCCCCTGTCATTCCCCGCGATGGGTGAAGTCTACACCAAAGACACTCGCGTCTTTCGTGAGTGGGATCGGGATGACAGCTCCTCGGGCGACGAGCGTGTGAGAAAAACCACAATCCGACGATACAAGGTCGCTCCCAGTAGGACTGAGCGGACCGACCGATCCGAGTTTGACGAGGAGCGCTCCCGTGTCTCCCACTACGGCCGTACCTCAGGCGACCTGATCGAGCAGGACCGTCGCTCCTACGCCCCGGACCGCCCTCGCTCTGCCTTTGAATCCCACGCTGCCGCTTCTCATGTCAGTCACTACGAGGACCGTGGCCGGGACCAGGCTCCGAGATCCTACGTTTACGAGAAAGAGACCGAGCGAGAGACTTACCCTCCACCTCCGATGCCCGTCCCGCCGCCTGCACCCGTTTCCGCGGCTCCTGCACCTGCTCCCGTAGCTGTAGCTGAGCGACCCCGTGAGACACTCTTCGAGACCAAGGATGACTGGGAGCGACGTTCCCGATTTGACCCACATTTTGACGATGACGTCAGGGTCGAGAAGCGCATCGAGCGCTATGATGATGGGAACTACCGCATTGAGAAGCGAGTTGAAGAGCACATCGACGATTCCCATGGCTGCGATGTCGAGCGATACCGCAAGGAGACGGAATACTACACCCCGTATGACCCTCCGCCTCCTCCTGCTCCCGTCATCATCCGCCAGCGCGCTCCCGAGCCGCAAAAGATCATCGTCCAGGAGGCCCCTCCCCCGGCCCCTGTCATCGTATCGCCGCCCCCCCGTCAGGATCCCGGCGTGGTAGTGATTCGTGAAAAAGAGCCTCAGCGTCAGATTATCAGGAGGGAAATACAGCCTCCAGCTCGCCCTCAGGAGGAGGAGTACTACTACCGCCACGAGCGCCGGGATACTGGGCACAGAGAACGAGACTACGCCATCGAGCGATATGATCGCCGACGCCGTGAGCACGATCATTACAGCGACGACGATGACTACTATGTCCGACGTACGGTCGTGCGCCGCCGCGAGCGCAGTGAGAGCCCTCATCACAAGAGATACCTCGCCGAGGGTGCTCTCGCTGGTGCCGGCGTCACAGCATTCCTCAACAGCCGTCGCGACTCTTATGGCGAGCTGCCAGAGCATCGTGGGCGAAAGGTGATTGCGGGAGCTGCTCTTGGAGCTCTCGGCACCGAAGCCCTGCGACGAGCTCGTAGCGCGTACGAGGACCGGTGGCACGACGACGACGAGTCTCCTGACCGTCACTCCCGCATCAAGCAGGGTCTTGGGCTCGCTGCTGTGGCCCTTGCTGCTGCCGGAGCTGCCAAGTACTACCAGTCCAACAAGATTGAGAAGGAAGAGGCAGCCCGAGGCAGAAGCCGTCGTCGCGGCTACTACTCTGGCGATGATTACTCCCGCTCTCGGTCTCGGTCTATTATCCGAAAGACCACAACCACGACAAAGAAGAGCACCAGCCGCGGCAGCCGACGCCGCAGTCTCTCGACCGCAGCCAAGGCGGCCTTGGGCACCGTTGCTGCTGCTGGAATGGCCAAGCATCTCCGTAACAGGTCCAAGTCCCGCGGCCGCAGCAGTAGCCGGTCAAGCAGCAGCTCGCGCAGCCGGTCTGGAAGCCGCTCCCGCAGCAAGTCTAGGCTTCGCAGGGGCGCCGAGATTGCCGGTGCCGCTGTAGCAGCCAAGGCGGCGCACTCCATGTGGAAGCACCACAAGGACAAGAAGGATGATGACAGCAGCAGCGACGATGAGTACTACCGACGGAGACCCTCGAAGAGCCGGAGCCGCAGCCGGAGCAGGTCCATGGCCAGATCCATTCATTCAGAGCGCGGGACTGATCCTGAGCTAGGCCCCGTAGTTGAATACGGCACCGATCCCCTTGCGACGCGACCGGACCGCCCTGCGTCGCGAGGTTACGAATCCGAGGCGGAGGCGAGACGTAGACGGCGCAGACGGCGCAACCGAAGCCGCTCTGCGTCGTCTTCTGCGTCGGACCGTGGCAAGAAGAGAAGTAAAAGCCGGCTAGGAGAGATGGCAGCTGCTGGTGCTGCAGCGATTGGCATCAAGGAGTACAAGGAAAAGAAGGAGAGGGAGAAGAGGGAGCAGCGGTCAAGGGAGCGCAGGCTGGAGCTGGAACGGGAGCGTGAGAGGGAGCAATCGCGAGACCGTCGTGATCGAGCTGCCAGGTCTCCATCCCAGTCCCGATCCCGCTCCCGTTCTAGGAGAAGTGAGCAGCCCTTTTTGGGGAGTGATCGCCTTGACTGACATTAGTTGACTAGGCCGTGACGAGGAAGCCTTTGATCAGCGAACACGCTCACCGCCCATGGCTTCCGGTGGTGCAGGCTATCCTCCTTATCCCACAGACCCTTCTCCTCCACCCGGCGGAGCCCCTTTCACCCGATTCCCGAACCCTTCCAGCGACTATCAGTCCTATGTTCCACAAGACTATACAGGCTATCCACCACCACCTCCGGGACCCCCTAGGGGGTTGTCCACCGGGCCTCCTGCTGCGTACAATCCACCGCCGCCACCGCCCGGACCCCCCGGGCCGCCTCCTCCTCCAGGGCCTCCTCGAGCAGGTGGCCCTATGCCGCCTGACAATGTGAGTGACCCTATCCACAGCCTCGGCTTACGAGGGTTAGACGAGGGTGCGTCCCGTACTGTCAAGGAGATGAGTGTCCAAGGGCGAACAGAGACTGATTCTTCAACAGATGTAGACTCTGAGGACGAGTCCCACGTGGCCAAGTCGGTGACCTTTATTCCGCTCTCACCCAAGAGCTCAATGACGATGAAGAGACACAAGGCGGAAGCGGCAGCAAAGGAGGAGAAGGAGAAACTGGAGCAACTGGCCTTTGATCAACTTCATGCGCTTGTGCCTTTCAAGCAGCGCTCACGCACACGCACACGACACCGACGTTCCTCTTCCTCGTCTTCTTCATCATCAGATAATTCGGACACTGGCCGCAAACGTCGACCCCGAGGTGATGACACCAGCTCAGATGATGCTATCGAGGTCTTGCCTGATCGATTTGATCGACGCGGTGAGCCGCTGGATGGGCGCTCCCGCAGCCGTGGATGGAAGAGCCGGAAAGGAGATTTTGAGTATCGACCCAAGAATCGAGGCGACTTGAACGTCAAGGGCGCATGGCAAGTTGCTGGGACTGACGGCGAAGCCGTGGAACGAATCGTCCGTGGTGTTACTGGTGTGCTGGAAGGCAAGGGGAGCTGGCTTGGTATACTCGGAGAAGTGCTGGGTGGGTTACAGGGGATGGATCAAAGCAAGGCTATTGAGGACGGGCGTCATGATGATGGGAGACGCAGGAGAAGGAGGCATCGGGATTGACGACTTAATGACCGTGAATACGTTTCTTGACTCGGTAACGATTTCTTTGGCTGGAGATGGTTTCTGGGTTGGGTCGAGCTTGACGACATGATGTAACGACTACGTATATATCTAACGGCCGATATAGATCAACAAAGTGTGTTTATATTCTTCACTTGAGATTGACTCTAAATACCCAACTTGAACAAAAGCATGCGATTGGTATCCTTGATGTCTACAATATAGGACATGACCTCTTCTTGAAATGATTCAACTCCCCATCTACGCCAACCAACCCCCCTACGATCATCATAACTCATCCCGCTGATGTTGTGCTGTCCTTCCACTGTCGGCCTGCAGGTCGACGCCGTTCTTTGCCCTCCACTTCTCCCACAGACCCCAAAAGTCGCTCTCCATGGTCGTGTCCATCTGGTCCGGCAGCACCACCTTGTACTCGACGTACAGGTTTCCAAACTCGGTCTTGTGGTAGACACTGTCGCCGTCCTCGTGCCAGATGGGCATACCCTCACCCACCACCGTCTCGATATGACCCGGCTGCACGACCTTTCCGCGAGGGCGCTCTAGCCTAACGACGTGGGCGTCGAGGTGGGTTAGGTTGCGGGTCCAGCCGCCCATCCAGGCCTCGCGGAGGGAGAGGAGTTCGGTCCAGTAGAGGTCGTTGCCCTTGCGGCGGAAGAAGATGCCGTCGACCTTGTCGGGGTTGTTTTCGTGAGAGGCTGGCTGCTCAGAGAGCGTCACGATCAGGTCGCCGGGGACCCAGTCGGGGCTCTCGTCTGCCTCGTTCTCGTACACCACGCGGGAGTCCCGACTGGCTCCACGCTGGATGTTGAGCTGTACGTTTGTGGCCTTTCTCTCGACGCGCTGGCCCTGGCACACGGGACACCTGTGCTTGATGGTCTTGCCCCTTCCGCCGCAGGCGTCGCACTTCATGCGCATCTGCTGGAACATACCCGGAGCGAGCTGTCGCTTGATGGTGCGGACGCCATGGCCGCCACAGACATTACACGAGTCGACCTGTCCGTCTGCGCTGCCTGTACCCTCACAGTGCTCGCAGATGTGCTGTTTGTTCCAGGCGAACTCGGTGGTGGCGCCGTTGTAAAAGTCGCGGAGGGAGATCTCGACCCGGACCTCGACGTTGTGGCCCCGTGGCTCGCTCGAGGCCCGTCCCGAGTGGCCGTGGCCGCCAAAGAAGCGGCTAAAGAGGTCAAAGGGGTCGTGGCCGCCTCCGCCGCCGCCGCCTTGACGGTGCTTCTGGACGCCGTCGTGACCCCACTGGTCGTATACTTTGCGTGTCTCGGCGTCGCTCAGGACATCATAGGCTTCAGAGACCTCGACGAACTTGTCGTGTGCTGTGTTATCGCCGCTTGGGGGAGGTTAGCATGGGATGGAGGAGGGGGTCATGGAGGGGCATACGGGTTCTTGTCTGGGTGGAACTTCTTTGACAGTTGACGATATGCCTGTTTCAATTCCTTGCCTGAAGCGCCTCGATCTACACCGAGAACCTAGGGACAGGTCAGTTCCGAGTGTCTGGCTAGCTGTGCAGTACGTCTTGCCTTGTAGTAGTCCTCGGCGCATAGAGCCAGCTGGACGAGAGCTAACAGGACCAATACGGCCGCTCCGTGGAGCAACATTGCGCCGTCGGTTGCGCAATAAAGAGAAACTTTGAAACTTGAAACGAATGCAGCTGAAAAGGCGACCGAGGCGATGAAGGAGCGGAAACGACGGAAGCGACGTGGCGGTTGAAGAGGCGAGAAGATGACCGAGGACGGAGAACAAAGAATCCGACTTAGAAATACCAGCGTGTTATCAATGGCGTTGCTCCCAGTTGAAGACAAGGTACTTCCTCTTTGGGAGTCTTATCGGGCTTATCGATCAGCCACCCCTGCATGTGGCGCTTTATCGGGGAATAGTGATTGGATGGTCGGATTAACTCCCGGATTATCCTGCATCTAAATTCTTGGGCAGGACGTCAGCCAACTCGTCGCGATGGAGCTTGACTGTCTGGGGGTATCTTCTGCCTTCAGTAAATTCCTCTGATTTTACCCATTCCAGACATAAAGCGACCTTCCATTTGCCTGTCTACGGCGGAAGCTCGTCACATATCACCATGAGCTCAAAAAAGTACGCCCTCCTCCCCATGGATGAGGATGAGGTGGGACCTCAAAAGGTCTCCAAGGAGAAGAAGCACCGGCATCGACATCGCGACCGAGACGAGAAGTCGTCATCCCGACACTCGAGGTCGCGTCGCGATCGCAGTCGTTCGAGATCTCCTGGTCGGGGATCTTCATCACAACACAGCCGACCCAAGCAGTACCGTCGACGCGACGACAAGGCCGACTTTGACGATCGATGGGGAGACGAAGAGCCGCCGTCCGACGAGCCTGAAGAGGAGGAGGAATTCGAGGAGTCGGCTAGCAAGAGGGTCAAGCTGAGCCATGACGAGCCAAAAGAGGAGGACCTTTCAGACGGCGCAAAGGAGGAGCTGGCGCGGAGAAAGGACATTGAAGAGCGAGAAGCGTTTGCGAAGCGGTTGAAGGAAAAGGACGACAAGAGATCAAAGCACGGCGAAAGAGAAGGAGAATCATCGAGGAGGAAGCTCGCAGAGGATGCCGAGGCACGAAGCAAGGCGCTCCCCGATATCCGAGAACGATCACGACAGGAATACCTCAAGAAGCGAGAGGCCGAACGTCTTGCTCTTCTGCGGAAGCAGGTCGCCGAGGAGACGGCTGAGTTGAGGAGCGGCGTGCGACTATCAGAGAAGGAAAAGGCCGAGTTTGCCAAGAACAGGGAGATCCTGCGCCTGGCCGAGGAGCGCCTCAAGATTGACGACCACCGCGATGGGTACATGATGCCGGAGGATTACATTACAGAAAAGGGAAAACTGGACCGAAAGAAGAAGGAAGATGCCCTCTACAAGCGATATGTCGAAAAGGACGAATATGGCCAGGAAAAGTTTGTCACCGAGCACGAGGAGTGGGAGCGAGAGCAAGCCTCGAAGGCAAAGGCGCAGATTCAGCGCGCCGAGAGGGAAAATGAGGACTACGACTACGTGATGGACGGGGAGCAGTACATCCAGTGGAACCTGGACTCGCGGATGGAGGGCGACGACCAGAAGATGACCAAGGAGCAGCGGTTCTTGGAGGCGCAGATTGATGCAGCGGAGAAGAAGGCTTTGACGATCCAGGAGACGAGGAAGAGTCTGCCTATTTACCAATATCGAGACGAATTCTTGGCTGCGCTGGAGCAGTACCAGGTTCTGGTCATTGTTGGAGAGACGGGTAGCGGAAAGACGACACAGCTACCACAGTACCTCCATGAAGCGGGATACACCAAGAACGGCATGAAGGTGGGATGCACACAGCCCCGACGAGTGGCAGCCATGAGTGTAGCAGCTCGTGTGGCAGATGAGGTGGGAGTGAAAGTCGGCAACGAGGTTGGATATACGATTCGTTTCGAGGACTGCACCAGCGACAAGACCGTCTTGAAGTACATGACCGATGGTATGCTTCTGCGAGAGTTTATGACGGAGCCCGACCTGGGAGGATATTCTGCGCTGATGATCGACGAGGCGCACGAACGGACAGTACACACGGATATCCTGCTGGCGCTGGTCAAAGATCTGTCTCGAGAGCGGCCTGACCTCAAGCTGCTGATCTCTTCGGCCACGATGAACGCCGAGAAGTTTGCGCAGTACTTTGACGATGCGCCCATCTTTAACATCCCTGGTCGACGATACCCTGTGGACATTTACTATACACCTGCCCCTGAGGCCAACTATCTGGCCGCTGCGATTACGACGACATTTCAAATCCATACCACACAGGGCAAGGGTGACATCTTGATCTTCCTGACGGGTCAAGATGAGATTGAGGCGGCTGAGCAAGAGATTGCGGAAACGGCAAAAAAGCTTGGAAGCCGCATCAAGGAGCTTGTCATCTGCCCCATCTACGCCAACCTACCGTCAGAACTGCAGTCCAAGATCTTTGAGCCTACACCAGATGGAGCTCGCAAGGTTGTCTTGGCTACCAACATTGCCGAGACTAGTTTGACCATTGATGGCATCGTCTATGTCATTGACCCCGGCTACGTCAAGGAGAACGTCTACAACCCAGCAACCGGAATGTCGAACCTGGTGGTTGTCCCCTGCTCGCGAGCATCTGCCAACCAGCGGAGCGGTCGAGCTGGACGTGTCGGACCTGGAAAGTGTTTTAGATTGTACACCAAGTTTGCGTACATGAACGAAATGGACGAGTCGACGACGCCAGAGATTCAGCGGACAAACTTGAACGGTGTCGTGCTCCAGCTCAAGTCGCTTGGCATCAACGAGCTGCTCGAGTTTGAGTTTATGGACCCTCCACCCACTGAAGCTCTTATTGGCGCGTTGAATCAGCTGTTTGCCCTGCAGGCGCTGAATCATCGCGGAGAGCTAACCAAGCTGGGTCGTCAGATGGCCGAGTTCCCTACAGACCCCATGCTTGCCAAGGCTGTGCTGGCTGCGGACAAGGAGGGATGCGTCGAGGAGGTGCTGTCTATCGTCTCGATGCTCGGTGAGGCTTCGGCGCTCTTCTTCCGACCCGAAAGGACAAGAAGATTCACGCCGACAGCGCTCGCAACCGGTTCACGGTCAAGGATGGAGGTGACCACATCACGCTCCTCAACGTGTGGAACCAGTGGGTGGACAGTGATTTCTCCCCAGTCTGGTCCAAGGAGAACTTTCTGCAACAACGGTCCCTGACACGAGCCCGCGACGTCCGCGACCAGCTGGCCAAGCTCTGCGAGCGCGTCGAGGTAGCCCCCTCCACCTGCGGCGCGTCCAACCTCCGCCCCATCAAGAGGGCCATCACGGCAGGCTTCTTCCCCAACGCGGCGCGTCTCCAAAAGAGCGGCGACAGCTACAGGACGGTCAAGAACAACACGACGGTGTGGGTCCACCCGAGCAGCGTGCTCATGGCCATCGACCCGCCAGAGAAGATGGTGGTGTACTTTGAGCTGGTGCAGACGACAAAGGAGTACATGCGCAGCGTCATGCCCATCGAGGCTAGGTGGCTGTCGGAGCTGGCGCCGCACTTCCACAAGAAGAAGGATGTGGAGGCTATGGAGGAGAAGAAGATGCCCAAGCAGCGGTAGATGAATATGGATTACGCCTAATTAATACAATCTAGCCTATTGACCGTCTGCCTCTTCATTGTCGGGCACCCATCGGTAGAGGATATCCGTCCTCATGGTGTACTTTGTCCCCTTGAGGACCTTGGCCCCCTCGTGATACAGCCTCTTGTGCTGAAAGATGAGCACGCTGCCCTGCTTGGGGTTCACGTCGAGCCTGTTGTTGCCTCCCATCTCGAGAAACGCCGTCGCGCCGCCCTCGAGGTCCGACTCGGGGTTGTTGACGGCCGAGTCGTTGAGGTAGAGGTGGACCGTGTAAAAGGTCTCATACTCGATGCCCGGACCTTCGGTGTAGTAGTAGGGGCCATCGCAGTGAGCTGACAAGATTAGAGGGATAGTAGTCATGATGGATGGGTTGGCTTACGTTTAAAGTACTGGCCAGGCGTGTACTTGAGATATCGCATCCGCTCGTTGAACCGGCTGAATACCCATTTTCCACCCTTTGTATAAGGCTCAGGCGGGATAACAGCCAACAGCTCACGCAGACCCTCAGCTTGAGCACACCTCTCCCACAACCTATCAACAATCTCCTGCTGATCCCAGATGATGCGGTCGCTCTCACGATACCCCGGCGCGGGAGCCTCCCACCCTGGACCGAGACTCACGAGCGCCGGCCTCCACGCCTCGTCGCCCGGCACGGACGCCTCTGCCAGGGAGAGCAGCTCGCGACATTCCCCGGGTGAGAGGACGTTGTCGAGGATGATGGCGGTGTGGCCGTCGTACTGGGGGAGGGGGGAAGAGGCAAAGTCGATGGGGTGGGTTGTTATGGGCTTCTCGGGGGTGGTTTTGAGAAAGGTTTCTGGGATGGAGATGGGGTTGCTGGTGTAGTTTACCGAACGGGGGAGATTATCCATCTTGGAAGGGTTCTTTGGTTTTACGGTGAAGGAGGAGGAGGGTGAAGAGGTGAGACCGAGTTTGGAGGCGAGGTTGGAGAGCATGGTGACGGTTGAAATAGAGATGATCAGCAGGGATTTTCAACGCAAGAGCCTGACTTGGCTCAATATATACGTGACAAGGACGAAGGACACCAAGTTAGGCTGCACAGCAAGTGTTCTTTTTGTTTACTTGGTTGCCTACACTTGGGCGGACTATCACGAGCGTAAGCGTGGCTGTGTGGGGAACAGCCACCACCAGAAGATGCGACTAGGCTGTCTTGATTATGAGTCCTAGGATTGGTGCGAGGCGTTTTTGGGGGATTCAATACTTGATTTTGTATGGTTCCTTATTACTGGGTGGTATAAGTCGCTTTTTGTGAAAGGATGGATGAATTATGTCTTGAATAGAACGCTCTCAACTGATTCGACCAGACGCAAATGAAATACCCAACCTGCTACTGGTGTACCCTCTCTTCAGCAGAGTAACCCGGGAGCTCGACAGGCGCCGCCTCGGCCGACATCTCGGCCTTTGGCTCTCCGTTGTTCTTGCGTCCCTCTTCAACCTCACCCCGGGACCAGGCCGCCTCCTTCTTCTTATTCCGGAACCGCATCAACACAAAGACAAGTACACCGCCGAGAATGAAACCTCCGATGGAACCACCGACGGCGCCGCCAATGAGCGCAGAGTTTGAGGTTGAAGTTGAGTCCTCGTCTGCCGAGCCCGTCTCGTTGGGGGATGAGGATGCTGCGGTGCTGCTCTGATCGCCCTTGGGGGTTGATGTCGTCTCTTGGCTTGATGTGGTTGTGGTTGCTGCTTCAGAGGTTGTCGTGGGGGCTGTAGATTGGGTAGGCTGAGTTGATGTTTCCACGCCTATAGTTCTGATAACAGTCGGTTCTTTTCACAGTTAGCTCCAGAAACCATCAACCTCAAAATACTACACACCTGACAAGACAAGAGCCTTCTTCGGGTCACTGCACACATCCTTTGCCTGCTGCGTCTTTGGACAAAAGAAGCGATCCGTGTACCCCTGGCACATCACGACGTCGGCACCACCGCTCGCCTCCCCCGCGGTGCAAAAGTCCGGGCAGTTTGAGCTGGACCAGCTCTGCTGGGAGCAGCTGCCGCGGGCGTACATGCTCGTGCCGGCGCCGTCCACGGCCTGGCACAGGCCCGCCGACATGCAGACATAACCATCAGCGCAGCAGTGGGAGGCTTCGGCGTCCGGGTCGCATGGCGTGTCGCGGGGCGCTGGCTTGCCGTCTGGGTAGTAGCATGTTTGCGAGGCTGCTAGGCCTGCGAGGAGGAGGAGGAGGAAGTGAGAGGAGGAGGGCATTTTGCGTAGGTTGTTAGTTGTAAACGAGTGTGGAGGAGAGAGTTGAAGGGAAAGAAGAAGAAAGATCGACAGGAAGGAGATGATGCCCAGGTAAAAAGAACCACGATAATTTCACACGGGCACAGGGCATCGGCCCAGAGCCAGCTCACGGGTCTCCGCTCAAGGTGCAGCTGAAGGGATTGGCAGCGGCAAATGAAGCCCAATTCGGCAATCTCCAAGCTTATTTTTAAGGACAGGCCCTGGTCCTGCTCAACGGCTGAGATGGGGCCTTGCTCTAGTGTCCAATCAGACGAGAGAATAAGGGACTTGAGTTTGCTTGCTAATTTGCTTGGTGTGTCGTCCCTCTCGGTTGGAGCCCTGGCACTTGTCCACGCTGATTTCTGAATGGCCTCGCCTTGGGTTTGAGTTGGTGGCATGTTCTCTCACTAAGAGACTTGGCCGCTAAGCCCCAGGTGGACCATCTTTGGTCAACACCAGCCTCTCGATGGAGTAGCTCAAGAACCCTTCGCCTTGCTCTGTCCCAGCGTGGAAGCACGGGATCGCCGTCCAACCGCTCTATGATTGAGAATATGCACGTCCGTCTGTTGTGCAGCAGAAACAACATCGGATGGCACCGGTGAATGGGGCGTTGCCAAGGCCTCTGGTCTGTGTTGGTGCGGTGTTGGTGCTGATGAGTTGCGGTACCCTAGGGTATCTGATGCCCCTTCAAATGAGCCAAGAGGAGGCTAGAAGAAAGAGGGTCGATAATGGTCTCGACTCAATCATGGTGTAGTTCCCGTGCAGAGAGGAGCCGATCCGATCCAGCCTTTGCATCTTGTCAGGAGTAAATCGTGATTTGAGGTGTTTAGGCGGGAGGATCCTCTCGCGCAGCGCAAGATGACCGCATCTTCAGCCTCGGAGGGCATGGAAGGCTGACCTTGGACTGACAAATCAGATGCAGAGAAATTATATCTGCCGATAAGCGCAACGGATTTTGGTGTTGAGCATGACCACGTTCGGTTGTTGGAGCTGTAGGTCTTGGGGATTCCGAATCTACCGACAGGCGCAACGGATTTTGGTCTTGAAGTTTGACTGCGTTCGGGTGTAGGTCTTGGAGATTCAGCATCAGTTGCCGGTGGACTGAATAGCCAGGGATGTCTGATGAGAAAATGTGAGACCATCAACTTGATGTGTCTGGCCCGAGTCTGCTGCCACTTGAACTGCAGATGAACAGCGTGTCTTGCGCCATCATCAACCGCGTTGTCGCCTTGATCAATCGACTTGACATGTGTGCCAATATGGGCTCATTGAATCCTCCTCGCTACGCACGCGTGGGATGCAATTCGATTTAAGCGAAGGGTGACAATTCGGATCATCTCTCGATGGTGAAGGGAGCAGCTCGGCTTAAGAAGAGCTTCGGAAAGCGACGGCGACGTGGACATGGATCCTGAGGCATGACTTTTTACACGCTGTAGGGCTTAGCACCGTTCGAGCCAAGACGGGAGCTTGCGGTCTTGGGAGACAGGGGTCGTCCAGAGCCTCCTCGAACATCTCGTGTATATAGCATCAAGGGCGATGTTGTCAACCGGTAAAAGAATGGCGACATTCGCTTGTCTTTAATACTGGCTCGGCGTCCCAGTTAATCTATTTGCTTCGAGGTTCCCGGTCGATTGGAAACGAGCACGGGACACGCGAGTGCCCTTGGAGATCGGCCCGTATTAGAATGTTACGTGTGTGGCTACGGCACGGTCGAGCCGAAAGAGACTGCGACGTTACTGAAGGATCTGCCCGTTACTAAGTCACTTGCCTGGTTACTTACTGACCTTCCGCCTTTGTCTAGCGGATGGAGTGACGATCGCATCTGGCACGGCCTGTTACATAACCAACCATGTAGTAAAGAGTCAGGGAACTGTATCTGTGTGGGTTTGCCTGTGAGCACGCAATTCCTCGTGCACTGCCTATTCGGGGTGGAAATGGTCTTTTTGTAAAAGTCAAATACATGAGGGCTTCCAAGAGTTGGTTCATCTTCACATCCAACATGTCTGTATCTGTTTAAGCACTTGACAACATGGCAATAATTGACTCTCCAGACTCCAAGCAGGTCGTCAAAGATGACGTTGAAAACTCGGCAGACCGCGTCGGAAGGGGTCCCACCCAGTCCGACCTGCTGCGTCGCTCGCTCTCGGCGCGGCAGGTCCAGATGATCGCCATCGGGGGCACCATCGGCACGGGTCTGTTTCTCGGCACGGGCAAGTCTTTGGCGACTGGCGGGCCGGCAGCCATCCTCATCGCGTATGCCATTGTGGGATGCATCGTGTTTACGACGATGCTGAGTCTGGGCGAGATGGCGGCGTTTATCCCCGTCGCCGGTAGTTTTTGTACTTTTGCAGGGTTTGTCCCCAGTTCTTTTTGGATGACTTGGCACTGACGGGAGTAGGCGCTTTGTTGATGATGCTTTTGGATTCGCTCTTACTTGGAATTACTGGTTCAACGATGCCGTGTCGACGGCGTCGGACCTGGTCGCTCTGCAGCTCATCCTGCAGTATTGGACCGACAACTTTCCGGGGTGGGCTCTGAGTTTGATCTTTTGGGTCGTGCTCATTGGCGTCAATATCATTTCTGTGCGAGCGTACGGCGAGGTGAGTTTGGACCATCGAGTGAAAGGGGATCTGTGCTGACAAGCTGCAGCTCGAGTATTGGCTCAGTTTACTCAAAGTCATCACTATTGTTGTAAGTACTCAATACCAGACTTTGTGGTATTCATGTTAATCATATCAGGTCTTTATTGTCACGGGCATCGTCGTCAACTGCGGTGGCAACGCAGAAGGTCGATACATTGGAGGCGAAAACTGGCATATCCCTGGTGCCCCCTTTGTCGGCGGAATCGGCGGCTTCGCTTCTGTATTCGTCACTGCATCGTTCGCCTGTAAGTGTTCTTGTCACGAAATGCCAGCATTCACTGACATCAACAGACGGAGGAACCGAGAGCATCGCCATCACGGCTGGTGAAACCAAGGATCCAACCAAGAACCTCCCCAAGGTGGTCAAGAACGTGTTTTGGCGCATCATTCTATTCTAGTATGCAACTCACACCCTATATCTATCGAGTCTTGCTGACATTCACAGCCTCCTCTCTGTTCTCCTCATCGGCCTCAACGTCCCTTACACATACCCCGACCTCGACTCCAAGGAAACCCGCACCTCACCCTTTACCATTGTCTTTGAGATGACCGGCGCCCACGCCGCAGGAAGCGTCATAAACGCTGTGATTCTAACCAGTGTCCTCTCTGCCGGAAACCACGCCCTCTTTGCCGGCGTCAGACTCATGTACACTCTGGCACTAGAGGGCCATGCACCCAAGGTCCTAGGAAAACTAAACAGGAACCAAGTCCCCTGGATAGCTGTTCTTGTTACCGGCGCCGTAGCTGGTCTCTGCTTTGGCTCGAGCTTCATCGGTGCCGGCCAACTATGGTCCTGGCTTCAAAAGTACGCACCCTTCCACCTCCCATCCCCTCACTTCCTAACACCTCCAGCATCGTCGGCGTGTCCAACCAGCTCAGCTGGATCTCCATCGGAATCACCTCCATCCGCTTCCGCTCCGCCCTCGCCGTCCAGGGCAAGACGCACCTCCTCCCCTTCCGCAACTGGACGTACCCCTACGGGCCCTGGTTCTGCGTCATCCTCAACAGCTTCCTCGTGCTCGTGCAGGGATGGAGCTGCTTCAGCCCCAAGTTTGACGGCGTCAGCTTTGTAAGCTTCTACATTGAGCTGCCCGTCATGCTTATCATGTACCTCGGGTGGAAGTTTGTGAAAAAGACAAAGACGGTCAAGCTCGAGGAGATGGACCTTGTGACCGATACCTATACGGTTGATGAAAAGGTTGAGGAGGAGACGGGGTGGAAGGCCAAGGTTAAGAATGTGATAACCTGGCTGTTTTAGAGGAGGGCGTCTTTGTTATACCGTAATATTGTAATCTCTATCCTCTGAAAGTCAAACAATCATTCTTCAACTACTCACAGCCTGCTAGACCAGGAGGATACGACAAGACCCCTTCCTCCCAATCGGATACCCGACAAAAGCCCCTATCCGAGAAAAGCGTTTATCCTCCACCAATGACAGATACGCCGAATACAACATGGTACGAGACGGCGATTCCACATTACACGTCTCGACGAGGATGAGGCCCGAGCTGGGTCCGAGGTACAGAAACCACACGTCCACCAACTCGGCAGGACTATTCTCGTCCCGCCGTGCTCGATGCTTCGTGGGCACCCCTTCGATGCTGTCGAGATACGTCTTCATCTCGGTCGGCAGGCTCGTCCAGGGGCGGAAATTCTCGTAGCCGCCGTAGTAGCTTGCCGACGTCTCCAGCCTGATGGTCTCCACTCTTCGAATATACGCCTTGGCCAGTAAGCCTTCACCCTTGACTTGCTTGACATGAAGATACGATGGATCTGCGCCCTCGAGAAAGGCGACCTTTCCATCCACAGACGCCCAAGACCACGACGGCGCGCGATGCCTCGCCTGACGAGTGTGCACTCTTACCCCCTCAGGGTTGGTGTGGCCGAGGTGCTGCCACAAAAGAGAACCTGCGACCTGGTCCATCCAGATACCGCAGAGGTAGTTTGTAGACGAGCCGTTTTGGGCAATCTCTGCGAGGCCTGCAATGGCTGGGAGTCTGTCGCTGGAGTACGTGAGGCTCTTTGCGCTGTACTCTGCCACGATGGACTTCCAGTTGGCTCGGATGTTGCTGGGGACATCGCGGTCCGAGGTTGACTCTGGGAGAGGTTCGCTCTCAACAAGGCCTTCTCGACATTGGCATGCTCGACATCTCCAGGAGAGTTCCCTCTTTTCGTAAGAGATGGATCTGACGCAGAGGAAGGACTCTTGAAAGACCCATGCTCTCCGGTGCAGCGGCTCGTTCACTGCAGAAGCCCCTGTTGCGTCTCCGTAACGACCGAGATATACCACGTCGTTACCCTCTCCGTCTGCTGGAAACTCGTAGTACGACCTGGACAGGCTGTCGCGATCGCAGAGCAAACCCTGGTGAGCATCGCCACACGAAGATGCTGCAATCGTTACAAGGGCGTCGCGAAAGATGGTCCCCATGTGCTGCGCATGCACCTCCCAGTCCCTGACAGCTTCTTCGTCTTCACCCTGGATGATACACAGGGAGTCGATCCACACGTAGCGGACGCCGAGGTTTCGAGTGACGACGATGGCGTCGCTGATGGTCTGCGAGAGCCTGTCAAACGGGATGCCAGTCTCCAGCTCAGACTTGTTGGCGGGAGTCAAAGCAAAGAAGGGCTTGCGACCCCAGCAGTAGCTGAGAGCGATGTACTTGCCGCGCTGGCCTGGAGCTGTGGTTATCAGCCGTGGAGGTTCAGAGCCGGACCCAACGTCGACTAGTCTGATGGGTAGAAGCGAGCTTTTGTTTGAGGGACATGTCTTGCTGTGGTTGGAGAGACAGTCTGAGATCCATTGCTTGGCTAGGTCGAAGCAGGCTGGTGATGCCGAGTTGGTCTCTATCCGTCTAAACTTTAGAGGACGTTTGGAAATGTCAGGTTGTACTGACGGGTATAAGCATCTCTCGATATTCCATGATGGAAGAACCTACCGAGTTGATGACCTGCGTGTAGGACGATACGTCCTCGAGTCACCCACGGTTTAGAATCAGGAGGACCAAGAAGCCACAAACCCGCCCCGTCAAACGCCCAGCCCAAGTCCTCCTCTTCCTCTCATTGACGACAATGACATCAATCTGCTGTATCGGCCCTTGGAAAGGGGGTTGCAGTACAAGGCCAGAACGGGTTCGTCCATGGCCTGGATCTTGGCCGTGCGGTTCTTGAGCGACCACCATACCAGAGAGCAGAGGTAGCATTCGTTGATGTTGCCATCGGGTTCTTCTGCTTCATGCAGTGCCTTTTTCACGTTGATTTCAAAGACGTAGCCGTGACCTGTGATGTCGGATAGTGATGGGCTGTTGCATTGGGGGCATGGCTTTGCGGATGTGTCGCGTCGAAAGGTGTGCCCGTTCATGGCCGAGGGGTCGGCTATAGCTGATGGGCCTTCCATGGTGAAGTGTTAATCCATGAAGCGGTTGATCTATCGTTGTTGGACTTGCAGAGGTTCAATTGCCCTCCGCCAAGGCATGGTGTACCAACAGATAAGAAAGAAGAAACGAGGCTGCAGGACAACATCATGACCCCAACTCGTGGTCGTCAGCACTGCCTCGTTTCCAGGATCAACAGAGTTTAGTGCATAAGCCCATCTGCAGCCCGCACCCTGGAGTCGTATCGCATCTATGCATCCAAACTTTAAAAGATATGTATTCAGTAATAATGATGTACTAGACATTTAGAATTGAAAACCCCTGGTGCTCTAATGGTGCCCCTTCTTTCCACGTGTTCCCTGACGACCCGGGGCGTACTCTTCAGGAACAGTAGGCCAATGGTCGACGCCATCTTGGATCACCATCATCATGCCTCCCACCATGTGGTTGTTGATGTGGCAGTGCAGAAGCCACGGGCCCGGGTTGCTGGCGTGGTACCGGACGACCACCCAGGTCTCCTCCTTCTCTGCGGGCAGGGACGTAAAGGCGTCTCTCCGAGGGGGGTTCACGAGGTTGAACTGATCGGGAATCTCCTTGATTGCCTCCTCAACTGAGCTCCATCTAAAGGTACCAGTTCCGGAACCAATGTGGTACATCTTTGTGCCGTGCTTGTGAATAGGGTGCGGCGGCTGGGGGAACATGGACGCGATGAAGACGAGGTCAACCCACTGGTTCAGCTTTGTCGAGATGGTCACGTTGTTGTTTACGTACGGCATCGGGCTGAACAGAGTAGGCTTCTGTACATCCAGCTCATCAGACATTAGCCTCGTGTCATTGAGCGCCCACAGATACGTCGCTCCATCGAGCTTCATGCTCAGGTTGAAGGTAACATCAGCAGTAGGCGAGATGGGATCCGGAGGAAAGGGAAACGCCTTGTTCTGGTTGAAGAACACAACGTCCTTGGACACGGGGAGTCCGACGAGGTTGATGTACGGCTCCAACTCTTGAGTTGGCCCGTACCCCTCGACGGAGAGGATGGCGTGGCCGGTGATGAGCTGCGGCGCGCTGTTGGCGTTGAACCTGACTTTAAAGTCGCCCGACTTTTCAATCTTGACAAACACAGAGTACCTGTCGCCGTTTGTGACCGTGATGGCCTGGACTTTCTGGGGCTCGATGTAGGAGCCGTCCATGGCGTAGACCCAGAGCTCGTGGCCGTCGATGGAAAAGACACCCGTGACAAAGTTGACTGCGCCGACAATGTCAAAGGCGACCCACGAGTGCTTGCTAGAGACGCTGATGACTTCGATCTGGCCTTTGGTCTCTTTGCAGCCGGAGAATGTGCCGGGGAGGAGGGCGCTCTCGTTGCCTCCGCCGCCGCCGAGGGCCAAGAGGGCAGAAGCAGGCAGACAACTGAAACTGTCAGTACATATCTGTAATAGAATGGGATATACTCACGCCTTGTCAGTCATGGAAGCACCGCCAGGCACCGCACCGAGATACGCCTTTTGAATGGGGTTGAGATTAGCCTCAATCTCCTCCTTGGGCAGACACTCGACCCTCCCCTTTCCATTAAACAGGATCGAATCATAGCACGAGTCCTCGACGCCAGCAGCGAGCGTCATCTCCCACTTTTCATTCGACGTCAGATGCACAAAGTCGGAAATGACAATCGGCCTGACGCGCTTCTCAGCCTCCTCCAGCGCACAAACCGTCTCGTCATCATCTGAGATCAAGTGAAAGGGGTTCGGGTCTTTTTCCCGGGGATGGATGACAATGGGCCCAAAGAGGCCGTCTTCGATCTGTCCGCGGAAATGCGAGTGGTACCAGTAGCTGCCGTGCTGCGTCGCCTCGAATTTGTAGGTGAAGCTGCATCCAGGCTCGATTGGATGCTGTGTAACGCCGGGGACGCCATCCGACCAGGGGGTGCCCTTCATCTCGATGCCTAACTCTTGTTAGTTACACTATAAAGAAAGCCTTATACGAAGTGCATACCGTGGTAGTGGACGGTGATGTTCTCTGGGGAGTGGTTGTGGACTCGAACCACGACCCAGTCGTCCTGGTCAATTTCCAGCACGGGGCCGGGAGACTGGCCGTTGACGAGGAGCATCTTTCTGGAGAAGCCATCGGGGGCGTGGTCGTCCCATGTTATGCCGAGGTCAAACTCCTTTGTCTTTTTTTGGCCGCCAGCTGCAGCAGAGGCAAAGAGGGAGTGAAGCAGCAGAGGCAGAAAGACGAGGTGAGAGAAGAGGGACGCCATCTTGGCTGAGAGGTGTGGTGATCTCAACGGTTAGAGCTTGTGGGATGGTCGCCGTGATATTATACTCAACGGTTCGCCCGTCATTTCGTTCCATTCCATCGAGGGCTGCTACGGCTGACATGGCGTCCAGTATTAGGCTGCGCCGCCATGTAGCATCACCAAAGGGATGAAATAAGTGTGAGTGAGACCCTCCCATTTCGTATCAGGGAAGCCAATAGAGGCTTGTCCGCGATGCCGCTCCCCCTGTCGCAGAAGCTGCGGTGTCTTTTTGTCTGCCGCCATGGGTCAGCACTAGATGCCTCTTTCGCGTGCGATCTGGCGGTCGGTCATTGGGTCGTCGAGGTGTTTGGCTGAGGTGAGCCCAAGCTTGACGTGTCTAGAGTGTAGATCCCAATGGGCAAGCGAGCACAGCTGAGACCATACAAAAGAGTGAAAGCTTGCCATCTTGGGGGAAGCTGAAGACTCGCTTAAGAAAACACCGAGGATATGTCTTGGCGATTTTGTAACCGGGGGATACGAAAATTGACGAGAGACATGGGGATAGGGCTGTGTTGAGGGGGTCAGCAATTGGTCGTGGGATACGGCTTATGGGCTCCTTTGTCATACTCTATTTTATGCCGCTTGGCATAACTCGATGATTTCAGACGGGAAAAGGTTATTTAGAAGCTTGACTTGACTCGGCCGAGCGAGAGTGTCAGCATGTCAGTGAGATTGGGGTCCATGGTGAGATTACCACTGGCTCGGGATTGCTGATGTAGACGAGATGAGTGAGCACAGTATGAACACGGCAGGGAGAGATGCAAGAATAACGATCCTCACAAACGGCCTCAACAAGCCCGGCACCCGAGGATCCGAGCATGGGTACCGTCTCGGGAGTCGGGGCGTTGCAAGGATACAGCCCCAGAGGTATCACCGTGAATGTGCAGAGCTGAAGGTCCCTGGTCAGCCATTGCATCTCCCCCCTCACAATGTCACCTCACAAACGGCAAAAAACACGGTGCTTACTCCCCACGGTCTTGAACAAAACACCGCTGACCGCCCCCGGCCGTGACTCATTCAACGCGTCTCCCCAGTCGGAGCGAGTCTGTCGCGAACGCACGTGCTGCTGAACGGTGGTGGTGGGCGGACTTGAGCCAAAGTCCGGGTCGGATAGACATGTCCTGTAAGTCAACGGCGCAGACATGGAGGGCATGGCACGAATGCCGTGGCGTTGTCTGATGGACTGTTGGAGGAGGGTATCACCGTGAATTCGGTGCTGGAGTTGGAGATATTTAAGACCAGCCGTGTCCCAACTCCAACTCCGACTTCATCACATCCTTCATCAATCAATCAACTCACTCATCATTGAACAATAACTCACCAAACAACTACTACTAAACACCCCACAACCGCAACCATGCCCATCAGCCACATGTCCCTCCCCGTCGGCGACCACTACGTCGAGATGCGCGACTTCTACAAGGCCATCCTCGCCCCGCTCGGCTACGAGATTGTCATGGAGGGCGAGTCGTACTGCGGCTTCGGCGTCAAGGGCGCCGGACCAGACTTTTGGCTCGGCGGCGGCGCCAAGGGCGGCCTGCAAAAGTACGACGGGAAGCTCGAGGCCCGTCCTGCGCCTGTCCACGTCGCCTTTGATGGAAAGAACCGTGAGCATGTTGATGAGTGGTACGAGGTTGCCATGTAAGTTGATGTCTGACCCTTGGAGTGGGATAGGTGCTGATTATGTGCAGCAAGGCGGGGGCTTTCGATAATGGCAAGCCAGGACTTAGGGAGGAGTATATGCCTGGCTACTACGGTGCCTTTGTCCTCGATCCTCTGGGAAACAACATTGAGGTTGTGCACTTGACGCGTTAGTTTGGGCGGTGGCAGCGAGGAGTACGGAGTCGAGGCGAGTTGATGAAATGTAGTTGTCATGTCAACAAGATGTAAATGAACAAACTGTCTCAAACCTCTCATGAAGTAAATGTCTGAATCTGCGGATTCTCGTGAAATGTGGGAATGCCATCTCTCAGCAACCACCACCCAATCACCTCTGGAGGATAATCATCGTCACCTTCATGATCCTCCCATCCGTCTCCAGCCTCGGCCTCTTCTTCAAACCCCCTCTCAATATCCTCCTTGACCTCTCTCCACGTCACCATCATCGAGTTGAGTCCAATGTCGCTTCGAATCTGGTTGAGAAGCTGCGCTCGATCAGGTCCCCGGTTCCTCGCATTCTCCCACGGTATCTGCGTGCCCTCGGGCAGCGGGACGAGTACAGCTTCATAGTTTTCCGCGTGATAAGGTTCCCGTCCCCACATCATGCCACCTTTGTGTCGCAGCATTGGGAGAACATAGTTGACGGTCTTCATCCGCGGCATGTGAACGTACAGTGTCTCAATCGCCGCCCTCCAGTACCGAGCCGTCGCGCCCTGAGGTGGAGTGTCTCGAAAAAAGGCACGCCACTCAACACCAACATTGAGCACCCGATCCAGACCAGAGATGATCATGCTTCCCAGGTTCGGCTTCAGCTGGAGCATGTTGCGCTGGTTGCGGTCAAAGTACAGCATGTCGTGATCCGTGTTGAACCAGACCCCGGGTTGTCTCCAAAGGGTGAGAGAAAGAAACCCTTGCGCAACGCAACGGCGCGGGACTCTTTACACGTGGACAGGGCTGCCGGGGAGGCGTGGCGGATGTGGAAGCGAAAGAATCTGGCTGGCCGAAGAAACTGCTCTTCTTGGGGATGAAGTCGCGAGATTCCCTTGACGTGAAAGACTCGACGGCCGGGGAGACTAAACTCCCAGACGAGATCTCGCAGCTCGGGAGGGAGGTCATTGAACTCGAGGCGAGTGTTCTTCTGACAAGTCATGGTTGCTTGAAGGAGTTGTGAGTAAAAAGGGATTGAAATTAACTAGATTCTATCATTCAATTGAGAGAACGTGGCCGCGTTATAAACCCGTCAACTCCAAGGCACCGACATTTCCGCCTGAAAAGCCTCGTCATCACCATAGAACAGGCACCTATATAACCAACTCCAAATTGGGGTATAATAATAAAAAAAAGCAAGAAAAAAGATTGGTCAATGGCCTCCGCCATACTGAAACGGGCTATCGGGCTGCGCCTCGTAGACGTACAAGGTGCTGTTGTGCTGGTCCGGCATCAGGTACAGCCTCAGCCTGCCGTCCTCGACGCCGACGTCCATTGGATTCTGCGTCAGCCTGACTCCCAGGGCGCTTTCCAGCCCTATGGGTACTTCCGCGAGGGGCGTCATTGTCGCGACGTCTACGAGCGCGATGCCGCCTAGGTTGTAACCCCCAACTGTCGCAACACCAGAACAGAGCATCACGCTCTTGCCGGCGTAGAATCTGCTGTGGCCGAGCCACTTGCAGTCTTGGTAGTCGACAAAGTAGCTCGGGTTTCGGACGACGCGTTCTGGCTTGGGGCTCGCGTCGCAGCCCGCCTCGGCGCTCTTGAGGTCCCATGTTGAAGCGTTGCGTCCGCCCCAGTTGAGAGCTGTGATGAGGTTGTCGCGGGTGTCGTGGACCACGCCTCCCAGGTGATCTGCGTAGTTGAGGACCCTCTCCGGTACCAATGTATTCGGGTCTGTCCGATATACGTAGGCGGTGCTGTTGGGGCGGTACTGCGCGATGGTTCCCCAGATATACTGGCCGTCAAAGTCGATTCCCCCATTGTGATACTCATCGTCGCCTTCTTTCGTGATGGTGGCGTCGGCAACAAGCTCGCCCTTGCCATTATACACCATCAAATGAGCAAGACCTTTTCCGGGTGTCCGGTCTGTCCCGTTGATAATCTTGCCGTACTTTTCAGTCGGTTCGGTCCAATGGCCTGAGCTGACCACGTAACGATCATCACCCAGGCGGACGATGCCTTCAGGCTCAAACGTGTCCCCCTCAAATGTGATGTTGGCAATGCTCTTCCAAACCGTGGATCTACCAAGCGTCTGAAAGAGATGAACGATCTGCTCTCCATCCGATGCCGCGTGAGCCGGAGGCAGAGGAGTCGGCGCCAAGGGCTCCTCTTTGTGAAGCGTAATGTTCCTAGCCATTGCCAAAGCTGGACAGACGGCAATTGCGTTGGCGAGCTTCATATCTGTGGAACCAAGGTTGAGGAGAAAGTTTACGGGCGAGACGAGCATAAAGATGGTCAGGACGACGAGGAGCGGCCCCGTCACTTTAAGTGCCGTGCTGTCCCACCAGGACTCGCCCTTGGGAAGCGCATCCTGGTCCCTCACCCGGGGACGATCAACAGTCGGCTCCTCATCTTCGGGCATGCTTGGTGCCAATTGGATGTGATTGATTGCGTGGGTTGGAGCTGAAGGATGAAGGTTCAGGAACAGGGAGGCCTGTGATGACGGGTGGGCCAACCCCATGGTTCGGCGGTGTCACGTGGTGCGGGGCCCCGACCTCCGATGCTCCGGGATTCGAATCCACTCCGGGGCCGATTGACGCCGGGGTGAGCCCGGGGTTGTCACTATCGACAGGAAGATGGAAACGGGCAATTGTGGTTAAGGTTTAGGCTTCAATGTGTTTGGCCGTGATGCCGCAACGCCATACTTTCAAGTCATGTGTCCAGAAAAGAACGTAGGGCCGACATGGAAACCTGTGGTATACTTGGTCTTGATGTCTGTATAAATCCCCATGCACTCTGTTTACACCAGTCCCCTCTGTTTACATCAGTCCCCTTTGTTGACATCTCGTCTCGCCTCCAAACACATCAACCATGGAACCACAAACCGTCAAGACACGATTTCTAGTCCTCTCGGACACGCACGGCGTGCAGTTCCCTGAGAACAGAAAGCCCCAAGATCCCGTCGACGTGGTTATTCACTGCGGCAACCTCACACAACAATCCAAGCTGAGGGAGTTCAGAGAAGCCATCCGTCTGCTCAAGGGCATCAACGCTCCGCTGAAGCTGGTCATTGCCGGCAACCATGACTTTACCCTCGACACTCCCACCTACAAGGGCAAGGTCTACGGAGCTACACCTCCAGTGGATTTGGAGGCGGTGCAGCGAGAGTATGGCAGGTTTGAGGAAGCTAGAATGCTTCTCGACGAAGCTGCCCACTTTGGCATCAAGTTCCTGGACGAGGGCACACATCACTTTACACTACGAAACGGAGCACACCTGAGCATCTACGCAAGTCCCTACACACCATCTACAAGTGATTGGGGGTTTCAATACGATCCTAAAGAAGAAGACCGCTACTGGCCCATCAGACAAGGCGTCGACATCGTCATGACCCACGGGCCGCCCCAGGGCATCTTTGACCTGGTAGGCAGCAAACGGATCGGATGCCCCAACCTCTTCAAAGCCGTGGCAGCCGCAAAACCACTGATGCACTGCTTCGGCCACGCCCGCAACGGCTGGGGCGCAAAGCTCGCACGTTGGCAACATTCCTGGCCCGAGCCCGTCTCGTCTCTCACATCCATCAACGACGAAGAGTCCCACACGATAGAGACGCTCAAGGCCCTGAAAGCCGGCAGGTTTGACACGCTCGAGATGATTGACGTCAAGTACAAGAGGGTGGATCAGTATGAACAAGCACGGGCTTGCACCACGATACATTCGAAAGGTGCAGAGCGTGAACTTGTGCGTGGTGCAGAGACGCTGTTTGTGAATGCGGCTATAGAGGGCACCCAAGATGATCGGTTTCACTTTCCTTGGGTGGTAGAGCTTGATCTTATCAAGGTTTGAGGATCATGATACAGTTGCTTTAGATGGGCACCTCATGTCGCGAGACAACAAGCATAATTAGACTAGCAATTCGATTCAATGTCATTCTTGGATGATCACTCCAGGTTCACTTGTGAATAACTTCCCCAGCCCGATCCATCGCCTCCAAAGCCTTCCAGGCAACTCCCCTAATCTGCGACAGAAGTCCCTCCTTGTCCGCCAAAGCAGCCCATCTCTCCCTCCAACAGTCCCACTTGCCCTTCAGGGGGCTCTTCTTCCCTTCCGAGGTGGGATAGCAACGGCGGGCATACAAGCTATGCATATCCGTAGCATCAGGATCCGGTCTCACGAGGCAGAGCAGCTCGGGTGCCGCGTGTATAAACACCTGCGAGGCTGCTTCGATGCACGTTGGGTCATCCTCGTGCTTATCCCGTTCTAGATCCCTCATGGTTATGCGTGCTGCCATATCCAGGGCGTTGCCACGCAACGCGATGGTCTCGTCATTGGTCAGGGCAAGTCGGGCGGAAAATGTGTCTGTGTTTATCCACTCTGTCTGCCGTCTCACACGATCTTCTTCGCTTTTAGGCTTATCGGTCGTGTAACTCACGGCATAGTCTATGCGGGTCAGTTTACATCTCTTCTGTGTTAATGAGGCACGTACGGTTATAGTCATCTGACCAGGAGTCGCCCCATAAGGTGAGTTCCCGCCAAAAGTACCCATCGTCAAAGTCCATGTACTCCTCTCCCTCCCCGGTTGGTTCTTCCTCCCATGGAAATGTTCGGATCTGCTGGAGGGTAGAGATGATAGTAGACTGGGCATCGGCCAACCCAACGGCAGTCATAATTAGAAGAGTCCAGAGGCCTGCCAGACTCTGTTGAAGTTCGAGAGGAGTCGACGAGGCCGATGGGTAGGCCGTAAGGGTCTTGATGACTTCTGCGACAGTTGTCTTCCCTTGGGTGCATGCTTTCAGGGACTCGATTTGCTCCTCTGTGATGCAGTAGGTCTTGAGTTTGGGTGTGACTCTTGTAAAGAACTCTTCTGCCATCTTGACGAAATGTTTCTGTGTTTCGAGAAAATGAGATCGAGGAATTGCTTATGAGTCAAAACATCAGCAACGAGTGACGTAGCGCCCGTATGTTGTTATTGGAGAATCATGCCTTGCACCTCACGTGAGAATCCTATGTGAGAGGAAAGTATTACCACTTGCTATGTTCAGACAGTCCGTAATTACATCAATTGGTTGACACAGTATTCGTTTAGCAACAGCCTCCTATTCCCTATACCTCGAAGTACATCGTCACGAACAAGTAGCACTACTCTAATCAACACTCCCATTCCCTCTGTGAGCTCGTCCCGGCCTGTCGAGGTATTCCGCCCTCAGTCAAAGTCCCTCGCCCTATCACTCAAGTCCATATGTCCAATCATAGAAGCCAAGTCGTCAACATCAGCAACCGACCCTGCAACAGTCGACCTCTCCGGCATTGCAGCAGAGTACGTGAACGAATCATCCCCCTTGTAGCTCGACGTTCCCTTCTTGGTAACAATGACAAACGCCTCCTTCCTAACCTTTTCCAGCACTCTGTCAACCATGATCTGCCTCCTCTGAACGCCCGCCTCGCCTTGGGACCTGAACACGTCAGGGAAGCGCCAGCTCAGGTAAAAGTTCCCATGCGAGGGTCTGTGTCCCACGTTTGGCACGTGGTGCAGTGTAAAGTAGTGATGGCACAGCTTGCACGTCGGCTTGCTGCTTCCAATGTACATCCACTCGTTGAAGAAGAAGCGCGGCTCGAGAAGACCCTCCTTGTCGAGGTGGTCAAGGAGAAGCACCTCGGCGTGCACGATGGGGCGGAACTTGGGGTCCTTGTAGGCCTCCATGATGAGGTCGTCCAGGTTGTACTTTTGGAGGTCGCGGGCAAACTCCCTAAAGGTCTCGATCATCTTTTCCTTCCTCGTCATCCTCCCGACGATGCTGTCGGCGGTCCGGCTCTTGTTTCGAAAGGGTCTCTCCATCCGCTGGCTGGACTCGAGGAACGAGACCTGGAACTTGTCAAATAGGCCAGGCCATATGCGCTTTGCAGTTAGGATGAACCGAACCGACTGTGAATAGGCAGTCGTGCGGTTGATCATGTGCTGCAGGTCTGACCAGCATTCTTCGCTCGGGACTCCAAACTTGCGGCCTTCTCGAGCTCGCTCCGCCATGACCTTGCCTTCTGGCGAGCTGCAGAGCTGCTCCAGGAGTCTGATTGCTCTAGCGGCCTTTTGAACAACTATCCCACAGGTTAAATTTTGATATGAGAAGATGCGAGAAAGGCTCACAGTAGCTCCTTTGGGCTGTGCTGGGGGTGTCAAAGTCGACAAAGTCGAGCAGCTCTGACAGCTTTTCCACAAGCGTCGTGTCTTTGAACACAGAAATTAGAAGCTGAATGAATTAGGCAGGTGCAAACTCACCCTCACCGCCGGAGAGGCAAACTTCTATGCACTTGGTTCCCCAGTCGGAGATCTGGCGAAAGTAGTAGTCAAGCCTTGGCCGATTGAACCACAGAACATCACAAAGAAGCTCCCTCTTGAGACTGGCAAGATCTTTGCCTGGTTCTCCCACTTTTGCAAGCAGCTTTCGCACGTACTCGGCCGTGGTCTCCAGCTCTTCGTGGGTCCTCTGGTTAGAGGCAAACCAGTAGTGGGCAGCCTCACCCCTTTCTCCATCCTTCAGGACGCAGAACGAAGTGATGGTTGCTCCATACCCACCCTTCTCACTGTCGCAAACATGTCCCAGCTTGTACACAAATGCCTGGAACAGCTGCTGCGGGTCTGCGGTGTCAATCGTTGCGTCAAAGTCCCCAGGCGGAGCTTGCTCCCTATTCGCAAAGTTGAGGGCATGGAGAAGGACAGCAGGTTCGTAGAACTTGTGAATGACCTTGCTGGCCATTGGAACAATCTCTGAAGTTTTGTTAGTAGATTCAAGTCCTCGGTGTATAGTAGAGTCTGTCTTGCCTGGTTCGAGGACGGCGGGAGGCATGGTGAGGATAGTAGTTGATAGTACGAAGAACTACGATACAATTCGAATAGTGGGACTGATATGAGGCTTGCAGTAGGTAATGTCAATTGTTTATTCACTGTCAATACACAACACATCCGTCTCTATTTATCCTCCTCTACCCTCACTTCCAAGACTCATCCCGACTTACAAGACCAACGCCGGCAGTGACATCGCAAAGCCGCAACGAACAGCTTGGAAGGCATTCGAAAGGGGGCCGACCAGTCCACGTCACTCAGCTGAGCCCATTTTCTCCTGGGGGCCTTCCCACCAACTCGTCAACTCGGCCCAATCACGCCCGCAGCCAACACATCCCCTCATGCCTCACCCCCCCAGCAAGGCGGCGAGGCTTTTGGGTATCGACCAACAATCTGTACATTTACAGATTTGCGCTGCTGGAGATCCGCAATTGAGGCTTTTGCGATGCAGTGACCGAGACCTTGCTTCGCGAAACCGGGCGGTGGAGGCCGACAGCTCTGGACTGGAAAGGCAGACTTGGACTTGGGCGGTTGGGGGCCAAGGAAAGGACATAAAATGTTGTTTCTCTCATGTTCCGGATATTATTCCTTTCGTCTTCAGGAAGCAATCAATTCACTCAGACGCTGGGTCTCAATACAATTGCTCATTCTTGGTCATTCGTCAAGTCGTCAACACCTTGTTGCGAACCGCCAAGCCCAAGGTGTATCATTGGGCAATCCCGTTTCCCGTTCGAATGACACCCTAGTGTACTCATTGGTGTGTTTCATCTGATCTTGATACTTCCGATAACCGAAATCTTGATCCCTGTGGAACTAACAGACGGACTTCTAGGTCACAAGCACTTGTCTGACCAAGATGGACTCGCATTTCGATCATATTGACGTCCAAGGCCTCCCGGAAGAGGGTACGTTTTTCCCCCTCTAGTTTTGTTCATATGCTGACTTGTAGGTAGCGATTCGGTCCATGGTCCCTGACCCAAACACGGATCTTGTGTATCAATACGTCAACTCTTGGAGCAACCCCCTTCCTTCTGCTCACGAGCAGGAGGACAACGCCTTTCAGCCCACAGGATTTCATCCGAACTATGCAGCAAGCCCTTTTGTCGATAGCCCCCAGACAGCCATTGACCCCTACTCCGTTCCCCACGACACCCACGCCATCACTGAATCCTCCACTCCCAGCCCAACGACTTAGTTACCGGGCCAAGCAAGTACTATCGGCTTCTATACCCATACCAATGGTTTGGCTGATTCTCAAGCGGGAGGGGTTTTCGGGATGCAACAGAGCGGTTGGGGGAGTGGTCAGTCGCCTGACACCAGTTCGGACGACGACGGGACAGGTGCGTATATGAAACACACGATGCTTTCAGCTCAGCTGACAGGGTATTAGACTTGGAGTACAAGTGGTGCTGTGGGAAATGGCACAAGAAGGGCCGTGATCTAACGCAAGTTTGCCCCTCCCCCTCGTCCAGACAGTTGCTAACGCGATGTAGCCGACACGACAATTCTATCCACAACCACAGGTACCCATGCATATTCAATGAGACCTGCGGTTTAAGGTTCAGAGACGACAGGGACCTCACCCGGCACTATTGGTGCCATCATGAGCAGTACGCAAAAGCTGCCGGATTGCGGAGAATAGGCGGAGAGTGTAAGGCTTGCGGGAAATGGTACAAGCGAGCGGATCGTGTCCCTCGCCATCTCAGGAAGTCTCCATCGTGCCGTGAGAAGCTGGGGCTAAAGTAGATCCCAAGGGATCTCGATCGCACCGTGGGAAGACAGGGCCCTGAGAAGACGTCATATCTTCCCACGGTGCAATCGAGGCCTTTTGGGTTAGGTCTTGTTCTGAGTTGGTTTCCTTGTGTGTTGGGTAATGAGTGTGTTTTAGTCATAGCTTTTTGTTTGTTTTTCTTTCATTGCTCTACAGTTTCAGCTGGAGTTTCTATGCTACGTACGAATCCATTCCATGGTTGCTTTTATAGCCTAGCCAGCCGAGTTGCCTCTGAACAAGCGCGTGTTACATGGTTTCCTTCTTCCACTGCGCCCATGATGTTCATATTCTCCTCCATTCCTCACCAGACAATGTTCTTCTCATCGTAGTGAACCTCCTCCACCAACTTCTCCTTTCCCTCCGTCGTCTGCTGCTCAGGCTGGGGTCGCTGGCTGACGTACTCCACCAAAACCCCTGGGTTCAGAGCAATGCCCTTCAAAGCACTCTCGAGTGACTCTCTTGGCGACGTCTTGATGATCTGCCGAATCTTAGTCGAGCTTGGTGCTTCGCTAGGTCTCTTATCCAGGTTGCATGGAATGAAGCGAATCATGCCCTTTGGCTTGCGCAGGCGACGGCAGATGGACACGGCGCTGAGAGTTGCAAAGGCTCGAGCCAGGTATGCTTCAATGGCTTTGATATGTGGTCAGCAGCGCCTCTTCAACCCTCTCACTTAGCTCTTACCTTGTGCCGGCTGGCCTCTCATCCTGGCACGAATCTGTCGCTCGAGTCTAGCTCGGTCATACGTAGGCTTCTCCCACATGGCGCACCCGGCAAGCTGTCGGAGGGTGTTTGGGTAGCGAAAGTCCACGGGTCGAGAGATGTCACACGTGATGGAGTCTGGGCAGTTCCAGTACTCGGGGTTGTAGATGCCTTCGGCGCTGATGGCATCTGGCCCTCCAAGGAGAATGAACTTGACGTCTAGGCGATTCTTGCTGAATTCCTTGGCCAGACGAGGTCGAAACTCTGCCCAGCTCGCTTCGGGTCTGTCATAGACCCAGGCCCAGTCAACCGGGATGCCGTTTCCACGCCAGAGGTGGACTCGCTCCTCGCGCGTGAGGATGAGAGGGTTCTCCTCTTCGCTGAGCTTGTCTTGCAGCCGGTTCTCATCCGTCATGATGACTATCGCGCCGATGATGTGAAGGTCTTCACCCGCGTTCTCAAACACGTAGCGCAGGAGATCAAGGTGTCCCTGATGAGGAGGATTGAATGACCCTGGGTACACGAGGATTCGATTCACGCCATGAGGGCGAATGACGGGAGGATTCTTGGCAGAGCCATTGTTGAACGGTCGGTTGGAGGACTTGGAAGCGTCTTGGTCGATGAAATGAACCCGCTCAGCGACGTCGCCAAGTCGTGGGAATGCCATGATTGCTGCCGACTCCCGGGCTTTGACTGTGATGAAGGAAGAAAGGATGAAGAGGAAAAGGTGTGGGATAGATGATTTTTATTTTGGTGTCGGGGCGTGACAGTGAATGTGATTCACTGGCCCAGGCGAGCAAACAGAAGTGAATGATTGTTGTGATGCGTGGAGCCGCGCATTCACTTGCACTTGCCACAACCAGCCATTTCCATCCCGCACCAGAAATGGAGTTTATTGTGATTCAAGGCGTTTGTTTTAGCATGAAAGAGTGTTCGTTCCATCTTCTTAACAAAAAGGCGATGAAAAGGGGATCAAGAGGTGGAAGGCTTGCCTCCTTCCACCATCGGTTTATTCAGAGCGCGTAGGACTTCGAGGGCTCCCAGATCCGCGATTCTCGAAGCGCAGCCTCATCTCGTACAGGGGCTCTGCGATATCAAAGATGTCGAGAAAACGATGCTGTCGCGCTGGTACTCCCCCTGTCCCGGATGCAGGGCTCGTTGCCCGTCTCGCACGCCAGACATGTCTGCGTGCTGTCGCCAACATCGGGCAAAGTATATAAAGACATTCTAAGCCGCGGTGTACTCGGCTTTGCCCTCCGGTGCACACCCAACAAAGGTATCCCCGAAGAAACGGACGACTTGAGTTGGTATTCGCATGACTCGGTAGTCATGGCCAGATCCATAACCTCTGACGGAATAAACTCTTATAGAGGCCGCAGGCTATGGCCACCAGGAAAGTCCAGTTCGACGCCAGAACAAAGTTGAATCTCATCAAGGGAGGCAGGATGACCTGGCGGCAGTGCTGCCTGTTATATATATGTGTGTGTGTGTCATCGTTCGGAACGTCGATGCAGGGGTTGATTGGGTTCCAACGCCCCAACGTCTTTGACGTAGTAGATGGTGATGTTATTGGTTTCGAGACATCTTCGGGCGTCCTCAGACCGCATCAATCTCGTCGCCAATTGCGATAGCCCAATGACTACTGGGCCATGGTGGAGGTAAATGAAAGAACCGTCGTAAGGTGAGATGCTTCCTATATATATCTGCGTCCAGGCACGTTTTGATGAGACTTGAAATCACACCGACAAAGAGGACGATTCAGTATCCTCAGACGCAAATTCAACCAACGTCCACCAATCGCACCTGGGTGGAATGCCTAGGCCTCTTGTCTCAAGAAAGGACAATGTATATAGTATGTAGAGAAAAGAACATTTGAGAAATTGGTCGACCTTGGGCGAGTTCGACTGTTCTTATATCTTGCGCGGAGGCCCTTGTTTGTTTCAGGGTAGGCTTATGTCGCTTGCAACGGATTGAAGGCAGCTGGAGTTGGAACAAGAGAAGCAACTGCTTGTGCTTGAGTTATGGATAGAAATTATACAAATTAGCAAAGACACATTTGAACAATTCTGTGATAATAACAAAAGGCAAGCAGCCATTCATGCTTCTCAAGGTCGATTGGCATGGCTATCCACTCTGCACGCATAAACACGGCGTGTTTTATTCACGATAAACACGCCGGTATCCTTGCTGCAGCATAAATCCAGATGAAAGACAATCTTGCAATACCCGACTTCATGCATCAATCGATGGACTTATACGAAAAGGATTCACAAACCCCTGCCGGAACTTGGTGAGACGGCGCGCCCTACGATCCATCCATGGATGGATGGGTTCGTCGATTGGAAGGGGCCCCGTCTTGTTAGCCACCACCACCCAACAAGAAGCCACAGGGACAACCCGCTCATCGAGCCGCAGTTGATTGGACGCAATCCACTGCAGAAGATGAAATGAAGCGGATAGACGCAGAGTTGAGTGTCAGTTTGGAGATGTGTTAAGGGAGGTTGCAGCTGTCGCAAACAATTGGCGGTTTCCTGACCATGGGTAACCGAGATGGAAGGCTGATCTAGGCGGTGAAAAAGAAAACAAAAGGTTTTCGGCTCATTTCGCTGTGCCCATTTATGGAAACACGTCCAGGGGCGGGAGAGGACATGCCAGCACTCAGCCGAAAAGGATATGGGGTAACGTCACTCCAAGTCATGGCAGAGATAACATGACAGGGTTGGCTAGCGAGCGATCCACGACGGGACTTTTCCCCGGTAGCGTTGATCCATCGATTGATTGAGATAGGATCTGACTTTAGCAGCGCAGACAGTACTGTAGACGACTTGCTGGCTACAGCATGATCATGGCTAGGTATTCTAGCATGATCGTGGATGAGGAGCCGGGAATACCAACGGCCAGGACAAGTCTCGTCTCGGGAATGCGAGGGGAAACAGAACCCTCTGGCGGTGGGGCACATGACCCTTGCGTCGGGGGGCATTTCGCTTGCCTCTTATTCGTCGGCATGACGAGGTTGAACGGCAGACAAGGCGTTGAGCTGGGCCCATTTTAGCTCCGAAGCCTTTTGGAGTTTTCTGTCTCATGGCGGGCATCTCCTCACCATGATGAATAGCAAGAGCTGGCACTGACACTGACCGAGAGATTTGTTAGCTACTGTCTCCTCTTGTCTCACCGCGGGATCGGCTGCTGCACTTTGCATGGCCCCGGTCCTTTGAGTGACGCGATGACCCGAAGACGAGAGAGAGAGAGAGCTACCTTGTCGCACGCGCACTCGGACAGCTCAAAGCTCCATCAGCTTCAGCTTCTCGGCAGCATCCGTTCTCGGCTCGGGCGAGTACCATCGAGGGCTGTGATGCGATGCCCATCATCTTCTGATAACTGCCGCTGAATCACGGCCCAAGCCATCCCCTCCTCCTCCACCTCCAAAAAAAAAACACCTCCAGCCCAGCCATGCAACAAACGCATCGGCAGGGTCTTTGCTCATCGTGTGTGTGTCACTCGCCCATCCATGTCTCACTGCCCACTTAGCGCCCACCGCTCCCCTCCCCCCCTGGCCCTGCCCCATGCCCACCGATCCCTGTCCATCCCGGCAACGGGTCCTGGCTTCTGGGCGCCCATGCCATCACGAGTTAGACTGGCACACACAAGAGCGCACACACACACACACACGGTATTCGTACAGTCTCGTCCTGTGCAGACCTGGCACAGGCGCAACGACGAGACGATCCATTGGGCGGGTGAGCTGCTTGGGGTCACGCTCCGGCCAACGCACATCCTCCGGACGAGTTGCTGCTCGAGGTGGTGTTTTCCGATCGCGTGTGTGGTTTTGTCGCAAAAGACGACGACAGAGAAGCTTCTGCCTCCTGCAAAGAACTCTCCCCAATCGTCGTCAGTATCACGTTGTTCTACACTCGACCTGGCACGTGTCGCCGTGGGTGTTCCCCCCTGCGTTCGTTGGGTTTCTTTTTTGGCGCGCTCTGAATCCTCTTGCTCTCTCCAGTTCTTGATCGTACCTTTTTGCGCTCCCCGCGCTGCAACTGCTGCTGCTGCTCTCTGGGCGACTCCTGCATCTCCTCTCTAGGTCCCGCCCACTTGGATGTGCAAGAGAGAGCTTGCTTGACGGACGCCTTGGGGAATAGCTTCCGGTCGTTGGCGCGGCCGACAGCTTCAAACCTCAGCAGAGTGGGCACTTGATTTTTTTTTGTATTTTTTTTCCTTCTCGTTTTGGGGCGTGGGAGATTTTCCGGGGTGGGCATTGGGTGGATTCCCAAGGTGTTGCTTGAAGGGAATTTTGGAGCTAAAAAATTGGCGCCATGGATCCACGGCACCCGCCCAAGCTTCCCTTTTCGCCGTCGCCATACGCTCGTTCTCCTTTCCCTTCCGCTCCTCCAACAACTCCATCCTCAGCATCCTCCGTCCCCGGCGTCATCGCGACTTCCTCTGCTGCAAGCGCCCCGGCCAGCGCATCCGCCGCAGCTGTCCTCTCCGCATCGGCATCGGCATCGGCCTCGGCCCCCTCGCCGTCCCCTTCCTTTGTCCTCGCGCACGCGTCGTCGCATCCTTCTCATGCCCAGAGTCTGAGCCCCGGCCAGAGCCCTGCGTATGCCGCCCATAACCAGTTTCAGCGACGACCCTCGGACACGCCCTTCCATTCATCATCCGCCCGCCACTTTCAAGACTCTGCTTCCGCCCCCCGCGTCCAGGGCTCATCGTCGTTCTCATCGCTCGGAAACCTAAATCGCGCCATGCCGCCTCCAAACTCGCCGCCCCAACCAGGTGCGAAGCAGCAGCAACCGCCCCCGGCGCACACCATCATGGGTTACGGTCCTCCTCCGCCTCGAGCACCTCCCGTCAGCGTCGGGCCCCCTATGTCGTTCCCCCATAGCCGAGAACTTCCTGCTTTGAATCCAATTGCGAGAGCCGGCAGCAGCAACAGCTCCATGTCGATATCGGCCATGCTGGGCGGGCCGCCACCGGCGATGCGCGACTCGCAACCTCCGCCTCCATCACATTATCCTCCACACTCAACAGCTCCCGGCTCCGCTCCCGGTTTCGCGCCTACTGTGCATGCATCACCGCGGATGCATTCTGCCAACTCCGATTATCCTCCCTTTCGTCGACCTCAGACCCCCGACCACCAGCGGCCGTACGATCACCGAAACTCACCGCCCGGCCACTATTCTACTCCCGAACTCCAGCGCTACGGCACCCCATCGGCCTTCAACTCGAGGCATCCCTCTGGCTCGGCCGACCACGCGAGAGAAGCTAATAGAATGCCCCCTGCACCTCCTCCGAGGCCAAACAGCCAGCCCAAGGCCTACCCAGGGATGCCACCCCGGCCCATGGAGATGGGACGAGCTCCTGGGCCAGAGGAAGCTTATGGAAGGCGAGAAGAGATGGGAAGGCCCCCGCCGGGTATGGAATACAACCCGGAGAGGATTGGTCTGCGCCCCATGCCCTTTGACGATCGATTCGAGAGCGACAGGGCGAGGCAGAGCAGCGCGAAAGGAAAGAAGGGAGCGCGCGTACTCGGGAAGCGACTCGGGCCGACATCAAATACATCCTGGCGACTACGCACATCGGGAGCCTCCTAGGAACCCGCTACCGTATGGCCGACCGCCTGAACGCGACCCTCGGGACGGTCGCGACCCCCGAGAAAGAGATCCTCGCGATCCTCAAGCTAGGGACCCTAGAGACATGCGAGAACGTGATCCGCGAGAACACTGGCCCCGTCCAGGCCCCGACCCGAGCTATCGCGCACCGATGGAGCATCAACGCCCGCATCCCGATTATCCTCCTGCCACGGCGCCGTATCCGGGTCACGGCCCCGCGTACCAGGCTGCGCCCCCGGACCGATACCCCCCGGCCTCGCATCCGCCTCCTCCCCAGAATGCGCCCACGGGCCCCCCGCAGCCTTATGACTCCCCCGATCGAGCCCGAATGAATCTGTTGCACCAACAGCAACAACCACCCCCTCCGCACCGACGACCTGGCGAAGAGGGACCGCCGCCGCCAACGATTGCTTACAACGGAACTCACGGCCCCGGCCCATTCGAGTCGCCTCGGCACCGGAATAGTGACGACGCGTCTGCTCAGAACGGTCAGCGCAATTTGCTGGCCATTCAAGAAATGAATCGCAAGGGTAGGATATCACCACTCCCACAAGCCGTACAAGGCGCACAATTGCAGCAACCAGGTCCGACAGGCGAGCCGGGAATTAAGAGTGAATTTGGTCGGATGTTTGCTGGTATTGGCAACGGAGTCATGGGCGTGTCAAGTCCCATCATCTCTGCTGCTATGCCGTTTACGAATGCCAGCCTGGCCAAGCGGGAAGATTCGGACAATATGACACCAGAGTCGGGTCCAGATGCGGGAGGCAAAGGCACCAAACCTCGGAGGAGAAAGCTCAAGGAGGAAGATGGTAAAGGCGATGATGACAGCTCTGGGCGCCTCACCCCGGCAAACCGGGCCAAACGACCCAAAACGCACCAGCATCATCACCATCATCAGTAGGTTCCCAGATCATCTGACAGGCGTTTACTAACTTTGTAGTCATCCGCATCACCATCACCACCACGTCGATCCTGCGCAATCCGGCGGCGCTACCCCGTTCAAGAACATGAAGGGGGTTGTTGGCGTAACGGACAAGGGCCTCCCCATTCCGCATCATCACCATGCTCCTCGACCAATGCATACCCACCAGCCAGCGAAGCAGCCGGCGCAGAACGCCGCACCGGTGATCCCCCGAAGCCGAAGACTATTGTATCCTCGAAAGCGGTATTAGAATCCGTCTCGAATCGGCCGCGAACCCACTTGGGAGATTTTATATACGAACCGGGCTTGAAGGCAGGAAAGCTCATTTCTCATACCCCTTCTCAGCGGGCCTTTGCTTCAAACCCGAAGCCGCTGCCCTGGGATATGATCAAGGACAAGGAAAACTGCATCTTGACGGTCAAGGTTGCGCGCATCCATTTGTCGTCCATTTCGAGGGAGGAAATCACGTCACGGGGGTACCTCTGGGGTACGGACGTGTACACGGACGACTCTGACGTGGTTGCGGCGTGCATTCACAGTGGATGGATCAAGGGCGAATGGAACGAGGACATTGACAATTCATTCTTGGACCTCGACCAGGGGACTGGCGACAAACGACGTAAGAAGGCCGCCACCTCAACGGTTGACTTGGAATCTGAAGGCCTCATTACAGCGCCGCCAACCAGCGGCCCGATGTCGGTCCCTGCACGACGCGACCTGCACGTCAACGTCTTGATCCTGCCTCGGCTAGTCAAGTACGCTGCTTCTACACGATACGGCATTTCTAGTCGAGAATTCGGTGGAGATTACGCCCATCGTCATGCGGTTCACGACGGCATCAGCTACATGATCAAGAGCATCCGATGGGTAGAGAATGGCGCACAGCCGCAGTCACGACTTCGAGGAAAGGCTCGCCGAGAGCGCATGCGAAAGGCCATGGGGAGGTCAAGGGGGGCCATAATAATGCCAACGGGATCGACCGAGAGCAAGAGAAGGAAGAAGCCGGGCGACTACGAGGCGAGATCTCGGCCACCTGGAGGAAGAAGGAAGCGGAGCAAAAGGACAAGGACGAGACGGCCGACAGCGAGAACCAGGCCAACGACAGAGAAGCCGGCAAACCAGAGCCAAAGGAGCAGGGCAAGGACATTGAAATGCAGGATGCCGAGCAGCCGGCGAAGGAGGCGCAGACGGAACAATGATCTTGTTTGCAGTCACTTGGGCATGAGAGGCGTTGGCGTCATTGCATTGCCGGGCGAGGTGACCGAGTTGCAGTATTAGAGAATACCCCATTGGATCATGATATAGGAGTTTAATCATACGGCGTCTCTCCGTCTATGTCTATGGTACACTTTTGTACATCCACCAGTTTCGGTGCGACTTGTTGAGGTTTGAAAATCCGCCACTCCATGTGTGCGACTTGTTTTTGACGTTTAGAAATCCGTCACTCGTCCATTGTAGCTCCAATCGCCCTCGCCACCCCATCGAAGGGGCTCATTCTTGGGACCGCCAACCTCTCCAGTCTTGGGATTCACATCCCCTTCGAACTCGGGCGGCGCGCCACGGAACAGGCCCTGATTGACATCCTCTGACTTTTCGGGCGTCGTCGCGTGACGAGCCTGCGACGTGGCGGGTGTCGTTGCGCCGGCGGCTTGCTCTTCCACAGGCTGGAAGGCGGAAGAGACGGATGCTGCGCGCTGGAGGCGCTCGAACTCGGCCTGCTGCTCGGCGGGGAGCTTGGGGGGACCGGGATGGGCTTGGAAGGTTGAGGAGAGGCGGGAGGAGGGGGTTGAGAGGCGGAGGAGGGGTGTTATGCGGCGGGCGAGTAGTCGAGACATTTTGAATTGTTTGTCGTTGAGGAGGATGGTGATGGCGATCGATGGAGGCGATATGGTGAAAGTTGATGACGGAGAGTTCGGAGGAGAAACGGGCCGAGGTTAGATTGATTTGATGATGTGGGGGTTGGGGAAAGTGGGGGCGTTCTCCCCGTCGGTACGTACCGAAGTTTGGCGTCTTCAAGTTCGGCAGCTGCAGATGGAAGTGCAAGGCACCGATCACCACGATCCAACGATAATGACTTCAACTGGATGGAACCCTCCCGCAGTCATCGACCCATTTTGTCTTTTTTTCGCGGCGGACATTTGAACAACGGTCTGCCGCCGCCTCAAATCTCGGTCGCCAGATCGGGCGGGCCCAAACGCACGTGGGATGCAGGCCCGTTCCCCTGAGGAGCCAAGGCGTTTCTCGATGGGGGCGGGCATGTCACTGATTTCCCGTGCAGGTGCAGGAGATGGCTTGCAGTCTCGGTGACGAGCGTGATGATGTGATATCACCGGATTCCGCGACATTGTCGTCACACAGGACATCAAGTGCTTTGCCTGAGATCTTGGTGGAATCGGCAAGAAGTCTTGTCAAGTCTGAGCAGAGATGGACCCATCATCACGAACAAAGGATTCGATAATCTGCTTCTGGACATGAAGATTGATTAAAAACAAGCTCTCGGAGCCGCTGTGTCACGCTTGAGGCGTAGATGTCTTGGCCAAGCGGCTTCTCGCTGACAGCCTCAACCTCGTGGCCGATCTGGTCCGTGTCATTGGCCGTGCCGGGTCGACATGACAGCCCCGGTTTGGCACGACATTGGATCGGACTCGGAAAGGTCTGAATCGGCTTCCTTGCATGGTTGCCTTCTTCTTCTTCTTTGTCATGGTGCAACGCCTTAACCCCTGGTGTCGTCTGTTTTTCTACATCAACTTGGGTCGAGATCCCAATCACCGCCACAGACCCCTCGAATCATATACCCTCAACGCTGCACACACGGCAGGCCAAGAGATATCCGGTGCGGATGCTACGGAACCTTGACACACTTTAACCACTCCCCTGGGTTCCTGGCAGGTTTGTCCTCGCCAGCTTGACAGGTCAAGCTTTGGCCAGCGCTTCCTATAAGGCCCGTGGACCCCCAGAGCCTCATCCTAGTTTCTCACAGGCCACGATCACCATGGATTGAGCTGCAGCTGTCGTGGAGACACGGCGACACCTTATCTGAACATCTTCAGTATCTTCCAGCATCGCCAGGAGATGGCGGTGCTCCATCAGTACGACTACATCTTTGCCCTGACCGTCATCTTTGCCTGCCTCGATGCTTGGAACATTGGTATGTGTGTCGGCATGCTCCCGAGACAACGGCTGACTTGTCTAGGTGCCAACGATGTCGCCAATTCCTTTGGTACGTCGGTCTCTTCGAGATCCCTGACTATGAAGCAGGCGATGCTCGTGGCAGCGGTTTGTGAATTTGGTGGTAGTGTATCTGTTGGATCTCGAGTGGCAGACACGATCCGAACAAAGATTGTTGACCCTCACCACTACGATAGCTCTCCGGCTGTTCTTCTCCTGGCCATGATGTGCACTATCGTTGGCTCGTCGCTCTTCCTCACCTTTGCTACTCGACGGGGCCTGCCCGTGTCCACTACTCATTCTCTCATCGGCGGTCTGGTCGGAGCTGCCACGGCATCCATAGGCATCGACAAGGTCAACTGGGGATGGCACGGCGTCTCTCAAATCTTTGCCGCGTGGGTAATTGCACCGGCCATTGCTGGATGTCTCGGCGGCTTGCTCTTTTTCTTTACCAAGAAGTTTGTCCTGACGCGGCAGACAGCGGTCAGGCGCGCTTTTTACTCGATACCCTTCTACACGTACCTCACCGTAGCAGCCCTAACCAGTACGTTGTTGTCGTCGTTGGTATCTTCTTTGCTGACAATATAGTGCTCCTCGTCTGGAAGGGGATTCCCACCGTCGACCTGTCGGCCCGTGACACGGTCATCTCTGTCTTTGCCACTGCAACTGGAGTCGTTCTCCTCCAGGCCCTTTTCTTACTCCCCTATCTTTGGACACGGATCATGCACGACGACTGGACTCTTAAATGGTACCACGCCTTTCACGGGCCGATGCTGCTATGGCGACAACCACCACCCCCAACACCCATCGGCTTCACCAAGCCCCGCATCAAGGACTACTACCGCGGACACCTCACTCGCGAGGAACTCGACTATGTCCGTGCATCCGAGATACTCCTCCAGTCGGTACAGACACCGGACGGTCAGATGCCCGATTTTGACCGAGACGATGAATGGATCCTCCCTCCTCCTGCGCAGACTCCGCCAAAGACGCCGCCGAACCGCTTCGAGCCGCGAGCTTCTTCAGAGTTTATCCCTCCTCGACCCGACGGCTCGTGGAACAGCCCCCGTGTGGTGGCCTGGAAGGCCAACCGAGTTCTCCTGCGAGGTCTGGAAAAGGACGTGATTGCGATGCAGAAGCGGAACAATATCCTCAATTGGGATCTCGAGGACATGCATGCGCGGTCTGCCCACTACGACAATAGAGCAGAGTACATGTATTCGGCCCTTCAGATACTCACAGCTGCCACGGCTTCGTTCGTCCACGGAGCCAATGATGTTAGCAACGCTGTTGCGCCCATCACCACGGCGTATGAAGTGTGGGTCACCGGCGAGATTCCCGACTTTATCGACATCCCGGTTTGGATCTTGATAGTAGGCGGCGCATGCATCGTCGTCGGCCTCCTCACATACGGCTACCACGTAATGCGCACTCTGGGCAACCGCCTCACCCTCATCTCGCCAAGCCGCGGGTTCTGCATGGAACTCGCCAGCGCCATCACGGTGCTGCTAGCAACAAGACTCTCACTCCCCGTGTCGACGACGCAGTGCATCACGGGAGCGACGGTGGGTGTCGGACTGGCCAACGGGGACTGGAGGTGCATCAACCCCAAGCTCGTGGCGTGGATCTACATGGGGTGGGTGATTACTCTTCCTGTGACGGGGGTGCTCTCGGGTGTCTGATGGGGCTTATTCTTAATGCGCCAAACTGGTGATTTTTCTTTGTCTATAGCGATGATACCTATTGTGTTGGATAGCATGGCGTTGGAGGACAGCGTGGGCGTGCTTTGAGGCACTGGTTTTGGATACTTGGTAGATAGTGGTTATATTGACTGCCTGGATCTATTCTACGTCTGCCAGCCTTGAAGTCTAGTTATGGGTTGGTATTGTATTGATTGTGGATTCAGGCACCTCTAGTCTGTTCTTCCTCGTCTAACCTCTGCCAACATGGCCTGTCTTGGAAGAATCTTAGACATCGATGGAGCTAATTTATGTAACTGATTTAGAAGATTAGGCCTCTTTTCAGTCTAAAGGGAGTATAAGAAGCTGCTCTTTATGAGGTGGCTCTTGAGTACTTTAGTGTATCAGGATGAACAGGAGGCAGGCACGGCATGAGTCTTCTCGACGAGTCCTCCAGCTCTTTTGCGGCCCTGTCTCTACACTTCAACCATCATCATCATTCGACCAACAGCATACAATGGCATCAACGGCACCCAACCCCAACGCCCATGTCCGATACCGTCACTCGCACGAATACCGCCAGTACTGCCGTGCCCGCCAAGATAGCCAACTACCCCCGCCCGATCTCATGGTTCGTCAACCGGGCACCGCCACATAGCTACTCGATACGAGTGCTGTCTGACCTTTGCATCTCTTAGCCGGATGGGAAAATCGTTCTCGCGCCAGGGGAGATTTATTGCAGACATCACCAGAATGACGAGATTTGCGACAATGTTAGTAGCACACACAACTCCTTTTGGATCGAGAACTGGAACTGACGTTCAGTTCTATTCAAGTCCGGGCGATTCGCAACACGCTCCACGTTGCTGTATCATTACAAAAACATCCATGACTGCGAGGTGGCACCCTCGGAACCGTCCGGGGTTCATCCTCACTCCCGTTGCATGCACGAAGCGGCAGTGGGTGAAGCTCCCCCCCCGGCCCTTTTGGTTTAGGTGTCGTGTTGTGTGTGGACTGACTGTTTCATCTTCTCAGAATAGTACACCGAGCTCTTGAACCATCAGCGGCCCTCCTGGTACGCCAAGATACGAAACATGACGCCGGACCAAGTAAGAGCGCAAAGAGCAGCCCGAAAGGTTATCCACAACAGACATCGCAGAGCTCAACAGCAGGCTCAACAGCGAGTTCAGCAGCAAGCTCATCTCCAAGCTTATCTGCAAGCTCTAGCTCGACTCCAAAACGAGGCTCAAAACCAACCTCTGAACCAAGCTCAACTAGAAGCTCAAGTCCTAGCTATGCAACAGATGCAAGGTCAACTGCAAGCTGTACTGCAAGGTCAACAACAAGGTCAGCAACAAGGTCAGCAACAAGGTCAGCAACAACAAGGTCAACAATAGCAATAAGGTCAACAATAACAACAACAACGACAACAATAACGACAACAAACAACGACAACAACAACGTCAACAACAACGTTAATGACAAGCTCTACCTATCCAGGAGGAAATGCTTCTGTAGCAAGGAGCAGGGGAAACATGTCAGTAAAACACGGGTTCTGATGTGAGGGCGGTATAGAGTGCTGCTTTCCCGTGTCCCCCAGCCATATAATTCCCTAGCTTTAGTAATGAGTTTTTTCTATTATGTCTTTTTCAAGCATCTCGCGCCGCTACCCAATCTACCAAGACCGTTGCTCAACACGCGGACGAAGCTGCCACTCCGAGGTGCCGGGTAGCTTTGGGGATGACTGGATTGAGCAGCTACTTCAAAATATGATAGACGAATAGAATGTATCTCTAGCAATACAACTGTTGCGAAATGCTGCCCCATTGGATTGCTGCCCTGGGTGCTCGGGATGGAACCCAGTTATGGACATGTTGAACTGACGCCGTGCGCAAGACCATCGCAAGACCGCCCTATTTGATCAAAGTCTTTCCACAATCACAGTGTGATTGAGGCAACGGCAGCTGTGAGGATTGCCACAACTTGGTACCCCTTGGACGAGCTGAAGAGTAGGGAGTAAGGGGTCCAGGGAGGCGAGAGCCCGTGGACCAAAACAGCCGAGAGCAGTCACCGGGGACCCCTTCGTGCTCAGGAACCTCACGAGATGGTGTTTGGGTGCATTGATTAATGGCCAACTATTGCTTCGAGCCAGCCTATACATGGCGACAAAGTGCAACATACTCTCTCGTGGTTCATCAATGCCGTCCCGCTTCAGCCCCTCCCACGGGCAACCAATCTGCAGACTCCGGTAGAGTACAACTGATGCCCCGGACAATTCCCTTGGGCGTCAACATGAATAATCGACCGTCCCTTGGCTCTTCCACCCCGAGCCCCCAAACAGCCGGCTCAGGCCAGGCCCGTTACAAAGCTGCCAACATTGCGTCCTTGGCTGCCTCCAATGCTTCTTCATTCGCAGCCGGGGTCCATTGGATCGTGATATTCTCTATGATGGTGCGTCTAAGACGCTCGTTGATATCCTCGTTATTCTGCAGCGCCTTGAGGACGTCGTAATGGAACTCGTGGACGATGGCATTCCATAGCAGATAGGCCTCGTCTGAAGCATCGAGCCGGCGGGGCCGAGCACCTGCGTTGAGCTGGGGATGTTTCTTGAAATGGGCCACTATGATGTCCGTGAGGCGCATCCCCAGCGTGACCGTAGCCGCGATGAGGTCCTTTCGAGCCTTGAAAGGCAGGACTCGATCCTCAAAGGACGGAGAAGCATCGTCACTGGCCATCTCCTCTTTTCCATTCCCCAGCCTTAGTGACACTTTCTCGGGGCGATCGCGCCTGGTGACCATGTTGATGTAGGCCATGGTCTCGACAAAGTCCTTGACGTTTTCGTGCATGTAACCGGGGCGCTTCCTGGTCAGTCATATGGGATAGGGGGGATCAGGGCCGCTTACCAGCCGCATTTCCCGCCAAGGTCGGCGCATGGGGTGCATTTTCCAACCTGGAAATGCTCATCCAGCCAGTAGCAGCGGGTAAACAGCACCCGGTCCAGGTTGTGGTCTTCGGCGCTCGGGATCCGGCGGTTCGCAGCAAAGATGGCCCGCTCGATGCAGGGCCAGCAGGGGAAGTGGTCGGGTAGCTCGTCGCTCATTCCCACGATGGCTTTGTTTCTGTGTCTTACAGTTGGTCCGGGAGATGAGTGAGGGGGAACTCTTGAGTATTTATATCGGCGAAACAAAGGCCCCGTTTCCCCCCAGTTCGTTGCTATTCGTGTTTGCCTATTCACTCGATGTACAGTGACAAACACTGCCAAACAGCACTGCCCAAGACCGTACCTATGCCTAATGATACACGGGTCTAAGCCTTGAGGTGTTCACATCAATGAGTGAATGCCCGTAGGTAAGCTTTGGGCAAAGTATTGTTCAACACCGTAGGTGTCTCTCAATCGTCCATTTACAGGCTCCTGAAACTGTTCTTTAGCCTTGGGCTTATTGATAAGCTCCTAAAAGCGTCTGCTTGGCTTCATGGATAGCTTCCTTATCCACAGCCGGGGTCCATTGAACTGGAATATTCTCCATGACGGCATGCGTGAAACCCCCGTCTACCCCGGAATCCTTCAGTGACTGGATGACTTGACCGTAGAATTCACGGATGGCGGCATTCCACCGCAGATAGTCCTGGTCCAGCCCCTCGACGTAACGGGGCCGGGTGTTCATATTGGGTTGGGTGAGGTGGCGTTCGACAATTTCCATGAGAGGGAATCCCAAAAGGACGATGGCGGCAATGAGGTCCTTTCGGGCCTCGAAAGGCAGGATTCGATGCTGGCCACCGGATGGTTCAGGCTGTCGTCGGATTCTGAACTGCTCCTGGGGCTTGTCAAGATTGATCGTCATGCTGACGTAGGCCATCGCCTTGACAAACCCCTTCACATAGTTTCCCAGGAATCCTGGGACACTGTTGTGTGGTCAGCCATACTGAGTCGGCCGGCGATGGGAAACCATTGTCGCTTACCTGCCACATACGAGTCTATTGTCACTGCGGCATTGATGGCATCGTCCATCTCGGAAGCCCGCACTCTCCCAACGGCAGTCGGCATCCAGCAGCGTGTTCGACTGCGTTCCTTCAGGGTGTTGGACCCAGTGGTTGGCGTCCAGGACGGTCTGCTTAAGGCAGGGCCAGCAGGGGAATGCGGCGGGCAAAGTGTTCATCTTGACTTGGTTTCGGGGGTCGTGTTGGTTTGATCGAGCGGGATGGCTCCCCCAAGAAGGGGTAGTAGGGAATAAATGGGGGAGATGCAATAGGGAGAAAAAAAGATTTTGGGTATTTGTACAGGAGGAGAAATGGAAATGTTTTCCTCGGCTGGCTTGCATCCATTTGTGTTTACCTCTTCGCTAACCGAACAGTGGCAAACACTGCCCACCAAACGGCACCGCCAAACGGGGATAATCGCATCCAAGCCTTATTCTTGAACAGTCGGTGAATACCATTAGATGATCCTTGGGCAACGAGCTGTTTCTTACCTCAGGCATGTCTCCTTGGGCTGGTTCCCTCTCCACCATCCCCCTCTCTCTAGCATCACTCTCGACTCCCCTCAGCGCACAGCTTCATGGTACCATTTCTACTGCTCCGTAATCGCTCCTACAATATCCATAGCTAGGTATGATGTCCTCCATGGAGGATGGGGTCGTCACGGTAGACTACATCGGGAGAGTTTTGTCGCCGAGGCACCCATCGACCGGCCAAGGGTCGTTGAGCACTTGCAAATCAAGCGTGTTGGTAGGAGACAATAAGCCTGGAAGCGATGGCAGACCTTCCGAACCTTTTGGCCACAGAGCAGAGCCTGTCATGATATTTGGGTGGCATTGATACATGAGCTATTTGCTGATGCGGACACTTCTGAGGCTCCCATAAGAGACGGTGACCCTGCTAATACGGGGCGTCGTCATGTCACTCATTGTCAGGGGGTATACGGGAGACGAATCGTGATTGAACTATTTGCAGAAACCCTCTTTGACTTTCTCGTGACAACGTAATTCAAGCATGCTTCCCTTCAATCCTCATCCGAAGAGGAAGAGGGAGCAGCAGGAGCCGGGTACTCATCAAAATTGCCACTGTAATGAGGGTTGACCTCATCGCACTGCAGCAGCGAGTCGTCCAGAACCGTCCCACCCAGAACACCCCATTCGCCCCGAGGCACCATCGCCGCCCCAGCACCCTCAGCCCGTCCATCTCGCTGCTGGGTCTCCTGAAGTCGGCCCTCGAGCTCGATGACCTTGCGGGCCATGTGCAGGTACGCCGTGTCAACCTCGGCGAGCTTCTCGGTCACCTCCTTCAGGGTCGCCTCGAGCTTGGCGATCTTCTTGTTGGCCTTGAGCTCGGCCGTCTTGTGCGCTGCCTCGAGCTCGGCAACCTTCTGCGTCATCTTCAGCTCGGAAAGCTTCTGCGCCGTCTCGAGCTCGGCGAGCTTGCGGGCCGCCTCGTGCTCGAAGGGGTGGGCGGCGGATGTGGAGGTGGATGCCATCTTGGAAGGGAGGGCACTGCGGCGAGTGGTGGTTAGCTACCCAGCTAAAGTCGTCAAGATTGCTAGAAACAAACCTGTGAGATCTCGGGAAGAAATCAGAGGGTGGCGGGTGTTGTTTGTGATGTTCGAAGTTTGTATTCGCTTGTCAGGGGAGAGGAGAAGGATGCGAAAGATGAGCCGTAGTAGCGGTGGCAGTAGTGCCAGGTGGTGGTAGGAGACCAAGACAGTGAGTCGTGAGCGAGGGTGAAGGGCTCTAGAGAGTCGCAGGGGATAATGCCGAATGTTGCTGGCGTGAGGCCACGGTCTGCTCAAAGTTGTTGGGCAAGATGGTGAGCCGTGAGCCGTGAGCGAGGGTGAAGGACTCTAGAATTAAAATCAGAATGGAAAACGAATGAGAAACAACTCAAAGGAAAGTTGCAGCTCGTGAAATACTCCTGTTTAAATGCTGCAAGGTAAGCAATGGCTTCAGATAATGGGAGTGACGCGGCCTCAGGCAAACGTCGTTTGTGTACTAAGGCTTAGGATGGATGCTTAGGATGCACCTTTTTAGGTCTACTCTGATGATTTATGCCAACTCTGTGCCCTTACCTAAACCCAGTAGCAAAGAGGAGATGCCCTGAATTTCTTCGGCGGCCACGGTTTCTCTGGTGATTTGAAAAAACCAGAGCACATAAACCTGCCTAATCCCTCCCAAACTCTTCTCTACCTACCACCACCACCACCTCACTCCCTCCTGGCTTTGATGCTCACTTTGTCAACGCCAAATTCTGTTCGTTCTTACTTTCTCCCATCTTCTTTGCCATATTCCTGCTCTCGCTGCCGACTTGTGTACAAGCAACCCAATATGCCACCGGTCCGTCTCCAATACCCTCGCAGTTCGGCCTACGAGCGCTATTTAAACGATGGCCGACGCCCCGACAGCATGCTCCCAGAGCTGCAAACCAACAGGGTACTGTTCTATGTTGGCTTAGAATGCTGTTTGATGGCCAGCTAACATTTCCCAGTCTGGCGAGGTTTGGATTGCCTTGGGAGAAGTCTATTGCCGCTATCGTTCTGGCACGCACAACCGGCTCTGCAGCCAGGTTCGTGCTCCATGGACGGCTTGTACAGACAGCTACTAACACTTGATAGGCGCACGAGTTCACCAACACAGATCGCCTACGAGACCACTATCGGCGCCATCACCGTCTCGCCATCGAGACGCGTACACGTGGGTTCATCACAGCGGATGAAGACAGAGCCGTCGAGGGTAAGGATAAGAAACCGAAACCCTATACGTACTTGAAATAACATGCTTATACATCCTTTAGCCTGGTATCGCGACCTTGTCGCGGGGTTGATGCCAACCTGGAATCCTCGCTGGGGGATTCCAAGCACCCAGCCCCAACCCGCCCCAGTCCCCGACCCAGGTCACGATCACCAAAGCCCCGCCTCTGGTGATGAGGAGGAGACATCCTCGGAAGAGGAGGAGCCCGGTGTCTTCACCGACTACGAGTGGGCTTGCTCACTCCTCCACGGTGACGTCGACATGGACGACCAGGAGGAGGGCGCCCAAGATGATCGCAGAGGCACCCAGGCTGACCCTCTGATCATCGACGACGAGGACTCCAGCCCTTTGTCCAAGGCAGAGTCGGGGTCAGAGGCCAAGTGGTTTGATGCCGAGCCCTTCCAGCGCGTGGTAAGCTTGCCCCAACGGCCACTTCTATCCAGGTTACTGACAACCATTAGCATCCCCCACGACTACCAAACGGCCAGCTCAACGTCGAGGCGATGCGTGCCGTCTGCGGTGTTTCTCCCGGCTTCCGCTGCGACTACTGTGTGGCCAGACGGAGAGGTAGGCACACCCCCTTTTTATGCTCACGCTTTGAGTTTGCTGCTGACCCATGCGAAAACAGAATGTCTAAGCCGAGTCTACTATGATTCCAGATGCGAAGTCTGGACGCACTTTCTCAACCCTCTCCAACACCCTTCGGCGAACGGCAACAGTTTCGGGCTTGCGCCTCAGGAGCCGATGATTGAGGACGCCGAGTAGAGGACTCCGGGGCTTTGATGGATCGAATCTACATCGAATTTCGTTGGAATCTGAATTAGGGATAGGTCAAATGACGTGGGCGCTGGGATGTTTTCGTGCTTTCTTTAGTAGAATACCCAACAACGCACGTACTGCCCGAGGCTGGACCGTTGTTCGTAAGAATGCTTGCGCGACAAGAATCGTTTGTGGTTTAACGCACAGTCTCAGCATCTGTTCAAACCAAGTAAAGACTCTCCTTCAAGGGTCTGTTATCCATGAATTCATTACGTGTTACTCTAGCATCGTGGAGACTGTTTCCCGTGCTGCGATTAGGTACCTCTTGTATATCAACGTTGCATTCTTCACTGCGAACGCCGATCATTGAATCTCCTTGCCGACAGTGTTTTAAGGTTGGTACGAGCAGGTTGATCAACAAAGTTGTCTTGGACTTGCCTATCAAGCATGGTGGTATGGGAGATGCTGCAGACTCTGCCGAGATCTGCGCCCTGGTAGTCTCCGGCCCTAGCTCGTCTAAAGACCAGGATATCGTCGCCAACATAGTCTGTCGACACGAGATAATTGGTTCTGGAGGGTTTGGGTTGTCGGTTTCCGCGGGGGTTATGAGCTTACAAGTAGATACCACTTCTCCTTGATAGGTATATACCAATGACAACACTGATTTCGCATCAATTCTAATTCCATTCTGAACGGTTTCTGAAAAGATTCTTTACACTCTGTTATTTCCTTCTTAATCCCGTGCCCCTCACTTCTACTACCTTTGCGCCTGTTTTTTTTCGCTTCCGCTAGGCCTCCTATTTCACCTCCTGTGTCACCTCGAGAGCAGCGATTTGCCCCAGGACTCATCCTTCACCGTCTTCTATTTCCACATTTTAGCCCGCGCTCTCTTCTTACCTATCCATTATTAACTATGAGTTACGTTCAGAGCCCAGCCTACCAGCGCTACCTGCAAAATGGCCAACGCCCTGACAGCATGCTCCCGGACCTGCAGGCTAATGAGGTACTTCTGGGGTTGACTTAGAAGATAGTTAGATTGTCTAGATACTAATGTTTCCCAGGATGGCTCTTTCTGGATTGCGCCAGGAGAAGTTTATTGCCGTTGTCGGTTTGACGAGGACTGCTTATGTCTCCAGGTTCGTATTTTGATAGTCTTGTGTAGGTAAAAAGTAACTAATAAATGACAGGCGAATAAGTTTACGAGTACAACCAACTTACGAAGTCACCACCGCCGGCGGCACAATCTCAAGGTAGTGGATTCGCGTTCCGGGAGATTAAATACGGCCCAAGTCAACAGACTGGGGGGTAAGGATATAGAACCGATGCTATAGATACACATGAAAGAATAAACTGACCTATTATTAGCCTGGTATATCGATCTTATGGCGGGTTTGAAGCCGTCCTGGAACCCCATGCGGAGGGGACTCCGCGGCACTCAGCTCCATCCCGCCCCAACCCCGGAGGCGGAGAACCCTGGCACTCGAGGCGAGGATGGAGCACCCTCCGAGGAAGAGGAGCCAGAGCTTTTCTGTGCGTAAGAATGGACTTGTGCTCTTATCCACGTCGATAGTGACATGTAGAAGAAGGAGGAGGATACCCAAAGTCACAACAGAGACCTCGATGCCAATACGCCACTTCAACTTCTGGTCAAAAAAAATGAGTACCTCAGGCAGCCAAACTGCATCTGAAGAGTCCGATGCATCCCTCCAGTATCACAGGCCATCCCCGTGGACATGGTTATCCTGTCTCCAGCGTCAAGCAACATCGCATTCTGCGGACGTTGGCCCGCGGATAATTGAATCTCCTCTCCGACGAACTTTCAAGGTTATGCAAGCTCCCGCACGTGATGGGCGCAACGGTCCGAGGTCTGGACCCTTCGACTGATCAGGCAGGCCAAACCGACGAGCGCATGCTTACCAACCGGGGTCTAGACTGGTGTGATTTTCTTATCCGCTGTTTTATGAGTTGACGGAGACATGAGCCGATATTGGAGAAGACTTCATTTACTAAAAGAGTGCAAAGCTCATTGAAGGTACCTTGAGGCTTATGTTATAGATCGCCTTTGAAAATGAAGCAGTTGTCCACTCCTCTGTTGACAAATCGCAGCTTCAGCCTCGGTAGTGTGATCCGCACCGCCCCTGAAACCCGCACCCGCCCGGCGCTTCTCCCGAAAAAGGGTCCCCGTGTGCCCCCACACCGAAAAGCTTGGACTGACGCACTGCCCACGTGATCGCAAAGTGGTTCGGCCTTTTGCTTGCATTTACGTACATGTCGCCCTACGGCGAGACCGGAGTCGTTTCTTCTATATCTATCCCTCGAGATTCCGCCCCGTCCCTCCTCCTACGAACCTTAGAACAAGCCAGCTTCGAGTCGCCGACCTCGAGACTCTTCGTTTCTTCCTCCAGCACCCCGCTTCCGAAGCGATAGCCGCCAATTTCGAGCCATCATGACACAAGCCCCGCCACCCCGCTCCTTGCGCGACAAGTGCATCGAGGTCAAGGACAAGGTCGACGCGTTCCTGGCCGAGGACCCGGAGACGCAGATTCTTAGAGATGTACAGGCACAACTGCGCGTGTCTATAGAGGTTGTGGAGGAGGCGTTGGAGAGATACCGGTGTGTGAAAGTCTTGCGCGGGCCTCGAGACAACCCCGTGTCACTGACCCCTTTCGCGCCTGTAGACCTGAACAGATCTCGTTATCATACAATGGAGGAAAGGACTGTACGTTTGCCTCTGCGGAGCACTCTGGAAGCTCCTGGGCACCGGGCGCTTGAGGAACCGCCCTCATAAGCCCATTCCCGCCCCATGAGCCAGCTCGGCTTACACCCATTCACTGATCAATGCTAACCCACGATGCCGACAGGCCTTGTCCTTTTGATTGTGATTCTCGCATGCATGGGAAGACGCTATTCCCAAGCCCCGAGACGACCAACGGCACCTCCCACTCGGCGACCCTGGGCAAGCTCCAAGCCGTGTACATTGTGGCCGCGCACCCGTTCCCCGAGATTGACGAGTTTGTCGAGACGTCGAGCGCAGAGTACAACCTCGAGGTGGCCCGTTATGTCTTGTCGATGAAGAAGGGGCTGGAGATATACCTCGAGGAGCGACCGAGCATAAAGGCCATCTTTGTGGGGACGCGGAGGACGGATCCCCACGGGGAGAAGCTGACGCATTTTGACCCGACGGATGCTGGGTGGCCTGCTTTTATGCGGGTGCATCCGGTGATTGATTGGCACTACGGTATGTGATTGACGGTGTTCTGGTCTTGCCCCTGAACGGCACGACCGCTTGAAGGAGCAATTGCTAACTGTGGACTGTGGTAGCGCAAATTTGGGCAGTAAGTTCCCATCTTGAGTTTGGCTGCCTAGCAGATATGCAGATACATCAGGTGTGATGAGAGAATGCTGACATGTACAGTTTATCCGACATTTGGGAATCTCATACTGTCCTCTCTACGACCAGGTCAGTCGAGTTTCCAAGCGACACACTTGCATCCCTTACTGACATCCATCAGGGCTACACCAGTCTCGGCGGCAAAAAGGATACCCATCCGAACCCCCACTTAAAGAAAGCAGGGCAGAACGGGGAAGGGTTCCGACCGGCATACGAGCTAATCGCGGACGACGAGGAGCGCCTGGGTCGTGAATAGGTGACTGGGGGAAAAGTGGCGGCTGTACTTGTAAGGGCCTGCATGGGGGAAGCGTTGAATAGAGTATAGACTCACGGCGTTATGTTATGGTTGAAGCAGGTTGATTCTCGTCTCTGTCAGGGGTATGTTGCCCTTGGCCCAACTACGCCTTTGCCGACATTGTCTTGGACAAGGCCTGCCTCTACACCTGGTTTATGGGGACGTCATCCAGGTACTTTTCCAACCTTTGATACGTCTCCTTTCGAATCTCGGCGGCTTCTTCTTGGTGCCCCTGCCGCTGGAGCAGATCCTCCAGCTGCCACAGTTCATGGATCGTCTGAGGCCCTACCCGACTCTGTCCGTACTCGCGCATGGCAACGATGCTACGCATCCTATCCGTCGCAATCGCCGTGTCAAACCCCATCTCCAAGTCGATCTCGACGAGTATCTTCATGACGTATGCGATGATCCGGGCGTGGAAGCGCCACAGCTGCGGGGTTTGCTCCTCAGGGTCCGAGAATGCTTCAATGTCGCTTAACGGGTGGAGTGTGTTCTTTTCCTGCAAGATTCGACTCTTTAGCACTCCAGTGAGTATTCGAATCTTCATCTTGGGCTCTGAAAACTGCATTTGGCTTCGGTGATGTATGGCCGATACGCTGGTGTGTTTGAGCATTTCGTACTCCTTTGGCGGCTCCTTTCCATCGTGGTCGGAGGCCAAGAGGTCGGGGTGGACGCGACCCAACATCTCTTCGACAAGGCCTCATCCGGGGAGCCTTGTTCTCTAGCATGGCGAACCACGTGTCGGCATCTTCTAGTCTGTCCTGGGGGAGGCGGACCATGGCGGAGTCCCATATCAGGCGATAGTAGAGGAGTAATAGGCGTGTATCAAAGTTGTTGAAGAGTATGTTTGCGTTTAGTGCCCATGCTTGTTCTAGCACCACTGTTTGAGGAGGTAGCGAGTCTTTGCGCCAACATTGGAACAGCATCCGTAGGCCGTGTAGCATCTGCATGAGGGGATGTCCCGATGTGAAGCGGTCTTTGGCTAGCTCAGTCAGATGAAGCAGCAACATCCCAAGTAACTGCGTCTGCCCAAAGACCGCCATGTGTTGCAGAATCTCCATAATGTTCCAGATAAACAGGGGTCCTTCAACCTGCAGCATCGGCTCAACCTGGAGAAACGCCTTGCGAGTCAACCGCCCCGCAAGAACACCCTGACCCCTCTTCAACAGCTCAACAACGATCCTAAACGCGAAACTCAACCCCTCAGGGTCGTACCGCTTCTCGTTCCCCGTGTGGCTGAGAGGAATGTAGGGCGACTGGGGGCTCGCTGGGGATGGGTAGTCGAGGATGTCGAGTGACTCGAAGAAGGAGGAACTCCAGTTCTGTATGTTTGACAGGAACTTTAGGTTTGCGAGGTCTGAGCACCGAGCTTGAGGGTCTTGGGTAGAGTGGCCTGCACGGTTCTTCTGGGGGTGATCTTTACAACTGGGGTGCAAGTAACAGCCGATCGGGGGTTTGGGACTTTTTGGTGCCGACACGGGGTTTGTTCTTTGCAAAGCCCCATTTTGTGAACCTCTTTTTGTACATCTGAAGGCTAGAATAGCGTTAGCTCTTGTTTACATCAGTGGTCAGGGAGTCACACGTTGCCTTGAAGTTGTACTCCGTCTCCATCGTCTCCATGACATGGCGCAGCTTCCTCCGCTCGTGCACATACAAGCGCTCGATATGCCCATAAACAGCCCCCCACTCCCTGTCGCTGTGGTGAATAGGAAGGTCCGTCTTGGTTCCCGTGGGCGGCGTCTTTGCCCCTGGACGCGGAGCCAGTGAAGCGAGTTGTGAAGCCATGGTGAAAAGAGATGCAGAAGGAACTTTTACAGCTGCTGTGAATGGATGGGAAGGAGGGTATATGAGGTCGGGGGCGCGGGTTTGAACATGCCGACATGTTGATTGAGAGACGTCACCCGTGTACAGTACAAGAATTGGGATGTCTAGATTGACCATCTGGATCGATTTGACGATACGCGATTGGTCTGAGCTAGCAGGGATGCTGGAAGGATGGAGATGGCTTCAACCTGGCCAATGGGTAAGCTTGAAAAAGTTCCAAATGATGGATGGAGGCGCTAGTCGGTCATGTACTGTACCTGATCGGGATCGTGCAGAGTGGCGTTTTGGACGGAGACGGGTAATCACGACTTGCAAACTGCAAGCCTGGAAAAGTTCCCAGAAGCGGGCTTGAGATTGATTCATCATCAGTTGAACTGAAGGGATTGAGTAACTACCGTCATGTCCGAGATGGATGGCTATATAAATCACAGAATAGATCCAAACTGGTGGTGATAATCACACACTCGCAACACTATCCAACAGCATCAACAGCAATCATTATTTCATCTTGATCTCGTTGATTTACTCGATACACTCAGCATTCACCATACGTCATGTCCGCCGGCTTGAAAGATAGGGCCGCCTGGGAGGCCAGCTTCCCCGGCGTCCTCTGGAAGCAAGTCTTCCACCGCGTCCCCAAGATCCCCTCCCACATCGACCTCCACGGCGAAACCGCCATAGTCACCGGCTCAACCCAAGGTCTCGGCCTCGAGTGCGCAAGGCAGCTTCTACAGCTCGGCCTGAGCGAGCTCATCCTCGCTGTGCGGTCCCAGTCCAGAGGTGATGCCGCCGCGAAGCAGCTGCAGACCAAGTTCCCCGAAGCCACCGTCAGGGTTTGGGTTCTCGACATGGAGTCGTATGACTCTGTGAGACAGTTTGCTTCTCGATGCGAGAGCTTGAAGAGGCTTGATGTTGTTGTCCTTAACGCTGGGTGCGGCAAGGGGTCATACCAGCGCTGTGCCGGGGGAAAAGGCCGCGAGGTGACACTTCAGGTCAACTTCCTGGCCACGATGCTACTCACAATCCTACTGGTTCCAATCCTGAGAGAAAAGAACAGTGTCGTGTCTGGCGGTACAAAGTATGCCTCTACGCCTGGTCGCTTGACAATCGTCGGCTCGGACATGGCGCTCTGGCAGAAGATGGACGAGCCAGCCGGCAGCATCCTGGACGCCATGGACGCCGAAAAGGGTTTCGACGGAATGCAGCAGTACGGCAAAACAAAGCTCCTTCTACCCATGTTCATCTCAAAGCTCACCGAGGTTGTCTCGGCAGACGACGTCATCATCAACGTCGTCAACCCCAGCTCAACCAGAGGCACAGCTCTCATGCGCGAGTCCGAGGGCCAGTACGCAGCACAGGCGTTTGTCTTTCTCGCGGGCATCATCATCGGGAGGAACCTTGTCGATGGGACGAGACAGTATCTGCACTCTGCGCTTGTGCTGGGCAAGGAGAGCCATGGGTCCTTTGGCGACTGGGAGATACGACCGTGAGTTGAGAGTCTTTGAGGGTGGTGATTGTTGCTAACATGGAGATGGCAGGTATCCGCCTATTATGTATACCGAGCCTGGGCGTAGGATGACTGAGAAGCTGTGGAAGGAGACGCTTGAGGAGCTGGAGATCAGCGACATTGAGAAGACCATCAGGGGAAGGAAGTGAGGCGTAAGGCTTTGATCAGAGCGCATTATCTGATACTTGAGCGAAATCCGATCAATTGCGCATTTACTAGACACGGATTAAATCTTGAATAGGTTGTTGTTAGGGAATATTCCTTTAGCATACTCCGTGATGGGAAGTTGGGTGCCGCGCAATCCGGGAAACCTGGCAGATAGCTAATGGGCTGGGCTTGGGATAAGTGATATAGGTAAGAGGAGCCTTGATGGATCATAGAATAGTGATATTTCATAGATTATTGTTACATTATCTAGGAGTTGGTACGTGTTCCCATAATAGCAGTATTAAGTCTCCCAGGTTCCACAAAGACGCCAGAACAAGGCTTTCTCCATCCATCATCTCTTTTCCCCATTCTCTCATTCCTCGCAGTACCCGCCAAATTAAATACCACTGTTATCCCTCGGCACATATTCCTCCGGCCTTCCAGATCCGTCAACCACCCCGAGAGCCCCATCACCACTTTCATCTCTTCTCGGATATCACCTCGAAATACCGAACATTTATACCAAGAAGCTCTAGCGCCGAGCATCTGAAACGCGGAAGGGGGGACGATCGACGCTTGCTGGACGCCCGATTCGCGATGCGACCCAAGAGTTGCCGTTTCACGAATGCAGAGCGGCTCGTACTTGAACCTGCTCTATACGACGGCAAGAAGTTGATATCATACGCTCGGCAATAGAGACTTGAATTCTCGCTCGGGTTGGCCGCCCAACTCGCATGTTCCCCCGTCTGGGGTGTAACTAGAACCCCATCAAATTCGCATTCACCTCGTCATCATTCGTCAAGCAGTTCGTCCACTCTTGAAAAAAGTTGGTCGACAATCAGGGGCAAACAATGGAGATGCTGCAGGGGCAACGAACTGACGTTGCCGACAACCCGGTCACTTCAACCAAGGATACTCACCTAATTGACCCAGCTTGAGAGAAGCTGGGACGATCGTCAAAAGCTTCTCTTGCATTCTCTCTCGAATCGCCTCATCTGCCTCGCCTGGCTTTCCCCTTGCGGGATAGCCACCGAGCCGCATCCCTGTCGCGACCTGAGACAGGGCGGAGATGGCCAGGACTGTGCGCCCATCGGAGGAAATCTCAAGAACGGATTCGAGTTTCGCCGTCTAGGGATCCTTCGTATGCTGTGGGATGATCCATCGAGAGATGGTCTTGTTGATTGAGTGTCCCCCTTGCTGTGGTCGATGTATTTGAAGACGAGCAGCCCGGGCTTGGAGGAAACCTGCCATTGAACTGTACGTGCTGTGTCCTTTTTTTTTTGTTTGTCATTCTTTCTTTCATCTCCCTCTTGTTTAATTCATTCGTTCATTAAACAATCATGTACAAGACCGCCCTCCTTGGTCTCTTGGCCTCGAGCCCCGTCTCGGCCCAGCTCAACAGCCTGGCGCAGGCCGCCGGGCTCCAGTACTTTGGCACCACCGTCGACAACGGCTACCTGAGTGATGAGGCCTACAAGGCCCTCGCCGACGATTCCGAGGAGTTTGGCCAGCTCGTCCCCGAGAACGGGCAGAAGTGGGACTCGACGGAGCCGACCCAGGGCAAGTTTGCCTACGAAAAGGCAGACGTCGTTCCGGACCTCGCCAAGAAGAACGGACAGATCCTGCGGTGCCATGCTCTTACTTGGCACAGCCAGCTTCCCAGCTGGGGTAGGTTTAAGTGTATACCGAGGGTTGAGCGGTGCTGACTGTTGTAGTGTCGAGTGGCAGCTTCTCGGCCGAGGAGCTCCAGACCATCATTGAGGCTCACATCTCCAACGTCGTTGGACACTACAAGGGCGACTGCTATGCATGGGACGTGGTGAACGAGGCCATTGTCGACGATGGTGAATGGCGGGACAGCGTCTTCTACCAGACTCTGGGCACCGACTACCTTGCCATCTCGTTCAACGCAGCCCGCAAGGCGGATCCCGATGCCAAGCTGTGAGTTTGTCCCTGTTGATAATGTTTATCGTCTAACAACTTCAGCTACTACAACGACTACAACCTCGAGAACAATGGCGCCAAGACAGAGCGAGCCATTGAGCTCGTCAAGACGGTCCAAAAGGCCGGTGCCCCCATCGACGGTGTTGGCTTCCAGGGCCACCTCATCGTCGGCCAGACCCCCTCGCGCTCTGAGCTCGCCACTGTCCTCAAGCGCTTCACTGCCCTTGACGTCGAGGTCGCCTACACCGAGGTCGACATCCGACACGCCTCTGTTCCCGCCTCCGAGGCCGCTCTCAAGACCCAGGGTGACGACTTTGCCAACGTCGTCGGATCCTGTCTCGACGTCGAGGGATGTGTCGGTGTCACAATCTGGGGAATCTCGGACAAGTACAGCTGGGTGCCTGACACCTTTAGCGGCGCTGGTGAGGCCCTCATCTACAATGACCAGTACGAAAAGAAGCCCGCCTGGACCAGCATCTCGAGCCTGCTCGCCGCTGCTGCGACTGGCTCCAGCGGCAAGGCCACCAGCGTGGCTGCCACCGTTGAGGCTACCAGTGTGGCCGCCACTGTCGAGTCGGTTGCCCCCGTCATGACCCTCGAGACCCGAACCAAGCCCACCGTCTCCATCTCTGAGGTCGTTCCCGCCCCTGAGCCGACCAGCCTCGTTGTGACTCCCTTCCTTAACAACACCGCCATCCAGACCACGCTCCAGACCCGAACCTCTGCTGCTGCTGCCCCATCATCTCCGACGTCGACGACGACTACGAGGATGATGAGGACTGCGAGGAAGAGGAAGAGGACGAGCTACCCGAGCCCTTCCCCACCTACGCCATCCCCGGCAACAGCACCCAGCCCACCAACGGCACCCAGTCCATCAACAGCCAAGCCCCCATCGTCCAGTCTGCCGCCGCCGTGACCGACTCCCCCACGGCCCGCGTCCCCATCATCCGCCACAGCAGCTCCGCCTACTACCCCTGGAACACCCAGTCTGCCGCCTCCGCCCCGGCCGTGATCCCCGCCCCGACCGGCCCCCCCTCTGCCCCAATCGGCACCGGCACCGCCGACGTCGTCAAGCACTACTACCAGTGCGGCGGCCGCAACTGGGACGGCCCCACTCAATGTGAGGAGCCGTATGTCTGCCAGGAGCACAATGAGTGGTACCACCAGTGCGTTTAATGTTGGGGCGTGATGGGAATAATTCTTTACATTATGACTTGTAAATATTTTTGGCACGTTTATAGTTCTAGACTTTTGTTTTCCCGGCTTGATGCGGGAATATGTAGATGCGCGTAATTGAGGACAGGTCCTGAATGTTGATGCCCCGTGATTGACTTGGGCCCAAGTGTCGCTCGTCCGAAAGGGAACCAGATGCTCGTACAATTCCACTGTATCTTTTGAAACCACGGGTGAGGATACAATCTCTCGTTCTATGGGGAGGGGGCCCTTGAAAATTACGAATGGGCATACTCTATAATCTATACTGGTAATGGGGCGGAGGGTGAAGATGGGCGAGCCAACGATGGTTCAATTAAGCTCTATGTCTCTATTCCCACGCTTAGAATGGCCGCTGACGATGATCCCCATCCAACCGACCCTGTAGTCAATTCCCAGGAAGCTGAATCAACTTATAATCGCCATCCAGGTAGAACCACTGGTCGTACTTTGCAGGCCTCTCGGCAGCAGGGAGCACGTTGGCCTTCTCAGGGATGTTGAACTTTTTAGTAGCATCCTTGCTGCGGACAAAGCTCTTGCTGTACTTTTTAGCGCTCGTCTGGTTGTAGTTGATCTCGTTGGAGTCGACCTTGCCCCGGACGAGGTCCTGCCAGTCGCCGTGGCTGTCCTTGATGGTCTTGGCCATGAACTTGGCGTTTTGGTACTCGCCGCCTACGATCTCAAGGACCGAGTCGCCGCGGGCGACCTTGTAGTACTTGGGGGCTTGTTAGAAAGGTTAAGTGTGGTTGGGTTTGGACTCACAGTGAACCAGTTGTAAAAGGTCTCGGCCAGGCCAGGTCGGTACTTTTCGAGGTCCTCGACGGCTAGAGAGGTTAGCATAGTCTTGCTTGGGGGGTGTTGCGGCTTACTGTCGACCAATGCGGCCAGGGGGTCCTTGGTGTCGATAGCAATGACTTTCCAGTCGGTCTCGCCACCCTGGGCCAAGGTCAGATCAATGATTCTATCAGTTACTCGGAAGACTCACGTCGTTGAGAGCGAGGCCGCCCAGAACCTTGACTGACTTGACTTGACCGACATGCGCAGGGCTGTGATATGCGTTAGACACGATAATCAAGTGCAATTGGTGCTGGCGTACGCTTCAGTAATGTCAAACAGGTCGATGGGATCGTTGTCACCGGGGTAGCCAGTAAAGTCATGATCATAGTTGGGGCTCTCCCAAGTCTGGGGGATAGACCCATAGTGGAAGGGATAAGACTTGTGAGGCCAGACGCTCTCGACAAAGCGAGGCTTGTCCTTCTTGTCATCATGGAAGATGGGGTCTAGTCTGAGTCAGTAATTGAGTCCGGCGGGTCAACAGAGGACACTGACTGAGGGGCTCGCTGCGCTTCGTCTCAATCTTGCCGTCGGTCCATCGAGGGATCTCGACGACGTAGCTCACGATGCGGTTGTTGCCCTTTTCAGGGTACAGGGGAACATCGTGCCAGAATGAGATGGGCTGGCCATCCTTCTCCAACCACACGCGCCATTCCTACAAGCAGTTAGTATGCTGTTTCCATCTTCGGGATGAGTGGCCAATACTCACGAGAGTATTGCGCGCTCCGACCTCTCGCAGAGTCAAAGAGTCATAGTCAAAAGACTTGGCTCTAGGCTCGATGGCTGAACCAAGAGCCAGAGCAGGCAGCAAGGCCAGATGGAGGAGCGCAGAGGTAGCAACCATGATGACTTGAGAGAGGACACGGGTGTCTTGGACAAAGTTCAAGGTTTCACTGGCGCTCGGGTGTTTTTAAGCTTGACGGGAAGATCGTGACGGTTGCACAGCGTTAGCTCGCGTGAGGAGCAACACCAATGACGACTCTCTTGGCTATCCAGGCACAAGTAACCCACCGAGTCTCGGTGACGAAAACGGAGACGGGACGATGGGCGGATCGTCACCCCGGCCGGGGCGATTGACTGTAGGGTTCCAACGATGAGGCCAAAGGGGAGCACGTGCAAGGGGGGATGTCGATCATTTTTGTATGGGGCCAGTTGGAGATCTTACACGGACACACGTGGGATGCTGATGTCGATGTCCAAAAGGGTAGGTGCTACTGCACGTCGATCAAAGAGCCGGGATCGCAATGAACGCTTTAATCCCCGGCGTCAATTCGCTCCTTGGCATTGCGAATCTGTTTCTGCGTGGGATGGTGTTTACAGAGTGTGCATTGAATTCCGCCATCGGGCCCACCTCGCTGGCCAAGCTCTTCTATAACTACCTATTTCGAGAGGGCCTTCCTCAACACCAAAAGATAAGGATAATGATGGTATATTTTATGGCCATGTTACGTTGATTCCTAAGAACATATGTAAATATTGTGATCCAAGACGAGCAAAAACGAAGATGGAAGCGGTAGAAGCGTGTCAAACCCGACCAGCACCATCAGGCCCGATGCATCCATCAAGACACAGAGGACAAAGCCTGTCGAAATTTCACGCGTCCATTGACATCAAGCCCGATACTCATCAATCCCCAAACCGACAACAAACGAACTGTTGGCTTCCATGACTTTGTCTTGGACGGAGCTGACAACCCGGGACGTGGATGGCCAGAAGTTCCTGTCGTTCTTGGTGGTCGCTCAACATGTGGGACCTCAGCAATGACCTGTATTATTACGATGGGCCTGATGATTCAGTATAGGCAGCATCTTCCGATGCATCGCAGATGGCTCAGAGGTTTGTTGAAGTAGGAGTGTCATGAAAGATCGTTGGGCTTGAGCCGGCAGAGGGAGGAATCCAGATCTTTGGACCTTCGAAGCGCTGCCCATGTGCAGTCTTCAGGCGAGGAATAAAGAAGAACACATTAATGCTAATAGGCAATGCAAGGAGTGCAGACCGGGCCACACAAATGGTATTTTCAAGAGCGTTGACTACCTATCCTAGAATCTCTCTCGGATCCGACGCGCCCGGCCGGCCCCGATGCGGATCAGCCTACCCGGTACCTAAGCAAAATCATCACAAAGGTACCTAGACCTAACTGAATGTTGGTCTCTTGCTACCTGGAATGCTAATGGCCACGGTAAGAGAATAACTACGTAGTGATGGAAACGATTAGACATGGTACAGGCTTCTATATATGCCCATATGCGATGAGGTTTTCCATGGCTATGAATGTGAGGGGGGCCTTGGCGGATTGGGGAGTGCCCACCACGGTTGGTGGCGGTCAGGGTCTCGTGCTATGAGAATCCCCCGAACACAATGCAAGTTTGGAGCCTCCACTTCAGCAACAACACAAGGCGCTTTGGCGGAGTGGTTATCGCGTTAGACTCGAAATCTAATTCCTTCGGGAGCATCGGTTCGAATCCGATAGGCGTCGCTTGGTTCTTCTCTTTTTTCATCTTTCGAGAAATGAAGATGATGTCGACTTCATTTTTGGACGACTAATTACTTTTTTTTGATAGACTACACATGATCCAATCATGGCTTACCCGTCTCAACGGTCGTCCCAAACAGGAATCTTTCTAAGACAGCCAATGGTCTTGCTTTTGTCCGCCCGGCTACCTTTGGTGCTTGTTAATGGATACTTAGAAAGAGTCAATGACCAGTTCGTAGATCGCACGGAGTGGGTGTGTAGACCTGGTTTTTTATTTTGTTAATAATCTCAAAAAGAGAGCCGGTTAACCTCTTGACGTCGGGAGCAATCATCATGATTCCGCGATGGGTGCGATTTCTAAGCGACACACCAAAACGAGAGGAGCGTTGATGCTTCGCATTGCAAAGGAAGACAGGAAGCTATTCCCCTTTCCATTACACGCGGTTACTAATCTGATGCCGAGGTCAAGTCAAACCAAGGGCGCGGGAGGGAGAGGCCAAACAACACTCTGCAAAAACGCAGTCAAATCTCGGAGAAGTGACATAATTTCTTCCCGTCTCGAGCTCTGACACTGTCATCAATAAATCCCAGGCCAATCTCGGCGCTAGAAATGGACTTGGGCTCGGGCAATAGCGCAGCAAAGGGATCAGTAATCACAATAAACCACCATAAACCCCGTCGGAATTATTGACGAGTGACCCCAATGTCGCCATTCCAGGGTGTACGGAGTTTTTTTCAAAACACTTTTGTCTGATCGGCGGGTTTGGATTCTCGGGCCTTTAAAGTCGAGACGAGGTGCTGCTGTTCTGGAGGGATGAGAAAACAAGACAGGAAGGCATACTACAATGGCGACAACTATGATTGAAGATGCTGCGACTGTGAATGGGGATGTAGTACCGGCTGCTTCCATTCGAAATGACTCTGCGACTGAAAACGATGTCGAGGTTGCGCGGGAAAAGGAGAGCCCTGATGCTGTGGACGAGTTGGACTGGGTGAATAACCGCACAACCCCTTCAACTGGCCAGCTCGGAAGAAGGCACTGCAAGTCGTGATGCTATCATCTTCAGCACTGCTAGCGTAAGTATCAAAACAACCTACCGGGAAGCCCCAAACTCACACGTCCAGATCCATCGGAACCTCCATCATGAGCTCAGCCCGCGGCGACCTCATGGCCGAGTTCAACGTCTCGAGCACAGTTGCCCTCCTCCCCCTGACAATGTACGTCCTCGCGCTCGGCTTCGGCCCCGTCATCGGCGGCCCGCTCTCCGAGACCATCGGCCGGTACCCCATCTACGCCGCGAGCGTGCCCCTCGGCGCCGTCTTCACCGTCGGCGCGGGCTTTGTCCACAACATGGGCGGGCTGTGCTTCCTCAGGTTCATGGCAGGTCTCTGCTGGGGTCCTGTGCTGGCGGTTGCGCCTGGGACGTTGTCGGAGACGTTTACGCCAAAGACTAGGGGGCCTGTTTCTGCCGTGTTTATCCTGATGCCGTTTCTGGGACCTGGATTAGGGTGAGTGACTACCTTGATCACGCATTTGCCAGTTGCTAACTCGTTCAAGGCCAGTCATCGGTTCCTTTGTCGTCAATCGGAAAGGCTGGCGCTGGACGCAGTGGACTCTCATCTTCTTTGCCATCTTCGCCATGATCATCACAGCCCTCTCCGAAGAAACATTTCACCCAGCCATCAAGCGCAGACTGGCCAAGAAGATGGGCCTCAAGGCCGACCCCTCGCCGCCCCTGTCCGCTCGGCTCAAGACGTTTGCTGTCGTGGCCGTCGTGCGACCGATCCGGATGCTCTTCCTGGAGCCCATCACTGGGTTCATCTGTCTATACGTGTCGGCGGAATTCGGTACTCTGTTCAGCTTCTTCGCAGCTGTGCCGTACACATTCGGAAAGGTGTACCAGTTCTCGATCGAGGAGTCGGGGTTGGTGTTTCTCTCCATCGTCATCGGCTGCATCCTTGGGCTTGTCACGGTCATCCTCTGCGACGTCTTCTTCTACCGAACAAAGGTCCCCAAATATCCTCCGCATCAGATCCCACCCGAACATCGTCTGTATCCTGCCATGATTGGTAGTATCGGGTTGCCTATCGGCCTTTTTGGTTTGCCTGGACAGCGCGCCCGGGAGTGTCGTGGGCAAGCCCAGCAGCAGCCATGATCGTATTTGCGTGGGAAATCTATGTGTGTTCGTCAGTACTATTCAGTACATAACCGACACGTACCATGGAAGTGTGGTGGCAAGTGCAGCTAGCGCGAACAGTCTCGCGCGATATGGCTTTGCTGGAGTGTTTCCGCTGTTTACGATCCAGAGTAAGTCCGCCCACCTCGCAGCACGGATGATGGCTAACTTTATGAAGTGTACCAGAAGCTTGGGATCGACTGGGCGAGCAGTCTGTTGGGATTCATTGCGGTGGCATTGCTCCCTGTCCCTGGGTGCTGTTCAAGTACGGACCTCGCATTAGGGCAAAGAGTGCATACGAGACGGTGCAGTTTAGCTAGAACATGTACGGAATAATGAGCAATTAATTTAACGGGAGGGTTTCTTTTACTATATGAACAATTTATTTAGAACATGTCCGCTGATTTCCAAGATAACAATCGGCGGGTAGGTTGTTCATCGCGACCATAACCTCAACCTAAACACAACGTAAGAAGTCATACATCTTTGGTAGCCCGCTTTCCAACACTTACCTATTCCTTAGGTACATTATGGTTGCCCTCACTGAGAGTCGGACGCTTCGTCTGCAAAATAGAAGCTGGTAGAGAAATGACGGTCACGTGTAGGGGCGGGCACTCAGTCCTTCCAGTTGCGCCTGCCACAGACCTTGTTGGGCAAAGGGCGGGAAAGCTCTCAGGGTCGATGCGAACCTCGCTAACGCACCATTCATCCCGTTTCATTGATCTTGATGTTGACGATGACGCTTTGAAGCAGCCACCTCGGCCATTTCATCTTCTACTGCTCGCCTGAAGAGGTTTCCGCCTGGCTATCGACCGGTAACCACACGAACAACAGAAAGCAAGCTACCTCTCCCAACGAACTATCTGCCACCAGCTGACCATGATAAATAGCCACCATGCCCTCCTCTTGGACTGGAAATGGTCCCATCTGATGCGCCAGGACGCGAAGGCACCGAGTGTCTACCTAGGTACGATGCGGTGAAAGGGTCTTCGCACCGACGTGTCGCCATGTTGTCTTCAGACTAGCACCCCAACACCCCTACCAACATGACGAGAAACAGGATCCGTTTCGCAGCCTAGGACCGACACTTGGAAAAGACTGAAGACCGAGTCGGATCCACTGACATGGCGCGTGTCTTGTAGTGTCCTGGCTGTGGTCCTGGTTCTTTTGATCGAACGGGGGAGCACCGACAATCTCAAGGAAGCCACCAAAATTTTGAGGAGGGAGTCACAACGATTCCGCTAGACCATCCAACAAGAGTCTCCGGCCAGACCACCTTTATCAATCCAGACGACTCAAGGCACACAGACGCACTGGAAGCCTCCCGGTCGACTTCGAAGAGGCTTGCGTATTACACGCTGGGCTATAACACTCCCTGGAGGGAGCCAGATTCCCGACGTCTTTATCCCCGGGGCAAACTGATGCTGGCCTGGACCGGAAGAGCGCACCAGAGAGAACCCTGGGTGATCAACCAAGCCCAAGTCTGGTCCTCATGGCCGAGCGATCCCCTCGCACTCGCCCGCCCCGCCGAGCCGAAGAGCAGGAGGGCTACTACGGCTTGCCCAGCCGCCCGAGACTGGTGGCCCGGAGCAGCACCGAACCTTGGGCGCCGCAGTACGACGGCTGGCCCATCCACTAGCGGCTCGACACGGTCAGTAGGACAGACCATGCGATCGCAGAGCGATGGAATGCCGCCGGTAGTCCTAAGACAACAGATCTCGCACGCGATTCGGCACATCAACTGGACCGCTGTTGATGTGCTCCGGGTTGGCTACGAGCGTGACAACCGCCAAACTGGCGAGCGATTCAGCAGCGCGGGTGTTTGGGCACGTCACATTCTGCCGCCTTTCAGCCTAGGGCCAAACCAGGGCATCGCCGATAAGCGACTCAGGGATTAAAGGAGTGGTGCGTCGTAGGACCCTTAATAGGGGGCATACGGACTCCCTTCTCTGGCCCCGGCGATTCTGGAGCATGCGTGTTTGATCTGCAGGGCCGTGCCGGTGGGATGGCGTTGCTCTGATGGAGGGCTATTAGAGATATCAAGAGACACGGCTTTGACGTGGCATAAACGGCAGGACACTTCTTATGTTAGACAACCCGATTTCAGGGTGGGAGACTGTTTAGAAGAAACTAGAACTCTGCCCGGGGCCCCGTCGTCGTCTCCGCGTTCAAATACGTTGCCACGCAGAACCCACATCTAAGTGCCCTTTGTCTAGATATCGGATATCTACCTAAGCTCTTTACGTACTTAGGAGGGCCTTCTCTAATAATGAGAGGAAATATAGATATAATTAACTAATTATGGTTAATTTTTTAATCATCTCATGTCAATTTTAAATAAGATGTATGACTATTATCATCCAGGGAAGCATTCTATATTGGCAGAGGACCACGTGAGTGTCCTCGACGGGAGACCAGCAGTCGGTGCCAAAGCTATAAATGAGTTCCTGGTTGGGCTCATTGAGGAAGAAGCCTAGCTCGTGTAGGAGGAGTTGAGGATCAGAGAGTCGCCAGTGACTCCCAAGACAGATGGCTGCGTGTCGTAGGAAATGGCAGCAGGCAGAGTGTCGCAGCACATTCATCTGGTCTCCCACAGGTGTTCTGCGAACGCGATGATGCCGAGGCTGCCAATGATGTCTTCCAACTCCTCTCGAGGACGTCCATCGAAGGGAAGCCCAGGCAGCAGCAGCTTCAGATATCCTGGCGCCCCTCGGGGATGAACATGCCGCCAGGGGTAACCAATTGGTCATCGTTCACGACGGTTACTCTTTTACCGAAAATACCTTTTGTCGGTCGAATTATCAAGGACGGACCTCAAAGGGGTCTGCTTCTAGGTTGGCTTCTCCTTGACTTTGGTATCAAAAGTCCGTATTCGATTACGTGAATAGACTGAGCGACAAAGAAGAGAAATGTATACAAGATAAGTCAGGAGCCAAAGTGACTCAACCCATACGAATAACTTCATCATTACTTCAAAGCACCCGAAGGGATCAAGGTCTCCCAATAAGATAAACAAGACTGGTCCATACCCGGAACAAGCGTCTCAATAACTCAAGATAATCAGTAGGTGTTACTGCTGCATCCCGTGCGACCTCAATGACGCAATGAATGTCGAGTCAACTGACTCCAACGCCTGGCTCAACCAACTTTATTCCAAATAAACAGCATGTCTCTTGACTGGCATATGAGAAGCACAAGAACCCCAAGGTCACTGCTTCGTTCGGTCCGGCCTTCCCAAGCTCCCATCACCCAGCAACGCCAACAAGATCGCCCTCCAACCACGTCTAACAACCGGCCAGCCAAATAACAACCACAACACCCTCGCCGCGATGCAGGGATCTGCAGGCGTAAGACCTGAAAGCTGGCTCGATAATCCACTGCGATATTGCAGTGATCTCCCGCCTGTAGATAGAGGCGGGCTTGTTGTGGTGGTTGTTGTTGCTGGCTACAAGATGCGCGATGTAACCTACGGCAAAGCCTTTTTGCGTTCCAACTTTCTTCGGTCGAAATTTTCAAGGACGAAACCCAGAGGGCCCTTTGGTTCATTGCCAGCTTCATCGGCCATCGCTGGTAGTCGCCCCTCCCTAGGTCGTCTATGAAGCTTTGAATCCTTGACCGAGAAAGGTATATATGCCTCTCTCAGTCAATTAACAAAGCTGCATGGATGACGTGAAGACCGGCGATCACAACCTATGGCGGATGAACCTCGCACTGAATCTAAGGGCCCCCTCTAGGCTAAGCGGTTCAAAAGGTGTAGCTCGTTATGTTGTTGTTGTTGTCATTTGGCTGGGCGACGTAAGGTCCGACAAAGCCTTTTCGGGTGGTATAGACAAAAGTCCAACTTTCTTTGGTCGAAAATGTCGCGGACGGGAGCACCGACCGCCCTGAGTTTGTCGAGTTCTTCATCGGCCACAGGTCGTGGTCGCCGCTCTTCAACTGCTTGAACTCGGCGACGTCAAGCTTGGAGAGGGACGAAAAGCAGCCAAGTTGGGCAACACAATCACGGTATGGCTCGATAACGAGCTATACCGCCTCTGGAACGCTTAGCCCAGGGGCGGTATAGCTCGTTATCTAGCCATACCGTGGTTGTGCTGCCCAACTTGGCTTTTCTCCTCGACATTGCCGTCGCCTGGGTTTGCTTGCCATCGAGGGGCTCAGAGAGCTTTCCCCTTCATCGTTCTTCCACCGGCTTCAGCTCCTTGACCAGCTGGAGCAGGCTATATCGACCCAGCCGGTGTTGTTTCTCATGGCCATCACGAAGGGGTGACTCTCGAGGTCCGGACCTGTGAGCTTTTGGAGCCTTTGGAGCTCTTGGAGCTCTCGGAGCTCATGGCGCCGTCCGAACGGCCTAACCGCCTGAGATACCCCCAGCCCAGCCCTTGATGGGCCAACTGAGCCAGAAGAACGAGGGGGCTCAGTAACCGCTCATCCTCAGCTGGAAGATGGCATCGGCCGCCCAATCCTACAGGCGCTTGATGGCCATGGCGTGGCCGCACCCGGGCTTCCACTCGCCCTCGGCGTCCATGCTCCAGGAGACACGGACGGCCCTTTGGAGGGCGTTGCGGAAGGCAGTTGCCTGGGACAACTCCTTGAGCCCGGCGACGTCAAGCTTGGAGAGCTTGAGCAGGGAGGGCAGGTTGCAGCTGCCGTTCAGTTGGCGAGCGGCCTCCTTTGCGGTGATGTCGGAACAAGACATGGTGTGGTAGGGGGGGCAAGGTGCGAGTACCCAGGGGTGAGTAGTGGTGGTGGTTGATGGAGAAGGATAGAGTAGTTGATCAAGAGAGATAGAGTGATTGATCAAGAAGAATAGAATGGTTGATCAAGAAGAATAGTGGTGGTTGATGAACAACAATGGTGGTTGATCAAGAAGATTGGTGAGTGGATGGTTACGAATGAAGAGATTCGAGAGGGAAGACGGGGGGAAGACGGGCTATTTATAAGATGCGAGAAGTGAGGGTGACCACTGTGTTCGAATCCATTCTGTACTCGAAAATTTGCATTTCTCACATGTTCAGCTAACTTTTCCTTCACTGCCACCGCCCCCAGTCCGACTGACCTGTCTGCCTTCTCTTTCCCGGCCCGAATGACTCCTCGGGGGCGTGTGAAGAGCTTCGCCTGTACGATGAGCTCTAGAACCTTCTCTTGTCCTTGGTTGTTGGCGGTGTTGTTCTGTACTGCCGCCGTTGGCCGGATGGGCGTTCTTGCTATAGAAGGCGGATGGATGTTTCCTTTGGCGGAGGCAGACAAGAACCCGAGGCCAGGTGGGCGATTCTTATTCGTCGGAAAGTGTGCAAGTCGAAGATACTGTCTTGTTATGTGTCGACGAACGAGGGGAGATCATAGGAGTGAAGCTTTCGGGGGTGTCTAAAGACTCAGGGGGAGGGAGATTGCGCCTTTGGCGTAGAGGGCCGAAGTCTGTAGTCAATTCAAATCTTATCAACAGTCGTTGCCTAGAAACTCTCTTCTTCCTCTCACTCGCTGTCCTGGTCCTCCGACGCGCACTCCCACTGCTTATGCAAACCCATCCAGGCTGACAGCGGCCCGGCCATCGACTGCCGCCTTGGGTTCCAGTCCGATTCGGCGAGTTACGTGCTGCCTAGCTCAGCCGCAGCCGCCAGGTGAAATATGTGCTGATGGTGTCAAAGTCTTGGTGTCAGAGTCTTTGCCTCGGGGCCAACATGCAACAAGCAAGCGGACAATGTTCGGTGTGAAACTGACGACGAAACAAGCTCAAGCCTCTTGACGATCTCAAAACTCCCAACAATCCCCATACTGAGGGCCTGCTGCTGTGGCCCTTCCCTTGTATGAGTAAAAGCGTAGCAGGGAGTCGAAAAGCGTCACAAGCGGCTTCGGCCCGAGAGCTTCGCACCCAAGGAGATCGATGCTTTCTCCGCGATCTTGTGGGATATCGGGCCCAAGACGAGTCCCTTTGCATAAGTTGACAATTGCCGAAGCCCCGAAGGCGTGAACTTGGCGAGAATCTCGATTTCGTCGGGGTCATGTGAGCAAGGGGTGGTTTCCTCCAGCCATCTTGAGCGAACGACCAAGAGTCTCTGCTTTCTGGGAAAGACTGGTCGTCTTGTGTATGCACCCAAGGGCGTCCAGACTCATATTCATGGTTCTCATCTCCAGCCATCGACTGTCCAAGCCCCAGTCCTGTCAAGGGCACCAAAGGTCGTCAGTGGTCAACGGGGTCGGGCCTCAGAACCCGGGATATTGTCAAGTCAGTCAATGACGCTTCCAAGGGCACCACTCAGGAACGCAGTATATCCTTGACCTTCCCGATGGTGTCCGTGACTGATCTTTCTGAGGTTCTCCTCCATCCACCCAGCCTTCATGAGGGCGTTGATGGCAGCGCCCATCCCGAATGTCTTGTCCTTTTGATCCTTGTCGCCCCAGGTGAGCAGACAAGCGAAATGTGTGCATATCGAGATGAATGGTGGCCACCCCGGCCGACCTGCGCGATGTGTTAGAGTTGGTCAATCCCAGCTAAGAGAGGCCGTGACTCACAGTGGCTAGAGCTTCTGAATCGGCGTCACTAAAGACCACCAGATCCTCTCCATCTTGCCTACCTTTTGGTCCGCCTCAAGATCAATCAAACGAGAGATCTTGTCATCTCCTTCTGGAAATTGACATTGGGAGGTTTCCAACTCCGGATATCCAGTGCCATCTTTGCAACCCGCCAGGTCCCAGAGATATCCGGAATTGGTGGGTTCCGGGACCTGGAGATCCGGCCATGCTCCGGGCCAGAGATTGCCGTCAAGTATATATCCAGCTTGACCAAACGTGGGACCCTCCCGTGGTCGCCTGGGTCACACGAGTGGCCTGGCCTGGCAGACCGTCCCCGCCACCACCGTGGTCACGGTCTGCCAGGTACCGGCGGCCCGCAGTGGAATCACGATCTTCACTATAGTCGCCATCCTTCCGGCATGGGCTGTCCATCTTGCCCGAGCCTAGCGCAAAGGCGTTGTGAGGTCGTCGTGCAGAACCATGCGTTCAAGCTCTTCATATCGGGGCGAAGCGACACCCGACAATGGACCAGCTCGTGGCCCCTATATAGGGTCAGGATCAGTTCATTCAATATTCTGAAAGAGGCCATGGCTTACATGGTGGACGATGAGGGGAAGGGTGTTTTGTTCGGTACCCGGGGTCGAGCCCACCGTAGAACGGCTCGCTGTAGAGCCTAGGTAGGTCAGGAGTTAGAAGCAACATTCGAAAGACTTGGGTCGATACGGCCATTTCGGAAGGAGGCACGCGTTCTCGGGGTTCAAAGCGTTGCAACGAACGGCGGGCGAGGGGGGCGAGGGGCAGGTGAGAGGACGAGGGGTCGCGATGAGTGCAAGCAGGGAGATGTTTGGGTTCGACAAGCGGTGGCATTCACGCGCTCATGAAGGCGAGGGGCAACAGGGCAAATCATCACCGCAAAGAATGGTAGGAGGCGGGTGGTGGTAGGGCAGACAACGTACCGCAAGCCAAGCTAAGCTGGAGCAAGAACTTCATGAAGTTGGCACAGAACAGAGTGCTTTTGGACGGCGGCGAGGGCGGTGTGTTGGTTGGGAGAGGAGGGTGAGAGGAGAGGCAGAAAGGAGGGAAGGAAACGCGATACGCGGCCGGCGGGTGTGAGCGCGTCTGGCTCCGGTCACGTTTCTTTCCCAACATGTGGCAGCCGCTGGCAAAAGCTGGCGAGGTGCTCCAGCAGCCAATTTCTCCGTAATCGGAGCTGTCAAAACACCAAAACAAGGCGTACAGATCAGAGAAACACGTGCATGTCAAGAAAAGGCCCTCCCACACCTTGGTAGCGTAGCACATTGACCTCTTCCGTTTATGGGTAATTGACTACCATCAAGGACTCACTACCGTCAAAGAGACGTGCCCTGCATGAATATTTACGTGGGTAGTGATGTTGGGAAGAATGCGTCACGATGGCGATGAGAAAACAGTCATGGTTGGTGTTGAGGACAATACTCTTGAGACTTCAATACAACAGTGGATTATTAGAAAGAACCAAAACAAACCAAAACAAAAAGACAGTAGAAACACGCTGGCAGCCAAGCTCATCGCCCTGTCCTCCTGCACACTCTCCCCCCCTCCCATCCCATGCCCAAGTCAGGTCAGGCCAAACGTTGTCGCGACCCTCGCTGCGGGCCAGGTCATCATCCCGGTCGTGATCGTTCGATTTATCATGATTGTTCGTGTGTCGTCCGCTGTCTGGCAAAACGATATATAGTCGAGGCGAGGCTGTCGAGATGCTCCGCTCGTTGCAGCCCGGCCCTTGATGGGTTAACTGAGCCCAAAGACCGCCCAAAACTCTCAGCACTTCGACGTCGCTCACCATGGATGGTCTAGTCAAGTCAGACATCTCGTCGTTTCCTTCTTGAATAGGGGGGGATTTTTACTTACGGCATAAGAGACTCTTCTTGAGGCGTCATCTTGATGCACGATGTCCAATAGATTCCAGAAAAGGCGACCAGGAACCTGTCGGACTTGGTTGATACAAAGTGTAAAGACCAAGACGGGAGCACCCCGAGCCGACATGGTGAGCGAACTCAATAAAGGCTGTGTCCTCTCCGCAGGTCGCAACCTGGGAGTGAACTGAGCCGACGGGCTTGACAGTTTCTTGCTGTGCCTCTCCCACCCATGTTGAGAGTCTCATCCATGGAGTCTCCACCAGCCTGGGCACCGGTCATCGAACCTCCATACGTTGCGGAGGCTCAAGGCGAGCTGCTGACAGCGTCGCCACCGAGGGCAGAATTCATCTGCTCGACCTCGGTGGGGTGGGTGATCCATGACCTCGTGCTTGAAAGCACCCGAGGGTCGCTAGCACAGTGATTAACAAACGACATTCCCCTTCCGCAGCGTTGGCGAAAACTCACAGTGTTGCCGGCTTGAGCCAGACCCCAAGCACCCCCTCTGTCCCTTTCGCCATTCCTCATCCTCCAGCCTTGAGAGCAGGCGAGGGTCGCTAGCACAGTGATTAGCGACGGGGCATTTCCCTTCTGCAGTGTTGGCAAAAACTCACGATGGTGCGTGCTTGGGTCAAACCCCAACCACGACCTCTGTCCCTTTCGCCATTCCTCATCCTCTATCATGTCAGAGGTGAGGCGGTCAACAAACCACTCAGTATCCTCAGATGCAAAGACTTTCTCGATGTTGAGCAGGCGAGGGTCGCTGGCACAGAGATTAGCGACGGGCATTCACCTCATGCAGCCTTCGCGCAAAACTCACGATGGTGCGGCAAAAGCCAAGCACATCCTCTAACCCTTTCGCCATTCCTCATGGTGAGAGTCTTGCCCTTGAGGTCAGTCTTGGAACCCTTGTCGTCAGTCTCTGTGAAAGACTAACGACAAGGGTTCCAAGACTCTGCCAAAGACTGGTAAGAAGTCGAAAGAAGTCGATGCTGGATCCTTGAGAGTGCCCGAGGGTCGCTAGCACAGAGATTAGTGACGGGTATTCCCCCTTCAGCAGCGTTGGCGTAAAACTCACGATGGTGCGTGTTTGGGTCAAAACCCAGGCACGACCTCTGTCCCTTTCGCCTCTTGCGCTGTCTCCATCCTTGGTCGCTTTCGCTATTCCTCGTCCTCCGTTCCTTTCACAATCCCCCATCCTCCGTTCCTTTCGCAATTCCTTCAAGAATTCAGAAGAGCCAGGAGGAGGTATTCCACAAGAAGAGAAGAACTCTTTTCGGGAGAGCGACGCACGACACAAGCCATGAAGAGGAATGGCGAAAGACGGAACAGAGGATAAGAGGAATGGCGAAAGGGGGGACGGAGGATGAGGAATGGCGAAAGGGACGGAAAATGAGAGGAATGGCGAAAGGGATTGCCTTGAAAATGGGTATGTATATAGAATAAAGAAGCGAGCAGTTGACCATGAGAGAAGAGGGCTGATTTCCATCGGGATCAGAGAAAAGGGCCCCAAGCAAGCTGTTGCTATGAAGAGAAGAAGAGAGGGAGGAAAATTGGAATGACGCGTCGGAGAAAAACAAGCTTGGTGTGCGCGGTGGATAGGTAGCCGAGCTTGCAGCTGGTTGACGGTCGTTGGCAGTGCCGGAGGTCGGGGCGGCGGCATAGCGTACTCTGCACCTGGTGCGTGTCGGGGACTCGCTTGCAGTGGATATTGGGTCAGAGGAAGCTCTGCTTCCTGGAATCCATCAGGGTTCTCAAGAGATTTCGAATACCGGCCAAGACACCGACTGTGATGGAGCTGAGGGAGGAGAGTGCGTGCGATAGGGGTAACCACCACTGCCCAGCTGGTTATTTATTCTGCATCGAGAGAAGACTTTTAGATAAATACAAAGTATTGAAAGCGTCATTGACTGACTTGACAATAAGACCATGCCTCGGTATCCTTCTCAACGCCCAAGGACCATGTGAAGCGGTTCGTCACCTTGAGTGTCGTGACCACCTCGACCAAGCAACCCGCTTCACCACCTCCCATCCATTCAAATCCACCCAAAGATCCATGCCAAGGTATTTCCCGCCTCGCAGCCACTCCTGTACAAGTCCACAATTCGCTTCTTGACGCTCGTCACCAACACCTTGTCCATGTTCTCCTCGTTGGCGATGGCAAAGACTGCCATACACCCTTCTTCTCGTGCCACTGGGAAATCGAAAATCCCCAGCTCCTCTTTTCCGTTGATCGTGTCCAGTCTTCGGGAACGTTGAGGTTCTCAGCCGAAAGGTGGCTCGGATCCTGTCTCAGGAGTCTTGGGGTGTCTGAACCCTCAAGAGTCCCCTGTCGTTGATCCGGGACTGCCAACACCGCTGTGGCAACAGTGGCGGGAGTGCCAGCGGAAGTAGCCTTGGTGGCTATTCTCGTGGACTTTTGTCTGTCCCTCGTCTTTGTTGTCGGTCCAGTGTTGTCGTTGTCGCCTCGAAAGTCAAACCCGGTGAGTGAAAACACGCACCAGTCCCGATGGCCATCAGGCTGGACACGGCTAGCTTCAGATACCCCTTCCACAGGGGATCTTCCGCATGACCTCGCTCTTCGGCTAAAGCTTCACCGGAAGCAGGCGGCCAGGCCTGAATTTGATGCCGCAGCACCCTGGCGATGTCGAGATTAGCTGATGCGTTTGGTGAGATGGAGGGAGGGTACATACAAAACTGGTACATGGGAGGGTGCCCCGCGACGATGGCCCTCCACGATGGGCGGGGGCGGCCGTGTTCTTGAACATCGAGTTCTGGGTACTCAAAGGTCGTCCAAGACAGACCGTATCCGATCTTCCACACGGTCTCGCTCTTTGGCTAAAGCCCCCCGGAAGCAGGCGGCCATGCCCTGGATCCGATGCTGCAGCACCCTAGCGATGTCGAGATTAGCTGATGCGCTCGGTAAGGTAGAGGGAGGGCACATACAAAACCGGTACATGGGGGGATGCCCCGCGACGATGGGCGTGGCCCAGATTATAACTGAGCTCGAAGAAGGTGTTCTTGAACATCGGGTTCTGGGTTCTCGGATATCGCCCACGACAGACCGTATCCGATCTCGTCGACGGGCCCCGGAGGAAACCCCAGTGGTGGTTCTCCATCATGTCGGAGGTCAGGCGGTCAACAAACCACTCAACGTCCTTGTGAACGTTGAAGATGTCCTTGAGCTTCTCAAGAGCCATTCCTTTGGCCTCGAAAGACCGCTCAGGCGGGCGGCTTGAAACCCCAGTGGTGGTTCTCCATAATGTCGGAGGTCAGGCGGTCAACAAACCACTTCAACGTCCTTGTGAACGTTGAAAATGCTCTTGATCTTCTCAAGAGTCATGCCTTTGGCCTCGAAAGACCGCTCTGACAGGCTGGGTGAATATCCCATGCCTGGCGGCAGTGATACCTGGCAGCATAATGAGCGTTGTGCTGCTTGTCGCGAGCTGTGTCTTTTTTACAACGTGGCCGAGTTGGCTTTTCCATGTTGTACAAAGGTGGCTGCTTCAAAGCGTCATCATCAATAAGAAGATGAAAGCCCACGTTCGCGGGTGGTGGGTGTGGGGATGACCAAGAAGGTCATGTTCAGGAAGAGAAAATGTGTGCCGACGCGACGCGAGTTGAAGCCCTGAAGAACAACATTTTGGACCCTAAGCCTTAGGCACCTCAACAAAGGGCCGGGTCAACCCCTCCCTCCAGCCCAGGCCCAGAGATATTCCGGCCTTGCCTCTATGCATCCGCTATTCCATCTTTTACCATATCTCGCCTTGTTGCGCAAGGTCGAGCTTTCTCTGGCAGTTCATCGTTAAAGTCCCTCCTGATCCCTCCTTGGATGATACATTCAGGGGCATGGCAGAGCAGGTCCGATGCACCCAACTCTCACCAATGTTCTTGTTCCTCCAAATCACCTATAGCAAGTCACCTTTAGCATCTCGCAAGCGCACAAGCTCATGAGCACGCAGACCTTTGGAATCGGCCAGCCCCTTACCGACATATCCTCCCGTCCCCCTGACTCGTTGAAGGCGGAAGGGATCGCGCCATAAGGGGGCGGGGCATGATGAGAACCGCATACCCGACGCACCTTGATTTCGATCCTCGTCTTCTGCAAAATGGCCCCCGTGATCAGAACTCCAACAGCCCCAGGGCAGCCAGAGCCATCGCACGTCACCACACGACCCGAGGTCGACCAGAACCAAGATGACAAGCACCGCGAGTTCCTCATACGGCACGACATCTTTACCAGGGGTTACCCTCCTCGCACCGCCAATTGAAGAGTTGGCGATAGCAAAGATCGTCATGCCGTTCGAGAGAGTCGCGATGCTTCTTTCTCTTTGTTTTGATCGGTCTCGGATCGTGTGAGGATATACTTCTGGATAGACTCCAACTCTGCTCTGAGTGGATTGCCGTTCTGATGATGGGTGTCACTTTGAAGAAGAAGATGAAAGACGAGGGTGTTATTAGCAGCATCTGGAGATAGAAGTCGGGACTTTGATCTATCGTCGAGACAAGAAAGGTGACTTCCATACCCTTCCATCATTCACCTTCAATGATTGCAGCCGCACAAGGTTGACAACATCAAAGTCACGGGCTTTTGAGTCATTCGGTTCAAATTTAGTCTACTGTGCGTTTATGTGTGCTCCTTGATGTCGTGGCTAATGTTATTCAGGAGTGTTATCGCCAACAATGGCCCGATGTCCAATCCGATACCGACATACAGTGAATGGCGACCACCGTACCCAAGCTTGCCCGAGCCTCCGATCCAGCGCATCCTTCTCCCGCAAAGAATATACTGCCTTCGTGCCGACGAACCCGTCATGTGATCACGAATCTTTCAGGTTGTCGGCTTTTAGTAAGCTTGGGGCTGGTCCTCGCTCCAGCTGCCGCCGAAATGCTCCATCATCTCGACCTCCTCACTACCATGTGGGCCCGTTCAAGCTGAATGCTTCGTCTTTTACCAACACTACGTACCCAAGAGTTCACCGCATTGTTCATTCTTAAGGTTGTCGTCCTCGGTCCGGTCCAACATTACAACCCAGTCCGCTGGGTCCTCAAGCTCAACACTCCGCGCGCAGGCTCGTGCGTCTTGGCATTGTCTACTGGACACCAAAAAACGTGGATCTCGAGCGAGAGGAGGTCCTCGGCAGCGCCTTGCCTGGACCGTTCATGGCATTGTTTGGTCGTTGGCATTCAGTTCGTCACGAGGGCACGAGGTTCAGATAGACTGGAGGCATTTGGCCGGTGAGAAAGAAGAGCGATCAACACAGCAATAATCGAGAGTAGCCGTGCCAAAAGACCATGGTGATATAGTCAGGCTGGGGCGCACATCTACAGCCAGTCATTCCAATATGCAACCTCCTCAACCTTGTCCTTTCCATCGTCGAGGCTGGTGCTCCTGCAGCAGCCGTGTCCCTTGCAGGTTAACGAATCCAAGCCACGACGCCGACGACGCCACGGAACGGCGTGTTACGTCAATACCCTTTCAAAAGACAAGAGCACAGCGCCATCCGTGTCACAGCCCGTTTGAGCACGTAACCGACCCTTCCCGTCGACGCTATTTCGAAACACGAGGCTCAGCGATATGATCAACGAAAAACTCCCCAGTTTCGAACCCAACATCGAGTTCGGCTTTCTAACAACATTTAGAGGCCTCCTAAAAGGCCAAGAAATCCTCTTTCCCCAGCCAACGAGCAATCCGCGGCACGTTGCCGATTCCCGACGCCAAGAATCTTGGACGGCCCGCACATGTGGTGTCACTGCAGCTCTTTGGGCGGCAACGTCTCGTGTCAAAGCCTGTGCACAGTTTAAATGGGCGACGTTGGGTGTGCTACAGCGAGGTGTTGTTGGTTGGCATGAGAAACGGTGCGTTGGCATCCATGCATGGTAAGAGATGTGAGATTCATGCTTCAGTCAACCAACAGCGCCTGGCAACCATAGCCAACTAGTTGTATAGGTATGATGAAGGGATAATAGACCCGACAACACATTCTGGTGCAATAGAAACCTGGAACCTTTATTATAGTTGATGGCATAGGGTAGCACCACCACGTGGATACACCCCCACACTGTCCGAGTCTGATCTGTCGAGGTCATTCTTACGAGTCATGAAACTAATATTGAGACATTCAATGTTCCTTTGGGGTCTCGTTGCACTTCATAACACAGTCACAATCATCAGCAACATTCATAGATCCGTTTATTCCCTATTGCCTCGTATCATATGTCCGAGTCATTGCGTAGATTCCGTTCATCTTCCAGAAACGCATAATGATTTGACTTTGCATCATGGGAAATCCAAGTTTCCCCAATTCAACGGTTAAAGGCCATGAGCAAACCATAACACTCCCAAGAACACCGTGAAACCCCTCGGGAGAGGAACCCCTCTCCTGGATGGTATAGTACAGTTATTAAAAAAGATTCAAAGCCATCCCCTCCCGCATGCCCCCGCACCCTCCAAGCCTTTTATTACTTCGTTCAGCATGTTCATTAGGCGTCATCTTCCATCAGGGACTTCTCGGACACGAAAAAGTCCTTCTTCTCGTCCATAAACTGTCGGTGGAAGGTCTCGAGCAGCGCGCCTGGAAGCTGCTGTCCGATGGCCACCTTGATGTGGTCCTTCTTGCCGGTCCAGAGATGCTTGATGAACTTGCCATCGCAGCCCGAGCGGCTCTCGGGGAAGCCGTTGGCCTCGGTGCACTTGAGCTCCCGGATGTCCTTGGGGTAGTCGTAGCGGATGTAGGTACCGAAGCCGCCCTGGTCGGTAGGCTTGCCGGGGCGGTTCTTTCGGAAGTCGACACACTCGGGGTGCTTTCCGCCCTCATTGGGGCAGTCCTCCCACTCCTTCAGGATCTCAAACGTCTTCTCGTTGTTCTGGAGGATGATGAAGCCCGTGTTGAGGTAGACCTTGCCAAACTTGTCCTGGTTGTTCTTGGCGTTGGGGTCGGCGGCGAGGGCGAGCGAGTTGGTGTCGGGGTGAAGCTGCCAGTAGTTCATGAGCCACTCGAAGGGGAGGTCGAGGCGGTTAAAGATGGCATCCGAGTCGAGGAAGATGCAGGCCTTGTGCTTCTTGAGGATGCGGGTCAGGATCGGGGGCTTCTTCCACGAGTTGCGGCGGTCCTCAAAGGGATCGGTAATGTCGATGTAGTAGTACTTGTAACCGTGGATCTTGGCTGGAAAGAGTTAGCGACAGAGCAGAGTTTCGGACGACGCGATGCGCACCATAAACCCAGTGGTTCAGGACACCGACGGAGAGACCGTGAACCTCGGTGCCGCGGTCCCAGCTCATCAAATCGGGGGAGAAGATCTGGCCGGGCTCGTTGAAGGGTCGGTTGTCGAGATCAATGATGCAGAGATCCTCGCCGACGTTCTCGGTCCACTTGGGGTCGGCGGGCAGCTCGAAGGGGAACGCGCCAAAGGCCGAGTACGAGGGGGTAGTAGGGTCGACCGAGGGCCTCATGATGTACTTGAGGTAGTAGTCGCCCAGCTCGGTGGAAGCGTTGGAAGGGCGATCGGGCTTGGAGAAGGCGCCGTGAGGCTCCTCGACGACGGGTTCTTCGGCATCGGTGCTGTTTCTGTCAGCGCTGGGTTACTTGGAGGTGAATCGCAATCGCGAATACTCACACATCGGCGGGAGGCTCCCACTTATCCAGGTGTCTGTAGGCCAGGCCGACAAAAGCCACGAGGAAGATGATGGTGGCGGCCATCAAGGCCGTCGACCGATTTGTACGCACTTGACCGAACATGGTCGCAATAGCCGCCTCTTTCTTGTCGCAGGACTGTCGAGAGAGGAATGGGGATTGCGATGCGTGTTGGATACGAGGCGTGCAGTAAGAAGAGAAGGACGAAGAAATACGAAGCGGGAAGCGGACCAGGTGGGAAGAAGAGAGCGAGTGGATGGCGCCGACGAGGACACGCAATAAAAATCAACCCGTACCGTAGCGCGGCGCGACGTAGGCGGTTCCCAATTTAACCAGGGGGAGAAGAGAAGACAAGACGGACGGGGGACGGTGAAGAAGGAAGGAGGAAGAAAAATGAATAAGAAAAAAAAAGGGACAAGGTTCAGATAAGGCAAAGAGGAGTAGAATTGCTGGGATTAATTAAATCTGAACAGGGGAAGGGGGGCAAAAGACGGGGGTTGCGCGCAGAGGGGAGAGAGTTGATTTTGGCTTGTGGAGAGAGAGAGAGGGAAGAAGGTGGGCCATGCGGAGCGGAAGAAGAGACCAAGGCAAGCAAGGCATGGACGGCACCAAACGCCTTCGAAGAGGAGGGGCCGGGGCGGGTGGCGAACCTGGGCGAATGGCGTGGCACGAAACAGCAGCAGACACTCTCACTCGGGAAGGAAGGAGCGGAGGCGATTTCAACTGGCGCTGGGAAGAGTTGGATCAAGGGGCGTCTCCTTTTCGCTACAGCACCAAGACCATCACCTACTGTCGCCAAGGAGCCCCTGGAACTCGTCCAGCGCACGCAATTAGCTGAGTCAGCCCTGTAAGACTGGACACCCTGTTGCTGGACACCCAATGCTGGGCAGCTGGGCTCTATGGTGAGACAGAAAAGGAGAAGCTTGAATTATGGTTTGTCGCCTTGTATCTGGAACCGAAAATCTCCAAAGGACCTTTAAGCCCGGGTCGCGAGCCGTTCCCCGCAGACCTGCATTCTCTGATAGGATAGGGGGGGGAGTCATTTCTTCAAGACTGCGCTTACATGGTCCCCAAGTGACCAATGGGGACGCCGCTGATGGGTGCACTTTTGGCTGCAACGTCGGCCACGGCGGAGATGAGCACCTTGGCTTTCTTTCTGCGATAGGATCTGATGGCAAGAGGTAGGATATTCAGGAGGTGATATTGTTATAGCCCTTACGTTGAGAGGAATGGCGAGTGTGAGGTATTTTACATGGCATCCCTTAAAAAGGTGTCCATGCCTCTCGGCACGTCTCCCTGCTGCTGACAGCGGCGCTCTTCTCGTCCCGCCTCGCAAACTCGAGCCTCGACTCGGGCAGAGCAAGAAAAAGGGCCTGATTGTTTCAGAGTCAAAGCCTTCTGCGGCTGACAAGCAAGCATCAACCCCGTCCCATCTTTCAGCCCTTCCAGGGGGACCTCGCAAACCAACAACGATTCTGATGTCAGCAAAAAGAATGGACGGACCAAATCCCCCTTCCCTTCGCGTCAGCGCTTCGGTAGCGCGTCTCACTTGGATCAATGCAATGCGAGCCTTAGTGTGGAATTGTAGAATTTGCCCAACTCTCTTTCAGGGGAGGAAGTCAGCGCTAGACCCTTTACAGTCAAGAGTCACGATGCGGACGTTATCGCCATTTTTCGCCTCGAAATTTGGGTAATTCGCTTGGCTGCATCAGCGCTCGTATCTTGTCTCGGCGTCGTGATATATTATCTCGAGTCGCCTGCCTTTTCTACTCGTATTTAGAGTATCATTCGCCTTCTTGCGTGTTGAGGATCTTGGCAGACTCGTTCTCTTGCCGGCGCTGATCCTCACCCTCCCGGCCATCGCGTCTCCCGGCAATGAAACTTCCCATCGCCCGTCAGCTCCGTATTCGAAAAGTCAATTCACAATCTCGGTGCGCAGGATTGAACCCTTCTTGGAATGACTTCAATCTCGAACCACATAAACGCCAAGCCGGATCCCGCCCAAAAACTCGTGACAAGAGGCCCGGCTTTGCCGCCTGCAGGTAATTAAACCCGTCGGTTGTCCCTTTTCTCAAATAAACTGGAGACGGCAACGTGGACCGGTTGCTCGCCTGCGTTTCCGATTCATTGGCTTTGCTCTTCCTGTCATCCCATGTTTCGCATCAAGATCCAACTTCTGTTCCTTTCGGACATGGCATTACCTGTAGACACCGAACCCCGGATCGTCTCAGGGACGGAGACAAGCGAACAGACCGTGATTCCCCAGGGCCTAATCATCACTGGAAAGCGGTGTGGTGAACTCGTCTCAGGACTTCTTGGCCTGCAGGGTTCTGGCTGACAGTTTGGCCAACTGTGAATGTGCCCCTGGACGCAATCCCGCTTATCGAGCACGACAAGGCGATCGAAATAACCTGGCAATGATAAACGTTTTGCCGTCAAGCACGTTCTCGACTCTGGCTCTATCCGAGGTTTCTGGCCGGGGCACACAACCCCAGCATTGTATTCGACCAACGAGCAAAGCTAGATAACCAAAAGAACCCCCCCCCCTGCATGCATGATCCGGTACATACGCTGTGCGTAACCGAGATACAGATATATATCAAATCCCTACCCAGGACAAATAACGCCAGATTGTATCGGGTATTCCTGTCCGAACTAACTTCCCTGAGCATGTATGCGCCGGCACCAATCCCTCCCATGCGCCACTTGGTAATCGCACAACCTCGTCTCTATGATGATGCTGATGACGCCCGCGATGGATATGCCCCCGCTGTCGCTCACGGTCGTGGCTCCCAAGCTGAACTCGCGGTCCTCGGCTGGCACGTTCTCCATGATCTCGGCAAAGCAGTTGACGTACACGGCGCCACCTAGCAGACCTTCCCAGAAGATGACGATGAACACGATGTACACCGAGGGGATGAAAAAGTAGAGGGCGTGCAGGGTGAGGAGGACGAGGTTGGCGACCTGCAGCAGGGAGGGGAGGTAGAGATGGTGGATGCGGAGGAAGGGTGTTGAGGATCGCGAGATGAAGACGCCGAGCTGGTAGAGGAACCCGTAGAATGGGTAGAAGCCGCGAAACTCGCCGAAAGGAGACTCGTCTAGAGGAAATAGTAGAGTCGGCGCTACTCCTTGGTTGATGGTGTACTCTGCCACGTACACAAGCAGCAGCGGAAACATGTATGGGATGAACAGCCCCCTCGCCTTCTTCAACCTGTCGGTGAGAGTGAGCGGTCCCGGTGTACTGTTGGCAGAGAACGCAGTCGATGCAACACCGGGTCCTGGAGTGAGGAGAGCCGACGAGGCAGTTCCCTGGTCCATATTGTCCACATCCTCCTCCTCCAAGTCTCGCTCCGGAAGCGCATCATACCCTTTCCGCCTCGTCCCCTCATTCAACGGCTCGAGCGGCAAGATGACGAAAAAGCTGATAAACATGAACGCGGGAAAGCACGCCGATATGAGTAAACTGTCTCGGACGCTCAAACCCCACCAGTCCGTAAACACCACATACAGCCCCGCGCCCACCAAACCCGCGGCGCCCGTGCCGGAACCCCATCCCGCGAGGCTGACGGGGCCGTAAAAGTGCGTGAGCCCCAGAAAGCTCAGCTCGCCGCCGCCGGCGCTGATGCTCGCGAGGACGACGCCGACGAGCTTGATGGCGACGGACTGCGTGCGGGGTGTGAGGGCCACCATGAGCATGCCGACGGCGGAGAGGGTGATGAAGATGAGGATTCGGATGCGGTAGGATATGCGGTGGATAAAGTAGGGAGCGACGAGCTTGGTGAGGAACGAGGGGAGGACGTCGGCGAGGAGGACGACGCCTTTTGGGAGGGAACCGACGAGGTCTTGGGCGGCGGAGAGGATGATGACATAGAGGACGTTGTTGATGAGGCCTGATGATCAGCAAGTTGTCGCAGGAGTGTGTTTTGGGACTTACCGAAGAGCCAAAAGGCTATAATCACCTTGGTGTCGCGGTGTCCTAGGATGCTAGCCATCTTGGCCTTGTAGACGGCCCACGAGGACGAAGGCGAGCCCAGCATGGGGAGCAATCCAGAAGACGAGGTTGAAGCGCCGGACATGATCGCAATGGGTGTCACTCTCGCAATGGACGTGAGAGTGCAACCGGCATTGCGCTTGGCGGTTCGACTGATTGTTGGGAGAAGGAATGGAAGTTGGCGATAAGGGTCTAGCTCGAGGCGGCGTCGTGTCACGAGCTAAAGTCCGCCAGGTCCTCATGACGTTGATCATGCTGACTCGGGGGCTGGCGTCGGGTGGGGCTGGGGCTTGCTCACCGAGATCCTATCGGGGCTTCACCGAGATCTCTCCAATGGACAGGGGTTACACGCATATCTGATCGTAAATCATGCCTTTCCAAACTACTCATACAAGCTTATTGCACCTATCTTTCAAGGCCTCACTCTCCTTACTCGCCTCCGTCACACTCTCCGGCGCAACCCATCCCTCAGCCGAGATGCTATCAGGCACACTCTCGGGCTGGTAATAGTCCTCGCCCTTGAACTGCGAACCACCAGGCCCGGGAGGGTTACGGCCTACGTTGGCGCGCGACGCTTCCTGGCCCTGAGAAGCAATGTCCTTGGCGCTTCCTAGGCCTGACCTCTGCGGCGCGCGACCGCCGACGACGTCGTTGTCGTTTTGGCCACCTTGCTCCTGGTTGAGCTTGTCGATAGGGCCTCCTTCACCTTCATACTGCTCTGCACGAGCTTGTCTGTCGGATATGTAAGTTGGGGTTCCTGTTGATAGGACGGAGTGTGCTTACCGGCCCCGGTCATCGAGGATACCGCCTTCACTAGGAGGAATTCTCTTGTTGTAACCTCGGTTCGTGCTGAGCTCATCGCCAAACTCGATCTTTGCGCCCTCAAATCTGTTTTCAACACGGGGGTTCACGCCAGCGTCGTCTACATCTTGACGTCTGGCGTTGCCAGTCTTGGCTTGGTAGGTGTTCAGGTCCTGTTCGGCCTGCTTTGAGATCTGCTCGTAGTTGGACATGTTCGTGAAAATGGCTTTGTCTTCTTTGTGCAAAGGATAAAGTCTTAAATATGATGAGTTGATCTGTTCAGCTCTAGAAGGAGCGTCTTTCAGGTTATTTGTAGTTGTTGCGATCAAGATGATGTCATCTATATGATTTCATTCTTTCGTTCGATGATTTCATCACGACGATGGAATTGTGGAACTGGGGCCGGCCCGTCGACCGCGTCCGACATGTTCCTTGGAAGACGGAGGACCTTGAAGGAATTATAATCGGACGACATGCCGTGATCGAGATTTCGCGTGGATGGTTGCTTGGTAGCTTGGGCTCTGGGTGCCAGGTCGGGAATGGCGTCGGGTGAGCGTCGGGCGTCGGGCATGGGTAGAGGAAGACGGGGCTTCTGTAATTCGGCCAGTAAGGATTGAAGAGAAGGAGCAAAGATACATACCTCGGAGCCTATCAATTTTGAGAGGCCTGTGTGCTTTTGAACTGCCGTTTCGGGAACAATGTGAAGCTATCGCGACCCTCGGCTGGGTGGTGATGTCCGGCATCAAGCATGGTGCGATCCTGCCACAGCGTCAGGTTGGCAGTTTTCTTGCATTATGAGGCCATCCATCGCATCTACCTATCTGCATTATCTACATAACATCTGTCCTCGAACGCATTCTTTGTCGTGCAGAGGTAGACCTCCTGAGGCGTCTCCCCCGTGCACCCCCTGAATCCCCAAAAGTCAACGAACACACTTCCACATCACGAACCACATGCCCCAAACGCAAAAGAAACCCTTATTCAGACGTTCTTCACCTGTCTTTGTTTGTCATCCCTTGTTGCGAACGCTAATCTGAAGAGTTGTGTGGCCCCCGCGGCACCAAACGCGCCTACAGCTGTTCAACACTGCCCTGGCGCGCGCCGACCTCACATTCACCCTCACAACAATCCTCACTTTTTTTTTTTCCTATTGTCGTCCGTCTGCACCGTGCAAACACCGTGCGGGGCTATCCACACGGCCACTTTCTCGCACTTTGCTCTTCCTTCATGACAACAACCTCTTCCTTCTTCTACATCCTCTCTTCGCACGTCAAGAAGAAAGCGACTTCTTTTTTAGTCGAGCGGATTTCTTGCTTCGTCAAAGCCTTCTACTTTTGATGGTTTTGTTCTGAGCTTCTTTTTGATTCAGCTCTTGCTTTTGATGAGACTCCTTCGTCGCGGCGCTTTTCCCCCGACGTGGATTTCAACAAGCTACCCATACGCAACCGCTGTTTCTTTTCGTCCTTCCTTCACTGTTACCTTTGAATGAGACACCTTGGGACTTCTTTATTTTCACATGGGAAGCAGGTGACGTCCATCTCATCGTCGGCCTCTCGTCCCTCTCGCTTCTACGCCCTTTTCACAAGCCCCATCCTCGCCTTCTCTTTTCGCGTTCGACAGAAAGTCGCGTCCGATCTTCTCATCAAGAACATCCATACATCTTTCAGCCTCTTTTGAAGCCGATAGAGAGACTTTAATCGCCGTTGCGATAACTGTCTTGTTTATCCGGCCGGCACTTCCCCTCCGACAAGCTTGACGCAACACCACCTCCTCGGCCGCGACGGGCTACAGCGTCCGTCCTCATCGGCCACGCTACTACATCTAACAATCTACTCTGATGCCGATAGCCTCACTTTGAGCTTTGTCACGGGATCATTCTTGTTCATCACACTCGTCTCTCCCCGTCTGGTTGGCTACCTACTGAAGCCAGTCTATCATCTCTCGGACCGCGTTGGACTACAGCGTTTACCTTTCCCTCCGACTACATTCCTGTATTCGCCAGCCTTTTTTGACGCCGATAGCCTCACGTTGAGCCTTGTTTCGGTTTTGCTCTTTATCACACTCGTCTGCCCCCTGCGGCTTTCTGTTAACATCCACGCCCTTTCTTCTGGCGTGGCACATCACACCTGGAGGATTTAGCGAAGACGTTCTTGAATCACTCATCTCCTGGCCTTTTGGAGTATTCATCTCGCAAAAGTCCGTCTTCTATCTGATCTGCGAACCTTTACCCTTTCCTCCGAGACCGCCGACATTCACTGCGAAGAGCATTTGGTTACGAATATCCTCTCTCATCGTCCATACAACCGATCAGCGAAGACGCTCCTGCTATCAAGCTCTCAGGTTTACGTTCCATACATCACAAGGATCCACCGGAGGCAACTACATCTCTGCTTGCAAAAGAAGATCCAGATTATTTCTGTCCAACAAAGGCTTTTGTCATCAAGCTCTTCAACCTATCTCCCGTTTATCACAACTGTTCCGGAAGCAAAGGCTCGATCTCTGAACAGACATCGACTATACACACCAGACCGCTACCGACAAAGCCGACTGCTACGGAAAAAATGGCACCCAGTCGCCCGCAGACGCCGACGACCCCTCGCAGCGGCGTATCAAGCCGGGCTTCAAGCCCAAGCTCAACTGTAGCCAATTCCCCCACACGGTACCTACCACCGCCGAAGTCGCCGTCCAAAGTCACAAAACAACAGAAAAGAATGCCTCGCACCTTTCCGCAGTTCTCCAAGCTACCTCTCGAACTCCAAGACTCTATCTGGGAACAGGCACTCGGGATGGATGTTCCAAATGCACATGGCGTGTATCTCCGCGAGGTCGAAGGTGTTAAGCCTGATGACCACCTAGGAGCCCAGATTGCGGATGGAGTGCTCTGGCACTCACCTGCGGGTCTAGTAAACGACCCGATCTATCCCATCAAAACCGCTTTGCAACTGACCTGCACACGGTCTCAGAATACGGTTGACCGATCCATGCGCGTCTGGAAGCCGCTGGAGGAGCACCAGATTTACGGAGGATTCGGAACGAGGCCGGGGCAGACGGACCAGAGCAGAGACCTATATCTCCTCTCCGGCGAATGGAGACGCGAGGTCACGCCCGAAGCCGCCATCCCTGGAGTGAGATATGTTGGGATTACGTGGGAGGGCAGTTGGGATAACCAACAACTGGGTCCACGGATTGACAAGATCGCAAAGCAATTCGTCGATGTGCAGTGTGTCTACATACTTGTCCCGTCTCATCTGACAGTCTTCCCTCACCTGAAGCAGTGGAAGGAGGCCGACAAGTCCGCGCTCGACGATTATGTGGACGCATGCAATGCGACCGCCGAAGGACCAGCGGGAACCCAGTTCAGGGCAAGGAATGTTCTCTACGAGGAGATCCCCTACCAAGAGCTCCAAAACATGGAGGCTCTCCGAGAGGCTATCGAGGGCATTGGTGCGTATCGAAAGGACATTCAAGCACGGAGAAAGGCAGCAGAGGAGGCGCGAAAGGCGCGAGACAAGGCCATTGAGGCCGGAGAAATCCCCGAAGAGGAGACCGAGATCGAAGAGAATATCCCAGAGCCGGCGGTTAGACTGATGACGTGGGCCCCGTCTCCTAGAGTGAGAGGGCGGTTTGGGTGATCATCCTGGCTGCTGGTTGTCCGAGCATGGGAACAGGTTGGGCTATCAGACGAGCAGTTGTCTATTGTTTTTTGATTGGAGGTGACAGGAAGAAGGAACTACAGAGTCAAGTTGTATTGTGATTGTACGATGGCGAATCATGTCAGACGAAGGGTTGATTGTTGTATTTTGGGATGGTCACGCATAGGACGGAGTTGCGGACCTAGACACGACCACCAGCCAGGAGTTGGCGGAGTCCTGATAGCTAGTACTGGAAACACGATGCGCTTGTTCAAGAAGCGACAAGCAATTCTCACAGCAGCAGATCAAGATCACACCGTGACACGCTTCCCCAAGTCCTATGGGAGACTCTCCTCCCAGGAGCCGGATCTCGGCTCCTTCAGCCCGCCCAGGCCAAGGACCTTATCGAGCGCGCTCCTTGCGGACCTGCTCGGGGGGTCTGGTGTCCTGACACGGCGTCGCAACTCGCGACGACCTTCAGGGCGTCCTCCGTGCCGCAGGGTCATCGGCATGTATCCTGAAGATCTGCCCGTTCTGTATTGGCAGCCCACTTGTCCGAAGCGCAAAACGATCCTCCCCCATTCCTGGATGTTAGGGCCACCACGCTCGAGGGGATCACCTTGGATGAGTGTGCTGCCGAACTGCTTGTAACCGGATTCCTTGAGCCAATGAAGCTGTACCAATCGTTCATTGAGATTGTTGCTTGGGATGGAGTTGGTGGTTGAGCGAGATCATGTTTCGCTTGGATTCGACGACTTCGCGACTGGTAAATTTCTCGATCTGTAGTGCGGCTCGGTCATCCCCCAGAATGTCCGTAGAATAAGCTGTAGCAGTTCGATCTTCTCGTTTCCTTGTGACGCATAGGGGAAGATATGCGCCGCTTCGGGATCTGATGTCCCTGAAATGATGCAGAGATCGCAGCTGGGGTGTCTCTTTCGCTGGAGGGTGCGATGGCTTCATCCTGCCATGCTTTGCATGACCCCAAAGCAGCTCCTTGCAATCGTGACCTATGGTCATGACAAAGCTCCAAGACAGGCTTGCGTGCCATCTTCGCAGAGATCGGGGAGATCAGACTCTTCCGCCGAATAAAGGACACGGGCCGCATCCAGTTCACAGCCACGGCATCACCAGCGAACGACTACTACTGCGGCGAGTCGCCAACCTCACGCACGACCAGAGCCTCCATGCACTGGACCCGCAACGTGTGACGCCAGACGATGAATGCTGGTGATGGTGTGGCCTCGGTATGGTCAGAAACTTGACCACAACGTCGATGAGGACTTGTCAAGTCGCCATCTCTCTCAACGTTGGTGATGGTCCTTATGCCGTCGCTGCTACCCCCACTGGGCCCGGAGCTTACTCCTCTCAAGAGTGAGCCCTGAATTAAGATGTTTGTGACAATGTTTTTGGGGCAAGAAATATTCACAAGATCTGTTTGCGAGTTTCCGAATGTCATGGTATTTAAAAACGCATTCTGGCGTCCTGGACGCCAACTACTATCGCTTTGACTAAGGCTACACCACCTAGACAGACAGGACCTATCCAGTCGACATAATACAATAGAGAGATAAACTAAGACGGCGCCAATTGTCAAAGAAATCAGACCTGCCGAGTTGAATGAGGCGAGTCGGTGGGGGTGCAGCTTATGGAAGACCGAGAGCCATCAAGCCACCAGCATGTCATCCACAGGCGTTTAGGTACCTCTCTTAAAGGCACCGTAATAATAACCCTTCCACGAGTGTCAGAAGGCTTTCTCGATGTCGTCCATGAAGCAGGGGTCCTCAACGACCGATAGCCGATCAGAGGAAGCAGCATCTGTCATTGTTCAGGCATGTTCAAGTTGGACTGTATTCAGAAATGAAACCATCTCGCTCGAAGTGCTGGGTGATTCTCGTTCATCTATACTACATGACTGACATCAATCCTGCTGTCCTTGTGATCCTGATTCCCCCTGTCTGGTCGTGCTCTAACCAAACCCATCCATGGCTGCCCCCTACATCAGAGGAATCTGCTGCATGTGCTGAGGATAGCCGGTAGCTTCTCCAGGGACGAATCACGGCTACCCCTGCCTACAGGCCATGAACCTGTACACAGGCTCGCCGCGTTCATCCGGGTCGTCAGCCCCCCGAATTCTGAGCGATGAGCTTCTCTGAGGCCGATGATCGCATCGCCAAACGCGTCAGTCCTGGGAAAATCCTGAGGGTCGATTTCGTAGTAGATACTGTCGTTTTGGCGAAACTCCAGTGGTGGATGCTGGTCTTTCGTCCTTTCGAGCTCCCCGAGGTACTACTCGTGGGATGCTCCAAATCGCGAAGTCCGCCACTCATCGCCAGACACTTGGTCTTTGGCCTTCTCTGCTTCAAAGTCCTCAATCAAGATATATAAAACCCTGAGCTCCGGAAAGATCGGGAAGAGGGTCCGGAGCCGTGAGGCCAGCTCTCCTCTTAGCCCCTTTCTGCTGGGCCTCCAGCTGTGGGCGACCAGTTTATGAGGGAGGGGAATCTCGGACTGCCCCGGGTAGTCCATGACCGTTGGTAGGGTCCTGAGAATCATCAGATCGGAAGCCGCATCGACCAGTGCCCTCTTTGACGCCCGAGATTCGTGTCTTGGAATCCGGAAGGGGTGCTTGACGTGTGTCTTGTCTTCAAGGCTAAAGGGGAGGATGGGCTCCCACTTGCCCCAGACCCTCTTGGCAACATGAAGCGAAAGAAAGCTGGTCGCCATCAACTTCCTTGTAATGCCGTCGCCACTATCCGGCGAGTCGGGGTGTGCGATCTTTCGGAGACCCCATTTGATGGTCTGTCCGTTGGGCCCCATTGGCGAGGCCGTCAAGTAGACCTCCTGGGCACGAGGAGTGTCTGCGTCAAACACCAAGGTCCAAACGGCAACCTGAATCTCCTGAGGAAGTTTGCGGAAGAAGACGAACGATGTAGGGGGCGTGGTCGTGGTGGTGTTCTCGTCAGTGGCCACTGCGGCCGCGCATGGACTTCCCAGCTCGGATTGCGACATGGTGAAGCCGCTTGTGGCGAATTATATGGTCAGCAATGTGCCGCAGTGGTGACCGAAAATAAAAGAGGCTTGAGTATATAAGGACGGCGTGTTCGAAGAGGTATGCTGATCGAAGACGATTCGTGAAGCTGGGAAAACGAGAATCTTGGGTCAAGGTGTAAAATGATGACTGGTAGGGAGAAAAATGGAGGAAAAGAAGATCAAAGGATTTCCTCTGGCGTTGCTATGGCTAAAGCCCTCCCAGACACCGGCAATGTTTGCCAGCTGCTGGCAGTGCACGCGTCTCGCCTGACCTGATGGGATGGCTATACGGGAGAAGACATTAGTTGACCCTGGAAAGTCATTCTTGGCATCTTTATATAATATTATTGAAGAATAATCTGTGCAGGGTAAAACTAGATCAAAGGTGAAAGAGTGCCCCTAGCCCAGTCCTCAACCCGGCCAAGAAGACCGCGTTTGCGGTTGGGAAATGTGGTGCAATGCGGCCACATATATGTTTTCGACGCCGATGAATTGTTCAGCGACCTTGTCAAGCCGTGACGCGAGCGTAGTCAGAGGTCTTTCTGTTTCTTGGCAGGGAGCAGGCTTTAGAGGCTGACCCAAGATCCCGACCTACTGAGGTCTTTTCATATATAGCTTATACAATGAAAGAAGTCGATGTGTAAAGAGAAGCTTCATTTTCCTAGATCCAGGTGCGAGGGAAAGAGGGTATTTATACCCTAGGATCCCAGGGCAGCAAATATCTCTACAAGAGTCACACATGTTTGCTCTCAGGCAATCTGCATCGCAAATACATATACCAAACACAAACATAGGTAGGCAAAGGCAGAAGAATCCTTAAAACTAACGGTCAGATTCATGTCCGTCTATGCGCAGCCTTTTCGCACTGCGTCGTTGGGCGACCCCGAGACGACCCCTGAAAGAAGGCGGACCAAATCTTGCCAACAGGCCAACAACGTGGAGAGGCCGGTTTGCCAAGGTGGGATTGAACCCACCCACCATGCCATATTCTGTACGGACTTTTTTGACACACGATGGTCATGGAGGTAGGCAGGACCCCGATGCTTGTTCCCTCGATGTGGCGCATACGATGTTCACTGTTCAGTGACAAAGGGGGAAGCGAACAACTACGGGCTCGCGATACACCCCAGCACAAAGAAGCTATGGAATCAATAGAAACAATGCCCTCCCGTGCCAAAAATTATGTGCCAAGATTTCTACAATCACTACAAGCTAGCAATCGTGCTGTTCGACCCGAAGAGGATCACCGCGATCGACCTGATGCTCTACCTTTAGACGCATACTATAAGAACGATAAGGGTGACCAGTCGCTCGGAATGTGGGATTTACAAGACATTTGAGATCTACCATCACGGACGCGAAGCAGACATAGCAAGTACGAAGAGTGGTATTGGTGCCGGGGCACTCGTCGGCCATTATTGGGGAGACGTGCTTGGGGATCTAGAGCCTCGGGTACTACACCTTGGAAGAATCACGGCATACTTTCTGTGTGTATTCTGCGCTCTCTTCTTCTCCGTAGCCATCGGCCCGAAGCGAAAGGGGCGGGCCAACTCCAGAACCCGGGGTGAGCCGGCGAGAAGAGAGCCTGGCTCGGGCAGACACACTTGCGCCAAACCCCTATTTTATGGCCATGACACCGAACTCAGGGATCCCTGATGAGAAGGGGCAGTGGAAATGCTGTAAATGTTATTGCAATGTCCAATCAACCAAAGCTGCCGCCCAGGGAGTAAGAGAAACCAGTTCCTCTGGTGTTTCCAGGACCCAGGGGGACCTTGAAGCTGTAGGTACATCATCAAGTATCCAGACATCACCACAAGGAAAATCCGCCTCTTTTCAGGACTGCTCAAGGTAGAACTACTTGAGTTTGCCATCCTACCGGCGGGTCGCCTGGCCACGTTGTCGAGCGAACCAGAGAGCCTGAAGACTGTATCAGAGCCATAATAGCCCTCGCAAAAGATACTTGGGCCTTGCAGGAAATGACGTTGGCAGAATATGTCACACCCTTGGTGTGCTAGTTGCGGCTCTGCTGTGAGAAGCCGCTCGGACTGGAGGCGACGTGGGACCCTCCGGCAGGCCGGGACGCCGGGACGGGATGTCACGGACCCGGAAAAAATCCTTCTCCATATGACAAACCTCCAAGCCAATCCCTCCCGGCGCATTACCATCCACCTCCAATTACGCCATCGCCTCTTGCAATTGAGCCCTTCCACGAAACCAATTCCACCCGCCCGATCCTCGAGTTTAATTCAGCATGGCCGACGACAACTCTGCTTGTCCCGTCGACCACAAGGCCCGCGAGGCCTGGCTCAACCAAGCCCGCGAAGCCGAAGCCGCAAAGGCGCAAGCACAACCCGCAAAATGTCCCGTCGATCACACCGCGCAGCAACCCAAATCATGGTCTCAAACACTCACATCCTACCTCCCGTGGTCCTCCTCATCCCCCGCACCACCGCCGCCTCCTCCCGCCCACGGCGGCCTAGACACGGATCGCGTCGTTTCTACAATCCCTCGCACATCTGGAGGAGCTGCCGTGTGTCCCGTAGACCATGGAAAAGAAGAGCCTACGAAACCCGCGAACCATGAGATAGAGACGGGAATGGATCCCTCGGGGAACTGGGTGTATCCTTCAGAAAAGATGTTTTTCGATGCCATGAAGCGGAAAGGGTACGATGCCCGGGTGGCGGATATGAAGACTGTGGTTCCGATTCACAATGCCGTCAATGAGAGGGCATGGAAGGAGATTAAAGAGTGGGAGGCACCCTACCTAAAGGGCACAAAGTACGCTCCTCCTCCCCTTGCTTGTATGCCAATAACTGACCTTTGCAGATGCGAAGGCCCAAAGCTGGAGTCCTTTGCCAACAAGATGGACCGCATGACCCCGACCGCCCGCATAAACACCATCCTCGGCTACACGGCGCCCTTTGACCGCCACGACTGGGTGATCGACCGCTGCGGCACCCGCGTCGACTACGTGATTGACTTTTACGCCGGACGGCCAGACGGCAAGGGCGGACCCAGTTTCTATCTCGATGTGCGGCCAAAGTTCAATACGTGGGAGGGCGTCAAGATGCGGGCCATGAGGTGGGCGTGGCTGGCGTGAGTGTTTGTGTACGAAAAAGGAAAGGCTGTATGATGAATGAAATCGATTTTGTTAGGCGTTTTGGAAAATGTACAACATGGGAGGGGCATAGAAAAAGGCATGGTTGTGCCTGGGGGACTAGCAACATCTCCAATGTATCATCTTGAAGGCTCTCTTGAGCTACATCCATCCCTGGGTATCCCGGTTCTCTACTTACACTGCACGCTCATGAGGCGGTGCTTTCTTCCTTGGCGCCGAAACTCCTTGTAATCACACCAGTCCGTATCCTTTTACTGGTTCTTCTTGTCTTCGTGATGGATGGCCAGACGCACAGGTGCTTCAGTCTCAAAGGCCTGCGAGTCCAGGTTCCACCCCTTGGCGAGCATCGCATCCCAAAGGTCGAACTCTTGCTCGTCATCCTCAACGAAGCCATCCCTTCCTTGTTACCCTTGCCACAGAACATGTTGTTTAGCTCTCGTTGTAGCCCTGGCCCTTGTCCATGTGCCAAGCAATGTCCATCGCCATGTACCACCCGAGGATGGCGTGGATGGCCTCGGAGTCCTTCCAGAGCATGATCTTGATGACCGTGTGCTTGTAGCTGTCGTGGGACCAGACAAACAGAGTGCTCATGAGGCCGTCGAGGATGGAGATGTTAATGCCGCCTCTTGGTTACCCATGGCGCTTCCAAAGCTGTCGGCCATCTCGATGCGCGCAACGCGCTGTCCATGGCGGTTTCGGACAACGGACTCCAGAAGAGAATGCTCTCGCGGCGGGCGACTTCGCCAGGGCTCAAAACCTTGCGCGACTTGAGGTACTCTTCAAACACGATGGTGGCGCGCTGTCGGTTGAGAACGTTCATGCAGACGCTGCGGACGCCCAAGTAATTCATCCACAGGTGAGCGAGAACAAGGACCGTCATCAAGTAAACGACGCTCGTGTGATCCTCGACGTATTTGACGACAAGCGTGCCAAAGAGCAACCCGACCAGACCGACAGCCGTCTCTTGGCTGGCCTCCTTTGCGTTGCTCGGCCAGGTTGTCGTGCTTTGCAAAGTGAACGCTCAGAGCAGCCTTGCTCGCCCCAGCCGCAACACCACACAGGGCGCGGAGAGCTTCACCAGTCGTGAGAGCCAAGATTTTGCCGTAGGGTCCAAAGTACGGACTGTAGAGCTCGAGAAAGAAAGCCGAGTCGTTGAACAGGTCAGCCAGGAAGCGGTACTTCTTCGCATCAGGCTCGATGCGGAGACCAAACTGCTGGGCAAAGATGATGGTGGCGATGCGTGACATGGCGTCCTTGAGGACGGTGAGGAGCATGGCAAAGGTGGCGGACGAGTTGGCGTCGCCGACACCGAGGCCCTGGAGGAGGGCCCTGTTTGCGAGCAGGGCCGTGATGGTGGAGAAGAAGGCCTGCAGGGAGTCGAAGAACTGGTAGGCGAGGTAGTCTTCCGAGACGGAGTGCGGGTACCCGACGGGGAGGAAGGCGTCCATGAGGATCTTGCGCATGGAGCGCTTGAAGAGGCTGGGCTTGGCCTTGCGGATGACCTAGAGATGGTCAGCCATGCTGATTGCAGGTGTTTTGAGCTGACGTACTCTGTTGTCGGGCGTGTGCACCCAGCGGCGAGCGACATTTCCTGACTTGTCGAGATCGATGACTTCGACCTCGCGGCCGCTGCCGAGGTGGTCTGTGAGGCTTTCCATCGCGGGTGGTGGTGATGCGAGGATGAGGTTGAAGGTGGAGGAGTCTGAGGTGGCACAGTGTGTTTACAAGACACACCTCATCACTGCAACAGCAGTGCGGTTCGAGAGGCGAGGGAAATGGTTACCTAACCTGAGGGGCTAAACACGAACCAATTTGCAAGAGGAAAAAACCAAGATTCTCCTTTGAGCTTCATTTTCTTCCAGCAACCTGCTGAGCCTTCTTGACTTATTCATGCGTGGGCTGCCAGTAGCTTCGGTCATCGTAGCATGTGGATGAGTGCCCATGGGTTCGGTTCCATCGTTCTCTGCGAAGGACCCTGACCCACGGGCTTCCCTACGTTCTCTACCACCGCACCCGAGACTGCATTTATCCAAAGGAGTAGAGTGCTAAAGATATCAAGATGCAAAAGAGAGGTTTTAGAAGCTTTGATTTTTGTCGGGATTTTTTAGGTGTTTGTTTTGTAGGTAGCGCCCAGTCAAGTGGTAAGGAGGTGAAGTGGTCGAGAGGTTTCACCACTTGACCAGGCGCCGAGCACTTTGTGTGCTTTTGGGGTAGGAGGATAAGAGTTGAACCTCCTTATAACACTCTGGCAGGCCTCATGTTGATGCTGAGGGCTCCTCTGTATGAGCACGTAGGTGGGTGTGTTGGAACGGAACCCCCCTCACATCGACTGCGTTCACGTTCGACCACCCAATTAAAGCATGACCATGGTTCATGGTGACACTCGAGAAGCGAGACGAGAATGATTCAAACCTACCCATTTCATCTGTCTCGTCTTTCAACACCATCCTTGGGTGCTGCGCCTCTTGTGAGGTTGACCTGTTGCGTCCAACAATCGCCCATTCGTAGTCCAATTGGTGAAACACGCTCAATTCAAAAGTGTTTTATTTTGCCGTCTGGTCTGCCAAATTATTTGCTTTTCATTCCGCTCTACCTTCGGACAGCCTGGCCATCCTCACCAACCAGGTACTCCTCCGTCTTGATAGGACCCTCACCAACACCCGTGGAGATGACCCTGCTCACACCCTCCCTCAGCGTAGCCGCAAGCCCGCCGTCGAGCTCAAAAGCAGACTCGGCGCTGGCAGCATCCGCCTTGAAGCCGTCCACGCCAGTGAGAGCCTGGTAAAAGGTGCCCAGCACGGCGTTGGCGTTCTCCTCCAGGTAGTACACGATGCAGTTGGGGCCGGCGTCAAAGGTGTAGGCGGCAACCGTCTTGCCGGCCTTGGCGTTGATGTCCTCGACAGCGCGGATGGCGGTCCGGGAGACGTCGTTCATGTAAAAGATGGGGGGGTAGGTGTCGGCGCAGGTGGCGTGGAACGAGTTGGACTCGCGCATCGTCACCTCGGCAAACTTGGCAAAGTCCTTGTTCTGGACCGCCTCCTCCATGAGAGCCATGTTGGCGGGGACAATGTTTGTTATCCTCTCCTTGAACAGGCCCGAGGTGGCGACCGTCTGCTGCATGCCCGAAGTGGACGAGACGCCCTTCTTGGCGGCGCTGGCCACGAGGATCAGAGCCCGCATCTCGGGCCAGTGGGACGGGGGCGACCAGCTCGGCCTTGGAGTCGCTTCCGTCGTCCTTGTCTCCCATCCTCCACGCGACGTAGCCGCCAAACAGACTGCGGCAGGCGGATCCGGAACCTTGTCGGGCAACGAGGGAGAGGTCCGAGGGGGAGTCGGGGAGCTCGTAGAGGAGGGCAATGGCCTTGACCAGCGCGGCGAAACCAGCAGCAGATGAGGCCAGTCCGGCGGCGGTGGGAAAGTTGTTCTCGGAGACGAGCTTCAGGTTCATGGCAGAGAGCTTGGGCAGCGAAGAGTCAGCGGCCTCGAGGGCGGCGCGACGAGCCCGCAGCTCGCGGAAGCAGGCCTGGGTACGGGCGCCAGAGACATCAGCAGACTCCCCATTGAGGGTGAGGCTATCGCCGCTGGTGTACGAGTTGGAGCAAGACGCGGTCGTGAGGGTTCGGAGGTCGGCTTGGGAGAGGGTGACGGAGAGGGAGCTGTTGGTGGGGAGGTTGAGCTTGGGGTCACGCTTGCCCCAGTACCTGTTCAAAGTCAGACATGCTGAGGCCATTCGGAGCCGAGGGAGGAGTACTTGACGACGGCGATGTTGACGGGCGCCGTGGTGCTGGCTCGATAGACTTTGTTGTCGGCCATTTTGTCTGGAGGGGTCTGCTAGGAGTGAGGGGATTGAAGATGATCAGAGGCAAAGCTAAATGTCTCAGAATCTTAAAGTACCCGCTCAATTGAACAACAGCAGGTCAGACTCGGGCCCGAGAAAAAGCAATCTTGACTACACCGACTTGTTGAGGTCGGGAAGAGTTGGAGATGAGCCCTCCCCGCCGGCATGGAGAGCGGGCCAGAGGTGGTGGCCGAAAGGGTTTAGTGCGGGGTTCAACCCCTCTATTGGACCCCTGGGCTTGGGATCGCGAATGCCCTCCCTCATCCTGGTCACTCTCTTGCTGGGGGCTTACAGGCTGGCATCCACGCAACAAGGCCAGTCGGTGGTTCATGATACGATTTCTCCAAGCTTCTTGGACGAACTCGGCCATTGTCTTCTGGCGTACACGTAGCGCCGAGTTTGTGTTGAGTCGCACAAGATCTCGTGACCATCAACATCCACGATACTGTCGACGGGGGCCGAAGTTTGCGATATTCACCCATACTCTTGGCGCGTTGCCGTAGTTACAGGATTTTATTGACGCGCGGAAGAATTGAGTTTGGACTCAGATAGCCTTGCCTCCAAGTCACACTTTGGCGGACAATGACCCCTTTTCGGAGAGTTCTTGCCCCATTCTCACTCACGCATTATGGTGTCAAGCTGCTGTTCAAAACCTCACTAGTCTTAATTTGACTTCTGTGAGAATCACGGCCAGTTATACGATAGCCTGTTGCGTAACGACAGGCCCCTGGCCGAGTCCCCTGGCAATACGCAAAGGGGACGACATAGCACTAGAGGGGAACACTCTACGACATGACACAAATAGTAGGTAGAGTAGAGAAGCAATTTCCTTGGCCAAATTTGAGCTGAAACAACTGTTCTAATCCTCCCCGTGGCAAGTTCATCATGGCTACAGCCTGATCGTGTGACACATCCGTGGACGCGGCCAGACTTGACAGCCGTGTGCACTCGACTTCACAGCCATGTGCGCTCCTAGACTCAAGTAGATACAAAAAACAAACTTTAGCCTTATTTCAAGGGAACAAGCTCTTATCTTGCAACTGTCCGAGGGGGATTGGTTCGTGTTCATTGCGTACGGGGTGTAGGTAACTTTCAGCTTTTGGCCTCATGGTTTTGAGATGAGTCAGACGCATCCAGCAGGGTCGTGAATGCCTCAGAAGCTCATGGTGGCAGAGTCCTGAAGCATGATCTCGCCGAGACCATTTCCATGGAAGCCTCTGTCCTTTGCTCACAGCTTCCATCTGGCTGATTAGAATGGGTATATAAAGCCCCCTCGTCCCCACTGCCATCTATCCATGTTTCCCCTCCGGCACACATCCCAGATCGAAGCCCGACAGTTACTACAAACAAGTACAGTCAACTTTCTGACTTGTGTCTTCTGTCTTCAAACTTCTTTTCTCATTCTTCTTTCTACTGTCTCTTGTCTTTTGACCTCCACCGCGACAAGGAACCAAGACACAAGGTTCCTCAACACATTGCGGCAAAGCCTCTCCCCTCTTCCTTCTACCCTCTATCTTTACACTCATCTCAGACCACCAAGTATCCTCTCGAGATGGGTTTCAAATTTCCTTTTTTCCGGCGGAAGGCTGAGCTCGGGTCCTGGACCGAAGCGTCCCAGTCGGAGGGGACCATGGTCGATCACTACACGATTGACCCCTCGAACGCCCAGCCACCCCCGTGATGATCACGACCGGCAGGGACCGACTCCCCATCAGAGTCGTTGACCCGTGCGAGGAGCCAGTCGAGGCGGGTGAAAAGGCGCTCGAGTACGAGCACGAGCAGTTCCTCGTGCTCGACACGTACATCTGGGTCGGCGAGGAGCGCCGCAACCGGGACGTGATGCGTTGGTCCGACGTCCTGGGGTGCGACAAGTTCTGGACCCGGGCGCAGAGGAAGGGCTTCCACGCGCTCGTCAAGGGGTTAAAGAAGTACAAGCCCAATCAGATCACGGGCAACATCAACAACAACGCGAATCGGAGGCTCTCCCAGCTGGAGATTCGCCAGATCAGAGTCATGCCCGGGCGCGGCAACTCGTGGATCTTTTACTCGCTCTCGGAGGAGAAGCCCCGGCTCCAGAAGAGCAAGGCGGCCATGGAGGCCGAGGAGAGGGCCAGACAGAACGAGGTCCGGAGGGAGACGATAGAGACCCTCGCGAGTTGTGGTGTGTTGCCGAAGGGCCTCCGCGGCGTCGCCTACCAATTAAAGGGTGAGGTCTCGAGCGATTCCAGCCTTTGCTGAGGGCGTGGAACAGGTGGTCTTTGGATGAGGTTGAGGTGCTGGGTGGCGTAATTGTACGTCGTGTTGATTTGGTCATGAGACTGGGTGCAAAATGGGCATTGCGATTTGTTTCTTGGAGTTTTGGGTTTTAGACTGAATACACACTCGGCTTCTGGGCCTCTTTTAATATGACTCTCAATGAAGCCGTGACGATTTTCCAACATACCCCTTCAGACTCTAGGAAATTGCTAGGGATTATGTGAATATTTAATGATGCCTTGATAAGTTGATGGAGATTCATCATACTGGATCTAAGGGTCTGAGAAATTGTTTACTGTAGGATATTCCCCTTTGATGATACCTTTTGAGTAGATAGAGAGGCTCATCGTAACTGGCTTGGATCCCTCTCAAACAGCTATCTAAGGTAAGTATGTGATGACAGTCCCCACGCAAGAAAGAAGATGACCTCAAGGCCAAGCTCGTGATAGACACCCAAGTAAACAATGGGTCTAATCCCCTTGCTTGCGCGGGACTACCATTCAGTAGTTGCTCCACTGCTGGTGTACCATCTAATGCCCAGCTAAACTGCCCTGGATGATGATAAGATCTAATGACACTGTTACGCGGTGGGGAAGACGCTCATCGTTGACCTGGGTAAGCAAAGAGCCAGAAAAGAGGTTGTGTAGATGAAGGACATACCCCCCTTGGTGCATCAGTGTAACTCATTTCCATCTCACCCAAACAAAAACATGGCCGAGAGAGAAAAGCCAATGACGGATAAACAATTGATGACAGCAACCCCAGGCATGAGCAGATCTCGCGTTGCAAGACATGGCCAATCAGAAGCTGGGTGCATGATGGTTCCAGGGACGGAGCTCAGCTCCTGCGGATGCTGACGTCATGATCCGCGATGGATGCTTCTGCCAAGTTGAGCTCAACAGCTTGCGACGGCGTGTAAAAGAGACAGTGGAGGCGCACCAAGAAATACCAAGGCTTGTAAATGTTCTTATTTCCACTTCACCTGTACTTTGTCTCTTGCCTTGCCTAGAAACCTCACCTCCTACCTCGTCCTCTCTCCCTAGTCCTCCCTCGGCCGCCTGTGAGATGAACCATGCACTAAGACGCGCGACATCGCGCCTTTCTCCCGCGCTTCGAACTGCGCGACTGCCCACCCAAACACTCTCTACACCCTTTTGCAGATGCGAAACAGTCCAGAAACCCTTCACACGAGCATTCAAGACGTCAAGATGTTTTCAGCAGGAGCAGGCCGCACAGAGAGACGAGGACTTGAGCGACAGAGCACACAAGCGTCAAATACGCAAGGTTACCTCTGGCACAAGCGCTCAAACACTCGAAAACGACCGACCATGGCACAGAGTGGATAGTCATTCCGAGGTGGGGGCTAAAGATGTCGATATTCCTAACAAGGAAGACATGACCAAGGGTAAATACCCAACGCACTCCGCCAGACAATTGCTAATCAGCTAGGCCGCCTCCTGACGACACCGACTCGACTCCTCAAACTGATCCTACCGATGCCATTCCACCCCGAGCAAGAACACGTCAACAGACCAGTAGGCGAAGACGTCAAGGATTCAGACGATACGGTCGAGCCATTGGCCCTTCTTGTTCATCCTCAGCAACCTCTGTCCTACCTGGAGCGGCTCATCCAGGCCGAGATCCCCCTGTTCAATACAAGGGACGCGAGAAGCTTCCCGACATTGTCTTTCGCGCCGAGGCGGATCAAGAAGAGCAACACGGCAAGAAGGACAACAACAAGAACGGTGCCAACGTCGCCTCGTACTCCGGTCTCGGCCACGAAGGCCCTTCTCGCAAGGAGGCCAACTGGGTGCGCTGGAGCGGCAGCACCGAGGTCGGCGACTTTATCAGAGACGCAGCCAGAGGGCGCGAATTCGCCATCGACATTGAGGGCTACAGCAAAGAGCTCCGAGTCGCCGTCCCCAGCTTCAGAGACCGCACATACTACATGCGCATGCGACTGCGGCGCATGTCGCGCGACATTGACTCCATGTCCAAGGTCAAGAATGAATGCGACGCGCTTGCGCACAAGGGAGCCCACAGGCTTGCGCAGGGAGGGTTCGCGGCTCTGGCTGGATGGTGGGGGGTTGTTTACTATGTCACATTCCACACGGAATGGGGGTGGGATCTGGTGGAGCCGGTGACATACCTCGCAGGCCTCACGACCATCATGGGAGGTTACCTGTGGTTCCTCTTCATCAGCAAGGACCTCAGCTACAAGGCTGCCATGAAGGTAACGGTCTCGAAGCGCCAGACGGCCCTGTACCAGGAGCGCGGCTTCAACCAGCAAAAGTGGGATCAGATGGTGCACGAGGCCAACACGCTGCGGAACGAGATCAGGGTGGTGGCGAGCGAGTACGACGTGGACTGGAACGAGACCAAGGACCTTGGTGGTGAGGAGATCAAGAAGGTGCTCGAGGAGGAGGAGAAGGGTAGAGACGGCACCAAGGCGACCAAGGACAAGAGCGACGGTGAAGGGCCTGGGTCGGCGAGAGAGGTCAAGAAGAAGCAGTGAGTTTCGAGTGCTTAGACACGATAGAGAGAGCCTGTACAGTAAGCAAAGCATCAGATCATGGCGAGGCCGAAGTTTAGAACAGACAATGGCTTACGGTGGTGGAGGGTGAGGATAGCATGTTAGTGGTGAGGCATTGAAGCTGAAGTGGACTGGCTGTATCAGTAGATTGGTCAAGGCATTGCGAGGGCATTCAGTTAGCGACACTAAGCGTGGGGACAGACCAGAGTGACGGATGGATCAGCTGCAAATTAGGGAATAATGATGACTCTCATGATTTTACCTTTCTTTTGCCAAGCCCGATCCGAGTCGGCAATTTGTCTTGTGATGAGAAGCATTCCAGGTCCGTGGGCTGATGTTTTGGATGACGTATCACAAATAGTAAGATGTGCATATCAGCACTGTGCACCACCAAGTGATTGGTGAGGGCACAGTGCGCGCCTCAACTCCATCCCGCGCCTGATATCCCACCACCCACCACCATCCCACCAACAACCACATAAAAGCGTCTTTCCCAACTCCACCGCAGCGTCCAACCATTTCTCTGGCGTTTGTCACGATCGCCTCGCCCAAGGTCAGCATGTGACCCGAAGAGGCAGTCTTCTGGAACTGTTCTCGACGTCTTCCAGAAGCCATGCACCGGCGAGCTTCGGAGCTTCCCCTCTTTGCGCCTTCATCAAGCACAGCATTAGCTGCTTAAAAGCCCCGAAGGAGAACACCCCCCGCAGATAGAAGCCGGTCCGAACACGGAAATTGGAAACAATGGCGCCCCAAGTCATTCGCCTGCCAGACGGCCAGACCTTTACCGTCACGCCCGTCTTTGCCGGCCTCGGCTTCAAGAGCCACGAGCTCAACACCCACCACAACGCCTTTCCCATCGGATGGACCGTCGTCCTCAACACCGAGACCGAGACCGATGCTGATACGGAGCCGGGCCCTGCGGAGGACGATGACGATAAGCAGGGGACTGAGAACGCGGGCAACGGCGTCGCGCTCGACGGGAAGTCGTCACCGTCGAATCCGCGCAGCGTCAAGCGCCATATTCACTCGTTCGCCAAGCCCACGCTGCAGGGCGACAACCTCTTCATCTCATCCATCGCGAACCCCTCGAGCTCCGAGTTCAAGCCCGCGGCGAGCCCCACACGCCAGATCGCCATGATGCTGTGGATCACCCTCTACTGGTACTTCCACCAGCCCGAGCCTGCACCCCAGGTCCCTGCCGACGCCGCCAGGCTCACGCCGCAGGCGGCCAAGCCACGGGGCGAGTGGAGGATCAATATCAAGCGGGATGGCGTGCTCCGCGGCCGCAACCTCATCCCCAAGCTCGAGCGCATGGGGCTCATCGCCTCGGCCGATAGTGCGGTCGGCACGAGCCTCGACGACAACAGCGATGGGTGGTCAAACATGTTTGTGTCGAGGCGCATGTTCTGGCAGCTTCCCGGGAGGCTGTTTCTCTTCTCCCTGCAGCCCAACAAGGTTGGAGCGGCGTTTGACTCGATCCCTGGCTCGCCGATTGGCAGCCGTCCTGGTTCTCCCATTCGAGGCGAATCCCAGTCGCCTTTTCACAAGGCGTATCCGCGCCATTCTCCCCATTCGTCTTATGGCAGGCTGGATACGGACCTTCCTGGCGGTCCCATGCCGACCTCGATGGTAACGGTGCCGAGCTTCCCCATCGGTCCCTTCTTTTCAAGTTCTCATCTGCCGACTTACTACCCCCTCCGCCGTTGCAGTATATCTTTACAAACAACATCCGGCACCCCATGCGGCCCAAGCCGCCGAGGATGGGAGAGGTGTTTTACGCTCGATTCGTCCCCAGTGTTGGTCAATACCTGTCATTCCGAGTTGCTTCCATCTCGCCCAACCCTGTGCCATACCTAGGCCCTGCCGGACCCAAACCCCCAGAGCAAACTCATCTGTCTGCGTTGAGTGACACGTCTCTGCTGCAGATGTGGATGGCCAAGCCGCGTGTGAGTGAGTTTTGGAACGACTACGATGCCCAATTCCTCGCCAACTCGTTGAACCAACCCAACTCTTTCCCCGTGATTGGAATGTGGGACGGTGTGCCTTTTGGGTATTTTGAGATTTACTGGGTGAAGGAGGACATCCTGGGCCAGCACTTGGGCAGCGATTCCGGAGACTGGGATCGGGGTCTTCACGTCTTGATCGGAGAGGAATGGGCCAGGGGACGCGTTCCCATCTGGCTGACGGGATTGGTTCATTGGTGTCTGACTTCGGACTATCGGACAATGAACATTTGTCTTGAGCCAAGGGTGGACAATGCGAGGTAAGCCACCCTGAACAAGAGCGAGAGTCCCTATTCTGACAAAGCCCAGGTTCTTGCAGCGCCTCGAGTTTACGGGCTTTTCGCGCGAGAAGCAGATTTCCTTCCCGCACAAGCAGTCTTGGTACGTGCGTCTGCGCCGTGAGCAGTGGGATGGGCCGGCGCTTTAATTGGGAGTTGTGTGTTTAAGCGGGTGCTTGTTTTGGGAGGGGATACCTAAAACCTATGGGATGATAGAACGAGATACGACTTGCGATGATGGGTCAGACCATTGACTGCTTGAAACAGTGAGCTTGAATTGACGACGATTCTTTTGTTGAGCTTTGTGGTGAACATGGTTGTGGGATGAAAGCGACTTGCTATGAAGGAAGAAGTAGCTGGTGACGGAACAAAGACAAGCCTTGTTGCAACCCCTTTGGTGTCTTTGAGGATTAGTAGAATGTTCTCCTCCGTGTGATGGGCACTATAAGACTTCTTCAACTAATTGTGTTTATAATGGCAGCACCTAGAACAACTTGGTTCAATCCGCACACGACAAGACCAAGCCACCCACCTAACATCAATTGACATACTCAACACGCAGCACATCTACACTACCCAAGCTCATCAGGTAAGATGTCGGAATCAAACCTGCCAAAGATGGTTGCCGAGAACCGCGCTTTCATGATACGATCTATCGAGCACGGCCACCTCGCCCCCGTCATCCTCCCCAGCGGCGCCCCTAAGCCATCCAAGAAACCATGCCCCAACTGCAAAGCCCCCTTCAAAGGCGACGGCACGATGTGCCTCGCGTGCCGCAAATACCTCTACCCCAACGAAGTCTGCGACCCAGATTCGTACCTCGACGTCTGCTCCGTCTGCTCCCAGAAGCTGGAACAAAAGCCCGACGGCTCCCCATCCAAGACGCTGCATCTGGGTCCCGGGTGGTGCGTCATGTGCAATGGCGTGCCGGGGAACGATTTCCCGGTCTTTTGTGGCGAGTGTGAGCTTGTGGAGTATCTGCCTACGATGGTGAAGAGTGACAGAGAGGGAGGGGAAGAGGTGGATATGCTCGCGATTAAGACGCTGTGGTGCGTCAAGTGCGAGGGAGAGGCGGCTTCGTATTGCAGCTATGGATGAAGGGGAGGATCTAAAGTCACTTTCCCGCGGGTAGTTTACAAAGATCTGCCATACCTAGATCATGTCCCAACGTCCCTTTTAATTTACTCATGTCAATGCTTGATCCGCTCTCTATCCATGTCCTCCAAGGCAACTCTATATCCTAAATAAATCGCATCAAAACGCCATCGCCCCTTTTTGTAAAAATTTTTATCTATGCCCCCTCCCCTGAAGAAGCCATATAAGAGAAAAAAACCGTCGCTCCATTTTTATTCGTACCCTTGCTATATCCGTCGCCACGGGGGGTAGTTGTTACTGTCGGTCGAGTCTTGGGAGGGGAAGTAGTCGTTGTATGCACGATTAACGCCGGACTCGAATGCTTCCTGGTCGAATCCGGCCGTGGCTGTGTTGTTGGCCTGGAAGGAGTTGATGTTTTGGTGGTGGTTGGCATTAGGGTTTGAGGGAGAGGGTCCGGGAGGTCCAGGTACGGAGGAGGGTCCAGGATCTGCCGTATTACGCATCCGTGCTGGATTGGCTGGAGGATATGATAAGCATCTAGGGTCTATTGTGTTTGACATTGCGTGATTCATCAGGAGTCCAGTATATATTCCGGAAAATGCGGGATTTCGTTGAGTGTCCATTATCAGTCCGGGGTTTATGAATGCGTCTGGGAGTAGGCCTTGATTCGGCGCCGGCCGGAGAGGTGGGGATCGGGTACGGGGGGCCGGCGCCGTAGCACGGGGCGTCGCTATGCCCCGCCCTGCTCCGGGCCAGCCGGTCGCCTGTGGGGTATGCCCTGGGGCGTTTCGGGACATGGAGGGCCCGGCAGGAGTGGAGGGTCCAGCAGCGGAGCTCCGCCCAGCGTAAGCCGGAAACGCCCTGTCGATCACCCTGCGGGCAAATGCTTCCATCTCCCGCTGCCTGCTCGGAGGCAACAGAGCCAATTCTTCAGCCAAAGAGCGGTTCATCCTGCGAAAGTCGCTCGCCTCCGTCTCCTTGCCAATGTTTGCGAGAAAAGGCGAATCAGGCTCCTCGTGGTCACAAAAGAGCATGCCCCACGTCTTGAACCACTTTTCAGTGTCCGTGGCGACCGACCTCGTCTTGCTCTTGATCTCGTCGTACTCGTGGGGGAGCAGCTTGCCCGTCTCCTCCAGGGTGGCCTTTTTGCACTTGCCGGCCCGCGTGTGCTCGGTCCAGAGCCTCTCGGAGCTCTTGGCCTTTGGGACCAGCCCCTGCGGCAGTTCTTGCAGTAGAATTGCCCCTGGAGGAGGTGCTGGCGTGTAAAGTGCTGCAAAAGGTAGGCAAAGGATGTGATTTTGAGGTGTCCGCAGGCCTCGTATTGGATCGGATTCAACTTGTGGAACATGCAGCAAATTCGAATTCCGTCGTCTTTTTCTTTGCCCTTGGCGGCGCCTTTGCCCTTGGGTGTTTTATCCTCGTCATTATCGTCGCTGTTATTATGATCATCGTCGTCGTCGCCAGGGTCGTCGCCGTTGTCGCCGGGGTTATTATAGTTGTAATTGTTTTGATCCTGTCTCGGCTTTTTGTTGCTGCCCTGGTCGTTGTCAAATGAGGTGGTGCGCTTCGCGCCAAAGGGGGATGACGACGGGGGTATGAGCCGTTCCCAAGTTGTTGGATAAATAGCACCAGCAGGAAGAAGGCTGAAAGAAATTCTGAGAACGAGGGCGGTTCTTCCAGTGGCGCACGCTGAGGGGCAGAGTCGGGACCGTTCAGGATAAACTTGACCTCGGCGACGTTGACTGGCTCTAGGAGGTGTGATATGTTGGAAAAGGCTTGGTCGACCCAGTCAACTGCGATCGCGGTTAAGCAGAGTCCCCCAGGGCTGGATGGTCAATTTTGGGGCTCAACATACCATGACCGTCTACAGTAAACAGAAATGAGAGCGGGAGGAATGGCAGGTCGAGAGAGAAGATGGTCTCGGGATCCTGCCGTTCTCCGTCATCGACGTTGCAGGTAGACGGCGCTGAGGGCTCTGACTCGGGCCGCTGCTTGAAGGAGCGATAGGGGAGGCCGCTAATTGACGAGTGTTGAACAATGAGTGACGAGCACGGAGAGACCTCATCCGGGCCCCTTATCAGGCCTTGCATAAAGGTGGAGAGATGCATTGTGGCTGGAGAACCATAAAGTGACTGTATCACAAGGAGCGACGACGACGTTGTGATTGTCGAATAAGTTGAAGGTGTTTGGGGATTGAGGCCAGCAGATAAAGGATGTGGGCATAAGCACGAGTGTTCATCGCCTCAGAGAGAACAATCCATTCATTTATTACGAGGCGAGCATTTATGATACAGCCAGTCCGGCACCCATTGGGAGGCTGTGTTTCCTTTTCAAGCCCGTGGACAAAGCAGTCGCCCACAAGTGCGGGCGAACCACGCTGGGCGAACCGTTGTCTGCTGCAAGACTTTCCAGCGGCGACGGCACCTTTTAAGAGCTGGCAGACTCGAGGTGCTAGGCTGACTGGCCACGGCAGTGATGGAATGGCCTCTGGCCAGCGGGGCGTCGAGGGCGTGTGACGTTCTTGTGTCGGGTTGAAAGAGCTTGAGAGGGGAGGTTGTGAGCCCTCATTGGTTGTCACAGCTGTGATGCTTGGGGTTGAAAACCACGCGTCCGCTTCAACTGGGCGGACCACCTGAGGCATCCCTGCCGTCACAACTGTGGGAGCGACAAGTTACGGGCTTGGGGTTGACAAAAGAACCAGGCAAGGCGGCGGTTCTCCACTGAGTCCTGTGCCATTGTAGCGCAACAAGTTCTCCAAAGAGTAAGAATTGTACCAAAAAAGGATACTAGAATAGCCCATATTCCTCGTATTAGTCGAAGAGACTTTCCTTGAACGCGAGTTATTTTTCTAGAATTATTCAGACATAAAGAAAGACTATGTACCTGAATCAGAAGTGGGGCTTTCAACCGGTCCGAGTCGGTATTTTTGTCAACCTTCGCGTCCCCTTTGCACACAAGGCATTGTTTCAGTCTTGGAATGTGTGCAACACAGATGGGAAAACACCGCAGCTATTCCCCGGAGAGGGACAGCCAAGGAACGCCTCGGGGGGTGCTGCGCCGAGTCTGTCCATCTGGTACTGGACCTGAGTCGTTGGAGTTGATGAGCGTCGCCCACGATTGAGTGCGAATCGGTCACAGCTGAGGAGCAAACCTTTCAACTGTGCGAGGTAATGTTTAGCAATAGTAGATTTTGGTCTATAAATCTCTTGTATCTCGTAGACGAAAGAGCCAGTGTTTTCAGCATCAAGATTATGGCCTTTAATCCAGGGTATCTCAAAGTGAACATCAAAGCCACACCACATCTTGTGCATCATGTCCACAGCAACACAAAAAAGGTTAGTCTCGTCCTCTCCTCATCGCGTACCAAACTCACACAAGGTCGCCCAGCCCGTGGGAAGACAAGCAGGCCTCGGAGCAAGAGTGCAAGCAGCGGTTCCGGGACTGGCTGTCGGACCCCGGTCTCGACATTCAAGGCAGACTGATTAGAGGCAGCCCCACACCCCCCCAAGGCGGCGAAGCGGGCGAAGCAATAGGCAGAAAAGTGAGGCAAGCCGTCTTGTGATGGGGTTGCTCGGGTGGGAATGTTTAATATGAGGCCGCGGGACGGACTCTGGGACACGATGGATTACGGTGTGGCGCCATCTCGGCTGGGTTTGGATATGTGTGTTTTTATAGCGTATTTTAATCCAATGTCTCCTTTCCAGGCCTGTAAGACACCAGTTGATACCGTCGTCGTAAACATGACGGGTGTCCGGGCTTCCACTCTCCCGTGTCTAAAGTAGCATATTACATGATAAAGGCCGTTGGATTGAGCCAATGCACGTTTTATCCTTGCATAAAGGAGCATAACGACCCAGCATGTGCCAACTCGGGGTTGGTACAACTGCACATGTCTCTCCCTCGCACCCAAGTCCTCTCAGCCTGATCTACTGCCACTCCCCCCCCATTCTACTTTTTCCACTTTCAACCCTGCTTTTCCCTACCGAGGGCCGATTACCTGCTCCTCCTTTTCGCCACCGCGGAGATTTGATCGATTCTTTTCAACCCTCTCGCGAAATTAGTCTGGTAATGACAGTCCAGTCTACTCATCCCACTGCTGCTGCTGCTGCTCTGACACACACACCGCATAGCATCCGTACCGGACCATGCGTCGATCCACAAAGACCAGAAGGTCCAGGATATCCAAGGAGAAGTTTAACATGCGGGAAGAGATAAAGGTGCTTGGGGATGAAGCTGATGCAAAGCGTCTTGCATCGCGAGAGCGACAGTCGTCGTCGGAGCTGTATCCCGACGACATTACAATACCACCGGCCAGTGACGAGCCCACAATAGCGCACAATGGGGACGACGAGTGTAAGATCATGGCAGCCGATACAATTATTCTGGAAGCTAATCGTTGTGTGCGAGGGCTCCAGTACCCTTGGGATGGTGTCCCATCTCTGGTGACGAGGTAGGCCCATCTGCCAATCTGCGTCCTCTGGGATGGCACTCTGATCCCCAGTCCTGGGGCAAGGTGAATACTCAAGTATGGGGACAGACGGTCTCGCCCACATCTGCGCCCAGTCGAAAACAGCCAAAGAGTGAGACCTCCCTCATGGGCTTTTGGGACCGCTCTACCGACGATGGCTCCCCTCGCGACGACTCTTCCAGCATAGGTCCTCACCAAGATGGTATCGCGCCCTGTACTACGCAGCAGGTGCCCATTCTCCCCAGCAGAGGGAAGACTCCCAGAACAACAACCAGCTCGAGGCGCGCAACTAAACAGTCATCGGGCAGCAAGTTGTCGTCAAGACGCAGCCGGAAAGGAACAGCGCGCGAAGACCATGACCAGGATGGGGACTGCGCCATGGGCGAGTCCGAGTTCATCGTCGTCAACAAGAAAGAAGACAACGGACCCTGGGTGTGTCCGTTTTTTAGGAGAGATCCAGTCCGGCACATGGACTGTATAACACTCACGCTCAACCGGATCCAGGACGTGAAGCAACATCTCAGCCGCCGGCACACTGCTGAACACGCGTGTTCAAAGTGCTTTGAAGAGTTTGGCTCGGCCCAGGAGTGGGAGGAACATGTTCGGGTCGGCGTCTGTCTTCGGCAGCCGTGTCCGCAGGATCGCGTGTCACCTGAGGCCCAGGAGAGCCTCAAGCGCCGAGTCGACAGGACGTTGTCTGCCGCGGAGCAGTGGCATGAAATCTACAATACCCTCTTCAAGGGTACAGACGGACTACAGAACCCCCATCAGGGCAGTGTGATAGGGGAGGTTATTAGGATCATTCGGGATTTCTGGGATGACGAGGGTGAACAGCTTTTGGCTGAACTTGTCAGGAGTAGAGGGGTATCAGAAAACGAGGCTCGTCTTCTCCCAGAACTGCTGGGCGGTCTTCTGGGCCGAGTCGAGGACTGGGCCGAGGGAGGGAAACGCGACCCAGGGGCAGTGAAAGTCCCCTCAAACACGGACAACGGCTCTTGTTACTTGGCTGACCAGACAGGACGAACTCTTGAACTCGACAACTCGACCTTTCTTCATCAGGGCGGCGAATACGATGTCACGCCGAAACTATCAAAGAGCCCTCCACCGACAGCTCCCATCCTGCCCGCCATCTCGGACTCGAGTTTCGAAAACTGCTTCCAAGTGAAGCCAGAACTGTTTTCATTCGACCCCTCTGCCGAGAATTCTCCCTTCAATCAATACCCAAACTCGGCAGAGGATTACACACTCTCAAACAGCACCATCAGCGCCACACCCGAGGAGAACCGCCTCGATGAATTCAGGTACATCGATCCGGGGCACAACTTCTTTGAACACGATACGACGGGGTTCGTGCAAACCAACTATCACTGGGACCAATATCCTCAGTATCCCAGAGAAATCGATCTCGCACCTGGAAACGGTGAGTGGTTGACAACTCCAAACCAGTTAATTGACCTAATTCTAGAGATGCAGCAAACTTGCCACCCATGATGAACCAGCCATCAGAGCAAAGATACAAGGGTGACATTGAGATGCCCTGACAGCCCAGTCAAGACTCTTTGTGCGGTGTGCGAGTTGGATAGAAGAGTATAGATAGCCACAAGGGTACTGGAGGACCGAGATTGAACTATAATAATACATTTACCCTTGCTTTCCCTCAGAAAAGGTAATGAAGCCCTGCTCTCTTGAAAAACTCACAGCTTTAGACTTCATATGGGCTCCAAAAGAGTCCATCAGCATCCCACGACTTCTTGACCTCTCGCAGCTCCGCCAGCCTCTCCTTGTCAAACATCTCTTTGAGATCTATCCCGAATCTCAGGTTGTTCGGAAAACTCCTCGGCACACTCCCTGGATCGCCCTTCCTGAGCTCTGCGACTGTGTCATCCATGAATCCGGCCATCGCAGCCCTTGTCTCTTCCTCCTCACAGATGGTCACCACCATGGCTGCGACATCTCTGTCCCGGCCCTCCATAAACTTGCTGGCACCTTCCTTTGTTTTACCGAGCTCTGCTGGTTTCGTGCTGTTGTGAGCAGAAACCACAAATGGGGTCTTTTGCGAATCTTGGTACTTGGTAGTGACGGAGAGCCAGTGCTCAAAGGCATTCTTGATGACCTCGACATTCGTCTTTTTGAGACGACATGATGCAATCGCCTTGTGTCCACCGTGGAAGTTTAGCGGATCAAGCTTATAGTTCATCTTTTCCATCGGGACGAGCTCCGTGGTAGCCATGATGGCCTTGTCGACCAAGCCTTGCTGATAGAGCGGAGCGGCGTGTCTCTTGGCGTCCTCCTCGGGGCCAAAGTATGAATACTCCAGGATGATGATGGGTTCCTTGGCTGCCGGGATTCCCGGGGTTTGTGAAGACCCAAGAGGGTGACGGTTCCCGCAGGGGGAAGGCGTTGAAGGTCCAGGAGTGCCTGCGCGACTGGTTCTATGGATTCGGCCAGGAAGATGAGCAAGAGGGTCCAGACCTTGTCTTCGGGCATTTTCAGGCTGGCGATGGGGTACGCTGATGTCTCGATGGAGGTGATGACGGAGAGTCCATGTCCCGCGCCGCAGAGGGCGTTGAAGAGAGCGAGCTCCTTTCCGGTTGATGAAGAGCTGACTTGAATAATGTCGCCTGCAGCGGTGACGATGCGGAAGGAGACGACGATATCAGCCATCCATCCGTGGAGCCCATTCAATGGAGTGTTGCCCCCTCCAATTACACATCCCACGACACCCACGGCGTTGGAGTTGGGAAGGGGAGTGTAATAGCCTTCTTTAGCCAAAGCCTTTGACAGCTCCCCAGTGACAACGCCACCGCCGACCCGTACTGTTCCCTTTTCTTTGTTCAGCTCGATGGCTTTGAACTCTTTCATGTCCAGGTACAACGTCTTGGGGCCCACGGTGACAAAGGTGCCGTGGCCCCGCCGCCGGTGACGATGACGAGGTTGTTGCTTTTGGCGAAGCGGAGGGCAGCTTGGACATCCTGCTCTGTCTTGGGCGTGAGGATGAGAGCAGGCCGCTCGATCTTCGTGTCAGACCAGCGAGAGGGTATGTCCGTGGACTTGTCTGAGACGAGGTGTTGAACCAAGTCAAGTCCTGTGAGTGAGGTTGCCATATTTGCAGAAGCCGTTGTACAACAAGCTGAGATGAAGTTCCAGTGACAATTGTGATGAGTTTGTAGAATAGAGAGCAGACAATCTGTAGTTAACTATTATGGCCTGACGTTGAGAGACGGGGGTCTGAGGGGTCTAAAATCTTACGTCAGGCCGTCGGCGGGTGCAAGACAAGTTGGCTTACTTTCCAGCTCCGTGGAAATCCATCAATGTCACTCTATATTTGTAATATGCTTATCCTATTCTTCGTAGGTAGCACATCGTCCTCCTGGCCCCCAAGGGATCGGCCCGCATCGATCCTCGTACCTTGCAAGTAGCGGGACTCGGAACAGGCGTCGCGTTACTTCTATTACGACAGAGCCAATAACCTGCGTTTGGTTTCCACTGAAGGCGGGGTTGTGTTGTGGTTGTTCTCGATCTACAGGGATAGAAGAGTGTTGTTTCATGACAAGGAGTGTCGACATGCCCTCCAGCCCCCAAGCCAGTACCCAGCAGCAGGCAACACATCATATTAATACTAAAGGACTTTCTGCAACCGGATGTAACTCTGAGTTGGCGAGCAGGTTCAACGGTCTCACATCCTCACCGGGAACTTCGGAGGGCTACCATCTTGACAAAGAAATTTACTTTAGGACAAAGGGGTACCAACAGCATTCATTCAATGAGATTTTTCTCTCTCTTCCGTTGTTCGGCCGAGGATGGAACTTGCTGCCAAGTACCTAAAGCACTTCGCTCTCGTCGTAGATACAAAGTATGTCACACATGGCGCCAAAGGACGCTTCCTAACGGCATTTTGCTCACTCTGGGGTAGACTTAGTTGGCATGTTCCGAACCCGACGGTCGAAGTGTATAGGGATCGCTGCAAAAGTGGTGACCTTGAACGAGAAACTCGATACTGGACACGTGCTCTGTTGCTTTCCCCTCAAGGTACGTTATAGGCCACTTGAATACAAGTAGCATGAGGTTTCAGAGATTCTCGGGGGTCTAGGTTGCGCGCCAGCTGGGCTCTCCACCTAGGCCGAGCGACAAGTTGCTGACACCGGGGTCTATTGTATTGTATTGGTGTTTAACGTTGGTACGTCCCTGACACCGGGGTTTAGTATACTGTCAAAGCAAGCTAATTCCTAGAGAACTATTATGCAACCTCGTAGTCCATACCCTATAGAAACTTTTTTGAACATGCTGTAAGGGGGAGCAAGTGCCATCCATTAGCATCAGCAACAGCCTCCTGGTTCATCTTGATATTAATGCTGTATTAGGGTTAAAGACAAAGGTGGGGCGATAACAGGAGCAGACTCTATTGGAGAAGAACGCAGAAGGCCGTGAAGGAGCCAAAAGAAGAAGAAACTCGGGATGATGGGCGGGCTATGTATTTGGGAGGCCCTTTTGAAGAACTTCTCATTTCCTTTCTTTAGCGATGAAGTAGGTTCATTGCCTAACTCCCAACAACCTTATTCTGTGCAATCCGGTATCTTGAGGGTATTCGCCCAGTGGTCGCGGTTGGAACTAAAGGATTGAATGCACTGCCAAGATCAGAGGAAATCTAACATGGCCACCACCTTCTGCCAATTGTAAATTTGAGCCTGCATTTGGAATATTTGACTTGGGTTTATTCAACTTTTATCTATCTGCCTGCCCTACACGTTAATATCCACCAATAGCTTGCCTCCGCTAATCTCTCCTTTCCGCATCCGATCCAACCCCTTGTTGACACTGTGCAACCCATCCTCGACATCGATAATCCTAGGAGGCACAAGTGCACGGGAAGCTAGAAGCCTCTCCAGCCAGCTCGAAAGAGCCTCTCCGACCTCGGGAACCTCGTGATACAGCTTCACAGGCATCGTGTGGAATATCACGCCCGCGGCAGCTTGGTCAGCCTTGGGCAGTCCGCTCATGCCCACGAGGTGCGCGGGAACCGTCGGCTCAGAGGGCGGCGTGCTCGGGGGCGAGTTCACGGGGACAGTCTTGCGGTGGAGCTCCTCTGGTCCCAGCGCACGCAGCAGGATCTCGGCGGTGTCCTTTCCTCGCGTGTCGATGCCGAAGCGCAGCTTGCCCTTTGTGTTGGCGCGGAGGATGGCCACGGCGCGCTCCGGGTCGTGGCTGTCGACGAGGAGGTCTGGGCGGAGGACGGGGTTCTCGGAGATGCGGACGCCGTGTTTGGCGTTGTCGACGACGAGGGCTACGCGGAGGCCGACGAGACGGGCGAGCTGGGCTGCGATGACGGCTGAGGTTGATGAACCGCCCCAGATGGCGATCCAGTCTCCGGGCTTGGCGCCTTCACCGGGCAGGATGCCGTTTAGGCACTCTGCTCTGATATCCTGAGGGAGTGACTCCTCAGGCACCTCCCGGACGAGGTTGAGAACATTAGGTCCGTCCTGAACATATGTGAAATCAACGCCGAGACACACGCTTAGTGACAGCGACGCGGCGACAAAGGCGACTCCAAGAGTGGCCCCCTGGTTGACGGTGATTTCCTTTGGAATCCTGACGACGTTGAAGTCGGATGCCACGACGTACTGCTGGTAGGTGGCTTTTCGGAGGTCTCGGTAGTCGGTCGAGATGACAATGACCTTGTCGTTGACCTTGACTCTGGATGGTCCTATGGGGGCGCGGACGACTGTGCCTGACGCCTCGCGGCCAGAGATGTAGGGGAGTTCAGGGATGCCAAAGCCGTAGTCCCTGAGGTGTGTTAGATGCAGCCCAATGCCTTAGTTGCTTCGTGGACTTACGGTGACTTCCAGTCAATGGGGTTGAGGCCGATGGTGTTGTTGCGGACAAGCAGCTCATGGTCGTGCTTGGTGTCTGGGAGGGCGTAGCCGGGCGTCACCTGATACTGCTGCCTCACGCCGTGTAATAGTAGGACTGTCTGGGAGGAGGGTAGGGTATGCTCGTGTGTTGTCTCGGGTATTTGGGGTGGCGCTGATGAATCACTGGATTGGTCGGTTGGTTGTGTCGGCTGTTGTTCCTCTGGTGTGGTCTCTTGTATCTTGAGGTGAGGTAATCGGGCCTCGAGGGTCGACTCGGGTGTGAGAGTGACAAAAGTACTCGTGCTCATGGTGGGCGAATCGGTCTAATCCAAGCCAGGGCGGCCAAGTCGTTGTTGTATACAGAGTCAACTCTGAAAGAACAGCCTCCAAAATCAGGAGGAACGTGCAGAGCCTTTTCAATGATCTACAACAAAAAAAGCAAGCCCGCCTCTGACTCGGAGAAAACACGTAATTGCTCACTGCCACCCAAGAACCGACGGGTGGGAGAGAGGCCGCATTTTGTTCAAGCTCGACACAGCGCGTCGCTTCCCACGCTTGCGGATGGCGTCATGTCGACTCTTGTCGAATCAAGCCCGAGATTCTTATCCCATGCCCGCATTTACCAGATGACGTGACTTGCGGTCTCGTCTGCCGGTGTCGGGCTGAGATCGAGGGCGTCTCCACACGAGGCGATGGTGTTATTTCGCCTATCAATCACTCAACCCCCAGGATGCCCGCTCGCTTTGGGTTTAGTCCGAGTCTTGGACAATGTTGTCAATGGAGGTCTGGAAGATCTTGATTGGGGGAGGACCTTTGCTTGATGCTTTCTCGTTGCCGTTTGAGGCTTGGCCGGTCGTTGCCGGTTCCATCTGACGGGGTATCAATCCAGGGACAGACAACACTGCAGCACGGATCTGACTCATCAGAACGTATCTAAACAGCTTTAACATGACTCTCGTGTATACCGGAGTTAACACGGACTGAACCTCGAGTTCACCTGCGATGCCGGGACATGCACGCCGGCATTTCCCCCCGCGAGAGAACGTGACAATCCCGGCATGGATCGCAACTCAACCATGCTTTTGCGGGGGTTCTCCATTTCGTGTTTCCTGCCCAGGCGGAAAGGCTCGGGTATAAGGACTGAGGTGTTTGTGGGATGTCGATGGTGCAACGCCCCTGTGTAGATGACGCCATACAGGTCAGAGCAACAGCAGCCTCTGAAGGTCCCTCGTTAGAGAAGTTGTGGGTAAATGCCCTCTGTATTTGTAATCTCGGTTGAGACTATCGGTTATCCAGGATTTCTTTGCGCTCGTGTGATCCATCAAACTGCTTCCGGTGCCGAGGAGGAGGCTTTTCAGACCCACGCAGATTTCTTTACGCGGCCGGCTACAGTAGCTAGAGATGCAATTGGGTAATTCTTTATTACGAAAGGGAATACGAATGATCTCCAGGATCGCTCGTCATTGGGTCCGAGCAGAGTAGATCCATGTCTCGTGAGTAGAAGGCGCGTGGATCTGATCTGATATCGAGATTCCGCTGGGCAGGGGTAGATGTTCCCCAGACTACAGTAGTGTTGAATTTCCAACTTCACTCTGGATAGTAGTTTGTAAGTAGATGTGAAGCTATGTACTGATTTTGACCAAACCTTCCAACTCCTATATCCTGGGTTTTCCAGAAGGAATGAGTATTTGCTCCTCCAACGAGTCTGAATGATGCCAACGTCTAGTATTCCCGTCTGGTATCTCAGCTGCAGCTTCGAATACGACTATTTGATACGAGTGGGTGGATAGTCAACCGCCAAGTGCAGATCACGAGGTCCACTATCAGTCTCGACAAGGCCTCGACGCAACTAGCAATATCAGGAAACCCGCTCTGCGTAGTCTTGCATTTCGTCCGTTAAATCCAGCTACTAGCGTCCAGAGAGCGAACATATTGGGATTCGTCTTTGTAAGCTTGCGAGACTTCTCGGCAAACCCGGTGACGTGGTCCTTTCATCCCTCTGGTCTGTACACGCAGGTCACTCCCCAAAGACGTCTACCTCTCTACTCTTTGCAACCACCTCTAGGCTCGAGCTATGTTGGAAACTCTATCCCAATGAAACTATCTCTTTGAGAAGAGAACAGCCCCGGCCAACAACAGCAAACGTTGCAGTAAGTCTCTCTTCCCTGGAACAAGACCGTACAAGACTGTACAAGACTCCTGACATTCTGTAGCATCCTTTCAAAGTTCAAGCACCCTGAATCGATAACAGACTACAAGTATAAATCACCACAGCGAAAGTCACAGGGAGATGGTGAGAAGTCTAATAGTTATCATTATCATGCTAATACGCTGCAGACGCTAATTAATTGACACTTTTACTGAGCCGCAGCCTTGACAAGCTCATAGACCTCCTCGTCAGTCTTTCCCTTGAGGCCGAGCAGTTCATTGTCCAGCTTGGGGAACTTGGGCACGCTGTTGGCGTCGTAGATGGCGCGGTAGAGGTAAGCGCCAAACGTCTCCCAGTCGAGGAGGCCCTTGGCGAGGCGCTGGTTGGCGGTGGTGATGAGGTCCTCCAGGACGGCCTCCTTGACGGTCCACTTCTTTTCGGGGGTGGCCTTTTCGGCAAACTCGAGCACCTTTTTCTGGGTGAGGACGGCGTCCTGGATGTAGACGGCGCGGTCCTTTGTCTCGTCGGGGTGGCTCACGACGCCGACTACGGCGTCGGCGACACTGGAGAGGGTCGTGGTGCTGAACTCGGTGATGCCGCCGTCGATGAGAGTAGCCTCGGCCTTGGAGAAGTCGAGGAAGAAGTTGTGGGCGAGACCCCAGTCGAGGAAGACGGAGTTGTACACAAACGTGTACGAGATCTTGCCCTTCTTGGCGAGAGCGATCAGCTTATCCTGGATGGCAACCTTGGCGCCAAAGAGGGGGAGGGCCCGGACGCTGGGGACGTCGAGGTTGGAGCCAAACTCGGAGGGGATGAAGCGCTTGACGCCCGCGGCAACGGCGGCGTCGACGAGGGTCTCCTGAGCGGCAGCGGCGAGGGTGGTGAGGGTAGAGACGACGGCGTCTTGGCCCTGAAGAGCGGCGGTCAGGGACTCGAGGGATGAGTAGTCGACCTCGACGACGTCGGTGCCCTCGGGAAAGGTGGAGTCGGAACCAGCGCGCTTGAGGACTCTGATCTTAAAGTCGGAGGCGGCAAACTTCTTGAAGACGTGGGAGCCGAGGTCACCGGAGGCTCCGGCGAGGACGACGTTCTTGATGGCAGACATGGTTGTTTATGTGGGGATATTAAAGTGTTGATGGTTAGATGTTGGGTATTTGATGATGAAAAGAATCGTTCAATCAAGGCATCTTGTCTGGTATTATATATCTATCGATCGATATGCTCAATCTGCACCCCGACGGCGTGATGGACGGTGCTTTGTCAGAGGAAGTTGACACCATTCTCGCCAATCGGTACATTATCCAGGGGTTGACAAACTTCCGAGTTTTAGGTTTGCAACATTAGAATAGCAGATGTTTCATGGAAGACTCGGTGTGTGGGATCTGGCGAGAATGACAGATGAGCTATGCGAGTCCGAGTCCCCCTAGAGAGTCCGAGTTCCCCTTGAACCTGTTCAAGACTGTTGGAGGGCCAACTCGGTCCCGTCTACCCCATGGATCACATCCCATCTCAGCCCGGCTCCCGAACCCCAGTCCAAGTGGGATATGCCGAGCGGGATGCCGAGTGGGATGCCAACTCCGGCGGTTGCGGGATTACGGGGACCCCGAGGACCAATAGCGCGCTGTGGCTTATGTTCCCCATATTATCCCATCCCCGATCCCACTCTATCCCACCTGTTTGCCGGTCATCCCGCTCTCCCACCGACAGGATTACCAAGTCGGGATATTGCAAGTTTGCGCGTCCTTGATGTGGGATAAACTTGCCAGAGGGCCCTGGATTTGGTCTTTTGTACTCTTGTATAATCTCGATTACCTACCCTCCCCTCCTTGCGGAGCTTGAGATCCCATCTTGCGTGATTTGATTGATCAATCCCACTCGGCCACTGGCATTCATTCACCATGGCATCCGCTCTGGAGGTTTCCCAGGAGTTGTACACGGAGAATAGGTGAGTCCATCATGACATTCCCCAGGTTCTAGAGTGGGATCTCCGATGTCGATAAGCTGCACACGTCCGATCTGACACATCTTGACCAGATCATCAGCCGAGCAGCCTCCCACTCGCCATGTCTGCCATTGCGGAAAAGGCTTCATCAGGAAGGAGCATCTCCGAAGACACCAAGCCACTCACGGTGAGCGGAACTTTGTCTGCTCCGTGTGCCAGCGCTCGTTTACACGCAAGTGAGTTCCCTGCAGGCTCTTGTTTTTTTTCCCTTTATTGACTTTGTTTAAGTGACCTGCTCCGTCGTCACCTGACGCGCCATGACATGCCCGCGGCTCCAGATCCTCGACGGGGGCGAGCGTGCGATGCCTGTCATGCCAACAAGACGAAATGCGACGGAGGCATTCAGTGCACTCTCTGCGCAAAGAGAGGCATCAGCTGCACCTACAAGCTCGTCTCGAAAGGCAGCAGCGATGGCAAGACTTCCAAAAGCAATGCCTCAGCCTCAAACTCTCCAACATCTCCTCCCCCAGGCACGGATCTAGGATTCAGGGAAGCGTTCACCTCGGCTGCGGCAAACATGAGAACGGCACTGCAGCAAAGTCCAAAGGAAGATGAATTGGCAGCAGGTCTAAAAAGGATCGCTAATGAGCTGTCATGTCGCGAAACACCCATCGACGGCAGCAACCGCACGTCCAGCACAGACAAGGACTGGATGGAGGCGCATGGAAAAGAGTTTTTTGAGCGGTTTCACGATACTTGGCCGATAATCCACGGGCCTTCGTTCTTTCCCATGGAACATGCTCTTATTGTGTCGGTGTCTGTTGTCATGATAGGCTCGTGGTTAAAGAACCCGGATGGAATGGTTGAGCCTGTGCTGCAGCTTCACGAGGTGTTGATGGAACGCTTCTTTGAGTGGGTTGTAAGTGTTATCTATCCCCTTGGAAGAACAAGTCTAATATGCGCAGTCAAATCCTAGGCCTCGACATAACTTGGAAGAGCCTTGGCCGATGGATATATTCCAGGCCATGGTTCTCAACATCATCTTTGCCTTTTATTACGGGGTTCGTATCATCTCCAGCCGCTCAACTTGCCAGGAACTGACCAGATTACAGAGCGAAAAGTTGGTAGCAAGAGCAACATTGCTGCGTGGGATGCTCATTGTGTGCATGAGGGAGATGGAATTCTTTGTCTGTGAAAGCGCCGCATACGAACAACGGGTTCACTTTCCAGGCACATTTATCCCCTGGCTACAGACAATACGAGAACGATGGAAGCGGTGGGTATCTCTTCTAAACTCCCAAGACTACGCTGACTCTCCAGACTCATCGTGGCTTTATACAAAATCGACGCATACCTTTCAATAGCCCGTGGCCAAGCTCCAGTCCTCCACCGGGAAGAAATCGACGCAACAATGCCCTCAACCTTTTCTCTCTGGAACGCATACGGTTTAAACGTCTTTTTCAGACGGCTCTCTCAAGAGCCAACCGACAGAGTGGGATTCAAGCTCTCCGAGGTAATTAGCAACCCAAACTCGCCAGCAAAATCCCTCGTGCTTCTCGAAGACGTGAATCTCGCCCTTTGCGGTCTGCTCCCCGGAATTTGGAACCACACCCAGATCGTGCGACGGAGCACCGAGGCTGGAAGACCGATGCCGAATTCCCTCACCTCGCTCGCTTGGCAGCTCGAGACGTGGAAGGCGGATCTCGAGCGCATCACTCATCAGTGCACGCAGTGCTATCATGCTGATCAGATTGAAGAGTTTCCCTTCTTTGCCTATATCGGCAAATACGAAGAGGAACCTCAACGGGCAAAGGCAGCGGCGATGAATAATATCAAATGCCTCGCCTCGGACTGCATGATGACCTACCACCTTCAGGGGATGCAGCTCTACTCTGACATTCGAATCATGAACACGGTGGCCAGATTCTCCTCACAAACAGGAACTCAAGATTCTTCAAAGACTCTGAGGATCCAAAAGCATCAATCCCAACTAAACGTATGGGCCACAACCTCTGAGAGCAGACGAGCCCTCATCCACGCCCTCGGCGTCCTCCGCGAATGCGAATCCGACATTCAATCAAACGCCCCCAAACCCAGTCCATAGACCCCATCGCCTACCTCACAATCTCAGTCAGCGCGCTGGTAGTCTGGGCGTGGCTCGTCTTTTCAGAGCAGGCCTGCGACTGTGTGCCGAGCCTGAGCCACATCAACGTGGGCGTGGACCCGACCAACCTGCAGAGCACGGCGCAACTGGAGAGCTGGATACAGTCTGGTGGTACGGCGGCGCTCGAGGGGATACCGCTGTGCAGGTGCGTCGCCGAGGGGTGGATGGCGAGGTTTGATGCGCTGCTGCCGCAGGGGGGGAGGAGGTGGGAGTTGAGTGATGATGTGGCGCCGGTTCTGAGGGCGAGAGTTGCGAGTAGTTGATGAGATATGAATGATACCCTTGACTGTAGTGTTGTAAGATTAGGTTTGATACCAGTTTGGCATTGAAAGCTGTGCCCTTTGTCAGTATGTTCAATATGGTGAATTCGCTTATATCAGTAGTATCTCCGTATCCTACCCTTTAGCCCGTTTATTTCGAGCGCTCAAAGACATCATGAATCACTGTCAGATTCCAAGACCCGCTTCTTGTGCCATGGCCATGAAATCCGTCAAGTCCGTTGTGCATACCCCATTTGGTTCAATGCTACTTCCAAAGGCCACAGTGTGTGTTCGGTGCTTGAGACAACCCATTTGTCAGCCTGACATGAATCTATCCGACCAAAGGCGCGAATGACGTCGAGAACACGATGGCAGCAAGGGAGAGGCCGCGTATAAGAGGCGGTGCCTCGTGCGTAGTCTGGCAGCATAGCCACAGAACAGCCGACTCCCTTTGAGTCATCATCCTATTTACCATGACTGTAAACATCCCCAAGCTCACTCTCTACCGATCCAACGGGTCTTGCGCCCTCGTCCCCCACGCCCTTCTCCGTCACTACAGGATCCCCTTCACAGGCGTGCGACTTCGCAGTGGCCCTGATGGGTTCGAAGCAGCAGACAAAAGCTTCACAAATGCCGAGTACCGCAACAACATCCATCACATGGGCTATGTGCCTGCACTTTTCGTTGACGACGAGGTCATCACCGAGCTGCCCGCCGTGGTAGGCTACATCTCCTTGCTTGTCCCTGACGAGAAGCTGCTAGGCGTCACGGCCCTCGAGCAGGCCAGGGTCACTGAATGGCTCGCGTGGCTTTCAGGAACAGTGCACGGCCGCGCCTTTGGCATGTTGAGGAGGCCTGGACGTTTCAGCGATGATCCATGAACCTTTGACGGCGTCCGCGCCAAGGGCAGGGAGCTCCTTGACGAAGCCTATGCGGGAATCAACAGCAGACTCGAGGGCAGGGAATTTGCCGTTGGCAACGCATTAACAGTAGTTGACTTTGCCTTGTACATCTTTTACCGCTGGGCAATAGAGCTAGAGGTGAACGTTTCGACTGTGTACCCAGCCTTTAGCAAGCACTGTCGAGGACTCGAGAAGTTGCAGGGCGTCAAGGAGGTACTGGAGATTGAGGAGCTCGATGCGCCAGACTTTTCATTTCCACTTGGGGACCGAACGTCTGAGAGAGGCGCGTAAGGGGCGGCACATCGTCGGGTAGTGACATTTGTTATTTCCTTTGGTATTTGAAACTAGTCTCGGTTAAGCCCAGCGCACAGTTGTGGTGTTGCATTTCTGCCTTGCCATCTCCTGACCGAGCGACTGAAGACACTGTTTGTTATCTACCCGGGCAACCAACATGTATTTTCCAGTTGGGGGATGGTTCTACTTCTTGGCAGGCAGGCTGACCTTGAGGAACTGTACAGCTGTGGAATATTCTGTAGAGTACAAAAGCCGTTTCATGCACGCCGTCATCCCAAGTCCTAGACGGCTAGTCTATTTTGGCTTCGGTCACTCCCGGGTGACTCGCATATTGCAGGGCATCAGATGATGAGCCCAAGCCCCAATCCGTAGGGTTACGGAAGTGCCGAAGTCCTGCGTCATGCGTCATTCGGCGGCAGTCACAGCCGCGGGGGATGATATCGTGATGATTCGGATACACAACACAACTGTGGCTGGTAGCCGCGAGCCTTTGTTTTACGGTGCAGTGAACCCCCAAATAGCCATTTCTGTCCACGAGCCCCCTTTTCAAGTCAGCGAGGCTTTGATTCATGGTATGACCCCTGTGAGATCATCCAATAAGGCGTCACAGGGTTACTGCCTGCGAACCACACACTTGCGAGAGACATGGATTAGACGCGTATGATTGGCTGGTCCCCCCAACCACTCACAAGCGTGTTGCCCGAGTTAAAACGCACAGGTGTGCGGCGCGAAAGGACTGACGCAAATGCGGTGACGGACAAGTTATATACTGGCCTCGGGCAGGATCTTGACACGGCCCGATCCGCTCTTCACTTGCCTCTATGGCTCTTGACTTCTCCCACCAAGAAGCCCCTGCAGTAGCTTCATCCCAAGAACATGACCCGGCGCATCCTGTCGTGTCGGGGGAAATGTTCCCCTGGTCAACCACCGCCAACTCTGAAAGAAGAACCAGACGCTCAGCCAACTTCAACCGCCTATCAAATACCATATAGACCCAATCCGAGTCTCCCAGCACAGCCTGCCGGCATCAAGCGGGAGCGGTCTGGACAGCCAAAGACGCGTGCCCGACTGCACAGCTCCTTGGACTGGTCCAGCTCCGAGGATGAACTGGACAGCAGTTCCTCAACCAGTGGCAGCGACTCTGACGACAGCTCATGCAGCGAGGGCGAGCATGGCTGGAGAGTTGCCGTCCCCGAATACGTTTTGCCCCACGATGACCGGTTTCAGACCAAAAGACCGGAACTAGCACAATGCATCCTGGATTCGCTGGATCCGTGGATGAAGAAAACCCCATACGTTTCACCGCCTGACGACAGGCTGCCTCCCCGGAAGAGACTCCGGACATCGGACTGGCAAGAGGGCGAAGACAGCGACGGCGGGTTCGTCGTCGTCTCGCCCCCGGCCGGGTACTTTCACCTGGCCTGCCCGTTCCACGTTGCCAACCCGGCAAAGTACCAGGACTGCCTGCTCAAGCACGACTTGCAGTCCATCGAAGACGTTATCCGCCATATACGGCGCCACCACATGAAGCCCCCGTACTGCCCCATCTGCTCCCGAACCTTCAGCACGTTGTCTAGCAGAGACGCACACATCAATGCGAGAACGTGCGAGCTTCGCGATCTGCAGCACATCGACGGCATCAACTACTACCAAAAGACGCAGCTGAAGCGCCGAGACAGAATCTATCTCGGCGAGGCGAAGCGCTGGCGACGCATCTACGCCACCGTCTTTCCAGACTCGACCCCTCCTCGGTCTCCATACTTGGACAGAGGGTGCGGAAGGGAAGTTTCCATGGCTCGCGATTACATGCGGGCAAAGGGCCGACGCTGCGTCTCCAAGTTTCTGGAGAGCTGCGGCGAGGAGGAGGATGGGAATGCGCTAGACGCAATTTGCAAGCTGGCACTGGAGGATGTGCTCCGTGTGATTGTTAGACGGTATGGGCGTTTGTGAGAGGTTGGAGGACTTTGATCTACACGAATTTGGGTCATGATTATGATAGAACGATTGCAATGATGTTTCTTAGAGTCTCTCCTGTAGCTGTTCTGGGAGGATTTAATAAGGAATCTCTTTTCTTCTAGTCGTGACTCACTCGTGAACAGTTCCCCTGAAATTATTTCATACTGAACTCCTTTACTTTCAACTGCAGTCGAGACCCTGGGATATTCAAACTCCCCAGGACCACGAGAAGCACGAGAAGCTGGTTAGTATCCTGTTTGGGCTATCCATACTAGAAACATGGCTCGATAGGGCAGACCAGAATGTCCGCTATGTTTCCGAGTCCCTGATGCCGGAGCAATGATGAGGGGCCACAACGAAGGGGTTTCTAAGCCAGGTCACATACACGCCTTCCGAACCTCCGATTGCGACAAAGATCGTGTTGGGGGCGCAAGGACAACAAAGACTGCTTTGGGCACAATAAAACCCAATAATGTATTACGACGCAAGCTAGGTTTATCTACAGATAAGTGGTCACCAGCTGTAGAGGCTGATTGCTAATTCAAGAGGCCCTTATCACCCGGCTACCTATCAGAACCAGAAGGGGATACTATGTGGTTTAGAAACTACATGCACCGCTATAATTACCTCTAAATTAGAACTGTCACGAATTAGCGGGAGTCGTGACTATGAAGTTATAAGGAGAAGAACAGACAGAGTGGCACGAGATACCGCGGTGCAGCAGAGCGATCTATAAAAGATTCACGGGGACTTTGGTACCAGGACGACACGCGCACTTTCCGACATCTGACTACGCATATTCTTTCCAAACATCCTGACGCCAGGGACAGGTATCAGCCTATCGAACTCGAAAGAAACGGTTCAGACTTCAGAGTTCCCCTGAGAGATACGTGACCTGGAGAGGGCATGGCATCGGCACTTAAAATACAGCAAAACTCAGCAAGAAATACAAAAAGGCTGGGCATGGTTGTCCTCATCACTCGTCACCAACCACTTCTAGGTTCCGACTGACAGTCCAAGAGCCGTCACCACTAAACGGCCCAAAGACAAGGCAAACTATTGGCAGGAGGTGGCAGGCACATCGTATCAAAGTCATGTATGAAACAAAAATAAGTGTACAGTATATACAAAAGTCTATCTAACCGTCTAAACTCCAATAAAACATTCCCCGTCAAGGTAAAGGACCCGATCAGTGACGCCTCCGCCGCCTTCTAATCTCGCCCAAAGCCGTAGAGTTGTTTATATACAAGTTCATCCTCGACCCGGCTCCGCAAAACGTGAGTTTGTCTCCCGGACACTTAAAGTTGCAGTCGTCCATCGTCACATTCTTTCCCGGGGTGGTACCCGAGTTGCCCTCCCAGTTGAGGGCGTCGCCGCACCAGCACTCGCGGCCGTACTCGACGCCGGCGTACTTGAACATCCAGCACTTTTCGAGGCAGGCGTCGATGGTCATGGAGTCGCCGTCGTTGAGCATCTGGCGGGGAGGACGCGACCGTTGGAGGGTTCCGAGACGCAGCTGTAGCTTGTAAAGTTCTTGTTGCCCGGCACGACTGTCGGGGTAGCGGCCTTTGTTGAGGTGGTGCTGGAGGATGTGGTGGTTGGTAGAGCACCGTTGCGGTAGAGCTGGAGCCTGTTGCCGGCGCCGCAGTACTGGGTCTTGTCTCCTGGACAAGTAAAAGAACAGTCCTTTTGGTGGTCGGCCTTGACGCTGCCCGAGTTGAGCTGGTTGCCGCAGTAGCACTCGCGGCCGTATTCTGTTCCAAAGTAGCCGTAGCCGTCGCAGTAGGCGGCGCAGCTCTCGAGCGTCATGTCGTCCTTGGCGTATCCCTTCTGGCTGAGAGCGCGCATGCTGGTGGCTTCTGTCCAGCAGCCCTGGAAGTCCCAGTTTCCGATCTTGTCCGAGATTTGCGGCCCTGTGGGAGTGGGCTTGGCGCTGGTGCTTGTGGTTGTCGTCGTGCTGCTGGTTGTCGATGTTGAGCTGCTGGTGGTTGAGCTAGTTGGGCGGGATGTGGACGAGGACGTTGTGGAAGATGCTGAAAAAGATGTTGAAGAAGATGTTGAAGACACACTCGATGATGATGTAGTTGAAGTGGGACGAGACGTCGTAGCAGAGCTCGAGCTAGATGAAGTTGTAGATGAAAGGGAAGATGATGTCGTGGTAGACGTAGCGGAAGAAGTGGTAGAAGACGAAGTGGCGGAGGAGCTACCCCCGCGCCGGCTGGATTTACCGTGACTTGCGATGTAGAGAATGTTGTGGATGTGGATGTAGTGCTCGAAGACGTTGTGGAGCCAGAACGAGATGTAGTCGAGCCTGTGGTCGAGAAACTGGTCGACGACGACGACGTGGTTGAAAGAGAGCTAGATGATGTGCTAGAAGTCGTGGTAGATGTCGTCGACCGTGATGTAGCCGTGGAGGAAGATGTATTCGAGGTGGATGCACTTGACGAAGTGGAGCTACTTGATGTTGAAGCGCTGGCGCTTGTCGAAGCGCTTGAACTCGATGTAGTTGTCGTGGTTGGCCGTGAAGTAGAGGAAGAGGCGCTGGTCGAGGTGCTTGAGCTACTCTGGGTGCTACTTGAGCCGCTCTGAGAGCCAGCGGTGCTGATGGAGCTTGCAGTACTGCTTGAGCTGGTGGTACCGCTTGAGCTACGCTGAGTTCTCGACGTGCTGCTCGCCGTGGTACTGCTGGAGATGGAAGCACTTGAAGAGCTGGCGCTGCTGGCAGTGCTGCTGCTGCTACTGTTCAAGGTGCTGCCCGATGATGAACTGGACAAGCTGCTCGATGTGGTACTGCTGCTGCCACCGCCGCCTGCAACATTGACGCTCACTGTGCTTGAACTGCTGCTGCCTCCAGCACTCGAAGCGCTCGAAGAACTAGCAGTGCTGCTCGATGCAGTGTTTGATGAAGTGCTCGATGCCGTGCCGCCAGTCGAGGTACTGCTAGAGGTGCTCGATATCGTACTGCTGATCGTGGAGCTGCTGGTAGTGCCTCCCGTCACAGAGCTACTGCTGCTGCTGCTGCTCGATGAGGCACTCGAGATAGTTCCGCTACTGCTTGAGATGCTACCAGATGTAGTACTGGACGTGGTCCCACTAGAAGTAGTGCTGGTGCTCGAAGAACTTCCTGCCGTAGAGCTTGTGGTTGATGTCGAACCGCTGACACTCGAGCTGCCAATCGTTGAACTAGTACTGCTGGAGCTTGAGATGGCACTCGAGACGGACGAAGCCGTTACGAGCGAGGAGGTAGTCGAGGTTGAAGAAGTACTGCTACTCGTGGAACTCGACGTCGAGGATGAACTGCCCACAGGTGCATTAAACTGGTACACGTTCAAACGGTTAGGGCCACCACAAAACTCGGTCGAGTTACCTGATACACGTCAGTACATCTCCCATCTGCCTTCAAGGACAAGACATACCGTTGCAGAGCATGGCGCACTCTCCGATAGGTGCAGGGACAGACCCAGCAGAAAAGTCGTTGCCACAATAGCACTACAACTCGTCAGTAACCCAGTGATCCATTTATCTCAAAGATGTACTTACCTCTCCGCCGTATTCAACTCCAGCGTAGGTGAAGCTCCCAGCCTTGCAAGCCTGCACACAGCTAGCAACAGTCGCCGAGTCCACGCCCCTACCATTCCTCAGTGCTCTCCCAGTCGTAGCTTCGGTATAGCAACCGATGCTACTGTACCCAAACACTCCGGGATTCACATACGGACCCTTGGGCCCATCGTCGCCCCCAATAGTGCCAAAGGTGCCGTCCCACGATAGCGTGTCTGCAAACAGACTGATGTAAGCGCCAGCTCCGTCAATGCCGTTTCCGCCGCAGATCTGGTTCAGGTCGCCCGCGCAGTCAAAGTTGCAGTTCTTGTCGTCGACTTTGAGCTTGGGGATCTTGTTTCCGCTCCAGCACTCCCTCCGATACTGAGTTCCGCAAAACGTCGACCCCCTTGCCCCGCAGGAGTTAATACAGATTTCGTTGGTGTTCTTTTCATCGCCGTACAGGAGAGTGGAAAGTTGACGGCCCGGGTTGTTCTCCTTGAAGCAGCCCACGTAGCGGTACTGGCCCAGGCCGTTGGGAGGAGGGGCACGGCTTGCTCGGTGACTGCGTTGCAGAAGAACTGGATGAACTGCTTGTCCCAGGTCGGGTCGTTGGTGTTCATGGTCCATTGTGCCGTGCCGTTGTAGGGCTCCAGGTTCCACTGGCTCTTGGGGACGGTGCAGGTGAGCACCGCGGTCAGGCTCTGGCCTGGGGAGAGGAGGGTTCCTTCGGCTAGGTCGATCTGGTTGGCGGCTCGGATGAGGCCGGCGACTCCAAAGGGGGGCTTGGATACTGTGAGTGAGAGCTTGACACCGCCGGCTGCCACCTTGTTGGTGACTCTGAATCGTAGTGACCTGGAGGTATTCTCTGTGACGTTTCCAAATGTGAATGGCTTGCCAGATTCATACGTCACCCAGCCAGAACCATCCGGTGTCTGAAACTCAAGCAGAGCTGACGCCGGGTCACCTGCCGAGGCAGCCATATAGACAGTCCCATTCCCTCCCGTCGTAACAAACTTGACCCACCCTTGGAAATTACCGGCCGCAGAGGTATCAGGCCTGATGGAAACAGCAGTCGAGACGCCTCCATCAATGGCAGCAGGAATATCCGTCAGCGAAAACTTGCCAACCTTGAGAGTTCCCGTTCCCGTCCACGCGGTAAAGGGCCCGTCGGCAGAGGTGTTGGAGTATAGCACCGCCGACACCTGGAGCTGGTTTGTACCGTCGTTTGTCAGGAGGACCGTCTCGCGGTCGGGGTCTGTTCCAGTAACCAAGCCAGCGAATGTGACAGACTTTGGACTCACAGAGAGCAGGGCGCTTGTGCTCTTGCCGACTCCGGTGAGTCGGACTCTGGTTGTTTTGCTGTACGAGTCATCGCTCACGCCCGTGGTTTGGATGTTGACGGTTCCACCAAGTCGACCAATACTCTTGGGAAAGAACTGAGTTTTGAAAGTAAACGACTTGCCCTTTGTTAAAGTCAAGGGCAGTGTTGGAAGCGTCGAGATGTTGTAGTTGGTGCCGTCCGCGAGATCGATGCTGCTCACCGTCATGTCAAACGAGGCCGTGCAGTTGACCGTCTGCGGATCAGTAATATCCTGAAAGTCGGCAGTCCCAAAGTCGACAGGTGACGTGCAGTTGAGAGGAACCTTGTTCGTAGCCCCAAGACCGTAAAACAAACCCAGCGTCGTTCCAATGTACGCCATTCCGTCTCCAAAAACTGGTCTGCTGAACTTGGTGATGCCCACAATCGTAAAGTTGCGAATGACATTCAAGTACCCGTCCTTGGGCACAGCGTCGTAGATCTTGAAATTGGTGTTTTGAACGTCGGATACCCAGAGCAGACCTGTACCTGGCTGCCCGTTGAGGGATGTCGTCGTTCCGTGGCTGACACCCAAGATGTAGGCGTTCTTGGTCGGACTATCGGCGACTTTTGTAAAGTAAGGGACGCCGTTTGTGCAGGAAAACTTGAAGACGTGCGTGGGGTATTGAATAACTGGAAAAGTCAGCATCACAAACTTCCCACGTATCTCGAAACGTACCGTTGATGTAAATGTAGCCGCCCTCGAGAGGATAAACACCAGCACCCGCGTATACAGAATTCTCATTCTGAAACGTCTGAAGCACCCTATCCTTTCGATTCGGCCCATTCCTATACCCGCCGAGATCGTCAAGATTCAGCCAGTACGTCTTTCCCGACTTTCCCGTCACGACGCCCATCCGCTTGACATCGCCACACGAGAACTGACTCGGCAGCAGCTCGAGCGGACTCGTCCCCAGGTCCTTGTCCGCGCCGTCGAGCTCCTGCTTCTCGTACGGCATGAAAAAGTCAATCACACTCAGCGAACCGTCGTCGTTGATGGACATGTGCACGGCCGCCTGCTCCATCGCCGTAGGTGGTGTGAAGCCGTTGACGGGGATGGTGGAGAGTTGAGATGCGTAGCCGTTTCCGCTGGCAAAAAATTGATCCTGCATTGTCAGAGGCAAGACCGCCGCCGGACATCCAGACTCCGGCGCCTTGGATGTCGTTGGGCACGCCTTTGCCCTCGGAAGCCCACTTCTCGACAATCTTGCCCGTCGTCTTGTCCCAGCCAATGATCCAGCCGGTAAAGTTGTACTGGACGCAGTGGGACGCGAAACCGGCATAGACATACTGGCCTGTGTGAAGCAGTCCGGGGCGCTGGTGGTGGATACCGCCTGTAAACATTCGCTCGGGGTTGTTGTTGGCGATCAGGCCCTCGAGGTTGATGGGAAAGTTTGGTCTCTCGGTGAGGTCGTTTACATTGATGGCGTGGACATAGTATCGACCAGCCGGCCTTCCTTGCGCGACCTGTCCAGCTGTCTGATCAAAGTACGTCTTGGCGGTGAGATACCATGTATCGGTCGAAGGATCGATGACGCCCGTCGCGGTGACGCCGACCGTCGGGTTCACGTCGACGCAGCCGTCGAGATCAGCCGTCAGGAAAGGGATATGGAGTTTTCGAGACGCGAGAATCTCGCCCGTCTTGGCGTCGAGCTTGTAGATGTTGTTTTGTGTCGTCGCGAGAAACACGTACTGCTTGGTGCCCCCCGAGGGAGTGTATACCAGAGGCTGTGAAAAGATCTGCTCGGCAGCTCCAATGTATCGACCGGGGAGAGATGTCTTGAAGACCATGTCGAACTGGGGACTGCCAACGATGGCAGGGTCCATGTTATGGTTCCTAGACCACCTGGTGAGTACTCGACACTCCTTCACTTATCAAGCATCACTCACGTCTGGTAGCCTGTTCGGGAATTGTCACCTCCCCATGTTATAGTATCTGTAGAACCAAGACCCTCAGCCCGGCCAGCTAGGGCCGAGAGGAGCAGTGCAACCAGGACCTTCATGATGGCTATGCAGCCGATACCTCGAGCCCTCAGAAAAGACAGGGCGCGTTGATGAGAAGCTCCAACTGTTTTCCCCTCGGGAGGCGTTCCTCGGTGCAAAGGTTCTTCATATATACCCTCAAAACGGTCGCGGTGGGGATCGGCGCCAGGGGCAACTCAGGAGGTCCAGATCTTCGTCACCGCAAGTTATCTCCTCTGCCAAGCGAGGACTCCATCGTGTTGGTCAAACAGAGGGACTGACTTCTCAGTCCGGCAACTCGCTTCGTGCTATCAGCACGCGTCTGGCCGTTAACCTTTCGGTGCAGCTCACCAAGCAGGGCCGCGAACTGGCGCCACGGGGGCGGCAGCATTCCCCGTGTCGTCCGACAGGCCCTTGCAGGAGGCCGTACTGCCGGAGCAAGATTGGCGCCACGGGGGGGGGCAGTCGATTGTTTTCAATAGAGGCTCTACACCACATGCGGATGGTGGCGATGCCACGAGACAGCCTGTCAGCTGTATCGGGCATGGCGCCCCTTCCCAATCCGATTGAGTTGGAGACCCTGAGCCGACGACTCCTGATATTTGCATTCCATTGGAATTCTCGAGCTCCTTTGTCTTCCCCTGGTGGCTGGATTCCCCTATTGCCACTCGCTTGGACGCAAGGGGGAGGACTGTCTCACGCGGCCCGGCGGATGCAAGGGGCTGGCTATCGAAGGTTACTCACATGGCAGTGAACCATCTTGAAGAGATGGATTTTGCTTCTTATATGTAGAGCAGTTGTGGAATGGACTGGGTAAGCTTTGATGGCTTCCGGGGCGGCGCAAACGATGTAGATCGTGGCAAAGCTACTTGCTGCCGATCCCTTCGATTGAAATTCCAATGATTTCAATCTTGATCAGGAATTGGCCTTGATGAAGTCATGAACCGTGTGCTTGGATCCGACGCCAGGGTGGGAGGCCGAAACTCAATGATATATGTGGCCTTGGTCGCTCTTCTTTGTCCCCCGAACTTGGTCGGCTTTCTTCTCTTATGAATTTCTTCCTGTCAAGATTCCGGCGACCATGGCAGTCCCGGACGCGCCAAGTGAGTAGCTCTCGCGATGCCAGCATTCGGCATACCGGTCGGAAGCTTGTCCATCAGTTCCCCTACCTTTACTTTACGGCAACACAGTCAGGTTTATCTCGTGGGATTGCAAAGGGCATCGGCCGGTGATGCCAAATGCGGCATCTAGAGACTGTCTAGCAGCGGAGATGGAAACCGATCATGATCCAGCCAAGTAGAGGGCAGCTGCAGGACCTGTATACTCGCAATCGTGGCTGTTGCATGTGATGGGCCACGTGGATCTCCCAGACGGTGCCCTTCACTCAACAGTCGTCTATTCTACTACCAGGTCAAACCTAATCCAATCAGCGAGTAGCCTATTGCCTGCGCAACGACCCGATCACGTTCCTCTTGTGGAGAGTCCATGCTCACGGCCTATAGGCTATTGTACCACTCTGTTCTGTCAACTGCATCGGATCGTAACCACCATTCTTCCGTAACATTATCTCCGTCCGCCCCGCGTAGCATAGTCTCATCCGTGGCTCTAGATCTCTAGCTCTGCACCCCGGTTACAATGTGATGCATCATGTACCATAAAGTATGGTAGCCCTTGTCTTTTCTTGAGGGTGAGATCGGCAACCGAGTGCAGAAACGAGCGACTAACAAGGGTAGAAATCCACAACGAGACCCAAAGCTGAGAGTCCTTGGCAGTATCAAGAAGCGCCTTGCTTTTGTATCATTACCGCGTTTCTTTTGGGTCATGGCCGTTGGGGCATATTCAAACGTACAGCTCGTCATACTTCCATTGCCCTCCATACCCTACACCGGGAGTAAAGAACCGAGAACAATCCGTTGCTCACCTAGGAAAGCTTCAAGCTACTTTGAATTCTATCTCTCTTCTGATCCAGTCACGACAAGAGAGGCTTTCCTACGTGTGGGTTGTTGATATGCGCGACAAGTCTCTCAATCTCCCCAGTCATCCACGCACTCGCCACGCCACAAGCACGACTCAGACCAGCATCCCCAAACTCATACAATCGTTACCCTATATTCCTCATCCATATTGGAGGCTACGAGAGTGATTCTTTGAATATCTGAAGCTCTGGCTGGCGTCATCCATGATGCTGCCACTCAACTCTACATCATGAACATGGTTCAATCGTCAGCCAATTCCAACTCCTCATGGGACATGGTCCGAGCACATCTTCGACGGCCTCATTAAGAGCCCAAGATACGAGATATTACGTTGTCCCAAGTAGTAACCCTCGCCTCCGCAGTGGACGACCAGGCTATTACATGAGGAGATTCACAGCCATGGTCACGTCCACCCAACATCCGATCGTCGGCCGTTGGAGACTTGTTCCTTGGGGTTCTAGCCAGTCACAGAATGAGGCCATCCAGCCAGCCCTGTCCACGTCAACCAATCATGTCGTTCCTTTTTTCCTAACACCGGAGCTGCTCTCATTTGACCCTCCTATTCCATCCTAGTCCCCTATTCGCCTCCAACAGCTTCTAGAATAGCGCGAACCAATCTGCGGAGCATGGCCACCCCCAAACACCTTTCCCCGCATCCCATGTGATGGGCTTGGAAAATGGGTTTTTTTAAAAAGAGGAGGCCGTCCGCGGTTCTCATTTGAACTTCCCCCCCGGAACCCCCCGTGTTTATGCGTTGTATCCACGGCCCCTGACAGACTCACGCCGTCAGCGTCGATCCGATTTGCACGGTGAATGCAAACAGTGGGGGTGGTTGAGAGTTTGTGAATGCCATGCCGCCAAAGAAACGACCATATGTACCAAAGACGAAGGGTCAATACAGCTTCACTTTTTAATGAGAGCATATTGCTGACTGACGCAGGTTGCCACGAGTGCTCGAAACGACGCATTCACTGCGACCGCACCGAGCCTAGCTGCAATAAATGTACCTCTCGGGTCTCAAGTGCAGCGGACTTGGGATTCGTCATCGGTTCAACAAGGGTGTCGCTGCGAGGGGCAAATGGGCAGGCAAGACGATCGAGAGCGTCTATGAAGAGTGTGTTGAGCTCTGGAAACTATGTCTGCTGTCTGTGCTAACAGCAAGGTAGGAACGCATGGAGTCTTCCTGGTAATGGAAAAGACACGATACCCTCAGAGCCGGCTTGCACGGTGAATCTCGTCTTATCGGATACGACAGATACACAACTTGAAGAGGACGATGAAGAGATTCAAGTCATTCCATCACATCTTGAAGTTCAGGACCTCGTCCCTGGGGGGTTTGCGTGGTTAGAGGACCACACTGTCTTTTGCGGCATCTTTCTCCGGGAAATCCCCCAGAGCACACCAGGATGGCAGAGGAACTTGTTTCTACACTGTATGTGGTTCCAACAAGCACAACAGAGTATAGCCACTAACGGAACCTAGTCTCGCAGTACATCTCCACCGAGATGGTCGCTATAGACGGCATACACAACGACTGGCGCCACCTGCTGCTCCCTCTGGCCCAGACAGACGAGCTAGTCATGGACGCCGTCCTCACTGTCTCGGCCTTTCACTTTCACCTGAACAAGCTGGCACACAACCTCCACGGCAACAACCAGCAGCACACCGTGTTTGGGGCAACCTCGACGTTGGCGACTCGTACGTCCCGGATCCGTATCGGCTCTGTGGACGAACGCTGCAAGGTCTGCGACAGCGGCAGGAGCTTGTCAATGCCGACAAGACCATGAAGCATTCGGTGCTGGTGAGTCTGTTGCTGCTCATCACGGCTGCTCTGGTGACTGGCGGGTCCGACTTTGCGGTTCTCTATCGGATGCTTGAGTCGGCTCTTGATGCCATTGGGGAAAGGATGGGCTCGGGACGGGGATACTGGCCGAGTTTATCATGAGAGAGCTGAACAAGTAAGTTGACACAGATTTTGGAAGAGCCGTGACTGACTATATAGGCTCCGAGTTTATGCTGCTCCTCACCTCGGCGAAGAAACAGGCCTCGAGATGATTTCCTCTCAAAGCCGGACCGACCAATTATTCGGATGCCTCAACCACTGCATAGAGCAGTATCCAGAGCACGCATCCCTCTTTTCACAATTCGCAGATCTCGTGTACCAGGCGCGAGACATTTACCTCCAGCAAGTCCTCTCTGACCAAACCTCTGCCTTTTTCAACTTTGAGCCCGTCCCGGGAAGCCCGGGCTCGGTGGCGCGGCTCCAAAAGTTCATCGAGACACTCGAACGGATCCCGCACACGTCGCCCGTGGAGCACATGCTCATCTGGACGACGTTTGTGGCGGCGTCTGACGCGCAGACGGACGAGCACAAGGCGTTTTTCGAAAGGGTGCTGAGGAGGCACCACGCGAGGAGCGGGTTCGGGAACCTGCTCAAGGGGATAGAGTCGCTCAAGAAGCTGTGGAGTAGGAAGCCGGGAGAGAGGTGGACGTTGTTGCTGCCGCAGGAAAAGGTGCTTGTTGCGTGAGATCTAGGGCTTGACGAAGACATGACCAAAAACTGGACGTGATGATAGAGAGTTGTTGATAATACCCTAGTAATCTTGACTTTTTCTACTCTGATAGTGTATGCATATAAGAACAGCCTAGACCATGACATGGATTCACTCTCCGGCACTGAAATGGCAACACCTCGACTTTTGAAAGAACGGCAATGCTGTACAGGGAAGAACCCAGCTGTTAAAGACCCGAGAAATGCAGACGGATTCACGTGGACCGTGCTTGAGATGACGACCTGACGCTTATGCCAGATCGCCGGCTAGCCAGGTCTGGCAGGCTTAGCGTGACGGGGGTTGTGCTTGAGGGAGAGGTCATCAAGGTGGAATAGCAGCATCATGAACTCGTAGCATTCATCTCAATCAAACGACAGACAGACATCATTCTGAATCAGACAACGGAGAGACAGACTAAAAGTCCTCGACCCGATAAACCTGGCACGCAACCTCTTCGTAAGGATGAGCCCTACACTTGGTCAGCGAACCCTTAAAACAACAATAAAGCAAGACATACTCCTTCAAGGCCGCGACAACCTTCTTCACAGTCTCCTCCCCCGCGCACACCGTCTCGACGCGCACCTCAGGGATCTCCTCGAGCTGGCCCACCTCGCCGATGGCCGGGTTGGCGGCTTCGCCCGGGCGAAACTGCCCCGTGCCCGTGGCCTGCCAGCAGCACTCGGTGTAGCCCCCGGGGCCCGGGTAGCGGCCCGCGCCGGCCTTGAAGATGGCGGCCTTGCAGGCGGCGACGGACGTGGGGGAGCGTCGAAGACGAGGCTGAAACGACGGAGGGGTGAGGCCATTTTGGAGAGCGTACGCGGGCAAGTGTACGGAGTTGAGACGCCGCTATGAACTGCGGGTGGCAAGCCGGGCCGGAGGTGCGAGATAAGCGCCGAGATGTCCGAACACTTTTGTTTTTGATGGTTCGAGATTCTTACCCGTTTTACAGCCGCCCAAAACAAAGATAATCTCCACCAAATGCACCTTGCATCATGTGACGTCGTCCCCGGGCGAATCTGCGTAACCCATTTGGTAAGCCTGCGAGGTAATTTCCATGGCACCATGTTTGCAGCTGAGGAGCGGACACACCCGATGCGGACGAATCAGCAGCGAGACAGCCACTCCTCCAACCGGGCAAACTTGCCGGCCTATGTTTCTGGAGAGAATAGTGTTGAGGCGGGTGCGTCAAGTTGAAATAGGCAGGTAGGTGACATTCAGCAAGGACATACCCAAGAACCAAACACCCTTGCATTGGCACACTCTAGCTCTTGAGGGTTGCTGCGAAACATGTTGAGCCGTATCCTCCCAGCACCGTTGACCAAGCATCCTCGACTTCGTTGGGAATATCAACACGGGACATGGAGCCTCGTCTGCTGTCCTCCGGCATCTCTCCAAGTATACGGTCAAGGAAGCGATCCATAGACCATAGCCCTTTGCCATCGTATCTTGCCGGTTCGGGCGTCAAGGCCGGCCAGCTGGTTATCCTTGGTCGTTTCCCACACTTGCTATACACGCTCTCAAAGCAAGCTACCGTCCGTCTGCTCATGGCTGGATCCTGAACCACGGTAATCGAATTAGGGTTTGATATCCCATGGCTCTCCAGCACCTTTTGCGTCTCTGAAGGGCTAGCTCCGCAGCCGACCGAACGGTCCGCCATCAAAATCGTCAAACCCTCCGTGCTGCTGCCAACCCCCAACCCATAAAACCTCTCCGCAATCACCTTCAAGACATGCGCCTCGGGTCTGCCCTGCACGTGCTTGGAGATGCACGAGTACCGCGCACTGGCCTTGACGGCATCGTAGACGAACGGGGTACAAGGTCCGACGCCGCCGCACAGGACAAGCAGCAGCCTCCTGGGATGTTCCCGGTTGCTGGAGGCCCACTCAAAGACCGCCTCGGCAATGGCGAGGATTGCCGACGCGCACAGGACGACGACGTCGGGGTGCCGTCTCTTGGCAGGGACTGCAGGTGTTTGTCGAGGTCGGCGGCGCTGTAGATTTGCTCGAGGGCGAGGAAGCGGGAGACGAGGCTCGCCGAGGTGGAGAGCTCGTCTGTGGTGTTGTTTGAGATTTTTGAATGCATTTTTGATGGATGTGGTTTGGGAATGGGATCAAACATGAGAGATGGGCGTTTGAACAGGTAGAACCTTGCTACTTGAATCCCCAGACAATGCCTATTCAACCCTTGGAATCATTGGCAGTTCCTTCCTCTCCTAGCATAGAATACTAAGGAGAAATGACTAATATGTCTCAATTCCATCGTCAAGAGGTCGATTTACTAATGTTTGCATTACTAGCTGCCTCGGGAGACGTCGATATAGTTTGTGACTAACTCTAGCTTCACGTAACCCACCGGGATCCCTTGCCTGAATAGGCAATGAGGGCAGCTCCACCGGATGTCTCTCAGTTGCTATTATCATATAATTATTCAACAAACGTTTGAAAGGTGGTTGAGAATGTCTGTGCGTGTCAGGTGAATGTCCAGCCATGGTGCGTAAGATGGTCAGCATGTGAATCACCACAGGCGGGCGATGAGGCTGATTGCGGGTGCAAGACATGGCGATGGCAATTCGGCATTTCCATGCATCACACCGGGGATTGAGAAATGGAAAAGTAATTCGACATGCAAAAGATGCCGTGAAATTCTTGGCCGAGGATTTTCTGTGCACGCCAAGGTCGGCCAAGAGCGGATATCTATAGAATTGAAGCATCACCAAATGAAGACCCCCCTCACGGAATATCACGGAATGCCCATGCAAAGATTTACGACGGGCTTGGCTGCTACCTCATGCAAGATTTCGTCGTAGATAACCGAGACACAAGTGGAGTCGGCATCACCAAGAAAATCTACGACAAAAAGTCATGCAGGTCCAAGAGATGGGCTTCAGACAGAAATGCTTATAATTTTATCCCACACGCTTATTTATCCCAGTTAAACTTATGATGCCCGCTCGCTATGTAATGTGAAACCGCCCAGAAACCTCAGTAATCCCGCCAACGCCTGCCCTAACATACACTTACTCCGTACACACAGACACACCTCCGCCTCATGGGCTGCCCGGGGTGGAGGAGCACTCGGACTCGGACTCGGCCTCGGCCTCGACCTGCTCGATCCTCCCCGTCTTGACGTCGTAGACGTACCCCGTGATGGGCACGTCCAGGACCAGGGGGCTCTTCTTGAGGAACGAGACGTCGTCGAGCACGCTCTGCCGCAAATCAGAGAAGGGGAGGAACGACATGTGGTCGACGTCCTCCTTGAGCTCCCTCCGGATCTTGGACCGGAACTCGTGGTCGGAGAAGCTCTGCATGCCGCAGCCGGTCTGAAGCGTGGGGTGGTTAGCACGGGGCACATGTACCGGGCCGGTCTTCTTTTTTTCTTCTGCCGGATGGGGTCATCTTACGTGGTGCATGACGATAATCTCCCGGGTTCCCAGCATCTGCTGAGAGATCAAGATGGATCGCAGAGCTTCAACAGCGCGGCCGCCAGCTAAAGAGTAAAAAGTCAGCTTTCGCAAGAGCAAAAACAGCGAATGAACGGACCATTTCGAATGACATGGGCGTCGCCAAGATCAAGCCCAAGCATTTTGGCTGGGTCGACTCGCGAATCCATGCAAGCCACAATTACCACCTTGCTGTTTTGACTCTGTCAGCCCTTGATCCTGGTCACTTCTCATTCAGTGTGCAAGATCTCATACCGACGGGGCGGCGAGGGCAGGTGGGCCTCGTTGAACGTAGCCGCATACTTCTTGTTGGCAGCCTCAAAGTCGGACACGACTGAAGAGGTGAAGAAGGACTGCGGCGAGGGGATGATGGACGGCATGGTCGGCAGAGGAGGGTGGTGCTCTGGTCTCTTGAAGAAGGAGGAGAGGAGGCGGTCGATGAGGGAGGAGACGTGTGGCATCTTGCTCGTCCAGTCGAAGGGGGCTTCTTATTGTTTTGAGTGATGAAGAGGCGAGGTACACGAAATATCAATATATACACGTTTTGGCATCTCCATCCGCAGTGGCGTTTTCCCTTGATCCGAGTGTGTGTTGCCATGCTTTTCCTCAACACACACACGGAGGGGCCCGACGACAAGGACGGAGATACCCCTCACACCCAATGCCGGGGAGTATCTTTGGATTGTCTGGGGACAATTGGCTAGCTTCGGATAATACAGCCTGACCCATCGTGCCATGCCAGGGACATCCAGGCCTGGAACCGGATGCATGGCCCGCCCGCTATCCAACTATTCGGGCATCTGCATCCCCCATGGCACCATCCACCTCGGCGATAGCCTCACTCCGAACCTCGTTCTACGACTGCCTCCGCGCTCGTACTCTATTATCCTGAGACGTCAGCTTGTCATGGCAAAGCCACAACTGGGTCACGCCGACGCCTGGTTCGTCGACGAGGGGGCCAAGATATTGCTGTGCCCCGGGGCGTCCTATATCAGCGCCAGATTCAGCCAGTGATCAAGGCGCTATTGCCAAGAAGAATCCGGGGTAAAAAAAAAAGAAGTGGCATGCATGACGTCTGCTGTCAGTGCGCAAATCGGAAATCCAGACGCTTGTTCCCCTCGTCGGTCGTCGTGTCCAGGTAGTGCCGCCTCTGCTCGTCCGACATGCTGCTCCACCTCGTCTCGCGCGTCCTGTTGCGCCAGACGTAGTACACCTTGACGAGCAGATACAGGACGACATTAACACAAGCTATGACGATCAGGGTCCTGTTGCCTCGGCGGTAGCGGGGCCCGTCGTCGGCCCGGTAGATGTTAGACGCCATTATGCCGGCGGTCTGGACGCACATGTTGTACATGGCCGCCGAGACGGTGCGCAGCCGGACGGCGTTGGAGTTGCGAGAGTTCCATCCCACCTGGATGGCATGCGCTGCACCCCACGAATTAGCGTCGTCGTCTGATGCTTGCACAGGACATAGCTTACGGGATGGGTACGCAAGGAGGAGTGTGAGTATCGCCCACGCTGCCCATCTGTTAATCTGCGTGACGTCCACTACGTAGAGAAACACCAGAAACGGGAGCGCCCAGATCTGAGAGATCATGGCCACAAGAGCCCTCTCGTCCAAGAGATCAGACAGGTACGTGATGCCCATGATGGAGCACATGGTCAAGAACGTGGTGGGCACAGTGAGCAGATTCGTGACCAGGGTGCTGAAGCCGAGCTCGCGGAGTATAAGCGTCAGGTACTGGTGCGGCGGCGTCACGGGCTGGCCCCAGAGCAGCCCGAGCGCGTACAGTGGCCAGAGGTCGTAGTCCAGAAGGCTCTGGGCCAGGAGGCTGAGGGTGATGGGCTGGCGGTTGTGCATGTCGCCCTTGCTGGGGTCGTCCCGGATCACCCGATTCACCATGATGACCTCCTCTCTTGGGACAAGTCAGCAAGAGCTTCGAGAAGGCGCAAGGTAGGGGGGGACATGTTAAATACCGCTCATCGAACCACCCCTGCTCCCCCCGGAACCAGTTCGCTGTCTGGGTTGGAGAGGGTGGCATCAGTCCGACGGCTAATAAGCCCACCGCAAACGTTAGAGCGCCCTGAAGAAAATGATGAGTCTGAAAAACTTGAATGGTTTGACAACGTTTTCGCCCACCTCTATCAGAAACAGGTACCGCCACCCCTCGAATCCATGCAAGCCTCGGAGCTGCAACAGGCCAGCTGCGAGGAACCCGGCCAAGATGTCCGAGAGCGACATGGCAGCCCAGAAAAAGGCAAGACGAAGCGAGAGCTCGTGAGATTTGTAAAAGTAGCTAAGATATAGGATGACCTAATATTCTGCGTTGGCACTTTGCTCTAGCAAGGGGTCGTCTGGTGGTTGCACACTCACGTCCGGGATGAAGCCGCCTTCGCATATCGCCAGCAGTGCACGGCTGATGAGAAAGGATGTCTTGCCCGTCAGCCAGAACTGGCTGGCTGATACCACGCTCCAGACGCAGATCTGCATGGGAACCCATCTGTCTGGGCCGACCCATTTGCTGAGGACCTGCGAGGGGAGCTCGGCGCAGAGGAACGAGA